>JAKOOJ010000063.1:517500-1172500 GCA_022577455.1 Arizona elegans | reverse complement strand
GGCAGCTCATCTCTCCGCTTTCAGCTTCTCCTTCTCCTGGCTGCTCCAGGAGCAGCCTGTCTGTTACCTGGCAAGAACGGACTGCCACCACAGCCTGCCCCGCCCTCTCTGACCCGGCAGTTGCTCCTGGTGCTGCCGGAGAAGCGGCAGCATGAGAACCACTCTTGCTGGGAGCAAGGGGATGGCGGCGGCAGGAGCAGCAGGCCAGGGCTTCCCTCCCTCCCTTCCTCCAGAGGCCTGGGGCTATCTTTAGCTTCACTCAGCTGGCGTGGGAGGCACGGGGCCCGGCGGATCCCCGAGTGAGGGATGGAAGGAAGGAGGCCTGATTGGCTGACAAAAGTGTCCATGGAGGAGTGGAGGACGCGCCTATCCCCGACCCTGCTTAGCGCCTTTTTTCTTCCTAAAACCAGGAACCGCTCTGCTCTCACAAGGCACAGGGACTTCCCATCCCGCTCCCTCCGTCGGGACTGAGGAAGACACACCAAGCTTCTCTTCGAGGGGTTGTTAAGGGGGGGGGGGGGAGAAGGGCGGCTGACAGAAAGAGTGCCTTTGGGGGGCATAGGATGTGGGGGTTCACCTCGGCGCCGCGACACCCCTCGGCTTCAGTGGGCACCGCTGGCGGCCCCAGACAAGCGCCTCCATCTTTGCAGCTGCGGAGCTTGGGAAGGAAGGCCGGCTGGGGTTTCCATTCGACGCTCACCAGGGGCTGAGTGAGCCTCCTTTCAGTGCACAAACTCGGGGCACCAGATAAAAGCCGGGCTGGCAGCTCTGGCGCTGCTTTGATGGAGCTGGGTAAACCGAGGGGAGGAAGGAGAAGGAACTGATGGGCAGGCTAGAGTAGCTCGCTTTCCCCTCAGCGGGGCTTCCCTGTCGGAGCAGCAGCAGCAGGAGGAGGAGGAAGTGGTGGGAGAGGCTTTGCTGGCTGCCCGTCCGGGACCCAGAGGCGGCGGCTGTAATAGGGCGCTGGGTACGCAGAGTGGGGAGAAAGAAGGGCGGGTGATTAAATGTCTTCTGAGTGTATCTATGGATGTTTTTTTGCATTTTTTTCTGCAACCTCTTAAGGTTGTAGAAAAAATGCTTTTAAAAGTAAAAAAAAAAAAGTTGGCCACACCCACTGTCATATTACCCCCACAAGCCATGCCCACAAAAAAGCCACGCCCACAGAACCGGTCGTAAAACATTTTAGAACCCACCCCTGCCACACACACACCTTTGTTAATGGGCCAGAGGCAGAAACTCAATCCTTTGTCAAAGGATCATCATCTACAACACAATGGGACCCATCTAGCAGCAGAAACTCACCACATGGCACCTGGGAAGATTACATCAGCCAGCAAGGCTAGTTAAAAACCCCACCCCCTGGGAGTCTGACAACCAATCAGGATACTCTTTCAGGGCCCCAGGAAGTTCAGAGCCAGAGAGAGCATAAAACCTGGGGACTCGCTGTATCTCGTCCCTTTTCTGTTCAGGAACTCAAGCCATGTGATCCTGTCCACCATTAAACCATCTTTCCAAGCAGTCTCCATGTTTCCAGTGTCTTTTGCCCCACTTGGAGCTGAACCCAGAAGGATATTTCTTTCAACACGTGTAACCGTTCGAAGCATGGCCTTAATAAAATTTATTCTGCCCCCCTACAGCAAAAGACAAGTAATATTAACAGGAATTAAAATGCACACAAGAGGCAAGCAGCCAGGTGGCAAGTAGGGTTAAGACTTGTTCGGGACATGCCCGGGCATGTCATAGCCCCGTGATTCTGGGCATGCGCAAGGCTCAAGGACGTTTCATTGCAAGGGCAGGGGAGTTTGTGCAGGCAGGTTTAATTCCAGCAGTCTTTTGAAGATGGCAACCTCTGATGGAGATTTGTTTGCTGTAAATTTGACCCCCAAACCACCCAAGCATGGGTGTAGAATAAGAAAAAGACCTGCGCTATATGGCTTCATTGAAGAGAACAAACTTATAAAACCTTGTTATTGCAGGTTCTGCAAAACATCAAATGGTAAGTAAATATAAAAATTAAGAAAACAGTATTTTGATTAGTTAAAACAGACAGCCTAATTCTACCTTATTTACTGTTTTAGAAACGGTGGAGTCTCAAAATGTCAGCATGCCTCAAATTCTGAAAGCGTGTATTGTTAAAATATTACACCATTTTTTAATGGGGTGTCTACAATCAGATGAAGACCATGTGGATGGTCAGCGTTCCAGAAAAAACCCCACTCCAAGTAAAGACACGGAAGCAAGCATTTTCCGAAGTTCTCTTTACTAGAATAGGCAACTGGCACATCTGGGAAAACCCAAATCTGAAAAGCCTGGGTTTTCCCTCAGTAAATCAAAACCCCCAAAACCATCCCCTTTCTTCCCAGTCGATCACATGCTCCAATCAACGTCCGTTCCATCTCGACGCAGCCCCCTGACCTCTCCTTCTCCAGATGCTGGATTGCCCTGACCTTGACCGACAGGGAGAATGCTATTATGTCTGCTAACAACCCCTCTCCTTAATCCCCCCTCCTCCTTTCCCACACATGAGACGGTGGCAGCATTGAAGCTTCCGGCCTAATATGGCTTCCAAAGCTGACAGGCGTCCCCCCCTGCAGAAAGAACCACATCCTGAAAAATAAAGCAGACAAAACACAAAAGAAGGGGTTAACACAGGGTAACCCCAGCAAATCGTATCAATGGTTTTAAAACCAAAAAGCCATTAGAGGTAGTGTTTGTAGATTTGATTGGACCCAAAAAACCCAGTATAGGAGGGGCCTGCTATATCCTAAGCATAGTAGACCATTACTCTAGATACGGATTCTGTTATCTAATGAAAACAAAATGTGAAACATTCCAGCATATAAATAACTGGCTACGATTTGTAGAAAGGAAACAGAAGTTTAAAGTAATGTGCTTAGTAACTGATAATGGCACAGAATTCACTAACCAAAGGTTAGAGAAATTTTTGCAAGAGGCAGGAATACAGCATAAACGGTCTGCACCATATAGACCACAACTCAACACTTATGTTGAAAGAAGGGGTCAAACATGCCCTTGTCATGGTCAGATCACTCTCTCCTTCGCCTTGACCTTCGAACCGCTGCATCCCGCCGCAGGGAGGCGGAGCCGGTAAGATGGTTCAGCCCCAGGCACCTGATGGAGCCTGATAGGTTCCAGATGAAGCTTGGGCCATTCCCTGAGGCTCTGGCACACGCCTCGACTGGAGACCTAGTGGCCACCTGGGATAGGGTGGCCGCTGGAGCTCTGGATTGGGTCGTGCCTTTGCGGCCTCTGACCTGGCGCCGATCTCATCTGGCTCCTTGGTTTACTGAGGAGCTAAGGGAGATGAAGCACCAGAAAAGATGCCTAGAGAGCAGTTGGAGGGCCAGCCTTTCTGAATCCGACCGGACACTGGTAAGATCTCATATTAAGAATTACCTAGTGGCGATAAAAGCAGCAAAATGTAATTATATTGCTGCTCTTATTGCATCATCAGATAACCGCCCAGACGCCCTGTTTAGGGTGACCTGCTCCCTGCTCCACCAGGGAGCGCGGGAGGACCCCTTGGAGGGTAGAGCTGAGGACTTTGTACAGTATCTGTATGACAAAATCACTCAGATTCGGGAAGACCTGGACTCCGACTGGGTAGTTTCAGGGGGGATGACTGAGGCAGGTCTTGAGAACATTATGAGTTTGATCCTGTGACTCCTGATGACGTGGACAGGATTCTGGTCAGACTGAATGCGACCACATGTTTGTTGGACCCGTGTCCCTCCTGGTTAGTGCTGGCTTCCCAGGAGGTGACGCGAGGCTGGCTCCAGGGGATTATAAATGCTTCATTGGGTGAGGGTGACTTCCCCGCCGCCTTGAAAGAGGCCTCTCCTCAAGAAGCCTTCCCTGGACCTGGCAGTGTTGGCAAATTATTGTCCGGTCTCCAACCTTCGCTTTGTGGCGAAGGTTGTTGAGAGTGTGGTTGCGCGACAGCTCCCCCAGCACCTGGATGAAACGACGTATCTGAATCCATTCCAGTCAGGCTTCAGGCCTGGGTACAGCACGGAAACGGCATTGGTCGCGTTGGTTGATGATCTCTGGAGGGCTCAGGACAGAGGTTGCTCCTCTGTCCTGGTCCTATTAGATCTCTCAGTGGCTTTTGATACCATCGACCATGGTATCATGCTGCACCGGTTGGAAGAGTTAAGGGTGGGGGGCACGGTGTTGCAGTGGTTCTCCTCCTTTCTCTCCAACCGGTTGCAGTCTGTGTTGGCAGGGGGGCAGAGGTCGACCCCGAGGCCCCTCATATGTGGGGTGCCACAAGGGTCGGTCCTCTCACCCCTTTTGTTCAACATTTATGTAAAGCCGCTGGGCGAGATCATCCGTGGTTTCGGGGTGAAGTACCACCAGTACGCTGACGACACTCAGCTGTATATCTCCACCCCGGACCACCCCAACGATGCCCTTGAAGTGATGTCCCGGTGTCTGGAGGCCGTGCAGATCTGGATGGGGAGAAACAGGCTCAGGCTCAACCCATCCAAGACCGAGTGGCTGTGGTTTCCAACGTCCCAATATAGTCAGTTGGCGCCATCACTGACTATTGGGGGCAAATCGTTGGCCCCCACGGAGAGGGCTCGCAACTTGGGCGTCCTCCTGGATTCACGGCTGTCTTTAGAAGAGCATTTGATGGCCGTGACCGGGAGGATTTTTCATCAGGTTCACCTGATTCGCCAGTTGCGTCCCTTTCTGGATTGGGACTCCTTACTCACGGTCACTCATGCCCTCGTCACTTCCCGCCTGGACTATTGCAACGCTCTCTACATGGGGCTCCCCTTGAGGAGCACCTGGAGGCTCCAACTGGCGCAGAGTGCGGTCGCGCGGGTGGTTATGGGAGCAACATGGCGTTCCCATGTAACACCTCTCCTACGTGAGCTGCACTGACTCCCGGTGGTCTTCCGGGTGCGCTTCAAGGTTTTGGTTACCACCTTTAGAGCGCTCCATGGCTTAGGACCTGGTTACCTACAGGACCGCCTGCTGCCACCAATAGCCTCCCGCCGGCCGGTACGCTCTCATAGAGAGGGGCTCCTCCGGGTGCCGTCAGCCAAACAATGTCGACTGCCGGCCCCCAGGGGGAGATCCTTCTTTGTGGGGGCACCTACTATCTGGAATGAGCTCCCCCCCGGAGATACGGAGGATCCCAGATCTGCACACCTTCCACCGTGCTCTTAAGACCTTTTTATTCCATCAGGCTGGCCTGGCCTAATCTTTTCCCTTTTTTCCCTTTTTAAAATGTAAATTTTAATCTGTTTTAAATTATTGGTGTGTTTTAAATCTGTCTTGGGCCAAATTGTTTAATTCGGTTTTACTTTGCTTTTAAATTTTGTATTTATGTGTTTTATCTGTGGCTGTTCACCGCCCTGAGTCCTTCGGGAGTAGGGCGGTATATAAATCAAATCAAATATAAATAAATAAATAAAAATAAAATAAATAAATAAACATTACAAGCCATGACTAGAACAATGTTGGCAGATTCTGGTTTGCCTGAAACCTTATGGGGTGAGGCTGTTATGTGTGCTAACCATGTACTAAATAATGTTGTACATTCATCTACGGGTGAAATACCATTTACATTATGGTATGGGAGGAAACCAAACCTTAGTTACTTACACACATTTGGAGCCCCTGCTTGGGTACATATTCCATCTAATGTGAGGAGGAAGAAACAACAGAGAGCCAGAAAATATTTTTTGTTGGCTATGACTCAAATCATCAGTTCTTTAGATTTTGGGCACCAGGAACTACTAGTGTTTACTGTAGTGCAAATGCAAAATTTCTGGAGCACGAAGGATGGGAGAAACTTGAGCGTGCAGATTACAGACAGGATGACAATAATGTTAGCATTGAGCATCAAATGTTTAACGATACCCCTGATGAGGATATAGACAATGTAGAGGTCTCTATTAAGGATGAAGAACAGGATGTAGGTTTAGGGAGGAGATACCTGCAATGAGTCCTGTATTGCCTAGGAGATCTAATAGGGAAAGACATCCACCTGATAGGTATAATGCAACCGTGGTTTGTCAGGTTAACACAGAACCTTCAAATTATGAGGACATCAAGATGTATCCTGAAAAGGAGCAGAATGCATGGAAGGAGGCAATGAGTAAAGAAATCAGCTCATTAACTGAATTAGGAGTTTATGAAAATGTTAAATTACCACCTGGAGAGAAATTGATTGGTTGTAGATGGGTGTATAAATTAAAGAAAGGTATAGATGGGACTGTAACCCACAAAGCTTGCCTTGTAGCTCAAGGTTTTGCTCAAACTGAAAAAGATTTTGATGAGGTGTTTGCTCCGAGTTTAAGAGCTAGCACGTTAAGAACAATGCTAGTGTGGGCAGCAAAGAATAAGTATATAATGAATCATATAGATGTGGAGACAGCATACTTGCATGCTCCATTACGACATACCATTTATATGAGAAAGCCGTTAAGAGTTAAAACAAATAATCAAACTGAATGTTGGAAATTAAAAAGAAGCCTTTATGGTTTAAGACAATCAGGGCTTGAATGGAACCAGTGTATAGTTAAAGAGCTTAATAATATTGGATTTCAGGAAGGTGTAGCAGACAAATGTCTCTTTAAAAGAGAGAATAATGGTGAGGTTTCCGGTTGACGTCACTGTGCTAGCAAGATGAGTATGGAGACCGCTCCTGCCTCAATCTTGCAAACTTCTTAGCCTGGGCAGCTTTTATGCTGGTGGCAGCCCCGGAGAGGCGTCCGTAAGTGGAGAGTAGCAATAGCGTGTGTGTGGAGTGGTGACCCGGCACGCGAAGGCGAATCTCTCCTGTCACAGGCTGGGAAGACGGCGCCAGTTATGGCGGCCCCAAAACGATGACTTCCCCGTACTGGAAGGGAAACCTGATCGCAGGTGGGCAAGGAGTCCCTTTCTAATTTAAATTACTTTACTTTGAGACGGATCTTTGATCCCTTTGATCCCCCTATTTTGAGTGTTCGTGGTGGCGGAAAAAGAGTTAACTTGAGTGCCATTCTTTCGATTGGAGCTGAGACGGGGAAAGCGGCTGTTTGTTTATTATACCATGAACTCTTTGGCCACTACTGAGCTGAGTTGATCGAAAGATCATCGAAAGAAACATCGTGGAAAAGGATTTGTATCTGATTGCTGGAAAGTTTTTGGGTGGATCACCCCCCTCCCTTTCGTTGATGGATGGTGTTTACTCTTGACTTCTTTGTGGATTAAGAATCGTGATTGAACGGGCGGATTTATCCCCCTCCAGAGCCTTTCTCTTCCTGCTTTCTGTTTGATCATTATTGAGTGTGCGGAATAGCAACCTGCCTCCCTCCAGTGGTGAACTTTAAAATTACAATATACACTGAGTCTCCAGAAGAGGAGAGATCTGAATTTGCTTTTATATTTGACTGAATGAATTGCCCCCATTGATTATCACCCTTATTGACTAAATTTGATTTGAAGGTTTCAGAATATAATTTATTTCTGGAATTGGCTAATTTAAGGGTTTTTTTTTCCTTTTTTTTGTTTTTTGATTAGGTAATTAACTAAATTAATACTGAAACAGACTAAATATTGGATTAAGTTATATTGTTTGGTGATTAATTATCTCGGCGAATCTCTGTAAGCAGAACTGATTACACAATTATCATAATTAAATTTGAAAGCGATTGGTCGTATTTCTACAAGCAAGATGTCGAGTGCAACAATCGTGACAACCACAAAAGTGGGGAAAAAAGTTTTGACACTCCCAACAGTCGCTACTCCTGTCACACCTACATCATCATCCTCATCCTTTAAATCTTTGGATGATCTAGCTGCTGCAGGGAAACCTCCATCGTTATCAAATCTACAGAACATGTTGCAGGCAATGTACGAGGTGATGACAAAAAACCAAGAAGTTATCTCCAAAAACTTAGAGGACCTAACATCAGATCTTAAAGGGGAGCTGGGAGCTGTCAGAAATGATATTAAAATGTTGAACGAGAGACTGGAAGGTGTGCAGGGGGCGTTGACACAACAGGAGAGTAAAGTACAAGATGTAGAGAAGAGAGTGGGACGATGTGAGGAGAGACTGGATGGAAATGAAAGAGAGCAGTTCTCGGTGAATAGGGCCTTCGAAGAAGAAATTATTTTTCTCGAGATGGAAAGATCAGCTTTTTATCTGAGGATACAAAATGTGGTGGAAGAATGGGGGGAGCCTCTAAGAGATATAGTGGCAAACATTCTGGCTGGGATTCTGGAGATAGCTAAGGAAGATGTTCTGAGAGATATTGATGACATTTTCCATGTACATACGAGTTACGCCAGGAGGCAGAAACTCCCGATAGAGGTCCATGTTAGGTTATCCAAGAAAGCACTTAGGGAAGAAGTGATTTTGAAATCCAGAGACAAAACAGTAACATATAAAGACAAACAACTGATAATTCTGAAACAACTCCCCAGACGGGTACGGGAATTACGGCAAAATTATCATTTCTTAACTGCTCAACTAAGAAAACACAAAGTGCTATATAGGTGGCTATTACCAGAAGGGTTACAATTTACGTGGGCAGATAAAAAAGTGAGAATTGACAACCTTAGAGATGCCAGAGATTTTCTTATCAGATATATGAACTCCTCAGAATCGGATGTGGGAGAAGAGTCGGAGAGCAAGAGTGGGGAAGAATTATTAGAGGAGGAAGAGAGAGGGGAACCAGAACAGCTAGGCGGGAGAAAGAAAGGAAGAGGACAGAAGCAAATAGAGGCAGAGATAGGAGTTGAGGGACTGAGCCAGAGAGAAACAAGACAAACAAAAAAGAAACTCCAAGCAGAAGGCAAGTAAGGGCAACAGAAGGGAGAAGGGATGGGGGAGGAAATTCGTCTATTGTCAGTTAACATTAATGGGCTGAATAGCCCAAATAAGAGAAAAAAAGATTTGTAATAAATTAATAAAAGCACGTCTGAATATAATATGCCTTCAAGAAGTACATGTGAAAAGGGATCATCTTTATTTATTGAATTATACCAAACTGGGTCAATTATATACATCTTTAGCGGAAACTAAAAAAAGAGGAGTAGCAATTTATGTCCAAAGGCATATAAACTCGAAATTAATTTTTGCAGCTGAAGAAGGGAGACTTCTAATGATTGAAGTAGAAATTTGTTGTAAAAAATGCTTACTGGTTTGTATTTATGCACCCAATGGGAATCAGTCTTTTTTCAGAATCTCTATAGTAAATTGGTAGAATATGATTATTCACACATTTGTGTAGTGGGGGACTTTAACGCCATAGATGATAAAGATAAAGACTATATATCTGGAAACAGGAAGCAGGAGGGGAAAAAGAGCTCTGTAAAGAAAAGACTGCCTATTATTTGCCATCAAATACAAGAGGAATTTGAACTTAAAGACATTTGGAGGGAAAAACATCCAGAAGATAGACAATACACATACTTCTCCGCCAGGCACTCATCTTGGTCACAGATAGATGTGGCTTGGATGTCAGGGGAATTGCGGCAGGGAACACAGAAAGTAGAGATAGGTGTCAATGAGTGGGCAGACCATAATCCACTCTGGATATCATGGGGAGGGTTGAAAACAAGGCCTAGGTGGAGAATGGACGTGACGGTCCTTAAAGATGAACAATTTTTAACTTATGTAAAGAAGGAGATGGGTTTTTTCTTCCGGGAAAATAATAATGAAGATGCAAACTTTTTAAATGTATGGGAAACAGCTAAAGCAGCGTTTCGGGGTTTAGTGATAAATTATACAGCTGGGAAACGGAAGAAGGAGAAGGCTAAATGAGGCAAATTATTAGAAGACCTGACAAGAAGTGAGGTTGCGTTGCAACAGGACCCAAACAATAGAGAACTTAATATGAATTTGAAATTAGTGCGACACCAAATTAATTTATTAGACCAAGAGGATTTAGAAAAAAAATTAGGTGGATGAAACAACAACAATTTGAAAATGCAAATAAACAGGGAAGATGGCTTACATACCGATTAAAAAAAGAAAAGGAAAAGAGTAGAATTCACAACTTGAGAGATGGAAATGGTGATTGGATCACAGGGGAAGAAGGGAAGAAAAGAATAGCGCAGGAATTTTATATCGACTTATATAGAAAAGAAGATAAGCCTGAGCAGGAAATAAGGAAATACCTAGAAGAATCTGACCTACCCAAAATATCGGATATGTCTAGGGAAATACTGGACAGGGAGATAACGGAAGGGGAAATTGAAAGGGTTATGGGAAAACAAAAAACAGGAAAGACTCCCGGTACGGATGGTCTCCCGATAGAATTTTATAAGGCACTTTGGGAAGTCTTAAACTCTTATATGACAGACCTATTTAATGGGGTAATCCGGGAGGGAAAGATCCCAAATTCCTGGTCAGAAGCATTAATAACCCTCTTGCCGAAGGATAGTAGTGATTTATCCCTACTCCAGAATTATAGACCTATTTCGCTCCTTAACGCAGACTACAAACTATGTGCGGCAGTATTAGCAGAGAGGCTAAAAGGTTTCCTAAGTCAATTTATACATGAAGATCAAAATGGTTTCTTACCCTGTAGGCAGATTAGAGACAACGTGAGAATAATCATGAATGTTTTGGAACATTATGAAACCCACATTGATAAACAATTGGCTTTGGTTTTTTGTGGATGTGCAAAAAGCCTTTGACCGAGTGAGCTGGAATTTTTTAGTGGGCTTATTACAACATATGCAATTCGGGGAAAGGTTTATCCGGGCAATTCAAACAATCTATTCGAAACAGTCTGCCAAAATTTTAATTAATGGAGATGTATCTGAACAAATCTGCATCGAGAAAGGAACTAGACAGGGGTGCCCGCTTTCTCCGTTGCTATTCATCCTAACATTAGAACCTTTATTGAGGGAAATTAGGCGCAACTCGGGGGTAAAAGGATTGCATATTAAGGACCAACAATATAAGGTACAAGCATATGCCGATGACCTAGTATTTATATTGGAAGATCCTATCCTATTGGACCCGAATTTTATCTATGAGTTAGAAAAATACGGAAATGTAGCGGGCTTAAAAATAAATAAGTAAAAAACTAAGGTTATCATTAAAATTTGACAACAAAGCAGGGGAAGGAATTAGAAGCGAATTTGGGATTTCAAATTGTCAATAAATTACGATATCTAGGTATTATATTAACAGCCAAATGCTCAACAATCAAAGAAGATAATTACTTGAAATTACTTCAACGAACAGAACAGGACTTAGAGAAATGGAAGAACCTTCAGACATCTCTATTAGGTAGGATCACGATTATAAAATCCTATATCCTCCCAAAATGGACAACATTTTATATTTATTTTATACAGCACCAGCTAGATTAGACAACAAATTCTTTAAAAAGCTAAATCAGTGTGTCCTTAAATTTATCTGGCAAAATAAAAAGCCCAGAATTAAACTTAAAATGCTTCAAGAGGTGAAAGAAAGAGGGGGATTCGGCTTACCAAAATGGGAATATTATTATCAGGCTGCAAACTTAGTTTGGATAAGGGAATGGATCCTGCTGAGAAGAAGACGGTTGTTGATTCTGGAAGGTTCGGGATTACAACAGGGTTGGCACTATTTTCTTTGGCAAGATAAGGTTAAAAAATATATGAGCTTTGCAGGTCATTATGTAAGGAACATCTTAATTGAAACATGGAGAAAAATCAAGGGTAAATTCTACTTCTTGACCCTGTCTTGGTTGGTCCCACTAGAAGCTATAACATATAGCTCGCTCTACAATAAAGAAAAACACCTATCTTACCGGGAGCTGTTGGATGCTCAAGGCCGTTTAAAAACAAGAACTGAGTTAGATCTTCAGGGAATAGAATTGGATTGGTGGTCTTATGCCCAAATCAGCTCTAAACATAAGAAAGACAAGGAAAAAGGTGGCATAGATATGACCCAGCAAGAAATAGACAATATTATATTAGGAAAGGAGGAAAGAATGTTATCCAAGATTTATAAACTCTTAATAAATTACTGGATAGGGGATGAGATTGTTAAAGATTCAATGATTGCCTGGGGGAGAAATATTGGTTACTCAATTGAGTTGGTAAAATGGGAAGAAATATGGACAAAACAATTGAAACTCCTGATGGCAACCACTTACAAAGAAAACTTGTATAAGATGGTGTATAGATGGCATCTCCCTCCTGCCCGATTATCCAAAATGTTCCCAGGACTCTCCCCAAACTGTTGGAAAAGTGGGGAGATAGGTACTTATTTTCACGTATGGTGCACCTGCCCCAAGGTAATTGAGGTTTGGAGACTTATACAGAGATGGATACTAGAAATCACTGGATATAAATTACAATTGAAACCAGAATACTATCTATTAAATATAAGGCCAGATAAGATAGGCACGAATACATGGTGTCTGATTGTATATATCACAACTGCAACAAGAATATGTTTTGCTCAATATTGGAAGGGGAAAGACCTACCGGCTGAAGATTTGATTTTGGGAAAAATTATGGAATATGCGGAAGCTGACAGGTTAACAAAAATTTTGAGAGAGCAAAAGGATTCCACATATTTTCAATGCTGGGACCAATGGTATACTTGGTTGAATAACAGAATAAAAAGAAGATAAGGTTAGTGTAGATTTTATATCTTATTTGTATATTTTGACTGAAGTTAATATATTGTGTAAAGCTCCCGTCGTGATCTGTATGTGAATAAATACTTTGTTTGTAAAGAAATAAATAAAATTTTTAAAAAAATTATTAGAAAGTTGCAAGATAAATTTAAGATCAAGAATTTAGGTCATATTAGACATTATTTGGGCCTTGATATTGTTCAAACAGAGGATATAAACTGTCTCAGTCTAGCAAGATAAGTCAGATGTTGAAACGCTATAGTATGGAGCTATGTAAGCCAGCTAAAATGCCTATGGCACAGGATTTTCAACATGGAGAAATCCAAAGTCCTGGATTTAGTAAGGAGATCTATCAATCCCTAATAGAAAGTCTATCATATATTAGCAATTGGTCGAGACCTGATATTTCATATAACGTAAACCAATTAGCCAGATATAATGTCTCTTAGGGTTAGGTCCGCCTGGTTTTCCTTGAACCAGGAATCAGTCGAGAGCACCGCTTTTAGCTCTGCTGTCAACTTGTCTTTGGGGAGGTTGGAACCATGGCGTGTTTGCACTCTGGTGCGGGCTTGGGCAGCTGGCTGAGTCTCCGAGATCATGGCATGAACTATTTCTTCCCGTCGGCTGTCAAACTAGGGCTTACGGGAGAGAGCGTCAGCTAAAAGGTTCCCACCCCCCACCCCCCCGGAATGTATTTCAGGTTAAAGTTAAAGCATTTGAAATATTGAGCCCAACGAACCTGCTTGGGTGAAAGTTTCCTCGGGGTCTTCAGCGTCTTGAGATTCTTGTGGTCAGTCCACACCTCAAAAGGCTCATTAACCCCGTCTAGGAAGTGTCTCCAGGATAGGAGAGCCCATCGCACCGCAAAAGCCTCTTTTTCCCATACCGCCCATCTGCACTCAGTGTCCGTTAACTTTCTCGATACGTAAGCACACGGCTTTAGATTGTTTTGGGAGTCCCTTTGCAGTAGAACAGCAGCCACCGCCACATCACTTGCATCTGCCTGAACCACAAATGGCTTATTTGGGTCAGGATGCTGTAGGATCAGCTCCACTGCAAATAGGCGTTTCAGCCGTTCAAAGGATTTTTGACAGCCCATTGTCCAAACTAGGGGTTGGCTAGGTTTTGGCTTGGTGGGAGACAGGCCAGGTTTTTAGCAATTCTGTCAAAGGGAGCACAATCTCAGCGAAGGAAGTGATGAATTGTCTGTAAAAGTTTGCAAACCCCAGGAAGCTTTGGAGTTGCTTACGGGTTCGTGGGGACTGCCAGTCCAGCACTGCCCTCACCTTCCCTGGGTCCATTTCGATTCCCTGACTCAACACCCTGTATCCCAGGTAGTCCAAGGACTCCTTATGGAACTCGCATTTGGACAACTTTGCATAAAGCTTGGCCGCTAGGAGCTTTTTCAGCACTTGTCTGACCTATTTGACATGTTCTCCCATACTTTCGCAGAATATAAGAATGTCATCAAGATAAACAAGAACCCCCTTATATAGGTGCAAAACTTGGTTGATCAGTTGCATGAAGACTGCGGGAGCCCCTTGGAGTCCAAAAGGCATGACCCGGAATTGGAAGCTGCCCAGGGGGCAGTTAAAAGCAGTCTTCCATTCATCTCCCTCCTTTATGCAAACTCGGTAGTAGGCTTCTCTTAGATCTAGCTTGGTGAAAATCTTGCCTTTTGATAGGTGGTTCAGCAAGTCCTTCATCAGTGGGAGGGGGTAGGTATTTTGTATGCAAATTCAGTTCACGCCCCTAAAATCAACGCATAATCTCAATGTACCATCTTTTTTTTCTTTAAACAGTACTGGGGCGGCCATCCTGGATTTCGCAGGCTCGATGAACCCTCTGGCTAGGTTGTTGTCTTTTTTTTTTATTATTTGATTTTTATTATAACAAATAGTAATACATCCAATACATTTTCGGTTCAATGGTGCAAATATATACATATATATATCTACATGCATTTTTACTTGTCTTTTATTTGATATTGTTTCTTAAAGCTAAATTTAATTTTAAGACATTTAAGGATAATAGTGCTCCAATCTCTGAAACTAAATGTAATACTGTTCATTTCTCCATGGATTTTGTTGATTAATTAATACTTAATCTCTATACTCTATTTCTTTATTTCTTTTCCCCATCCATTCATACCACATGTCCCACACGCTATAAAATTCCGAATCTTCTCTGTCATTAATTTCTGAAGTCAATTTGTTCATTTCGGCGCACTCCAGTATTTTCCCAATAACATGTTCTTGAGGTGGTATTTGTTTTTCTTTCCAATACTGGGCAAAGGAAATTCTAGTGGCTGTCAGAATATGTATAATTAAGTACTTTTTCTTTTTTGCATATTCAATTTTCAGAATTCCCAGGAGAAAGGCTTTTGGTTCGAAATCAAAATTTTCTTTTATTATTTCTCTAATCCACATCAATATCATCCTCCAGAATTTTTGTGCCTGATTACAAGTCCACCAGCAGTGATAGAAAGTACCCTGCTGATGGTCACATTTCCAACATTTAGGGCTCGAATTGGGGTAGATCTTCACTATCCTAGCTGGGGCCATATGCCATCTATAAAACAGCTTGTATTGGTTTTTCTTGTAAGCCGTCGCCTTTGTCATTTTAAGATTATTATTCCATATTGAATCCCATTCGTTCAGATTTATATTCTGTCCGATATTTTTGGCCCATGCTAACATCGGTTCTTTAACTACTTCCTCTGCCATATCGTACTCCAATAAATAATTATATAATTTGGCTAGAATTTTGTCATCCGTACCCATCCATATCTTGTCAAATCCATTTATGCTCGTCTCTATGCCAAATTCCTCATCTTTTTTATATCTGGATTTAATTTGATTATATGGCCACCAGTCTATAGAAGTACCTTGTTCCATCAATTCTTTCCTTGTTTTGAGATTCCCTCCCCCATCTAATAACTCATTGTATCTGACCGTTTTACCCATTTCTAATACATTTGGATATATTATAGCCTCCATGGTGGAAAGCCATCTCGGAATTTTCCTATAGTGCTTCTGTCTCATCTCTCCCCATATTTGTATCAAGATCTCCCTTATTTTATGCCTATGGAAATAAGTTTTCATCTTCTTCCCAGTATCCCAGAGATATGCATGCCAGCCCTTCTGGAGATCATGCCCTTCTATACTTAACAATCTTTTATTTCTCAGGGTTGCCCAATCTTTCAGCCATACTAGGTTTGCAGCTTTCTGATATAACTCCCATTTAGGTAATCCGAAACCCCCTCTTTCCTTCTTGTCCTGTAAGTTCCTAATTGCTATTCTTGGTTTCTTTCCCTCTCACATAAATTTTCTGATGATGATATTGAACTCCAAAAAGAATTTTTTATCTAATTTAACAGGGACCGTTTGGAATAAATACAATAACTTGGGTAATATGCTCATTTTTATTGCTGCAATTCTACCTAATAATGATATCTGTAGTCTTCCCCACTTTTCTAGATCCTGTTTAATATTTCTAATCAATGGTAAATAATTATCCTCTCTGAGGGCCGAGCACCTTGATGAAATCCACACCCCCATGTATTTTACCTTCTTGGCGATTTGGATCTCCATTAATTCTTCCAGTGCTTTTTTTCTTACCTCCGTCATATTTTTTGTTAATAATTTAGTTTTGGATTTATTTAATTTAAGGCCTGCTACCTCTCCATAATTGCCCAATTCTTCCAAAATTTTAGTGCCTGATTCTAATGGTTCTTCCATAATTAATGCCACATCATCCGCGAATGCCTGTGTCTTATATATCTCTTTTCTGATTGTTAAACCCTTTATTTCATTGTTATTCCTAATCTTTCTCAAAAGTACTTCTAGTGCTAAAATAAATAAAAGTGGGGATAGAGGGCACCCTTGTCGGACCCCTTTTCTAATTTGAAAAGCATTAGTTAATTCTTCATTCAGTAATATGTTAGCCTTTTGTTTTTGATAGATTGTGGATATCGTATTGACAAAATTTGATCCGAATTCCATTTGAATAATTTGTTGTTTCATAAATTGCCAATTAAGATTGTCGAATGCCTTTTGGGCGTCGACAAAGACCAATGCCATTTCTTTGTTTGGGTGTTCCTCATAGTATTCCAATACGTCTATTATCATCCTTGTATTATTCCTGATTTGCCTCCCAGGGAGGAATCCATTTTGATCACTGTGTATTAATTTATTCAGAATTATTTTTAGCCTTCCTGCTAAGATGCCCATATAAATTTTGTAGTCCGTATTCAGGAGGGAGATCGGTCTATAATTTTTAATTAATTTTGGATCCTCTCCTTCTTTTTGGAGGAGAGTAATATATGCCTCTCTCCATGATTCTGGAATTTTGGATTCTGTTAGGGCCTCATTATAAATTTCTAACAGCTTTGGTAATAAAATTTCCTCCAAATCTGAATTTTTATAGAATTCTCCTGGGAGTCCATCTGGGCCTGGGGATTTGTTCTTTTTGAGTTTAGATATTACCATCCTTTATTCTGTCATCGTTATTTCTTTATTAAGTATTTCTTTATCCTCTTCCCCGATCTTTGGGAGATTTTCTTTTGACAAGTATTGGACCACCTTTTCGTTGGGAATTTGTTCTTCCGCATACAGAGCCGCATAATACTCTCGGGCAATCTCCAATTTATCTTCCTGTTTATTGTTAAGATGGCCTTCCGGGTCTTCCAATTGATGAATTATGCCTTTCTCTTTTTCTTTTTTTAACCTGTAGGACAGCCACCTGCCCGGTTTGTTTGCATTTTCAAAATAATATTGTTTGGTTTGTTTCATTTTGTACGCCAATTCCTCCTGATCGATAATATTTAATTTGTGCCGTATAACCATCCAATTTTCTTTAACAACCTTATTATCTGGTTTTTGTTGTAGTTCCCTCTCAGCTTTCCCTAATTCTTCTATCAGTACCTTCTGCCTCTCTCTTCTTTCCTTATTACTATGTGCACTATACGATATTGCTAGTCCTCTTATGTACGCTTTCATTGTATCCCATATGATACCTCGAGATGTTACTTCCTTTTCATTTACTTCAAAAAATAGATTTAATTCTTTTTTTACTTTCTCAACATTTTGCTTGTCCTTTAGAAAATTATTATTTAATCTCTATCTTGTATTTCTTCTCTTGTGCGTACATTCCCATTTAACCTCTAATGGATTATGGTCTGCCCAAATGTTGGGCATAATTTCCGTTGACTTAATATCTAACCCTATATCTCTGCTTACCCACATCATATCAATCCTGGACCAGGATTTTTTAGGGTTAGAGTAATATGTATACTGCCTCTTGTGTGGGTGCAGAACCCGCCAAATATCCACTAGATTAAGTTTTTCTACCATATCAAAGAATGGTTTGGGTAGATTTTTCCTTTTTTTCTTTTTACCTTTGGTCCCCTTATAGTCTCTATTCGAATCTATTACCCCATTAAAATCCCCAATTATGCAAATCTTGCTCTTATCCATCATGCTTAATCTCTCTCCTAATTTTTTATAAAAATCTCCTAAATTTTCATTCGGAGCATAAATTGCTGTTAATAAAATTGGATAATTGCCTCTCTTAACTTCCACCATTAATATCCTTCCCTTCGGGTCTGCATATTTTAGTTCAGCTTTTATTTCCCTCTTGATGTACAATGCTACTCCCCTCTTCTTTTTGTCAGCTAGAGAGGCATAAAGATTCCCCAATTTCTTATATTCCAAATATTTTTGATTTTCCTTTTTAATATGAACCTCTCAGGACCGGATTTAGATGAAAAGAGGCCCTAGGCTATTCCACTTATGAGGCCCTTTCACCTCCCATTTTTAAGTTTGTAAATTACATGAGAGATAATAAAATACATCATTACTGTGATATATATCAATATGTTAAATGAAACATGTTGTGATTGGTACTAACCTTTATAAAAAATGTGGCACGGATAATAAATAAAAAAAAGTCGAGAACACTTATTTGGACATTTATTCTCAGCACCATATATAGTACTTGTAACAATAACTAATCAAACATAACACACAACATTTACAAAGAAACAAAATTCAAATAATGAAAATCTTTGACTACAAAAATAAAATACGCAATAAAAATTATCATATTTTCTATCAAATTAAATTAAATATATTCAATACATTGAAGATTAAACCAAATTCAATTCAGATAAATTTATTTCATAATAATTCGCATTTAAAGTTTAAGTATGAATTATTATGAATTTTAAGTCTTAAACTAAATCAAAAATGGAACTTTATTCAAACAAAATCCAGATCACAAAAAAGAAAACATCAAATTGTATATCATATTAAATTTTATGTTAATAGTTATTTTATTTAAGAACTGATTCAATCCAAGTATACATTTAAAACGAAATAGTAGATTAGAAGAATTTCTCTCTAAACTTTTTCACACAGAATTCTTCTATAAGTTCATCAAAATCTATTTTTCTGAGGGTCTCATTTTCGATGCACAAAATACTCAATGAAGACAACCTCTTCTGGGTCATTGTGCTTCTTAATTGATTTTTGATATTTTTAAGTCTTGAAAATGACCTTTCTCCAGTACAATTAGTGACTATTAAACTGAGAAACAGCCGTAAGATTGATTCCACATTGGGGAAGGCCACTTGAATATTTTCTTTGAATATTACTTGATACAAGTCTGTGGTCTAGGGCAGGGGTCACCAACCTTTGCAGCTTTTAGTCTTGTGGACTTCAACTCCCAGAGTTCCTCAGCCAGCCTTTAACGTGTCCCGCTTCCCTCCCCAAAGCCCTCGAGGTGGCTGCAGGAGGGGGGGGGGGAAATGAAAAGAAAAGGCTTTGAAGGGGTGTGTGTGTTTGGCAGCGCTGAAGTGAGCCACGCGATCCTGCCACCTCTGCCTCTTCCTTCTCTCTGCCTCCATAGAAGTCGAAGGGGAAAAAGCAGTTGCTTTGCTGAGCGCTTCTCCGTGTTTCCAGTGAGGGCGGCTGACTTGGGATGAAATGCGGAGAAACGCTCCTTTTTCCTCTCTGACTTCTGTTGGCAGAGAGAGGCAGAGGTGGAGGCAGCAGCGATCACAGCCGGCGTTGTTACCCAGCGGGCTCCCTTCACGTGGCTCACTTCAGTGCAGTCAAACACACACACACACACCCCTTCGAAGGCTTCAGAAGCCAAGGGGTTTTTTTTCTTTTCCCCTCCTGCAGCTGCTTGGAGGGCTTTGCGGCGTGGAGGACGCCGCCTCCCAAGGTTTGGGGAGAGAAGCGGGGCGTGTTAAAGAAAGCTAAAAGGGAAGCGGGGTGGGGGTGGATGGCAAACTGGGGACACCTGGAAGGCAGCCTGGAAGGCAGGCAAGCATGGCAGAGCTTCGGGGAAGGAAGGAAGCTGGTAGCTCTCTTCCCCACAGCCGGGTGGCCCTGCCATGCTTGCCTGCCTTCCCGGCGGTCCCGGGAGCCAAGCCCGCTTCCCTGCCTTCGCAAGCTGGTCTCGGGGACACTGGGAAGGCCACGTGGAAGGCAGGGAACCATGGCAGGGCTACGGGCTGCGGGGAAGGGAGTAGGGGAGGCAGGTTGGGATGGTGGGGGCGGAGGGGGGCCAGGGGCAGCTAGGTAGGCCGCGACTCGCAGGCTTACCTGGCAGGCGCAGTACTTCAGGCAGGCAAGCTGCAAGCGAGGACCCACACAGGATCACTGAGGAGTGACTGGGTGGAGGGGGCAGGGCGAGCGAGCGTCGGGCGGCTGGGGCGAGCGAGTGGGACCGGTTCGGGGGCGTGGCCAGCCAGCAGCAACCCACCACTGCTGCGAGGCCAATAAATTAAAAAAACACCAAACCGTTTGTTAAATTACTGGCTCGCCCAGCCCCGCCCCCACTATTTATTGGCAAGGGGCGGGGCGAGCCAGCAATTTAAGAACCAGCAGAATCCCACCACTGTGTAGGCCCCTCTTGATCTTGAGGCCCTAGGCTGAAGCCTAGTTAGCCTATAGGAAAATCCGGCCCTGGAACCTCTTGAAGACACACTATATCCATATTTTGTTTAGCTAATTTTGTAAAAAAAAAATTCTCTTTTTATATCATTCAGGCCATTTACGTTGATCGATATCAATTTCCAATCATCCATCTCTTAATTCTTGCATATTATCCTAATACTTGTTGGCGCGTGTAACTCTTTGTGGTCTTCGGTCTTTCTTTGTCTCTTTACTATCCTTATCTTCTGCCTCTTTCTCCTTCGATGTCCCTTCTTTCTTTCTTTTCTGCTGGGTTGCTTCTTCTTCAGATGTTATCGCCTCTAACTCCTCTTTACTGCTTTGATCCTCTTCAGACGCTCGTAATTGATCCAAGAACTCTTGAGCTGCTACTAAGCTATCTATCTTAACTTTATTCCCTTGCCACGTGATCCACATACCTTCCCGTAAAGTCCACCTGAAGAGGATATTCCTTTTGTTTAGTTGAGTAGCCAAAAACCTATAATCTCTCCTTATCTCCCTTACCCTCCTTGGAATTTGTTTCGATATAATCACCTCCTTTCCCTTGTACATGACTGGTTCATCTCTTGCCATACTATAGAGGATATCCTTTACCTTCTTCCTTGCGAATCTTATATGCACCTCCCTTGGTAATTTATTTCTTCATGCATAATTTGTCTGGACCCTATATACCTCATCTATTTCCTTTATAATATCCAATTTATCTTGTTGCAACACCTCAGCAATTAATTCCGCCATCACCTGGCCCAGATCTTCTTCCTTATCTTCCGCAATGTTTTGGAAACGGAGATAGAAGGAGGCTCGATCCATTTCCAATTGGGTAATTGAGTCTGCCAATTCCCTGTTCTGTGCCATCAGTTTTTGGTCAACCGTATCTAAATTTTTTTCCTGTTGTTCCATTTTAGCTTCCATCTTTTTAATCTTCTGTGTATTGGTTTGTATCGATTCCTGTATACCAATCATTTTTTGATCTAATGCCCTAATATCTGTCTTCAGTTCAGTGTGATCACTAGACTTTTTTTCTTGCATCATGATCATCATGTCCTGTATTGCTGTCAGTGTTGATTGCATTGCTTGCGTTGTGGGAATCATTCCTGATTTCTCCATTTTAGAAAGACCTTCAGTCGATTTCTGCATAGCAGGTGATGTCGTTGTGATTGTGGGATTTGAGGGTGTTTTCTTTCCTGTTTTTGTCACCGTGGATGAGAGGCTCGTTATCTCCTTTAATACCCTTTTCTGTTTTCTTATTATCTTTTCAATGTTTTTCCAGATTGTCATCCACCAATATTTAACTGCCTCTATCAAGTGTATTTATATTAAGTCGTTCCCCCCGGTTCCACTATTCAATATTGTTTAGTAATACAATAATTCAAATTTTTATCCGTTGTACAAATCTATCCTGTAATAAGTCACTTATTAATCAATTAATATTTAAACTAATTTAAACTAAGATAACCTTCTCACCTGCTATCACTGCTTAAGCAAATGAGCTTTACCTATCCTTATTTAACACTTAAGCACTGATGATATTCTAATATATATTAAGTAGTCTAAGTACACAAATAAATAATTAATTAATTATGCAATCTCAATATTCCAAGTTATAAAAAGCTATCAAAATTAAGAATCAATAATTGAAAGAAGAAGAAAGGAGGAGAAGAAGAAAAAGTCCAATTATAGAATATATAAGATTATAGAGTGTATAAATTCCTTAATAAAAAAAATCTAAAAAGTACTTAATAAATTTTAAATAAGTTCACAATTAATTTAGATTA
Source organism: Arizona elegans (assembly GCA_022577455.1). Classification (NCBI taxonomy): domain Eukaryota; kingdom Metazoa; phylum Chordata; class Lepidosauria; order Squamata; family Colubridae; genus Arizona; species Arizona elegans. The sequence goes on along the minus strand of JAKOOJ010000063.1, from coordinate 1,150,153 downwards.
TCTGAAATGGCATATATAATATATATAATATTGATATAGATATATAATTATAGATATATAGATTTTCTAATGTTTTTTTTGTTGTTATTTGCCCAACTCGTTAATTAATTAATTGTTCAATAACTTCTCTCAATCATAAAAGAGCAAAAGGGAAAAGCAACCAAAAATATAAAAAAAGTTCTTTTACAACAGTGCAGCAGGCACGCTTTGCTGTATAACCCGCTTCGTGTTGCTCTTAAGTTCAATCACTCTCCATTTGCCTTGTCATTCAGATTTCATCAGCCACGTTGTCTTCCCCAAGGGCTCCTTCTCACTTTCTCAGTTCCAGACAGTCTTATTATTAGTCCTGACAATTGCCGCACTTCCAAAATCCAGTTTCCTTTATTCAGTTAGTCTATTCCACACACTCAGTTTATTTGCTCAAAACAAAATATTAATCCTATCCCCTGGAAGCGCCGTCTCCTGTTCTAAAAGTATCCTCAGTCCCACCGGCTCGTCTGCGATCTCGCTTCCCACCAATCTCCTCCAGCCTCACAATCGCCACCAATTCCCTCCAGGATCCTTCTTATCCGACACAGCCAGCACAATCCAATTAAACTCACTCCGAGCATGTTCAGGGGAGAGTAGGTATGAATGATAATAGGCACCAACTTCACCGAAATCTTCTTGCTTCCTGTCTTTTGTTGGCTATCACAGCTTTGAGTCTGCCATTTAAGGCAGATGCGCTGCGTTAGTTTGACAGCGGCTGTCGGTCCAGCAGAGAGTGCTTGCTCCTCACCGTTCTGCCTGCCGACACCCCGCTATCATCCGTGGAGCTCTCCGAGCTCCCACGCCTCGAAGGGACCCCAAAACACGACGAAAAAGTGGCACTGAAAGCAGCGATCGCTGTCACAGCGTCATATCGCTGGGATTCACCAACCGGCTAGGTTGTTGTCAATGTACTTCCTCAACTCGGTCATTTCAGCAGGTGTCATGGAGTACATTCTGGGTTTTGGCAATTTGGCTCCAGGTTGTAATTCGATGGTGCAGTCTGTGGGCCGATGAGGGGGGAGGAGGTTACATTCCTCCACATTGAAAGCTTCAGCTAAGTCTGCATACACCTTAGGAATCTGGTGTTCACCTGGAGGCCTGTCTGAACAAACCGCTGCTGTTTCTGGCCGCTGGCCATTATGGGTAGGCTTCTCTTTGGGGGGAGGGGCAGGGGGAAATGGGCCAACTCCTATTCTGATTTTTCGGTATCCATCTTCCCATTTGATGGTGGGGGCCCATTTGTCCAGCCAAGCCAGGCCCAGTATGATAGATTCTGACATTTTTGGGGTTACTATAATTTATTTTATTTATTTTATTCTATTTTATTTGTATACCGCCCTTCTCCAACAGGACTCAGGGCGGTGAACAGCCATGGTAAAACATAACATATAAAATTTAAAAGCAATTTAAAAAACATTAAATAATTTTGGCTATCCATTTAAAACAACCCAGGTTAAAACCAATTACAAATTAAAATCGAAGGGATGGGATCAAGCCAGCCCGGCTAGGTGAATAAGATGTGTTTTCAGGGCCCGACGAAAAGTCTGGAGGTCTGGTATCGTGCGTATCTCTGGGGGTAGGTCGTTCCAGAGGGCAGGTGCCGCCACAGAGAAGGCTCTCCCCCTGGGGGTTGCCAGCCGACATTGTCTGGCCGACGGCACCCTGAGGAGGCCCTCTCTGTGGGAGCGTACTGGCCGGTGGGAGGCTATTGGCGGCAGAAGGCGGTCTCGTAAATACCCCGGCCCTAAGCCATGGAGCGCTTTAAAGGTGGTCACCAACACCTTGAAGCGCACCCTGAGGACCACAGGAAGCCAGTGCAGCTCACGCAGGAGAGGTGTCACATGGGAGCACCCCGTTGCTCCCATAATCCCCCACGTGGCCGCATTCTGGACCAACTGGAGCCTCCGGGTGCACCCCAAGGGGAGCCCCATGTAGAGAGCATTGCAGTAGTCCAAATGGGAAGTGACGAGTGCTTGAGTGACCGTGCGTAGGGAGTCCCGATCTAGAAAGGGACGCAACTGGCGTATCAGGCGAACCTGATAAAAAGCCCCCCTGGCCACGGCCGTCATATGCTCTTCTAAAGACAGCCGTGTATCCAGGAGGACACTCAAGTTGCGAGCCCTTTCCGTGGGGGCCAATGATTCACCCCCATTAACCAGCGATGGCACCAGGTGGCTATATCGGGACACCGGAAGCCACAGCCACTCAGTCTTGAAGGGTTGAGTCGGAGCCTGTTTCTCCCCATCCAGGCCCGCACGGCCTCCAGGCACCGGGACATCACTTCAAGGGCATCGTTGGGGGTGGCCTGGGGTGGAGATGTACAGCTGAGTGTCATCAGCGTACTGATGGAACTCCACCCCAAACCACGGATGATCTCCGCTTCTGCGTATAAGTTCGTATAAATCGTATAAGTTCATGATGTTTCCCCATCTCTAATTTAACCAGTTCAGTAATATGGGTGACAGGGAACCCCCCAATTAATGTTCTATCCACCTGGTGAAATTTAATTGGGTGCTTTAAGGCTGTTGTCCTGATCCCCAATTGTTCTACAACTTTAAGTCCGATTAGACATCTGGCGCAGCCGGTATCTATTATTGCTGGCAGTTCTGCTTGTTTCCCTGTCTCTGGCAGCACCAGTTTTACTTTAATTGAGAAGGGGGGGATGGGTGCACTCACCATTGGGTCTTCATCTCCACTAGCCTCATCGGGAGGGGCTTCTTTAGCTGGAGGGTCCTTGCTCTCTTCAGTGGGGAGGGGAACTTCCACAGCTTGTCTGGCGAATCAGCTGGTGTCTGGGGTTTTCCTTGGAGCCCTCCTGCCTCGTGCAGCTGTGGCAGGATGTTGTTGTGGAACTGGGGCAGGGGCCAGGCACTCAGAAGCTCGATGTCCTGTTTGTCCACACCGATAGCACTTAATTGCCCCCCCCCCCGATTGAGGGGGGGTGATATTAGTAGCCTTTGAAATGGGCCTTCTAGATAACGCTCTCTGAGGTGGCTGCTCTGCTGGGGTTTTGCTGTGGGGGTGGACTTCTCTGTCTAGAGCTATGGACCATGTGGATGGTACCAGTGAAATAGAGCTTATTAACAGTTTATGCTTTAGACTTTTTATGCCTCATGTTCTCTGGATCATCATCAGTATTTCTGATAAAGTGAATAAATTATATTTCACCCGGGATTCCCTTGGTGAGCTCAAGACATTCATACAGCGTATCGAGAAGAACAGTAAACCACTGTCATTAATGTCAAAGATTGAAGCTGATTTGCCATTGTCTCTGAAGAGGTTCATATGCCAGAATGTAACAGAAATTAATTACAAGAAACTGTTAACGCTATGAAATTTATAATAAAATGTGCTTTACAAATCACATGAAAGATGTATTATGTCTTTTCTTTTGCTGACTCCTTGTTTAGCCTTGTCAGATGCTAAACAAAGAGGTACAATTTAATCAAAGCTCATGTGATATTAGAAAGATGTATTATGTTTTTTCTTTTGCTGACCCCGTTTAGCCTTGTCAGATGTTAAACACAGAAATACAATTTAATTTAATTTAAGCGCATGTGATATTATTCAATCGGGGTTTCCTGATTGGGGGGGGGCTGTGTGAAGAACTCCTTTTCAGAATGGAAGCTACTATTGTAAGTAGTTTTATGCCTAATTTTTGAAACATTTAGATGCAAAATGGGGTTTATAACATACTTGTCTGCTTGCTTGTTTGTTTGATTGTTTTCTTTCACTAGAATGAATTGACAGACTCAGAATGTTTGAGGGGAGCTACATTTGTAAGTAGTTTTATGCCTAATTTTTGAAACACTGACCCTCTTAGATGTAAAATGAGTTTATAACATTCTTGCCTGCTTGCTTGTTTGTTTGACTGGTTATTTTCTTTCACTAGAATGAATTGACAGACTCAGAATGTTTGAGAGCATATTTGCTCTCAAAGGTATTTGAGACAAAGGTATTTGTCTTTCATAGTTTCATACATTTAGATCCTTATAAACATTTCAGCAACAATTCTGACCATTGGGATTTTTCTTTTCCTTCAGAATGAGAGGGCAATCAGCCATTCGTGGATCTCACTATTTCCACAGAACACCAAGGGCCCCAGCATGACATGGTCCCTCAGCCTTCCACAAGCCACACAACACAAATGATGTTAGGAGGTATAATATCTAGCATTTTATCCAACTACAAAACCATTAGTATCGACTTCCGGTTGGCACCGCCGGCGTTGCGGACAGTCTCTCCGGACCGCCAGCCCCGTGATCTCGTTAAAGCCGCTTTGACAGCGCTAATCAGCTGTCTGACGGCTTGAAAACCTCTCCATCGGGAGAAGAGGGAGAGGAGAGCCGGTGGGTGTGGGTAGAGCTCCCCGTAAGCCCCTGGAATAACTCCAGGGGCTTGGAGGGCGAGAGCTCCCCGGTCAGCCCACTGAAGCTCCGGATCCGGGACGACTCTGTTTTAAACAGAGCCAGACGTCGTGACCAACTCTGCAGGCAAAAGTGAGATTAATTGATTTCAAGACCAGACAGAGCGGAAACAGGAGAACAAGCACTTGCAAGTATCAACGCTTAACTCTGGGTTTACATTGTTTCTATTTGAATTTCTTTGAGCTGGAGGCTGGAAGAAATGGCGCCTTTGTTGTGGGCATGAAAGTGAAAGTTAGAAACGAAAGTGTTTGTTGAGAGCGCTCTGAGAGTGGATTAAAGCTGCAGGGAATTGAGAGCTTGGTGGAGAAGAATTTTGATTGATAAACTATAAACTATAAACTTTTGAAAGTTGTCCAAGAGATTTTGTGGCTGTGAAAGGGAAGAAGACTTTTTTAAAAATAAGATGGCTTCTAAGCAAGTTAAGCCAGGAGTTCCTAAAAGTGGAGGAGGCTCTCCAGCAGTGTCAGTAGTGACACAGAAAGCACAACTTCCGGCTGATTCACAGAGCCAGGAGGCTTCTTTTAAAGAACTTAAAGAATTTATAAGAGAAGCCATGAATAATCAAACTGCAGCTATGAACAACCAAACAGTAATTATGGAAGGGAAACTTAAAGAATTTGCGGAGGATATAAATGCAATTAAAGATGTTGAAGAAAAGCACAATGAAATAAGAGATGACATTATCCTAGCAGTTTCAGGATTGGCAAAACATCTTGTTCAGTTGGAGGAGAGAGTAGAAGAAATTAATGAAGCCAATCTGAATTTGGAAAATAAAGTAGGAGATATTATGACTAAAACAGAGAAGGTGGATGATGAATTGGTTATGTTACAATATAGATCGATGGAATTTGCTTTGAGATTGAGAGGGCTGAAAGAAAATAGCCGTGAAAATTTAAAGGACATTTGTGCTGGAGCTATGGCAGAGATAATCAAATAAAGACCAGAAGATGTGGCAGCCCGAATCAATAAAATCTACAGGGTTAATTCCTGGGTGGCAAGACAAAGACAGTTACCAAGAGATGTGGTGATCTATTTTACAACCAGGAGGATCAGAAATGATATTTTACAAGCTTCCTACAAGAATAAGGTTCAAGTGGCTGGACAAGAATTAGTGGTTTTGAAAGAGATTCCTCCCAAAATGTTAAGAGGTAGAAAGGACTTTGGTTTCCTGGTAAATGAATTGAGAAATCAGCAAGTGCAGTACAGATGGGACGTTCCAACTGGTCTAATAGTGAATTATGGTGGAGAAAGATACCGTTTAAATACAGTTTGGAAGGCAAAAGATTTTTATGTCAATGTACTAAAGGCGGGATACCCACCTTCACCGGGGGGTGGGGGGTAGAAAGAAAATGGAGATGTTACAACAAGAGAAAGATGGGAAGCAGATACAAATTTATGCTGAAGCTGCAGCTGGAGGAATCATCACGGAAGAAGATCTAGTGTTATCTGGGGGCCCACCCCCAACTCTTGAACTACCCAAGAAGATAGAGGAACCAAGAGAACAACGAATGACACAAGCAACTTACAAACGTCAAGAACAAGAACTAAAAGTGCAACAATCTCAAGTTTCATCTCAAGAAGTCAAAAAACAGAAGCAGTGGGAGGGGCTAGGCCGAAGAGTAAGATGGAGGGTGATCTTCAGCTGATGCTTTCGAAGCTTCGAGGGGCCAAAGATGGCAACTAAATTCTTATCTTGGAATGTTAATGGTTTAAATTCACCACAAAAAAGAAAGAAAGTATTTCATTATTTGAAACAATTTAAGAACGATGTTATTTGTTTGCAGGAAACACATATTAGATTATCAGGCCAAAAATATTTGACAAATTCAAGATTAGGTATACACTTTGTGGCATCAGCACCAGAGAAGAAAAATGGGTTAGTTATATATGTAAAGAAAGGATTAAGTTTTGTTGAATAAGATACGTGACTCTGATAAAATAAAAGGAATTGTAATTAGACAGCAAGATTACAGATTAAGAGCGTTTGCAGATGACTTGGTTGTTACTTTATCTCAACCTATAGAATCGGTTCCACATATGTTGGACATAATAGGTCAATATGGTAAGGTATCTGGATTTAAAGTAAATCAACATAAGACAAAGATGATAACGAAAAATATGTCTATATCTCAAAGAGAAGACTTAGGAAGAATAACGGGGTTTGAAATAGTTAAAAGGGTTAAATATCTAGGAGTATATATTGCTGCCTCAAATACGAAATTATTTAAAAATGATTATGAAGTTCTTTGGCAAAAAGTGCAGAAAGAAATGGAAAATTGGAAAAAGTTACAACTATCTCTACTGGGAAGGATAGCAGTAATAAAAATGAATGTATTACCCAGGTTTCTATTTTTGTTTCAAATGATATCAGTGCTTAAGAAAGATGGAAATCTGAGGGAGTGGCAGAAAGGGGTTGTTCCTCTGTCCTGGTCCTATTAGATCTCTCAGCGGCTTTTGATACCATCGATCATGGTATCATGCTGCGCCGGCTGGAGGGGTTGGGAGTGGGAGGCACCGTTTTACGGTGGTTCTCCTCTTATCTCTCTGACCGGTCGCAGTCCGTGTTGGCAGGGGGGCAGAGGTCGACCCCGAGGCACCTTGTTTGTGGGGTGCCGCAAGGGTCGGTCCTCTCGCCTCTCCTGTTCAACATTTATGTGAAGCCGCTGGGCGAGATCATCCGTGGATTTGGGGTGCGATGCCATCTGTACGCTGATGATACTCAGCTGTACATCTCCACCCCAGACCACCCCAACGATGCCCTTGAAGTGATGTCCCGGTGCCTGGAGGCCGTGCGGGTCTGGATGGGGAGGAACAGGCTTCGACTCAACCCTTCCAAGACCAAGTGGCTGTGGATGCCGGCGTCCCGATATAGCCAGCTGGTGCCAACTCTGGCTATTGGGGGCGAGTCAGTGGCCCCCACAGAGAGGGCTCACAACTTGGGCGTCCTCCTGGATGCACGGCTGTCTTTAGAAGAACATATGATGGCCGTGGCCAGGGGGGCTTTTTATCAGGTTCGCCTGATACGCCAGTTGCGTCCCTTTCTGGATCGGGACTCCCTATGCACGGTCACTCATGCCCTCGTCACCTCTCGCCTGGACTACTGCAATGCTCTCTACATGGGGCTCCCCTTGAGGAGCACTCGGAAGCTCCAGCTGGTCCAGAATGCGGCCGCGCGGGTAATTATGGGAGCGACTTGGCGCTCCCATGTGACACCTTGCCTGCGCGAGCTGCACTGGCTCCCGGTGGTCTTCCGGGTGCGCTTCAAGGTATTGGTTCTCACCTTTAAAGCGCTCCATGGCTTAGGGCCCGGCTATCTGCGAGACCACCTTCTGCCACCGATAACCTCCCACCGGCCAATTCGGTCCCACAGAGAGGGCCTCCTTAGGGTGCCGTCGGTCAAGCAATGCCGACTGGCGGCCCCCAGGGGGAGGGCCTTCTCTGTGGGGGCACCCGCCCTCTGGAACGAGCTCCCCCCAGGAATACGACTAATCCCAGACCTCCGTACCTTCCGTCGAGCTTTGAAGACCTTCCTATTCCAGCAAGCTGGGCTGGCTTAAAATTTTTAAAGGGTTTTTAAGGGTAATGGGTTTTAATACTTCGGGAAGCCAATTGGATTTAATTCTGTTTTAAATTATTTTAAATTTTGTATTGTATGTATTTTAATTTGGCTGTGCACCGCCCTGAGTCCTTCGGGAGAAGGGCGGTATACAAATTTAATTAATAATAATAATAATAATAATAATAATAATAATAATAATAATATTTGGGGTGGGAAAAAACCAAGAGTAAAATTGAAAATTATACAGGATGTACGTGAGAGAGGAGGTCTTCAAATGCCTAATTTAAGATTGTACTATGAAGCAGCTGTTTTATCACAAATTAGTGACTGGTTTAATTTAACTGAAGAGAGAATGTTAAATATAGAAGGTTATGATCTGTTATACGGATGGCATGCTTACTTGTTATATGAAAAAAAGTGGATAAGGTGTTTAAAGGTCATATACTTAGAAATGCATTGTTGAGGGTTTGGAAAAAGTATCAATATAAACTAAACTACAAGATACCTATATGGGCAAATCCCAAACATGCAATAGAAAATATACGTATAGAACAAAGGAAGTGATTACTTATAAAGAGCTTCTTTTTATGGAAAGGGGTAAATTGCAATTGAAACCTTTAAATGTATTGAAAGAAGAAGGGATAATTTACACTTGGTTTCAGTATGGTCAGCTTCAAGCTAGATGGAGGGAAGATCAAAAAATTGGTGTTATGCAAAATGAGGAAAACTTGGTAAAACAGATTAGAGATCAAAGTCAAATGCATATCAAAAGGTTGTATAATGCATTACTGGAAATAGATTCAGAAACGGAATTGGTTAAGGATTGTATGATAAAATGGGCACAAAACTTTCAAGAACCAGTGATGATAGAAACATGGGAAAAGATTTGGGTTAGAAATGTTAAATTTACGCAAGCACAAAACCTAAGAGAAAGTTTTTATAAAATGTTTTATAGATGGCATTTAGATCCTAAAAAATTATCATGTATGTACCCAAATTTGCAAGCTAAATGTTGGAGATGTGAATGTGATGATGCAACTTATTATCATATATGGTGGACTTGTAAGAAAATCAAAGCATTTTGGATAAAAATTTGGTGGGTGATGTAGAACATTCTGAAAAAAAGGTTGAAATTTACTCCGCAATTGTTTTTATTGGGTATAACTACGGATTGTACAGCATTAGAGACTAAATTGATTTTAAATTTAACATCAGCAGCTAGGCTGTTGATAGCACAACATTGGAAGAAGGACTTTTTGCCTACTATTGAAGAGTGGACATTGAAAGTAGCGAATCTAGCGGAAATGGCGAAAATTTCAGCGTATTTGAAGGATTATACACAAGAAAGATATATATTGGAATGGAGAAGATGGATTGACTATATTCAAAATAAGTATCAGACAAGAAAATATAAAATAGCTTATGAATGAATGTTAAGTATTATGTTATCTAGTGGAGTTAAAGTTTCAGGGGGGGGATTTGGTATTTCAAGGATAGTTAGGTTTATTTAGCTTATGATTGTTTATTTATTTATTTATTTATTATTTAAATTTCTATACCGCCCTTCTCCTTTCGGACTCAGGGCGGTGAACACCCAAGATAAAAACATCTGTACAAACATCAGTTAAAAAAATAAGTTAAAATAATTTATAAAATTTGGCCTATAATTTAAAACTTGTCAATTAAAATCAATATTAAAATATTAAAACTAATCCTAAAATCAAGACAGACTGGCTAACTGAAAAAAATGAGTTTTTAGGGCCTGACGAAAAATCCGAAGGTCGGAGATCACTCATATCTCTGGGGGTAGATTGTTCCATAGGGTAGGTGCCACCACAGAGAAGGCTCTCCTCCTGGGGGTCGTCAGCCGGCATTGTCTGGCCGACGGCACCCTGAGGAGGCCCTCTCTGTGGGAGCGAACCGGCCGGTGGGAGGCTATTGGTGGCAGAAGGCGGTCCCGTAAGTACCCTGGCCCTAAGCCATGGAGCGCTTTAAAGGTGATCACCAACACCTTGAAGCGCACCCGGAAGTCCACCGGAAGCCAATGCAGCTCGCGCAGGAGAGGAGTCACATGGGAGCGCCCCGTTGCTCCCATAATCCCCCGCGCAGCCGCATTCTGCACCAGTTGGAGCCTCCGGGTGTACCCCAAGGGGAGCCCCATGTAGAGAGTGTTACAATAGTCCAGACGAGAAGTGACGAGTGCTTGAGTGACCGTGCGTAGGGAGTCCCGGTCCAGAAAGGGGCGCAACTGGCGTATCAGGCGGACCTGACAAAAAGCCCCCCTGGCCACAGCTGTCATATGCCCTTCTAAGGACAGCTGCACATCCAGGAGGACACCCAAGTTGCGGGCCCTCTCCGTGGGGGCGAATCATTGGCCCCCAATAACCAGTGATGGCGTCAACTGGCTATACCGGGACGCCGGCAGCCACAGCCACTCGGTCTTGGAAGGGTTGAGTCGAAGCCTGTTTCTCCCCATCCAGACCCGCACGGCCTCCAGGCACTGGGACATCACTTCCAAGGCATCATTGGGATGGTCTGGGGTGGAAATGTACAGCTGAGTATCATCAGCGTACTGATGGAACTCCACCCCAAAACCACGGATGATCTCACCCAGCGGCTTCACATAAATGTTGAACAGAAGGGGCGAGAGGACCGACCCTTGCGGCACCCCACAAACAAGGCGCCTTGGGGTCGACCGCTGCCCCCCTGTCAACACGGATTGCGACCGGTCGGAGAGATAGGAGGAGAACCACCGCAAAACGGTGCCCCCCACTCCCAGTCCCTCCAGCCGGCGCAACATGATACCATGGTCGATGGTATCAAAAGCCGCTGAGAGGTCTAATAGGACCAGGATAGAGGAATAACCCCTATCCCGGGCCCTCCAGAGATCATCCACCAACGCGACCAATGCCGTTTCCGTGCTGTACCCAGGTCTGAAGCCGGACTGGAGCGGATCCAGATAGACAGCTTCATCCAGGTACTGGGGAAGCTGTCGCGCCACCACACTCTCAACAACCTTCGCAATAAAGCGAAGGTTGGAGACTGGACGGTAGTTAGCCAAAACAGCCGGATCCAGGGATGGCTTCTTGAGGAGAGGCCTCACCACCGCCTCTTTCAAGGCGGCCGGCAGGACACCCTCGCTCAAAGAAGCGTTAATAATTCCCTGGAGCCAGCCTCGTGTAACCTCCCGGGAAGCCAGCACCAACCAGGAGGGACACGGGTCCAATAAACATGTGGTTGCGTTCAGCCGCCCCAAGATCCTGTCCACGTCCTCGGGAGCCACAGGATCGAACTCCTCCCAGATAACATTCTCAAGACCTGCCTCAGTCATCTCGTCTGAACTAACCTAGTCGGCGGCCAAGTCTTCCCGAATCTGAGTTATTTTATCATCCAGATACTGTACAAAATCCTCAGCTCGGCCCTGTTAATTTAAATACCCTGTATTTTGCTCTGGGAAGTCTGTGGGGGAGGGTGGGATGGGGGGGAAGGGGTGTGGGGGTGGTGGGGGGGAGGGAAAAAGGGTGGGGGGAATACGGGGGAAAAAAAAAATTTGTAAAACTTTTCAATAAAAAAAAACAACCATTAGTATTATTTTTTAGAACCTAAAGGGATGTGTGTTGGTATTACATTATTAGAAATGTTGGTGATAACCTTTTGTTTCTTTGTTTAACCAGAGCCGGCCTGCAAAAAAGCAAAAATGCATGGTGGTGGACTTCCCGCATCCCCAGCAGATGGTGATAGTTGTGATTCTGTGCATCTATCTCAACCAGAAGAGGAGATATGTCATTCTATGCCACAGCTACAAGACCCTAACTCTGCAAACTCTCTGAATATGAACGATGTTTATCTGGATATGGTGCAGGCATGGGAGAAGCCTATCCGAAATTTTAGGGCTGTGGAATACTATCATCGATATAGATTTGTTAATCTTGACCGAATCCAGTCTTTTGTAGATGCTATAGAGGCTATTTGTAATGCGATACAGACTCTTTTGAATAATGTGGCTAGGGACATAGGCCCAAACAATTTTGTTCAACTCTGGTTGGATGCAGAGGGGTTAAATCATCCTCTCTTTTCTCTTAGGAGGCATGTGAATGATTTAAATGCTGATGATTTTCTGACCAGTGTTGAAAATCTGCTTCAAAGTAAGGCAGAGGTATTGTAGGGGATAGTAATTAGTGGTTACTATCATGAAGAACAAGGAGGGGGGCGGGCTTAGGAAGTTAAACACTGTGCTGCTCACCAGAGTCCTGGAGAAAAAAAGACAACATGTTATGTATTGATACTTTTAAGCGGGAGTTTCAAACCTGCCTACGTTTCTGATTGGCTGACAGTCCCTCCTGGATTGTATATAAGGAGGACCGCAGCCCCTGAGTTTCGCTGAAGTCTCACTGTATATTAAAGAGCTGTTGTCACTTGCTTGCTTGTACCTCTCGTTATTCCCGAACCACTTCATTGGCGACGAAGGAGGGATGAGGCTACAAGAAGCCAACCAGTGAGACCACGAGCTTCAGCTAGGCGACGAGGCGAACCACAGGAGGCATACCGAACATGTCTGCCTACGTTCCGCCCAAGCCTTTCGATCCGACCCGCGAAAAATGGGTCTCGTACCTAACGAGGTTTGAATGCTCGCTTGAAGCCAGCGACATGCAGGGCCTCTCGGCTAATCGAAAGAGAGCCCTATTCCTAAGTCACTGCGGACCGGACGTGTTCGAGATGGCCGAGTCACTGTGTGAGCCAACACCGGTTCAAACAGTCTCCTGGGACACCCTGATGGCAACTCTCCGGGCTCACTACGCTCCCGTCCCCTCAAAGTTCGTGCAGCGATACCAACTGAGGCAGCGCGTTCAACGAGAGGGAGAGCCGGTCAGCGCGTACATGGCCAGCCTGAGAAAAGCCGCAACCCATTGCGACTATAGAGATTTGGACGATGCGTTGCTCGAGCAACTGATCTGTGGTGTTCGGGACATTAGGCTGCAACGGCGTCTGCTCGCCAAGCCTGATTTGATGCTTGCTGGAGCCCTAGACGAGGCTAGGGCTCATGAAGCCTCCACAAAGGCCGCTGAAACGCTGCAGCGTCCGCTGACCAGCAAAGACAGCCCCAAGTCTGCCCCGGTGCACAGAGAAGACGCCGGATCCAGCTCGGAGTCCGAGTCGGATGAGGACGTCTTCCGAACGGAGCACCAGATAAAAGACACTGGCAGCCCCCGGCGAAGCTGTCCCAGCTGTGGCGGGCACCATGATAGACTGTCCTGCAAATACAGAGAGGCTATTTGCAGGCGCTGCGAGAAAAAAGGGCACTTGGCGCGAGTCTGCAGAGCCATTCTGCCCAGAAGACACAAACCACGTGAGCGCCGCAGCCAACCGGAATCAGCGCGCCAGAAGCAGCCAATGAGAGAAGGCGGCGCGAAAAAACGGCGCGAATTTGAACCGCGAGATGGCCGCAGCATACACATCGACCAGGCCAGCACGGCGATCGAAGACAAAGTCAGCACGATGGTCGAGATCAACGGAAAGCCGTGCTCGATGGAGATCGACACCGGATCAGCTCTCTCCATAATGTCGTGGGCGACCCTAAAGACCCTCCTGCCGTCGTTCCGGAAGGATCAACTCTCCAAACAGAGACTACGCATCCTAGACTACCAGGGGAACCGAGTCCCCCTCGAAGGCGTGGGCACGTTCCGGGTCACCTACGGAGACTACGAAAGGGACCTGCCGCTGACTATCGTCACGAAGCAGCTTCCTAGCCTCCTGGGCATGGGGTGGTTCCGAGCCCTTGGCATGGGCTTCACCGGCGTCCACCTGATGTCCAGATCAACCCTGAAAGACAGCCTCCTGTCCGAGTTCCAGGACGTCTTCGGGGACACGTTGGGCAAGTATGTGGGGACCCCTATTTCACTAAACTTAGACCCCAACGTAGCCCAAGTAAGACTGAAGGCCAGACGAGTGCCGTTCGCATTGAAACCGAAGATCGATGCGGAATTAGACAAGCTGATTAAGCAAGGGGTGTTGGTTCCCGTCGACCATGCTAAGTGGGAGACCCCCATAGTGACCCCAGTTAAATCCGACGGCTCAATAAGAATTTGCGCCGACTACAAGTGCACGATCAACAAGGCTTTGCAGCCGAGCGCCTATCCGGTGCCGATCGTGCACCATCTACTACACTCCCTGGGGCCCGGAAAAATTTTTGCCAAATTAGACCTGGCCCAAGCCTACCAACAGTTACCAGTCGACGACGCCACGGCAGAGGCACAAACGATCGTAACTCATAGGGGTGCATTTAAATGCACCAGGCTCCAGTTTGGGGTGAGCGTCGCACCCGGCTTATTTCAAAGCACCATGGAGCGCCTGTTGCAAGGACTCCCGGGAGTGGTGCCCTATTTCGATGACGTCTTAGTCAGCGCTCAGGACGAACACCAGCTGGGGGACAGGGTACGGAACGTCCTGTCTAGGTTCAGAGAAGCGGGACTAAGACTCAAAAGGAACAAGTGTAGGATAGCTGTTCCCTCTGTGGAATTTTTGGGGTACAGGGTGGACGGCACAGGCATCCACCCTACCGAGAGCAAGGTGAGAGCTATTAAGAGCGCACCAGCCCCCAAATCCAAAGCAGAGCTCCAAGCCTTCCTTGGACTGCTCAATTTCTACTCTATGTTCCTAAAAGATAAAGCCACGGTTGCAGATCCCCTTCACAAGCTTTTGGGAAAGAACGTACCATGGGTCTGGGGGAAACCGCAAGCAGCCGCTTTTGAGGCAGTGAAAAGACTCCTATCTGAGGACAGTTTCCTGATACAGTACAATACAGAGCTGCCGCTCGTCTTAGTCTGTGACGCCTCCCCCGTAGGAGTTGGTGCCGTCCTAGGCCATAGACTGCCGAACGGCCTAGAGGCGCCCATTGCCTTCTATTCCCGTACCCTGTCCAGCACAGAACGAAACTATAGCTAGTTGGACAGAGAGGCTCTGGCTGCGATTGCGGGGGTTAAGAAGTTCCACGAATACCTCTATGGCCGAAAATTCGAACTTGTGACTGACCATAGACCATTGCTAGGTCTGCTAGCAGGCGACAGGCCAACCCCCGCTGCCCTCTCCCCTCGTTTGACTAGATGGGCGATTTTTTTGTCGGCCTACTCGTACCAGCTCGTCCATCGACCTGGGCGGACCCTGGGTCATGCGGATGCCCTTAGCCGTTGCCCCCTTCCCGACCTGCTGGACAACCCAACGCCGGAAGCCTCCGTCCTTTTGTTGGACACGTTAACTTTGGGCCCCATCTCCTCCGGCGAGGTGGCGAAAGCATCAAATAGAGACCCAGTTATCCGGACTGTTATGGGTTGGGTTCTGAAAGGGTGGCCGGACAAGGTGGTCGGAGAGGAGTACCAAGGGTTTGCCAACAAACGAAACGAACTGTTTATGCAAGGGGGGTGCTTGCTATGGGGTGACAGAGTGGTAATTCCAACGAAACTACGGGATAGGGTTTTGGAGTTGCTGCACGAAGGGCACCCGGGCATTGTTAGGATGAAGTGTTTAGCCCGCAGCTATGTCTGGTGGCCCAACATGGACCAGGTCATTTCCGAGTGGGTGGGGAAGTGCAGACCCTGCCAGGAGTCTCGCCCCGATCCCCCAGTAGCGCCCATCCGAGAGTGGGAGAAACCAAAAGGCCCATGGGGGAGGATCCACATTGATTTTGCCGGCCCGTTCCATGGCCAAACGTTTTTAATAGTTGTGGATGCCTACTCAAAATGGCTCGAAATTATATTAATGCCATCTACAACGGCCGAAGCCGTTATCAAGGTCCTAAGGAAGTTATTTGTCACCCACGGCCTGCCGGATACCTTGGTATCGGACAACGGCCCTCAATTTACAGCAACCCTCTTTGAAAGTTACTTGGCCGGCCTGGGAATCCGCCATGCCCTATCAGCTCCATTTCACCCGGCTTCCAACGGATTGGCTGAACGTTTTGTCAGGACAGCTAAGGAAGCACTGTCCAGATTAGACAATGGGGACTGGCAGGCCAGGATAGATCAATTCCTAGCAGTTCAGCATGCATCACCATGCACAGCAACAGGGAGAAGCCCAGCAGAGCTCCTCATGGGGAGGAAGCTCCGGTGCGTGTTAGACAGGCTTCACCCTAACTACTCGCACGAAAACTTTAAGGGAGAGACCTGTGGTTTAAGGCAGTTTCAGGTCGGGTCCCCGGTGTTCGCTCGCAATTATGCCAGCGGTCCTCTATGGGTTGCAGGAACCATAGTGGGAATAACAGGCCCAAAATCGTACACGGTGGACGTTGGGGTAGATAGACTCTGGAAGCGCCACATAGACCAACTTAGGAAAAGGGTGGTCGGCGAGGCGAACATTAACTTAGACATCTCCGAGCCTAACTCTGACCACTTCTCCAAAACAGCTAACTCAAGCCCGGGGCCGCGAGAATACTTAGCTGACAAGCCCTGGTTCCAGCGCCGCCCCAGCGAGTCGCCACTCCCAGCCGGGAATAACCACGCCCCGGACAAAGTCCAGGAGGTTCCATTGGCGGAGCCGGGAGAGACAAAGAGTCACTCCGACCAGCTCGACGCCCCACCAGACTCTGAACTGCGCAGGTCAACTAGGGCGAGAACTCGTCCTAAGCACCTGTGAGATTTTGTCTGTACATATGTTAATTTTTGAGTATTAGTGCCTTCTGGGAAGGGAGGGGTGTTATGTATTGATACTTTTAAGCGGGAGTTTCAAACCTGCCTACGTTTCTGATTGGCTGACAGTCCCTCCTGGATTGTATATAAGGAGGACCGCAGCCCCTGAGTTTCGCTGAAGTCTCACTGTATATTAAAGAGCTGTTGTCACTTGCTTGCTTGTGCCTCTCGTTATTCCCGAACCACTTCACAACACCTAGTAGATTTCAATGCGGAAGGTGAATTTCTGTGTTTTGCTAGCTGTTTGCTCTGTCTGATTGGTGTGGATGTCAGAAATCAAGAAATTATTACCAGGGCCAGGGAACTTCACAGCAGACTGGGTGTTTCCACAGAAAACAGGATTGACTTTTCTCAGATACACCTCTTTGAAGAAGATTTAAGGGTCACTATAAAGATCTTGTTTTATATGCAGGACGGGTGGAGGTTTTTTGTCACAGGTAGCCCACAGCATGAAAAAATAGTGTTTATATTGTTACATGACAAGCATTACTATGGCATCAAAAATATCAAGGGCTTCCTGGGTGAACGCTATTTCTGTAAATTCTGCCACACACCCTACCACCACAAATTTAGTCATGGCTGTCAATATATCTGTAGAGCATGTCTCAAGCAAGAATGTCAGCAGGTAGAGAAGGAGAAGACGTGCTGCTGTAGGTGCAAAGTGTTTTGCCAGTCTAAGGTGTGTCTTGAAAGACACACACAACTCGCTATGGAGAGAAAAGTTGACTGTAAGAATAAGAAATATTGTGAAATGTGTGGGGTTTACGTCTTTACCCCCACAAAAAGTGCAAGGAAGCCAAGTGTGGACAGTGCTCTGAGAAGGTTGAAAGCTTGGAAGGGCATTTATGCTTTCTAAAATCGTTGGACCGACCGCAAATTGGCGAAAGATGCATCATTTATGATTTTGAATGCTGTCAAGAGACAGACACCCATATACCTAATTATACCTGCACCAGAGATATGTTGAAGGATGGGTATCATAAAGATGTTGTGAGGTGGGATTGTTATGGTGTTAGATGCCTGGAGCAGTTTGTAAAGAAATTTATAAATCATAAGTTTAAAAGATGTACTTTTATCGCTCACAACACCAAAGGTTATGACGGGTACCTAGTACTGAGACAGCTGATCCGTGAAAAGGTTAGCGTTCAACTTATAAGTCAGGGGGAAAATTGTTGTGTATCACCCTTCTGGATTATAAGATTTGGTTTATTGATAGCCTCTCATTTTTGCCCCTTAAATTAAGCAAATTACCCAAAGCTATGGGGTTTCAAGGCAGTAAAGGATATTTCCCTCACTTGTTCAATACAATGGCCAATCAAGACTACGTGGGACCACTCCCTGAAACCAAGTATTACAGCCCTGAAACCATGATGCCTGGGGAGAGACAAGAATTCCTGAAATGGCACGCTGCTAATACAGGTACTGTGTTTAAACTAAAGACGGCTCTGGCTTACTATTGCAGACAAGATGTAGATATATTAAGAGAGGCCTGTATTCGATTTAGGGAACAGGTGATGAAAATGACTGAGCGTGAGTGTCACAGTGGGGTCGGGGGGGGGGGTGATATTGTTGAGGAGATAGAGATTCAATGCATTGATCCCTTCCAATATATCACATTGGCATCTGTCTGCATGGCCCAGTACCTGTTCATGTATTTGAAGATTAGCTCCTTTGGACAGTTATCACAAGACACAGAAAAGGTATTCAGCTCCAGCAATTCAATGGTTGTTGCATATAGAGCACACTGAGAATCTCAATATTCAGCATGCTCTGAAGGGGGGTGAGAAGCAAGTAGGCAAATATTTTTTGTATGGCTTTGCTGTCATAAATGGAACTCCCACAGCTTTTGAATTTCATGGTTGTTTTTTTCATGGGTGCCCTGTCTGCTACTCTGAAAAAGACTTCAAAAATTACTTGATTCAACATATGGTAACCTGCACAACCGTACTAGGATTAAAGAAGAGTACCTCAGAGACCAGGGTTATGCTGTGTGCTACATCTGAGAACACGAATGGAGGGCCATGGCGGAGGATGACACCTCTTTGAAGCAGTTTCTAGTTGAGAAAAAGCTCTCAACTCCTTTGAATCCTCGAGATGCTTTTTTTGGTGGTAGAACAAATGCTACATGCCTGTACTACAAACCAAAACCTGGTGAACAAATCTTATACTACGATTTCACCAGTCTGTACCCCTTTGTGAATAAGACCAAGGAATACCCAATTGACCATCCACAAATCATCTATCAAAACTTTGGAGACATAAAGCAATATTTTGGGTTAGCCAAAGTCAAAGTGTACCTGCCAAGGAATCTCTATTTCCCAGTCCTACCCCACAAATCAGGGGGCAAATTAATGTTTAGTTTGTGCGCAGCCTGCACAGAAAAAATGCAAAACACCCCCTGTAAACACAGTGATGAGGAAAGAGCTCTGACTGGGACATGGTGTACTGTTAAGTTGAATGTAGCTTTAGAAAAAGGTTACAGAATTGTTGAAATCTATGAGATCTGGCATTTTGAAAGAACATCAAATGAGCTATTTTCAGGTTATATGAACACACATCTCAGACAGAAACAGGAGGCCAGTGGCTACCCTGACTGGTGCAAAACAGAACAGTATAAAGAGCAATATATTCAGGATTATGAAAAGATGGAAGGTGTCCGCTTACAACGTGACCACATTGAAGTAAATCCTGCTAAAAGACAGATTGCCAAACTCTTTTTAAACTCACTGTGGGGCAAGTTTGGTCAGAGCACCAATCACCTGACCACATCCGTGGTGACAAACCCTGAGGATTTATTCAAATATCTTTTTGTGCCCTATTATGATGTTTCCTCATGTGAGTTTGTGGATACAGAGACAGCCGTTGTGACATGGAAGACATCCAAGAACCACCCCACCAAATCCACATGTACTAATGTATTCATTGCCAGCTTTACAACAGTTTATGCATGACTGGAATTATACAGGCTACTGGACGGGCTGGGCGATAGGTGCCTGTACCATGACACCGATTCAGTCATTTTTGTAAGTAGACAGGGGTGTGTGGACACCTCCTTTGGGTGATTATTTACGACCGCTGACAAGCGAGATTCCACCAAACACTACGATAACAGAGTTTGTTGCTGCAGGTCCCAAAACGTATGCTTATGCTTTGTCCAATGGTGAAGTGGTGCTAAAGGTGAAGGGGATCACACTAAACTGTGGTAATAGCAATAAGGTTAATTTTGACAGCTTGAAAGATTTGGTAGATGATTTTTGTCTGTCTGGTGCAGAGAGAAAAAAAGAGATCAGGGTGGAACAGTTGGGGATTGTTAGGGTTAAGAAACAGTGGACCCTAGAAATGAGGGTCCTCCGAAAAACTCTAAAAGTGGTGTATAATAAAAGGTTATTAAAGAGTGAGGATTACTGTACGTTGCCTTACGGCTATTAAGCATGGTAGAAAATATTGCACAATTTGTACAACCTTTTTCCTTTATTATAAGTAGTCCATCCAATTATGGCAAATCTTTTTTTATCAAACAAATGTTAGAACATGGCGATGTTGTGTTGTCTCAAATGCCTCAAAATATTGTATGGTTTTATAGCTGTTGGCAACCTTTGTACAAAGAACTACTTAATAAAATCCCTTATATTAAGTTTATGGAGGGGCTTCCATCTTCTTTTGAAGATGATGATTTGTTTCCGCCAAATCAAATCACTCTAGCTGTAATAGATGATCTCATGGCATCGGCTGGTGACAGCGATCAAATAGAGAAGGCTTTTACACAGTACATTCATCACAGAAACCTGAGCATTATTCTCATACTACAAAACCTGTTTTTTCAAGGTAAGAAAATGAGAACAATAGCTCTGAATTCTAAATATTTGGTTTTATTCAGTAGCCCCCATGATCAGATGCAAATTTTCACACTGGCCAGGCAGATGTACCCCACTAACACAAAGTATTTTTTAGAAGTATTCCAAGATGCCACTCGCAAACCACACGGGTACCTTTTGGTAGATTTGGCAGCCACCACTCCAGAACCCAACAGGTTGAGAACAGGCCTCTTCCCACCTGATTGGCCTGCTGTTTACACAATGAAAAAGAAGTGTAAAAAGCAGTAGCCCAGTTACCTTAGCAGTAGTTCATTTAAGATGTCAGAGACGGTACGTAGAAATTGGGGGCTTTTAAAAATCTTAGTAAAGGCCGGACCAAGACAGAGAAAAGCCATCTTATGCAATGCTAATAATGACCTAGTGGGGGCAATAGCGGAAATAGCTCTGAACACCCTAAAAGGAAACCTTCCTCTGAAACCTTCACAATTCCAGTCTCTAAAGAGAAAGAAAGGTGTCATTAAAAAGTTGAGTGATAGAAAGGTCTCACTCAAAAAGAAGAAGCAGATCATACTTCAGTCGGGTGGTTTTATCGGTCCCTTACTAGGGATAGCTATTCCGTTATTGACTAGCCTGTTAGCTGGATAAATCATGGACCATGCCGAGAAAATGTATCTGGTGTCACGTCATCAGATGGAGCAACTACAGGGCAGGCCACCTACTATGGGAGCTACAGCCACTAACTGGTTGGATGATGAGATGCGCACCATTTTTCAGAGACCTGATTTGTGTGAGGATGACAAGATTAAGCTCTACAATTCTGTACTGCAGAGGTATCTAAGACTGACCAGACAAAATGAATCTGAAAAGGACAGACTGAATCTCATTTATCCATCGGAAGAACCTCAGCCACTTCCAACATTACCAGAACAGCTGCCACAAACATCTCCGCAGGACACAGCGATGGATGAGATCCTAAGGGGTGTGAGCACCCATTACAGGAAAAATGCGGAACTTTTGCTGAACAAAATGAAACAGCATCAGGATGTCTCTGTCACTGCGTTATTTTATTTCCCAGCTGAGCTTCATTATTTTTGGACTAATAGACTTACTGTAGTTTGCCAAGTTCCTTATCAGTACTTTACTACGCATGTCCGCATTCCTTCACTTGCTTTACATCTTTTTCCTTTGTTCTCTTGCCAGAGGTCCGGCTGGACCGGCAGGAGATCTCGCTTGCCAAAATGTAACAATTACTTTTCTTAGTTAGTTAGTGAGGTGTTTTATTTTCTTTACAACAAATAAATGAGTTTTATTAGAAACTTTCCTTCGCGTTTTTCTTTATCAGAATATTGCAACTTGGAATAAGCCACGATCCATTTCCTCTAAACCAGGGTGATTTTTCCCAGAGCCAAACATGGGATTAATTGATGCCCTGACATCTGGTAGCAGAGGATGGTTGATTTATGGCTTTTTTCCTTGTTTTGTTATTTCTGATAAGAGCGCATAGGCAATTAGTTTTTAGCTACTGAGGTACGCTAATTATATTGCTAAGATGCCGAAACAGAAGAAAAAAGGCAAAGTGAAACCAAGACCACTCTTCGTAAATGATTTGATTGATCTTTCCAACGAAGAGGTGGCAGACAGGAGATTTCCAGATTTCCAGCCCCTTACTACAGCCACACGCCTGGAACAAGAAAAAGCCGTGGGAACAGAAATGGAGACAGATAAGACAGAAGCTGTTTTTGAAGGAGAAGCACTACGACCGAGGTCAGTAACTCCCCCTTCTAATTATGCCAGCTTTCAACCTGTCTCCCCAGAACCTTCTGAATTTGTAACGCTCGGTGCAAGGCTAAAGCAAACTGCTGAGCAAAATTCCTCCCACGCAGAGAGAGAAACAATTCATTATTCTCCTCAAAGCTCTAAGCTCACCCTGGATGAGCTGGCTATGAAAGCCTATCGTGACCGTATAAAACTCTATGAACAGCAGCTATCCCAGGCAAAAATGGCTATATCTATGCTTGAACAAGAAAAGGCAGAGTCCCGTGACTTAAAATTTTCAAAAGAGGCCATCTTGTCTTCTTCCTCGGAGCCAAAGACACTCCCCCTGGTGGATTTTGTGTCAGGCCAATCAGACCAGAGAGCACTGCATACGTCACATGAAAGTCTCCCTGATCAAGTTACATATAAACCTGCCACGCAATCATTCCTTGTAAGTGAAAAGCTGCCCGAAGCTAAAGGTGCAGCACCATCTGCTGGCGAAAATAATTTACTACAGGAAGCTGAAAGAGAAAGGAGCTTAGATGAACATTTTAAATTACTACAGCAGACCCTGGCAAACCTGTCTCTAACTCGCTCAGAGTTTCAAGCTGAAATGCCACAAGTGTCTCCACGGGCTCAAACTCCAACACCCCCTGGTGGTGATGGTGCCTTTTTAGATGGAACACAGGCACGCTTTATGAAGCAAAGACAAATGACTGCATCTCCAGCAGGTCATGCCAATATTGCAGCTCAAGCACAAATGGCAACTGGAATACAGCAGATTCCAGTGCATCAGCCACAGCAGCCACAAATGCCTGCAAATGTGCCCCAGCCACAAGTACAAATAGGGCCACCTCCTGGCCCACCTCCAATGGCACAACCAAGACCATTTTTAGGTCCACAACAGGCACAGCAAATACCACAGGCATTTCTGCCAGCACAACCAGCATACCAAGTGCAGGCTCCTTACCAGGCATTTTCTGTCTCTCCACTAACTGGTGAGTCAAAACTAAAAATGTCAGGACACAATTACAAAGCCTGGGTCAGTGAGATTACACTATTGCTTCTTAGAGAAGGCACGCACTGTATGGTGTTTAACCCTCCTGCACAACCTTGGGATTTTGCAATACGAGATTTAGAGATAAGGGCTCGCACAACATTATTGATGTCCATGGATACTGAACTGCAGGTCACTTTTCCACCAAATACAACAGCCCGACAAATTTGGGCTGAATTGGAAAATTGCTACAGGCCTGTCTCAATTGAATCTTCATGTTTACTCATGTCTGAACTCCACGGTTCGAGATTGAAACCCGGTGAACAAATTGGAGGACATTTGACCAAACTGAAAGGTCTGAGAACAGAATTGAGAGAAAGAGGCCATAACATTGAAGATATTCAAATGATCAGCATCATTATTAACTCTTTGAATTATGAATGGAAAGATGCTGTTACAAAAATTAACCAAGTCCCAATTGCTCAACGCACAGTGGACAATGTCTGTAGACTTTTAATTGAAGAAGAGGCATTCATGTTGGCCACGCCACATTTGAGAGGACCACCCGCATCAAGAGCTCCAGCTAGGCGCCCCTTCCGAGGAAGGACCTACGCTCCAAGGATGCCAAGATGCAACACCTGCAACCGTGTGGGACATGCCACCCGGGATTGTCGCCAACGAGTTCCAGCTCCCGTCACATACCAGCCCAGAGGAACAGATTCCAGAGGCAGAGGCAGAGGCGGAAGACAAGGTCGTCGTGGTCCCCGGCGTGATCCACAAACTCCACTTACCACATTGGCTTTAACCAATGATCCACAACCTCAACCAGAGTACGACAGACGACTCCTGTGGACTTTGGACAGTGGTGCAGCATTGCATGTTACCTACAGAAAGGAACTCTTCACAGAAATGCATGAGCCTGAACCAGAACTACGTGAACTTTATTCTTTTTCCAATCATCCTTGTCAGGTCAAAGGAAAAGGAACTGTTTATGTTGAAGAGCTCGATGCATTCATTCCTGATGTTTATTACATACCAACAGCAACCAGTAATTTGCTTAGTCAGTATCACTTGTCTAGAATGTTAAAGTTCCAAGTTCACCACCTTGAAAAAGCAAGTTACATAGTTAAAGATGGAGATATTGTTGCTGAAACCATATTAATTGGTGGTGTTTATTACTTAAAGCCAAAGCCTAAACCACAAACACAGGCAAGTATGCAAACTCCAAAAAGGGAAAGCACCGGCTGGACCGGCAGGAGATCTCGCTTGCCAAAATGTAACAATTACTTTTCTTAGTTAGTTAGTGAGGTGTTTTATTTTCTTTATAACAAATAAATGAGTTTTATTAGAAACTTTCCTTCGCGTTTTTCTTTATCAGAATATTGCAACTTGGAATAAGCCACGATCCATTTCCTCTAAACCAGGGTGATTTTTCCCAGAGCCAAACATGGGATTAATTGATGCCCTGACAGTCTCAACCTGGGATGATCGTGGTACCTTTTTATACAAAGGTGTCCCTATTCCTGGTACTAATATTTTAGACTTGGTGAAAGGAGCCTCACAACACTGAGCTCCTACTGAGAAGCGGAAACCTAAAGGCTGGGATGACTTTATGAATGCTATGGCTGAGGTGAATGTTCCAACCTCTGTGTTGGGTTCTACAGCTGTTAAAGAGCAAATAGAAAACATGATTCTCTGGTTGTTTATTTATTTATTATTTATTTATTAATTTAATTTGTATACCGCCCTTCTCCCAGAAGGGACTCAGGGCGGTGAACAGCCAAAATTAAAAAACATACAAATACAAAAGTTAAGATAATTAAAAAGAATTAAATCATTGGCTTCCCAATTTAAAACCCCCAAGTCCATAAAATTTAAAATCCCAATTAAGACCCATTTAGGGTAGGCCGGCTTGGTGGAATAAATAAGTCTTCAGGGCCTTACGGAAGGTCCAGAGGTCCGGGATCAGCCGTATTCCAGGAGGCAGCTTGTTCCACAGGGCGGGTGCCCCCACAGAGAAGGCTCTCCCCCTGGGGGCCGCCAGCCGACATTGTCTGACCGACGGCACCCTGAGGAAGCCCTCTCTGTGAGATCGTATTGGCCGGTGGGAGGTTATTGGTAGCAGCAGGCGGTCTCGCAAATATCCTGGCCCTAAGCCATGGAGCGCTTTAAAGATGAGACCAAATACCTTAAAGCGCACCTGGAAGACCACCGGGAGCCAATGCATCTCGCGCAGGAGAGGTGTTACATGGGAGCGCCACGTCGCTCCCATAATCACCCGCGCGGCTGCATTCTGCACCAGCTGGAGCCTCCGGGTGCTCCTCAAGGGGAGCCCCATGTAGAGAGCGTTGCAGTAGTCCAGGCGTGATGTGACGAGGGCATGAGTGACCGTGCACAAGGAGTCCCGATCCAGAAAGGGGCACAACTGGCGTATCAGGCGGACCTGATAAAAAGCCCCCCTGGCCACGGCCATCATATGCTCTTCTAAAGACAGCCGTGTGTCCAGGAGGACACCCAAGTTGCGAGCCCCCTCTGTGGGGGTCAGTGACTCGCCCCCAATAACCAGCAATGGCACCAGCTGGCTATATCGGGATGCCGGTATCCACAGCCACTTGGTCTTGGAAGGGTTGAGTCGAAGCCTGTTCCTCCCCATCCAGAGTTGTTAAGGATGAAACTGCTACTGGCCCCGTCTCTGTTATGACAGCCCCTTTGGGGGCTCAGAAGCCTCTGTTTACAGGCACCCCCTCTAGCCCTTGGACATTAAATCCTAGAAGTAGGCTCAGGTTTGGTGACTGGTTCAATTTGTAAAATGAATAAAAACACAGTGAAACAAGTAAAAACGTTTAAGTCTTTTTCTTTATTTTTATGTCTGCATGCACTGGTGACTGTTACAGGTTCCGAGCCCCCTTCCCACCTTTATAGTTTTTACAAACAACTTTACCATTTGATCATTTTTAATATTGGCATTGGAGTACATCTTTAAAATATTTTCATAGTCCACTCCTTTAGTCCGGTTCAGTAGAAAAAACGGTGTTGCCCGCAGGTCACAGCATTGGGGTGTTGCAGTTGACGGTGAAATGTGTGCTTCTCAGCTTGCTGCTCTAAAAGCATCACTATGGAGCCAGGAAAGTCAGGACTATCTGGCGGTCTTCCATAAGAATCAAAAAATTCGCCATATCCGGAGATGAAAAGTAGAGGGCCAGCCAGTGTTCACCAGGCAGAGTGTCAGGGTGGGTATTTACCAGTGGTGAAATCTAAAATTTGTTACTACCGGTTCTGTGGGCATGGCGGGGGGGAGGGGGTGTAATGTGACTGGGTGGGCGTAGCCAATTTTGTTTTTTTTTACTTTTAAAAGCATTTTTTCTACAACCTCTTCAGCGAAGAGGTTGTAAAAAAATGCTTTCAAAAGGCTCTGACGATCAGGCAACTCAGCTTGGATCGTCAGAGGCATTTAAAAGAAAAAACGGGTTTTTTTCTTTTAAAAGCCTTTGACAATCCCAGCTGAGCCGCGCGATCATCAGAGGCTTTTTTTTTACTTTTAAAAGTATTTTTTCAGCCGAAGAGGTTGTAGAAAAAATGCTTTTAAAAGTAAAAAAAAGCCTCTGATGATTGTGCGGCTCAGCTGGGCATGGGGGGAGGGGCCAGGGATTTTTGCTACCTGTTCTCTGAACCACCCGCCTCCATCGCTACCGGATCCGGCGATCTGATCCGAACCGGGAGCATTTCACACTTGGTATTTACAATTAATCCAAAAGGTCTTTTGGAAATATGTCTCTGGAGTAGCAGGTCACAAGGGTAGACCCCTAGAAAGGCAGTATTTCCAGAGAACAAGTGGAGGAGCTGCAGTGTGTCCATACTCACATATAATCAAAAAGCACATTCCTTGTGTGACTTATTTCAATAAGGTTTTCAAAGATTGCATAGAGAATCATGTTGACGGTGTTGGGGAGGGGCTGTGCAAATCTAATTTCGGCTCTGAGGTTACCGTTCCTGAGCAAAGAATAGTGCTCAAAGCACCCCTGATCAGGACTCAAGTCAAAAGCAATACAAAGTATACCCTCGGCTAAACTCTTCCCGGCTGATTAACAGCGGCCTGTCTTTCATGCCTTTGCCTGTTGCTTGCACCATCTGCATGTACTCTCTCACAAAAAGACCGTGCTCATAATCAGACTGAAGAGGCTTTGCAGGGATCTGCTCACCGTCACAATGCAGGGTGCAAAAATTGACATTACAGTGTTGAAAATTGAACGGGTTTCTTTCATAATCCCCACTAAAAGATGCATTGTCCACAAACCCAATCACTAATTGTTTAGGTAGCTGCCCCAGAAATAGATTTTCCTGATTACACACAAGACTACCTGCAGGAATGCTGTAAACCTTCATCCCCACACGATCAATGGGTTATTTGGCATTGGAGGTGAGCAAAGCTTCTGCATGACCAAGGTGCACTCCCAGGGCTACTTTTACATGTTTTACAAAGAGAGAAGCCGACAGGAGTTGCACTTTGTAATTCTCATTGCCTTCCTTCATCACGCAAAATTCATTTCTGCTTCTTGTGAGTTTGACTTTCACATCAACGCCATTAATTAGCAGTCTGTCTTGAAAAAACAGATCACTATGCAGAGGCCCAAGCAGATCCCATTTATGACTACTGGCCGTATGTCTTGCTCTCACTTTGAAACCAGAGTTCCCAGCGGCTGTCAGTAGAGTACTCTCCATGAGGTCCGAGTCATCTTTGTAAAACCCCCCAGCTGTAAATTGGGTACCCAGCGCATCACCGCCAAAGTTCAGAATCAGTTCAATCATGGCCCGATAAGAATAGCAATGATGGCTCTGTGTAATGAGCCGATCTCCCAAGGTAACATCCAGCTGGTTAAACAATGATGCTATGGGGTAGTTGGTCAGGGCCACCCTTGCCCCATCATCAATATCTGTCCCATCAGCCTTTACAATCTTGCAACTCACATACAGCAGGGTGTTGTTTAAATCCGTGTAATCCTCACCATGCCCCGTGATAAAAAATTCCAGGGGAGCGTTGGGTGTTAGCACTGATAAAGGAGGGCTCTCGACATAGGTACTGTTTTCAATACTGGTCTGTGTAGGTGCCAGTTGAAAAAGATCCAGTTCTGATTTAACACATTCCTCTGAAGCAGAATGAATAAATGACATATTGGGGCTTCCGGTTTGGCGTCGCAGCGAGACAGTCTGGGAAATAGCGGGCTCTGATGAGTCCCATGAAATCCCCGGCTGCCGAACCGCCGCCGATGGGTCTTCGGACCAGAACCGTACTGCAGGGACGAGGTAGAAAGAGAGGCACCTTGGACAACCAAGAGGAACAGGCAAGTTCCTCGGAGGTTGGAGGGAACTCTCTGTGAGTCGGCGGCGGGGGGCGGCAGCCATGGCAGCTGCCACGAAGCTGGGACAACCAAACTAAGAGATGTGCTGGAGGAGAGTTGAATGGAACGGAGCTTTTTGAAGTCGGGTGAGTGACAACCAACCCAGGCTTGTAATGACGTTTAGAGCAACATTCTTTAAACTATAAGACCCCTAGCTATAAAATAGCGGCTGAGGAATACAGGGGCATAGAAGACTTTGAAATGCAGTTTTTAAAGAGACAAAGACCCGACAAAAAACTGAATTTTGAATAGGATCAATTGGAAAAGTTAAACATTGAGACATGGTTAAAAGATTGGACAGAGTTTTAAATTCGAATTGGATTAAAAAAAAAGAAGATTTGATATTTTTAAAGTTGAAAAGAAGAAGAGTAATCAAGAAGGACTGTTATATAATTGAAACAAAATGGATACTTGCGTGACTAAGGGAAATTGTGGATTACAGAGAGACACCTTCTGGTTTAAAAAGGAACATTGTTACTTGCTTTTTGTTTTGAAAAATTGTGAACTCTACAGATAATAATCATGGGAATTGGTGGAGGATGACTTCTTTGTCTGCAGGCGGCTTGACTTTGGTGAAAAGAAGGGGGAATTATAATGGAACTCTTATAACTGGTATAAGATTAACTTAAAAAGAATAAACTGGCACAGGAATTAGAGAAGGAACAAGTTGATGTATATTGCTTGGAACAGAAGCAAGAAAAAGAATTAAAATGACATATGGAGGACAAAAGTAGAGAATACTGAAACTGAAAGGAAATATACGCCTGCAGACAAGAAAATGAAGAAACAGGACACATGCAACTGGAAATAAAGAAGATAAAAACAATGTGATTAAAATGATTAAGCAAAGTATAGGCGGATAGTAATAATAAAAAGGAGGTTTTTATAGATGATAATGAAAATAATAAAGGATTTTGATTTATAACATAACTCTATGGGGATTAATAAGGATTAATATAAATATGAGAAGAATATGTTATAAATATTTAAAATTGAAAGAATGGAAGCTAGAATATATGAGAAATAGATTATGTTAAAAGAAATTTATTAATGCATATAAGGATGTATTTGAAATAAGACTTATGTCTCAATGTTAAATTGTTATAAAGAAGACAATGACAATGTGATTAAATATGAATAAGTAATGTATAGATGGATGGAAGCAACAAAAAGGAGATTGTTAGGAAAACAAAGATGATTATGCTGGGATTAACAGTGAAATTAAGATGATCATACTGGGATTAATAGCAAAAACAAAGATGATTATGCTGGGTTTAACAGCAAAAAATAAGGATGATTATGCTGGGTGTAACAGTAAAAATAAAATGATTACGTTGGGATAAATAGCAAAAATGAAGATGTTATGTTGGGAGTAACAGTTAAAATATTGTTTAAACATTGACAATAATTGTAATGATTTGAATATTTTTAAGAATACATTCATCTAAACAAAAAGAAAAGAAAATTGAAATGATATTAGGCTAGGATCTAAAGATTTAAGTAACGGGTTTTTGGATAATGGTATTATTATTATTATTATTATTATTATTATTATTATTATTATTATTATTATTATTATTAATTCAATTTGTATGCCACCCCTCTCCAAAGACTCAGGGCGGCTCACAATGCATTTAAAATCATTATAAAAAACATTTAAAAATTAAAAACATTAAAAACATTAAAACTCATTCACACCATTCATGGCCGGATCTCACCGGATCACAAGAGCGAGATCAACAGCCCCAGGCCTGCCGGAAAAGCCAGGGCTTCGCCGCTTTTTGGAAGGCCAATAGGGTGGGGATGGTCCGGATCTCAGGAGGTAACTGGTTCCAGAGAGCTGGGGCAGCCACAGAGAAGGCCCTCCCCCGCGGGCCCACCAGCCGGCATTGTTTAGCTGATGGGACCCGGAGGAGACCAACTCTGTGGGATCTTACCGGTCGTTGGGAGCTATGTGGTAGAAGGCGGTCTCGAAGATACCCTGTCCCTGAGCCATGTAGGGCTTTAAAGGTAATAACCAACACCTTGAATTGTGACCGGAGACCAATAGGGAGCCAGTGCAGCTCACGGAGAATTGGTGTAATGTGGGTGTACCTAGGTGCACCCATGACAGCTCACGTGGCTGCGTTCTGGACCAACTGTCGTCTCCGAACACTTTTCAAGGGTAGCCCCATGTACAGCGCGTTGCAATAATCCAACCATGAGGTGACAAGGGCATGAGTGATCGTGAGGAGAGCCTCCTGATCCAAGTAGGGTATTGTTAAATAGACAGAATTTAGGAAAATAATTGCGTAAAAAATTAAGTTGTTATTTGAAAAGGTAAAATAATAGAAAGGTAATTGTTCTGAGTAAGTCATTATGAGCTAGTCTTTTTTTTTTCCTGTTTTTTTTTTCTTCTTCATATTTTATAAGATGGTAATTTGTGGAGATTTGAAAAAAGTTTCTCTTAAAAAGGCACTAGTAATTGTACAAATTTATGACCGGATCAATGCTTCGTTCTGGAAAGGTGTATTTCTCAGCCCCTCTGTAGCCACCAGTGCTTTTGACACTCGACAGTATTTTATGTTTATGTTTTAAAAATAATAAATGACATATTGTATTAGAATATGTCTTCCTTGTCACAGGGCTTCCTCTTCTGCGCACGTCTCCTCTTGGTATGACAGGGTTTTTTCACAAGTCTTCTCTTTTTAAATGGAATAGGCAGGCCCGATGCATAATTCTTCCTGGCTATGACCAACCCTGATCCATCCTGCCCCTCTCAACAACGTGGGATACAAGATGCCCCGCAACATCTCTGGCAATGTTTTTGGCATCAGATTTCACATGCGGCTTAATGATTTCTAATCCACGCCTTGTGATCTTATTTCGGAGGGGGGTGCGGACCTGGCAGGTATTACGGAGACCTGGTTGGGCCAGGAGGGGGGGGTCCCCCTCGTTGAGATGTGCCCGCCAGGTTTCCGTGCATTTCATCAGCCAAGGGCCCAGGGGAGGGGTGGGGGAGTGGCGGTGATTATTAGGGAAAGTCTTTGTCCGAGGGAGACCACTGTTCCTCAGATAGCCGGATGTGAGTCCCTCTGTGTAAAGTGGGGCCGTGGGGTGCAGATGGGTTTGCTGACTACGTACCTGGCTCCCTGCCACGTGGCAGCGACCCTGCCCGAGCTACTCGACGTCATTGCCGGGGTGGCGGTTGATACCCCCAGACTTATCGTCATGGGGGATTTCAACCTTCCATCCGCGGGTGAGGCGTCAGAGGTGGCTCGGGAGTTCATGGCTTCCATGACGGCCATGGACCTGACCCAGTTAGTTCATGGCCCAACTCACATAGGGGGACACACTCGGGACCTGATTTTTATCTCTGGTCAGTGGTTGAATGATCTTGGTAGAGGGGACCTAGATATTAAACCCTTGTCATGGACAGATCATTCGCTCCTCCAACTAGACTTTCCTACCGCCGTCCCCCGCCGCAGGGAGACGGAGCCAACTAGATGGTTCCGTCCCAGGCGCCTGATGGACCCCGAAAGGTTCCTGACGGAGCTTGGGCCGTTCCCTGAGACCCTAACACACGACTCGACTGAAGAGCTGGTGGCCGCCTGGGAAAGGGCGGCCACTGGAGCTTTGGACCGCGTTGTGCCTTTGCGGCCTCTGACCCGATGCCGATCTCAACTGGCTCCTTGGTTCTCTGAGGAGCTGAGAGAGATGAAGCGTCGGAAAAGACGCCTAGAGAGCATTTGGAGGACTAGTCAATCCGATTCCGACCGGACACAGGTGAGGTCTTATATCAAGACCTACCTAGTGGCGATAAAAGCAGCAAAGTCTAACCACTTTTCCGCTCTTATCGCATCTGCAGAGAACCGCCCAGCCGCCTTGTTTAGGGTGACCCACTCCCTCCTCCGGGGGGGAGTGCGGGAAGATCCCTTGCAGGGTCGTGCTGAGGATTTTGTGCAATTCCTGCACGATAAAGTCGCTCGGATTCGGGATGGCTTGGACTCCGACTGGATGAGTCCACGGGAGGAGACGAGGGCAGGTCTTGAGAATGTTATCTGGGAGGAGTTTGATCCTGTGACTCCCGAGGATGTGGACAGGGTTCTGGGTAAGATTAGTGCCGCCACGTGTTTATTGGACCCGTGTCCCTCCTGGTTGGTGCTGGCCTCCCGGGAGGTTACACGAGGCTGGCTCCAGGGGATTATAGGTGCTTCTCTGAGTGAGGGTGCCTTTCCTGCCGCCTTGAAAGAGGCGGTAGTGAGGCGCCTCCTCAAGAAGCCTTCCCTGGACCCGGCTGAATTAGCCAACTATCGTCCAGTCTCCAACCTTCGTTTTGTGGCGAAGGTTGTTGAGAGCGTGGTGGCACGACAACTTCCCCGGCACCTGGATGAAGCTATCTATCTGGACCCGTACCAGTCGGGCTTCAGGCAGGGGTACAGCACAGAAACGGCATTGGTCGCGTTGGTGGATGATCTCTGGAGGGCTCGGGACAGGGGTCACTCCTCTGTCCTAGTCCTATTAGACCTCTCAGCGGCTTTTGATACCATCGACCATGGTATCATGCTGCAGCGGTTGAGGGGGTTAGGAATAGGGGCACCGTTCTGCGGTGGTTCTCTTCCTTCCTCTCCGACCGCTCGCAGTTTGTGTTGGCAGGGGGGCAGAGGTCGACCTCGAGGCATCTCGCATGGGGAGTGCCGCAAGGGTCAGTCCTCTCACCTCTCCTGTTCAACATTTATGTGAAGCCGCTGGGTGAGATCATCCGTGGTTTTGGGGTGAAGTGCCATCTGTACGCTGATGATACTCAGCTGTACATCTCCACCCCAGACCACCCCAACGATGCCCTTGATGTGATGTCCCGCTGCCTGGAGGCCGTGCGGGCCTGGATGGGGAGGAACAGGCTCAGACTCAACCCCTCCAAGACCGAGTGGCTGTGGCTTCCGGCGCCCCGATATAGTCAGCAGGTGCCATCGCTGACTATTGGGGGTGAATCCTTGCCCCCCACAGAGAGGGCTCGCAATCTGGGTGTCCTCCTGGACACACGGCTGTCTTTAGAAGAGCACATGACGGCCGTGGCCAGGGGGGCCTTTTATCAGGTTCGCCTGATTTGCCAGTTGCAGCCCTTTCTGGATCGGGACGCCTTGCGCACGGTCACTCACGCCCTTGTCACCTCCCGGTTGGACTATTGCAATGCTCTCTACATGGGGCTCCCCTTGAAGAGCACTCGGAGGCTCCAACTGGTCCAGAATGTGGCCGCGCGGGTGGTTATGGGTGCAACTCGTTGCGCCCACATGACACCCCTCCTGCGCGAGCTGCACTGGCTCCCAGTGGTCTTCCGGGTGCGATTCAAGGTGTTGGTTACCACCTTTAAAGCGCTCCATGGCATAGGACCCGGGTACCTTCGAGACCGACTTCTGCCACCAGTAGCCTCCCACCGACCAGTCCGCTCCCACAGAGAGGGTCTCCTCAGGGTGCCATCGGCCAAGTTATGTCGGCTGGCGACACCCAGGGGGAGGGCCTTCTCTGTGGGAGCCCCAGCCCTGTGGAATGAACTGCCCCCCGAAATACGTAGGATCTCCGACCTCTGGGTGTTCCGCTGCGCTCTGAAGACCCTGTTGTTCCGCCAGGCAGGGCTATTAACATAACGTTTTAAATTGGGGGTATTTTAAATTTCTGGGATTTTAATTGGAGCCTAATTATTTAATGATTTTAAATTTTAAATTGCTGTTTTGTTTCTGTGTTTTTAAATAGGCTGTACACCGCCCTGAGTCCTTCGGGAGAAGGGCGGTATAGAAATAAAATTATTATTATTATTATTATTATTATTATTATTATTATTATTATTATTATTATTATTATTATTAAAAAAGGCATTGCTTTTCGAAAAAGCCCACGGAACAGACCCCCTAAACCTGTCCCGTACATAATGGGGGCTCCTCGGAAGCCTGGAAGGCCTCCACCGGTTTGTGCCCTGTAGTAAGCCACGTAGTCTTGAGGGCTCCCGTGCTCCTTGATTACAACCATCCTTCACTTTTCCGAGACCTAAAATGAAGCTTGACAATCACCTTCCCGTGATAAAAATGCATGTTTTTGTCCTGGTCGGTTTTGATTTCTATAGTAATGTTATTGATGTGATGTTTGCTGACCGGTACATAATGTGGACAGTCATAGGTCATTGTGATGAAATCATTGTCTTGCCCTCACACAGGCACACAGCGCAGTAATGGCACATAGAAGTCACCCACTATCTGGAGCTCTACAATGTCTGTGTAAACATATAAGGTGCTGAATCCAGGGAACATACCTAACAGATGTCCAAGTTCTCCGCTAACTAGAATGGTATGTGGTTCATCTCCTTTAAGATTAATTTTTCGACCCACTGAATCATAATGTAGGGTTGTCTTAGGTCCATCCTTGGCATTTGATATAAGCTTGTTCATATTTTCTAACAGTTGTTGGATGCTGTTATAGTACCCACTTCTCAAAGAAAAATGCCATCTCTTTCTCTCGTTGGCAATTTCAAAATATCCAGGAGAAGTTAGTGTCCCAACTATGTGGATCCTGTATCTTTTTATTTCACACACACCCCAAAGTAGGGTTTGTTTCCCAAAAACACAGGCCTCTGTTAATTATTCACTTTACTTAGCTATTTATTTATTTATTTATTTATTTAGTTTTGAATGTCCATAGAATTAGTCTAGGGTTAAGCTAATCATGTCCCCAGAGGCTTGACTGCCCCATCTTGCTTGATGGGGATAGTTTCACCACGCCTTATCTGAAAATAGGGCTATGACATTGCACCACACCTTATCTGTTAGGTTTACTCATGCTTATTTTGATGGGCTTAGGCCAACACGTCATATCAGGCTAGGTTTATGACCTTGTGAGTCCTGCACCATGTGGGGTGGATTATGCACATCACATCCGGGGAGGAGGGGTATGTACGTCATATCCGGAGGGTGGGGGCTGATCACATCACTTCCGTTTAGGGTCATGATCTGGTGATGTAATCATCACATGGGTTTGTTTACTTTGATGACATCACTGATCAAAAGTACTGATAATTTTCATTAAAATTTGGTATACACTATATCTACTAGTATATTATTCCCAAAAAGCAAGTATTATAATAAATGGAGATATTACAAGAGCATTCGAAATAATGAAAGGAGTTCGCCAAGGATGCCCACTGTCACCTCTGCTCTTCATTTTGACATTAGAGTCGTTATTTATGAAAATCAGAGCAAATTCAGAGATTAAAGGAACCAAAATCAGAAAGGAAGAGTATAAAGGCATTTGCAGATGACCTGATATTTTTTATTGAGGACCCAAGGGAGACAGGACCTATCCTAATACTGGAAATAGAGAGATACAGAGAAGTATTGGGCCTTAAAATCAATAAAACAAAAACAAAAATGATAGTTAAAAATGTAGCATCAAAACAGAAAAGAGAATTAGAGGAAGAATTAGGACTACAGAGTACGAAAAAAATTAAATACTTAGGGATTTGGCTGACAGCGAGGTGTTCCTCGATTAAAGAAGACAATTATGTGAAATTAATACAACAAATAAAATTGGATTTGGAAAGATGGGGGCCATTACAGCTATCTATACTACGTCGAATTGCAACCGTCAAGATGAATATTCTGTGAGGGATCTCATGAAGATCGATGGTTCGTTGAGGGTGCTTTCAAGAAAAGGCAGCACGCAAGGATGCAATCAAATTAAGTCTTTATTTAGAAGTAAAGTAGAGTAGAGTAAAATGGGTTCCCTGGCATGGAGGCATCCATGCCTGGATTGAGCCCATGGATCATTCCTGTAGGAAGTTAGAACAAGAGCAGAAAAAAAGTCCCTGTGCAGGGGTTCTTATAGGGGCCCATGGCTCCTCCCTTACCAATGAGGCTGCAGGAGCTGGAGCCCCTTGACCCACCAGTGGGATCAAAAGTCCCTCTTTGCTCCCATCTGGTGGCCTTTTAAGGAACTGCCATGGCTGGCACAAAACACCTAACATATTCTGCCAAAATTACTCTACCTTTTTCAAACTATACCCATAAAATTGGAGAAGAAATTTTATTGCAAAAGTTTTACAGTTACATTTTCACCCCATTTCCCCCCCCAACCCACCCCAAGCTCCCCAGCCTAACCCTCCCCAACCCCCCCTAACCCTCCCCTCCCCCCCGGACTTCCACAGAATATACTCCCAGCAGAATCCCCTTTATATAAAACTTGAACCCCTCCATCCCCCATATAATTTTTCATCTTCACAAAATTCAAATATTTCTATCTTTATATAATACTATCAGTGAAAAGCTATTTGATACTTCCTAGTTTGATATTTGTTCTGCACATAATCTATCCACTTTTTCCATTCCCATTCATAAATCTCTTGTGAGCGATCTTTTAGATATGCTGAAATCTTCGCCATCTCTGCAAAGCTGGCCATCTTCAAAGTCCATTCCTCGATCGTGGGCAAAGCTTCATTTTTCCAGTATTTACCTATCAATAATCTCGCTGCTGTTATCATATACAATATCAACTTTGTTTCATCCAATGTAAAACCCTTAACTATACCCAGTAAAAACAATTGTGGAGAAAATTGAATTTTTTTCTTCAAAACATTCTGCATGACCCACCAAATTTTTATCCAAAAAGCCTTAACTTTCTTACAAGTCCACCAAACATGATATTATGTAGCATCTAAACAATCACATCTCCAACATTTTGGCTGAACATTAGGGTACATACACGACAATTTCTTAGGATCTAAATGCCATCTATAAAACATTTTATAAAAATTTTCCCTCAAATTCTGCGACTGTGTGAATTTAACATTCTGAACCCAATTTTTTTCCCATGTTTCCAACATCTCTGGTTCTGCAAAATTTTGTGCCCACTTAATCATACAATCTTTAACCAATTCAGTTTCTGAATCCCTTTCTAACAAAACATTGTAAAGCCTTTTAATATGCATTGGACCTTTCTCTTTTATATGTCTAACCAATTCTTCCTCATGCAACATAATACCAATTTTTTGGTCCTCTTTCCATCTCAATTGAAGTTGATTATACTGTAACCAAGTTAAATTAATCCCTTCAGCCAACAGTGTCTCTAATGTCTTCAGTTGCCATCTGCCCGCATCTGTAAAAAGAACCTCTTTATATAAAACCCCCCCGAGTGACATTATATTTGTATTCCACATGATATGACCAAGATCCAGCCATAGCGGTATTTTGTAATCCCATTTGAATCGGTGCTTCTTCCAAACTCTCATCAAAGAATCTCTAAGTATATGGCTTTTAAATACTTTATCCACTTTGTTTTCATAAAATAAATAAGCATGCCATCCAAATTCAAGATCAAAACTTTCTATATTCAATATTCCAGTCTTTTTCCTTCCAAACCAATCGCTTGCTTGAGTCAAAGCTGCTGCTTCATAATATAACTGTAGGTTTGGAAGTTTAAGACCTCCCCTTTCTGGAACATCTTGCATAATTTTCAGTTTCACTCTCGGTTTTTTCTTGTTCCAGACAAACTTATTCACTCCACTTTGCCATTCTCTCAGTTGTTTATCACTTTTAAGCACCGGAATCATTTGAAACAAAAAAAGAAATCTTGGCAAAATGTTCATCTTAACTGCTGCTATTCTTCCAAGTAGAGACAGCTGCAGTTTTTTCCAAGTCTCCATATCTTTCTGTACATCTCGCCACAACACCTCATAATTATTTTGAAACAGTTTCATATTTGATTCTGCAACCTGAACTCCTAGATATTTAACCTTTGGGACAATCTCAAAACCTGCCCTCCTTTCAAGTTCGTGATTTCGATCTTGTGTCATATTTTTAACTATCATCTTAGTTTTTTTCTGGTTCAATCTAAATCCTGATACTGTACCATAGTCTTTTATAATGTCTTTCATCTGGATTATTGATTCCATCGGCTGTGTTAGGGTAACAACCAGATCATCTGCAAATGCTCTTATTCTTATTCTCTTGCCTTATCACTATACCTTTCAAGATATTCGAATCCCGTATTGTATTCAACAAGACTTCTAGTGATAAAATAAATAACAATGGGGATAACAGACAACCTTGTCTTGTTCCTTTTTCAATATTAAAGTCTGTTGTCAAACTTCCATTAATAATAATCTGTGCCTTTTGCTCTTGGTAAATTGCTGAAACCGCCTGTATAAATTGATCCCCAAAGTCCATCTTTTTTAAAGTCTTTAATAGAAAATTCCAGTCCACTCTATCAAAGGCCTTCTCCGCATCCAAGAAAACCAGCACTGCAGGGATCTGTTTATTCTTCTC
The DNA here is from genome assembly GCA_022577455.1 of Arizona elegans. Taxonomy (NCBI): domain Eukaryota; kingdom Metazoa; phylum Chordata; class Lepidosauria; order Squamata; family Colubridae; genus Arizona; species Arizona elegans. The sequence goes on along the minus strand of JAKOOJ010000063.1, from coordinate 1,111,210 downwards.
AAGATATTCCAATAAATCTATAACTTTCCTTACATTGTCCTTCATATATCTGCCCTCTATAAATCCCGCTTGATCATCATGAATCACCTCTTGAATTACTGGCATCAACCTGTTGGCTAGTACTTTTGCATAAATTTTATAGTCATTATTCAAAAGAGATATTGGTCTATAGTTCTCCGGTTTTTTAGGACCTGCTTGCTCTTTTGGTATCAAAGAAATATAAGCTGTTTTCCGTGATGGGGGTATTTTACCCCTTTGTTGTATATTACAAAATAAGTCTCTAAGTTGTTCCACCATTTCTGCTTGCAAAGTTTTATAATACACTGCAGTCAAGCCATCCGTTCCAGGAGCTTTAGCTGTTTTCAGCTGCTTAATTGCTGCAATTATCTCCTCAACTGTTATAGGATGATTCATTCTTTCCTTTTGTTGGTTGGTAATTTTTGTAACTCTTTTATTTTCTAAATATTTTTCTATAAGTCCATTCTGTATATCATCGTTAGTGTATAATTTGGTATAATAATCTACAAAAACTTCTTTAATTAATTTTTGTTGAAAAATTTCTTTCTCTCCAATATCGATACTATCAATAGTCTGCATACTCTGCTTCTTCCTTAATGTATAAGCCAACCATCTGCCCGGTTTATTGGCATTACAAAATGTATTATGCTTTGCATATTGTAAATTTGTTGTAGCTTGTTCCGCCATAAGCATTTGAAATTGATCTTTCAAAAGTTTTATAGCACCACGTATTCTTTCATCTATTGGATTTTTAATAAGTAACTGTTCTTTATTCTTTATTTCTCCTTCCAGTTCAGATCTTTTCTTTTGTCGATTCAGTTTATGTTTAGAATTCATATAAATGAGTACCCCTCTCATATACGCTTTACTCGCATCCCACACAATTTCTGTCAGGACCGAATGGCGTGCCTGAGTGAGCAGGCGAAGAAGAAGGACTCGAAGCCACGGTCTGCTGCAACGTTTTATTCGGTACACTCTTCTCCACGCAGCACGTCAAAACGGCAACGAAACTGACGGTATGCAGATACACAAAGTCGGCGTTGGGAGCGGCTGCCTCCCAACGCCTTTTAAAGATCGCGCCAGCGAGAGACGTGGGGTTATCTGATCGTGGGACTGCATGTCAAGTTCTGGGATGGCAGAAAATTCTTTGCCATAGACCGCCTGAAATGGGGTGACCCCTGTACTTCTATGGACTGCGTTATTATAGGCTATCTCGGCGAAAGGGAGGAGCTCTGCCCAGTCTGTTTGTTGATATGAAACATAACACCGTAAGTAGCGCTCTATCATAGCATTTGCCCGTTCCGCAGCACCGTTTGTAGTTGGATGGAACCGGAACTTAAGCCCTGTGATGAACCAATCATGGTCACAAAGGTACGCCAGAATTTTGAGGTGAATTGGACACCTCTGTCTGATATAATACGGCGAGGCGCCCCATGTAAACGGTAAATGTCTCCTCCCATGGCCGATTTGGTTCTGCTACAGACTGCAGAAGTCCAAGAGGTTTGCCAGGTCGGGGTTTAGCACTTGCACACACTTTACAACCTTTCACATAATCTTCAATGTCCTTTCTCATACGAGGCCACCAAAATTGACGCCGTACGAGGTGCAGTGTTTTAAGAAAGCAAAATGACCAGCTGTTTTCACATCATGACATTTGTGTAATATACGCGATCGTACGGCTAGGGGTACGTATAGTTTGATTCCCATCCAAGCAAAACCATTTCTGTACGTTAGTGCAGATTTATGTTCCAACGCCCACATATCAGATGCTAAAGCTTTTTTGAGTTCCTTTTCCCACGAGAATGGTGTACCGTGGAATGTTCGACCCACCTTTTGGGCCTCCGGTATTATCGCTTGTACGATTTGGTCTTTCTTACTATTATACTGAGGGAGTCGTGATAAAGCATCCGCCAAAAAATTCTTACCCCCTGGTACATACTTAAGATCGAAATCGAAGCGTTGAAAATACTGCGCCCACCTTACTTGCTTTGGCGACAAACGTCTCGGGGTCTGTAATGCTTCAAGGTTTTTATGGTCCGTCCACACTTTGAACTTCATTCCACTGCCTTCTAACAGATGCCGCCAGGTAAGTAAAGCCCACCTAACAGCAAAGGCTTCTTTTTCCCAAATAGCCCAACGCCTTTCAGTAGGGGACAACTTACGAGACGTGTGTGCACAAGGGGCTAGTCCGGTTGTTGCGGTTTTCTGCATAAGGACCGCCCCCACAGCCACATCGCTGGCATCAGCCTGTACCACAAAAGGTAAGGTGGGATCTGGATGTTTAAGGATTGGAGCTTGTGAAAACAAAGTCTTCAACCCGTCAAATGCTTGCTGACATTCAGGTGACCAGGTTATCAATTGCCCTGGCCATGCCTTTTGGCATGTGTCTTTTGTACGGAGTAGGTTTGTCAAGGGGAGGGCTATATGTGCGAACGCTGGTATGAACTGGCGATAGAAGTTCGCAAAGCCTAGAAAGCTCTGTAATTGCTTTCGTGTTTTTGGTGCTTGCCAGTCTAACACCGCGCACACCTTCTTTGGATCCATTTCAACTCCGTCACCTGAAATCCTGTATCCCAAGTAATCCAACTTTGTACGGTGGAACTCGCATTTTGAGAGTTTTACAAACAACTTCGCATGCAACAACTTTTCAAGCACCTGACGTACCAAAACTATATGTTCTGCCATTGTCTTTGTATAAATTAATATGTTGTCCAAGTAGACGAGAACACCCCGATATAGATGATCATGCAGAACTTCATTTATCACCTGCATGAAGATGGCTGGCGCTCCCTGGAGACCGAATGGCATCACCCTAAACTTGTAACTACCTAGAGGACAGTTGAAGGTGGTTTTCCATTCGTCGCCAGGCCTGATCCGTACTCGATAGTATGCCTCCCGTAAGTCTGACTTTGTAAACACTTTTCCAGTTGACAAGGTAGCCAATAAGTCCTTCATGAGAGGCAGGGGATACAGATGTTCAACACAGACAGCATTTAGGTCCCTGAAATCCACACATAACCGTAACCCACCATCCTTCTTTTCCCGGAATAAGACAGGCGCTGCCATGTGGGATCTGCTAGGCTGAATAAAACCCCTGGCTAGGTTTTTGTCTATGTACCGTCTTAACTCCTCCAATTCCAAATTAGTCATAGCGTACATACGGGGTTTCGGCAAACGGACACCTGGTTTTAATTCAATGGCACAGTCGGTTGGCCTATGGGGTGGTAGTACCTCTGTACACACACGCCTGTCTCAATTCTCTGTCCAAACCCAGGCGGAATTGATGAATGAGTAGGCGTTCAGGCCACGCACGCAAGCGGCCCGCCACTGCTCGAAACTCCTTAACATATTGCCTGGCAGGACGGCCCCCTTGCTTCAACACCACCAGCTCACCTTCTAACAACTGGGTGCGTGATTGGTCTTCAAAACGGCAACGCAACGCCTCCAGAAACAATCCTACATCAGCCAACTCTTTTGCGTGGTCGCTATGCAGGTCAGTGACCCAATCTGCTGCTTCGCCCGACAGAACAGTGGTGATGGCCACCACCATAGACCATTGTGATGGGAAGAGGTGACCGTACAAGGCCACAGAGGGTGCGGATTCCGAGGGTAAGGGGGATATCAGAGTCCATTCTGTCGAGGGCTTTTCTATCAATGTGTTGAGTGGGAGGGGCAGATATGGTGGGAGCAGGGGGCCGCATCATGTGGTGGGGGCGCGCACTCGCTATCTTCGAGCGGTGGCACGCCCCAGTCCCCATAGCCCTTCTCGTACCCCAGGCTGTTCAGACTCTCAGGGCCCGAGCCTTCGGCTGCTGTCGTGCAATGCCAGGTCCGTGGTAAATAAAGCCCCCCTCATTTGCGATCTTATTCAGGAGGGGGGAGCGGACCTGGCGGGTATTACGGAGACCTGGTTGGGCCATGAGGGGGGGTTCCCCTCGTGGATATGTGCCCACCAGGTTTCCGAGCATTCCATCAGCCGAGAGCTCAGGGCAGGGGCGGGGGGGGTGGCGGTTATTATAAAGGAAAGTCTTGATCCGAGGGAGACCACTGTTCCACAGATAGCCGGATGTGAGTCCCTTTTTGTGAAGTGGGGTCGTGGAGTACAGATGGGCTTGTTGATCACGTACCTGGCTCCCTGCCGCGTGGCAACAGCCCTGCTCGAGCTGCTCAACGTCATAGCTGAGGTGGCGGTTGGTACCCCCAGACTTCTAGTCATGGGGGATTTCAACCTGCCATCTGTCGGCGAAACGTCTGAGGTGGCTCGAGAGTTCATGGCTTCCATGACGGCCATGGACCTTACTCAGTTAATTCATGACCCCACTCACACGGGTGGACACACTCTGGACTTAGCTTTTGTCTCTGGTCAGTGGTTGAGTGGCCTTGATACAGAGGATATAGTCATCGAACTCTTGTCATGGTCTGACCACTCGCTCCTTCGACTGGACTTTCTAACCGCTGCACCCCACTGCAGGGAGGCGGGACCGACCAGGTGGTTCCACCCCAGGCGCCTGATGGACCCTGATAGGTTCCAGATGGAGCTTGGGCCATTTCCTGAGACTCTGGCTCATGACTCGGCTGAGGACCTGGTGGCCGCCTGGGATAGTGTGGCTGCCGGGGCCTTGGACGATGTCGTGCCTTTGCGGCCTCTGACCCGGCACCGAACTCACCTAGCTCCTTGGTTTTCCGAGGAGCTCAGGGAGATGAAGCGCCGGAAAAGACGCCTGGAGAGTAGTTGGAGGACCAGCCGCTCCGAATCTGACCGAACACTGGTGAGGTCTCATATTAAGACCTACCTAGTGGCGATAAAAGCGGCGAAATCTAGCTATTTTGCCGCTCTTATCGCGTCATCAGATAATCGCCCAGCCACCCTGTTTAGGGTGACCCGCTCCCTCCTCCATCTGGGATTACTTCTTGCAGGGCCAAGCTGAGGACTTTGTGCAGTATCTGTATGACAAAATCGCTCAGATTCGGGAAGGGCTGGCCTCTGACTGGGTATGTCCGGACGGGATGACTGAGGCAGGTCTTGAGAGTGTTATCTGGGGGGAGTTCGATCCTGTGGCTCCCGAGGACATGGACAGGGTCCTGGGACAGCTGAACGCGACCACATGTTTATTGGACCCGTGTCCCTCCTGGTTGGTACTGGCTTCCCGGGAGGTTACACGAGGCTGGCTCCAGAAGATTGTTAACGCTTCTTTGAGTGAGGGGGTCCTGCCAGCTGCTTTGAACGAAGCGGTTGTGAGGCCCCTCCTCAAGAAGCCCTCTCTGGATCCGGCTGTTTTGGCTAACTATCGTCCAGTCTCCAACCTTCGCTTCGTTGCGAAGGTTGTTGAGAGTGTGGTAGCGCAACAGCTTCCCCGGTACCTGGATGAAGCTGTCTATCTAGACCCGCTCAGTCCGGCTTCCGGCCTGGGCACAGCACGGAAACGGCATTGGTCGCTTTGGTGGATGATCTCTGGAGGGCTCGGGATAGGGGTTGCTCCTCTATCCTGGTCCTCTTAGACCTCTCAGTGGCTTTTGATACCATCGACCATGGTATCATGTTGCACCGGTTGGCGGGGTTGGGGGTGGGGGGCACCGTTTTGCGGTGGTTCTCCTCCTACCTCTCTGACCGGTCGCAATCTGTGTTGACGGGGGGGCAGCGGTCGACCCCGAGGCATCTTGCTTGTGGGGTGCCACAAGGGTCGGTCCTCTCGCCCCTTCTGTTCAACATTTATGTAAAGCCGCTGGGTGAGATCATCCGTGGCTTCGGGGTGGAGTTCCATCAGTACGCTGATGACACCCAGCTGTACATCTCCACCCCAGGCCACCCCAACGATGCCCTTGAAGTGATGTCCCAGTGCCTGGAGGCCGTGCGGGCCTGGATGGGGAGAAACAGGCTCCGACTCAACCCCTCCAAGACCGAGTGGCTGTGGCTTCCAGCGTCCCGATATAGCCAGCTGACGCCATCGCTGGCTATTGGGGGCGAATCACTCGCCCCCACGGAGAGGGTTCGTAACTTGGGTGTCCTCCTGGACGCATGGCTATCTTTAGAAGATCATTTGACGGCCGTGGCCAGGGGGGCATTTTATCAGGTTCGCCTGATACACCAGTTACGTCCCTTTCTAGATCGGGACTCTCTACGCACCGTCACTCAGGCACTAGTCACTTCCCGCCTGGACTACTGCAATGCTCTCTACATGGGGCTCCCCCTGGGGTGCACCCGGAGGCTCCAGCTGGTCCAGAACGCAGCTGCGCGGGGGATTATGGGGGCGACGAGGCGCTCCCATGTGACACCTCTCCTGCGCAAGCTGCACTGGCTTCCGGTGGTCTTCCGGGTGCGCTTCAAGGTGTTGGTGACCACCTTTAAAGCGCTCCATGGCTTAGGGCCGGGGTACTTACGAGACCGCCTTCTGCCACCAATAGCCTCCCACCGGCCAGTACGCTCGCACAGAGTGGGCCTCCTCAGGGTGCCGTCCGCCAGACAATGTCGGCTGGCGACCCCCAGGGGGAGAGCCTTCTCTGTGACGGCACCCACCCTCTGGAACAACCTTCCCCCAGAGTTGCGTACAATAACAGACCTCCGGATTTTTCGTCGGGCCCTAAAAACCTATTTATTTCAACTAGCTGGGCTGGCTTGAGTTAATTTTAAATTGATTTTAAATTGGGTTGTTTTAATTTACGGCCAAATATTTAATTATTTTAACACTGTTTTTAAATTTTGTATGCTCTGTTTTTACCTTGGCTGTGCACCGACCTGAGTCCTATTTGGAGAATGGCGGTATAGAAATTTAATTAATAAATAATAAATAAATAAATAAATATAACTCAATATTTGACTGAGAAACAAAGAGACCCTGTCCGGGCTGCCGTCGAATGTAGCCTGTAGGGGAGGAGGCCCCCATAGTTGCTGCGGGGCGTGCCATGGTCCAGGACCCCACACGGGACCCGGGCCTGCCGGTCCAACAGCCTGGGTAGCCGTATCACCGCTCCCCCGCTGAACAGTCCTCTGCTGGCCTCCGGGCCCTCCCAACCCCCGCTGGTCAGGGTGTGGGCCTCTTGCTTGAAAGGCATCCCGGTCTTGACCCCGCAGGCTCGTACGGGACACAGCCGGAGCGGGGCCGGTTAATGCCTGGTCCCGATACTCGAGCTTTAACGGCCCCTTCTCAATGCGCAACTTCAGGCTAGCCAGCCGGAAGCGCGGGTCCGAGACACTTTGCGATGCCCTGTGCCAGGGTTGGGGTTCTGACATCCATGGCTGCCACAAGGGGGCGTCCCTAAAACTCGCCTCACCAAATTTCTCGCGCAAAATGTCCAGCGTGGACGGCCCCAGTCCAGTAGAATGACTCGTCTCGTGTTCTTCCCCATCTGTCCACCTTCGTTCTCTCCACCCCTGGAAGGCTGACGACGACCCGCCCAGGTCAGGGAGGGATGGGAACCACTGACCTGGCAGGGCTCCCTCACGCCGGGAACGGCACTCCTCCGTCTCGGGTGTAGCATCGGCCGCCTGGGGCGTGGTCTCCTTCGGGCGTACAACTGGCATCTCCGACTCCTCAGCTGCCAGGGTCTCCAACAAGTCCTCATCTTCCGTATCCAAGACCTCCTCGGTCGCCAGGGTATCAGCTGCTGCACCCTCCGCCATACTTGCTGAGCACCGCCGAATGCGAGGAGGGGAAACGCCGACTTTCTGTCAGGACCGAATGGCGTGCCTGAGTGAGCAGGCGAAGAAGAAGGACTCGAAGCCACGTTCTGCTGCAACGTTTTATTCGGTACACTCTTCTCCACGCAGCACGTCAAAACGGCAACGAAACTGACGGTATGCAGATACACAAAGTCGGCGTTGGGAGCGGCTGCCTCCCAACACCTTTTAAAGATCGCGCCAGTGAGGGACGTGTACCACCGCCCTTCCGGGGTCTAATGCGCATGCGTTACCGGGCCACCGCCCCTTGAGAACATTACAGTGACGTGGAAATGAGTAATCTCTTTCTCCGGCCGCCTCCGTGTCCGGCCGCCTAAGCTTATACTAGCACCCCGACCACCAGTGAAAGCAGGAGAAACAACGTCCGGCGCCCGTCGCTGCCCCCCCCCCCTAGGCAGCTCCCACGATCGGGTTCTTGATCCAGGCAACCAGGTGCGGTGTTGCGTGGATCGCGACAATTTCAATTGGGGTACCCTTATTCAAATTTATTTCAAAAAATCCTTTCATCTGCTTTTTAAGTTCTATTATATTTTTTTCATATCTGAACAAATTTTCATTTAATCTCCATGATCTTCTCTCAGTCTTTTCAGTCTCAATTTCTATCCATACTGGGCTATGGTCGGTTAGAGTTCTTGGAAAAATCTTTGTTCTTTTTGTCTTAACAAGTAAATCATCTGATAATAAAATAAAATCAATCCTGGAGAAAGATCTATGTCTATCAGAAAAAAAAGTATAGTCCAATTCTTTTGGATTATGTATTCTCCAGATATCTTTTAATTCCAAATCTTCTTTCATGTCAAAAAAAGTCTGTGGTAATCTAATCCTTGTCTTCGCCAGGCTCTTTTTATCTAATTTAGAATCAATTACTCCATTCCAATCTCCCATAATTAAAATAGATCTATAATCCCATTGCAATATTTTAGTATGCAAAGTTTTATAAAAATGATCCTGTTGTTGGTTAGGAGCATAAATTCCAATCAAAAGAATTTGGCCGTTTACCGTATGCAATTCAATTGCTATAAACCTGCCACCTTCATCTGCTTCTATAATTTTAGCTGACAGTCTTTTATTTACGTAAATGACCACACCATTCTTTTTTTCCGAAGTTGAGGCTATAAAATGTGTTCCTAATTTTGAATTTATCAAATATTTTTGATCTTGTGTTCTGACATGAGTTTCTTGTAAACAAATTATATCATTATTAAATTGTCTCAAATATGTAAATAACTTCTTCCTTTTCTGTGGTGAATTCAGTCCATTCACATTCCAAGATAAAAACTTAATTGTCATCTACACCTTTTTGAAGCGACGAGCAGAATTGCCGAATATCTTCCGAAATCTTCAGTTTTGCTCCCCTCATGGCTTCACTTCCTTGTGTAGTACTCTTAGCTCCCTTTTTGTATTGTCTTTCCTGTTGTTGCTTTTCTTTAAGTTGCTTAGAAACTGCACGAGTTATACGCTGGTCTTTGGCTTCAGCCATCCGAGCCAGGTCCAAAGCCTCATCTCTTGTGGACAAAATTGGAGAAGATTCTAACAGGGGCTCCTCCAGAAAACCTCCGGTAGCACCCTGCATTTCCACTGGCTCCACCTGCTTAAACTGCTCTTCCATCTCTTGCTGAGGTTGCTTCTCCTTATCACTCTCCTTTATCTCCAACACTGTAGATGTACGTGGGGATGGTGATCTCTCTTTAAAAGTAGTATAGTAGAAGTGTTCCGCCTTCTCAACAGTATTCAATCGATATCTTTCTCCATTGTACTTCAGAATTATGCCAGTTGGGGCATCCCACCGAAATGGTATTTGTTGTTTTTTCAATTCATTCACTAAAAAACCAAAGTCTTTTCTATCTTTTAACATCTTAGGTGGTAGCTCTTTATAAATTCCAATTTGAGCTCCCTCCACTTGCACGGAGGAGAGAAAAGATTTTTGCAAAATATCATTTCTTATTATTCTATCTGTAAAATATATCACCACATCTCTAGGCAATTGTCTTTGTCTGGCCACCCACAAGTTCACTCTGTAAATTTTATCTATTTTGTAAAAAATCTCTTCAGGATTAATTTTTAACAGCACAGCCAGAGCATCAGCACAAATCTGTCTCAAGTCTTGTCTATCATTCTCTTTAATACCTCTAAGCCTTATGGCGAATTCCATGGACCTGAATTGCATCATCGTAATTTCGTTTTCAACTCTCTGCATTTTATTATCAACATCAGAAATTTTATAGTCAGTATCCTTTATTTTAACATTTACTTCTGATTTAAATTCTTCCAGTTTGGAATCCACTTTAATAATAATCTTTGACAGGCCAGACACCACATTCGATATTTTATTAGTCACCTTGCCATAATCCTCTTTCACCACATTTTTAATTTCATTAATTTCTTACTTAATTTCCTGTTGAGATTTTTGAAATTTATCATCCAGAGCCTGAGTAATAAATTCTTTTAAACTTTCAATATCAAAATCTTTTTTCTGACTCTGCTGACCAGGAGGAAGCTGCTGTTCAGGTTTATGTGTGGGGGATCCCCCCCTGCTGCCTTTCCTTCCTGTTTCTTAGAAGCCATTCTGCCACGTAGATTAGCTTTTCTAAAAAAGGAAATCCTTTTTCCTTTTCCACCACCACAAAGTCCTCTAAAAAAATCCCCCAGGTTTAATCAAATTGGGGATAGAATTAGACTGAAGCAAGCTCAAGCTTATTTTAAAAAGAATTTTTCCTCTTCTCTTGTTCCTCCTTGTTACAGGCAGCGCAACTTTGTAGCTGGTTAAAATAACTTTACAAATCCACTCTCACTCTCAGCTTGTTAACGCTGAAGCCGGGCACCATTTTTCCAAGCCGCTTTCACTCGCTTGTACTTTTACTTAAAACAAAAAGTCACAAAAACAGTAATATTTGCAGTTTCCAAATTTGAGGGTTCAAGTTGTTGTTTGCGCTGATTATTAAAGTTAATTTCGTTTAGTTTGAATGTTTGCTGCAGCCGACTTGCTCTGCGGAAAACAGAGTCGTCCCACGCCGTCCGGAGTCTCAGCAAGTTGAAAGGGAGCTGCACTTGCTTCCTCCCCAGTAGCGATTTTCTGGGGGCTCACAGGGGCTCAACCTGCACCTTGCTCGCTCTTCTCCTCCAATCCTTCAGATTTCGGAGTTTTCAAGCCGCTTCTTGGGGTCGGAGTGGCTCTACAGGCGGCGGGGCTGGCGGTCCTTAAAAAGGGACCGTCTTTCGTCGGACGGAGAAGAAATTTTTATGGAGTTGAATAGAATTACAACAAAGTTTATATGGGCAGGTAAAAAAGCAAGAATAAAATTCTCCAGGATAGTAGAATCAGAGGTGGCTTTGGGCTTCCAGATTGGCGACTGTATTATAAAGCGGCAACTTTAGTATGGGTCAGGGAGTGGATTAACTTGAGAAACAGAAGATTACTTACACTGGAAGGCCACAACCTACAAAAGGGATGGCATACCTTCTTATGGGACAAGGAGAATAAATCTCATTTATATATTTTTTAGACATAAAGTAAGGGAAGCTCTGATGCAAATATGGCAAGAGACTAAAAGAAAACACTATATGAAAGTCCCCACTTGGTTATCAACAATGGAAGCGATGATCCACCCTAACACTCTAGATATAGGTAAAATGGTTAAATGCTCCAGCCTCTTTCTTATCAGGAGGCCATTTATTGCAGTGTGAACATGATTAGAAATTGCCCAATTCCACCTTCTCTTGGATCTGTAAACCACATAATCTGGGCTGCCAGTAAATCTCTGCATCTCTCTCTATTTCTCTCCCCCACCTTCTCTTATTGAAATTCTCTTCACCTCCAGGCCAAGTCATGCTGCTAAATATTGCTGACCACTTTTTTTTTTCTGTTGTGGCTTTCATGTCACTTACCTATTGAAAGCAAGATGGATTTGTACTATTTCTCCACTTTCCTGTGTTTTCCCCTACATCCTAGGTCAGTGATGGCTAACCTTTTTGCCATCGTGTGCCAGGAAGGGGCGGGGGGCGGGGAAGGTTCGTGCATGCGCGTGCCCACACCCATAATTCTATGTGCCCCACGCATGCACACGCGACCCCCCCTCCCCCCCCCCCCCGCTCCTGGCATGCAATAGCCCAGTAGGCCCGTTTTTCTTTCTCACCTGGCTCCAGATCTTCTCTATGCATCTGGGGAGTTGGAAAAAGGGCTGTTTCGGGCCTCCGGAGGGCCTCCGAGGGGGTGGGGAAGGCTGTTTTTGCCCTCCCCAGATGCATAGAGGGGATCTGGAGGATCTGGAATTAGAAAGAAAAACGGGCCTTCCACACCCCTCCCCCAGGCCCTCCGGACGCAGGAAACAGCCTGTTTTCCTACTTCTGGTGGACCCAGAAGGCCCGAAAATCAATTGGCCGGTGCGCGCATGTGTGCCGGAGCTGAGCTGGTGTGCCAGGCAACATGGCTCCGCGTGCCATCTGTGGCACCCATGCCATAGGTTCGCCATCACGGCCCTAGGTCTACCGCAAGAAGCCATTGGAGGAGAAGCATCATGTTATTCTTTAAGGATGTCAAGACCCTGTCAGTTTATGAAATAAATCTTGCAAAACAACAAAATGCAAAAAAGGGACCTACTACAACAGCTCTATGATCTATCAACCTGCATGCTGTTTGCAGTCCCCAGTCAGCATCAACAGCACTGTGTCTTACCACAAGGCCAATGAAATCAGAGTTGTATGAGGACCATCACCAGCCAGTTCCTCCAGCCCCCACTCCTACCAGATCAGCCACAGCAACACCCTCCAACTCAGCAGGCACCACCATCCCCTCCTCCTCCCCACTCTGTGTCACTGCCTCAAAATGCTACCATTAACACCAGCCCAGCCAATGCCAAAAAGAGCTCCATCCTGAACTCACCCACCATGTCCAAAAAAAATCTATTCCTGGATGAAAGAATCTCAGCAAAATACCAAGCAGAAAAACAGTGGCTCCAGTTCAGGTAATGGAACATGGGAGGGTTAATTGCAGAAAGCCAGAGGGTTTGGTACCATCACCTGCCAAATTTCACCCAAACTTTTTGGGAATCCTGCCTGCCAAGTTGTCAGGAAAGAGATGGAACACCTTCCCCAGCTATTTCACTGGGAAATTGAACTCGCACAATCTCTTGAGATCACAAACATTATTTTATTTGTGTGCACATGCACACACACACACAAATACAAGAAACCCATCTTCAGAGAGTCTGGTGATGAGAGAGGCTTCAGTTTACTTGATGGTGACCTCTGCTCAACTCTGATATAAGAATGTGAAAGTCTTTTGCTTCTCTCTTTTCAAGCTTGGATGCCTGTTAGAATTGTCTTCAACATTCCATACTGCAGCCTCTCCCTCCCCCTTTGGCTGCTATTAAACCACAGCCAGATATGTACAAGTCCATGGCCTGTGTTCCACCAGTGTTAGGACTTTTTTTTTTATTTGCTTGATTCTATTCCAGCAATAAGCCAGCAACCTATTCCTGCTGAAGTGTAATGAAAATAAAATAGCTCATCAAGATCTTCAGTCAAGATCAATGTTTGTTTGATATTCATAACCTCCTTTGATTTTAGCTCATAGACTGGCAGCCTTATAGGAGTGGGAACAAAGCTTAGGCTTCTTTAACGCTCTGCAGGCAGGTCCATAAATACATTATGGGTGCATTATAGTGTCTATCTACTGTGTTATTACTTAAGTAAAGACAAATCAATGAGAAAGGGATTAGCATTCTCCCCAGGCATTTGGTTTCTACTTATCATTTACTTCGGCAATTTATCTTGAGCTGAGAAAGTAGATTCTAAACATCTTTGCAAATATTTTCCTCAATGCATTTCTAACACTGTTACAGTGGAAAATCAAGGTAGGCAGGCTTTATTATTTAATATATTCAGTGCTCTATGCTCTACATTTTTCTATGCACACACACAGGTTGAATATATATATACACACACACACTGTATATTCAATCTGGTTTTCAAAACATAGTTATATATCATCATCATCATAGCAATTGTTTGTCCACTGCAGGATGAAGGCCTCTTCTGCATGTTTCCAACCAATATGGTCCTGAGTTGTCTTTTGCCAATTGGGCCCACAATAGTTTTGAACCCATATATCTAGTCAACCAGAATACTGGAAGTAGCTGCTACAACCTAAATGCTTGTATTTGGAAATAACTACTGTAGTACAGCATTTCAGGTAGATATGCTTCAAATTGCAGCCTTATTAAGTTCAATAGCTGGCTGCTTAAGTACATAAACTAAGCTTAATCAAATAAACCTTGAAAGAACAATTTATATACTTCCAAAAAACTCCCCTGATAATCAGAGTTGGAAGTAGCTTCAGCAGTGGTCTCTTGGCTAATTCAGGGAAGTTTTGAAAACATCTCAGGATTCTCCCACCCTGTAGGCACAGGGCAATTAAGTAAATAATAAACAGTCTTACCCTTACATGTATTCCAAAATCATTACTCAAGGCAGGCCACTTTTACATTTTAAGAGTGGGCAGTGAAGTGTCCTCCAGATAATTTGAGCTACATTCATTCCTTCAATTTTTATAGCTGCCCATCTCAGTCAATGACTCTGGGCGGCTTACAGTTCAAAAAATATATTACAATTAAAAATACTAAAACCATTTAAAACACTAAAAACATCCAGATTAAATATACATAGGAGCAAGATACTTGGCCAGTTAGCTGCAACACACTCAGCACCCCAGGCAGGGAAACATAGCCAGGTTTTTAGGGCCTTATGAAAGGCTAACAGGATTGGGGCCATTCTAATTTCCCAAGGGAGAATGTTCCATAGAGCAGGGGGTACTGCAGAAAAAAATCCTCTTTGGCTGATGGGATCCGCAGCAGCATGCCATTCTGCTGGACCTGGTTGGATGGGTAGACTCTTGGAAAAAGGCGATCCCTCAAGTACCCACGTCCTAATCCAACTGCACTACTTATATGAGCTGAGCCTGATGGAATTTGCAGTACAAAGCCTCTGCTGGGCATCAAGTAGTATGTCCCTTCACACTCAGTCACAGATCTAGTCTTGTATGTCTTCTTTCATTCTGTTATTTTCAGTGGGCCCAAACTGGCTTTAAACCAAGTAATATTTTACTGTAGGTGGATGTCTCAGGTTACCCCGAGAAGGAAGTGGAGGGAGAATGGATGTTTGCCTTCAGGATTATATTTTGATTTTATTGACATATCTATATTATTGTGCTAATTACATCCTGAAGCTTTATGGGCTGCTTTGAAGATTAGCCACATTCTCCTTACCTCACTAAATTTAGATTCTTTCAGTTCATTTCCAATTAAAATGTTTTTATTCTTCTTGAAGAACCACATGAAACAGTTTAAAGTGGACAGTCATTTGATTACTTTAGAATAATCCAACTCAAGTAACAAGCAATTTACCGTACTTGTTGTGGTTTGGTGCTGATGAAGAATAACCTCAAAGGACTTCCGGTTGATGTCGTGGCAAGAAAGTCGGGGGGTGGGGAAGCGGGGCTTTGCTAAGCCCAGTTGATTTCACTCCGTCAGGGGGCCCCAAGGGGTCAAAGTCACCCTGAAGGGGTAACGAAGAAAGGAGGGGACCCTCATTGATTGTGGGGAGATGGCGGTCTCTCTGCTCAATCCGAGGAAGCTCTCCAGACTGGCGGAGGAAAGGACAGTCATACATGTGTGGTCTGTCTGAAGCTACTGACAGCCGAAGAGAGAAAGCATGATTAATGATCTGTGGACAGCGTGCTGGTACTGGGTGAGATTATCTACCCTTTTTCTACCACTCAGCAATTTATTTCCTTGGGAAAACAACCTTTAAAGCAAAGAAAGTCTCTAGAGGCAAGAGGAAGGGACTTTTACTCCCTCCTCCAAGAAAGGGAGCTGCAACCTAAACACTTAAAGAGACAGACACAGAAAAATACAGAATACTAAATGTAAGAACATTAAATGCAACGAAGCTGATTGGAATAATACAGTAACTTAGAAAATAATTAAAAATACTTTGGAAAGATACGGGGTGATCTTTTAAACTAATTTAATGAAAGAAAGAAAAGTTTCATTTTATGAGCTGGAAGATGGAGTTGGAGTGACATCTAGTGGTGAAAAAGAGGTATAGCACAAGCTGTAACAAACTTGGGAAAAGCTTGACGACAGCTAAGGAAACAGCTGCAAGGCCATTCCTTGTTTGTTTGGTGACAGGTGAATTGTTTGGAAGCTTATTGAACCCTGTGGATTATAAACATTGTATGACTTGTTTGAGTTGCTTAGTGACTGAGGGAATTGGCTTTTTGGATTATTCAGGTACTGGGGAGACTATAGTCCTGTGGGCCACTTTGGATTACAATCATCATTTGACAAAACAATTTGGGGACTGAAAGAAGATGAGTGAAACAGCATTTATATTTTGGATGAGGTATTGAATGATGAAGCCGGATTATAAAAACTGCTTATTTTGAATTGTCCTTTTTTAGTGGATTCAATACTGGAGATCATATAAACCTGACACAAATTTAGAGATAAATTTTAAATGTGTATTTCTGGACTAACTATAGAGTATATGGTATTATATTGTATTGTATTGTATGGTTGCACCAACTGTAAGATTGGTTGTAGAAGACAAAGGGTATTAAGGAAATAGCAGGTTGATAAGAAAAAAGTGGAGGGGTGGAACAAAAATGAGCACTTCAAATATAACTAAAATTGGGGGGGGAATCATCCTCCACACCAACAAGAAAAAAAAAACCAATGCTTTTCAAAAAGAGGAAACAAAGAAAAATCACAATGAGATGAAAGGCAATTGGGAGGAGATGAAGGAACAGATCCACAACATGGATGTGAGACTAGAAAATTTTCAACAAATGATAACAAAGAATGAACAAAGAATACAGAAAATAGAGAACAAATCAGAAGAAGCAGAAAAAAAGATGGAAGAATTAAACCAAAGACTGATACAAGCAAATAAAAGCCTGGAGGATACAGTTATAGCTCTAGAGATGGAAAAAGCAGCACATTTTTAAAGATTTCAGAACATATATGAAGGTAAAGAAGATCTCCCGGAATTGATTATAGAGTTGCTAGCAGGTGCCCTAGAGATAGGGAAACAAGAGATTGGGCGGGGGGGGGGGGGAGATGAAATATCCAGAATCAATTCAAGCTATGTGAGATTTGTGAAAAAAAATCAATAAGAGATGAAATATTGAGAAGGGTAAGAGATGACCCATTGCAATATAGAGGAAAAGGGTTTGTGGTTCTGAAACAGATCCCTAGGAGAGTAAGAGACTCATGGAAGAAATATCAATTTTTGACTACTAAACTAATTGAAAGAGAAATAAATTTCAGATGGCTGATCCCAGAGGGAATTTTAGTCAATTGGGATGGTAAAAGATACAGACTGGATTCTGTAGATAAGGCAACAGAATTTTATGATAGCTTTATAACTACGCCTGAGGGGAAGACACAAGAGAAAAAGTGGAATATAAAAGACAGGAGGAACTAACAATAGACAAGAGAAATAGTGATGAACCAAAAACAGATACTGATGGTAGCAATATACGCACCAAATAATAAGCAAGAAGAATTTTACCAAAAACTACATAAGAAGATATTGGAAATGGAATATCAAAATATTTGCTTAGTAGGAGATTTTAACGCAATTGTAGATGCAAAACTAGACTATAGGAGCAGTAAAACAGGAAAAAAGGAAAGAAAGATACTTCCTAAAGCACTTTTTAAAATGATAGAAGAAACTTGTATACAGGATATGTGGAGAGAAATGAACCCCCCAAAAAATCAATATACATTTTATTCAAACAGACATAAATCATGGTCCAGAATTGATATGATATGGATGTCAACCGAACTAAGAACAAATTTACAGGAGATTGAAATGGAAACTAATATTTGGGCTGACCATAACTTGATAAAATTAAGATGGAAAGGAGTAAAGAAAAAACTGAGATGGACATTGAATCAATCTATACTAAAAGAGAAAGAATTTATACAAACAATAGTAAATGAAATGGATTTTTTAAAAAAAGAAAAGAAGAAAGAAGAGACATCACTTCAAAACGTATGGGATACAGCCAAAGCATATATTAGAGGACTAGCTATAACTTATATATCAAGAAAGAATAAGGAAAAACAACAACTTCAAATGACCTTAAGAGAAGAATTTTAAAAACCTGAGCTAGAACTACAAAGAGATCCACAAAAGAAAACTCTTAAAAATCAAATGGAAATAATAAAACATAAATTGAATTTAATAGAAAAGGAAGAATTGGCGCAAAAAATCAAAAGAGCAAAACAGAACTTTTTTGAAAATGCCAACAAACAGGGAAGATGGTTAGCCTATAAATTGAAAACAGAAAGAGAGAAGAAATTGATAAGTAAATTACAAGATGAGAAAGGATGTGTTGGAAGAAATATCCTTCTGGGTTCTGCTCCAAGTGGGGAAAAAGACACTGGAGACATGGAGACTGCTTGGAAAGATGGTTTAATGGTGGACAGGATCACATGGCTTGAGTTCCTGAACAGAAAAAGGCGAGATACAGCGAGTGCCCGGGTTTTATGCTCTCTCTGGTTTTGAACTTCCTGGGGCCCTGAAAGTGTATCCTGATTGGTTGTCAGACTCCCAGGGGGTGGGGGTCTTAGCTAGCCTTGTTGGCTGATGTAATCTTCCCAGGTGCCATGCGGTGAGTTTCTGTCCTAGATGGGTCCCATTGTGTTAGTTTCTGTTGCTATTGTGTTGCAGATTATGGGCCATTAACAAAGGTGTGGGGGGGGGGAGGCAGGAAGCTGCTTGTCTTTTAAAACATGTTTCTCCATTTCTCATCCAGGGAAATATAATATTCTGCCTTTTTAATATTTCCTAAAATATTTCATTCTTCCAGGAAAGGGGTGGGTGCTAACTTCCTAGAGATGTATAGAGTTTCAAAATGAGATTTAAAAAAATAATTGAAGAATTTTATGAAAAATTATATGATATAGAAAAAATTTCAGAGGAAAAGATAATGCAATATCTGGAAAGAGCTAAACTACCAAAAGTGCCTGAGAATATTAAAAATATGTTAAATGAAAAAATAATGATGGAGTTGACAGATGCGATAAAAAGGCAAAAAAAAAAAAAAGAAAGACCCCAGGACCAGATGGACTACCAGCAGAGGTTTATAAATACTTACAAGATACATTAAGCCTGTCAATCTTAGATGTTTGTAATGAGGTAATGTTAGAGGTCAAAATACCAAACATCTGGACAGAAGCAAACATTACCCTAATTCCAAAAGAAGACTCAGATCTGACACAGGTTAAGAATTATAGACCAATATCACTATTGAATGCGGACTATAAAATATTCACATCAATAATGGCAGAGAGACAAAAGATTTTTAAATGAATTTATTCATCCAGATCAGAATGGATTCCTACCAAAAAGACAAATAAAAAACAATGTAAGGTTTATCTTAGATGTGTTGGAGTATTATAAAATATATTCAGAAAAACAAATGGCACTGATCTTCTTAGATGCATAGAAAGCATTTGATAATGCAAATTGGCAATTTATAATGCAACAGTTAGATTGTTTGGATTTTGGAGAGAAATTCATAAAAATGATTAAAAATTATTACTATAGACAAACAGCAAAAGTAATAGTTAATGGGGACTTTACAGAAAACTTTAATATAAAAAAAGGCACAAGACAAGGATGTCCATTATCCCCATTATTATTTATATTAATATTGGAAGTGTTAAACAGAAATATTAGACAAGACCTAGAAATACTGTAAAAGGTATGGAAATAAAGAAGGAAAAATATAAATTACAAGCATTTGCGGATGACTTGATATTCATATTAGAAGAACCATTGGAAACCGGTAGAAGAATATGGGGAAGTAGCAGGATTGAAAATAAATAAAGAAAAAACTAAAATTGTCAGTGAAATACCGTATTTTCTGGCGTATAAGACGACTGGGCGTATAAGACGACCCCCAAATTTTCCTGTTAAAATATAGGGTTTGGGCTATACTCGCCGTATAAGACTACCCCTCTTCCAACGCACACCAAATAAAAATTAAAAAACATCAGCTGGCTCACCCACAATGTAAAAGCAGCTGTGCTAGACCCAAAATGGCCCCTGAAACAAGCAGGAACCTCACACAGCCACAAAAAACCCCCCAAAAAACAACTTTCACACTTTACACACACACAACACAACACAACTGGCTCACCCACAATGTAAAAGCAACTGTGCTAGACCCAAAATGGCCCCTGCAACAAGCAGGAACCTCACACAGCCACAAAAAGCCCAAAAAACAACTTTCACACTTTACACACACACAACACAACACAACTGGCTCACCCACAATGTAAAAGCAGCTGTGCTAGACCCAAAATGGCCCCTGCAACAAGCAGGAACCTCACACAGCCACAAAAAGCCCAAAAACCCAACTTTCACACTTTACACACACAAAATTCCACATACAGCTTTGTGAGATTTTGTGTGTTTGTGTAGTTAGAGTGAAACACTACAAAAACACACTAAATCTCAGAAAGCTGCACAAATATTTTTTTATTTTATTTTATTTTTAATTTTATATGAAAGCTAAATTTAATACTTCCTAAACTTTAAATGGCTAGGTCTAAAAAAGAACAACTAAAAAAACCCCCCAATTAACTATTTTTTTTAAAGCTCCCAAAGGGGAAAAAAACTTACCCAATAAAACAGGGGTCTCCAACCTTGGCAACTTTAAGACTTGTAGACTTCAACTCCCAGAATTCCTCAGCCAGCTTTGTTTTGCTGGCTGAGGAATTCTGGGAGTTGAAGTCCACAACTCCCTGCCTGCTTAATTGCAGGCAGGGAGTTGCTTGCTGATGGAATGGATTCAGGCAAGTGAAGCAAGGCAAGCGTTGCGACTAGCAGCTAAGGTAAGCAAGCGGGAGGGGAAAAACTTTTTTCCTTCTCCATGGCTCTGGCGATCCCAGCTGAGTTGCCTGATTAGCAGATCGTCAGAGCTTGGATCGCCAGAGCCATGTGAAAGGAGAAAAGTTTTTTCCTTCTACATGGTTCTGGCGATCCCAGCTGAGTTGCCTGATTAGCAGATCATCAGAGCTTGGATCGCCAGAGCCATGTGAAAGGAGAAAACTTTTTTCCTTCTCCATGGCTCTGGCGATCCCAGCTGAGTTGCCTGATTAGCAGATCGTCAGAGCTTGGATCGCCAGAGCCATGTGAAAGGAGAAAAGTTTTTTTCTTCTCCATGGCTCTGGCGATCCCAGCTGAGTTGCCTGATTAGCAGATTGTCAGAGCTTGGATCGCCAGAGCCATGTGAAAGGAGAAAAGTTTTTTTCTTCTACATGGTTCTGGCAATCCCAGCTGAGTTGCCTGATTAGCAGATCGTCAGAGCTTGGATTGCCAGAGCCATTTAAGGCTCGTCAGAGCCTTTCGGGCTGGTCTGCCTGGTTACAGGAGAACGACACCCGGCGTATAAGATGACCCCCGACTTTTGAGAAGATTTTCATATGTTAAAATGTCGTCTTATATGCCGGAAAATACGGGACTTTAAGAGCTGACCAGCTACTACAGTGATATAAGGCAGGGTATGAGTCAGCAAAGTTTTTGGGCTGATACGACTTTAAGAGACTGTATTTATAAGAGAGGCCCTATGAAAGTTGTTGTTCTGACCTAGGCTTCCTTAGAAATTAAACAGCACAAACATAGTCCCAACAAACCTCTTTAATTCATATGGCTGTAAATTACTTTCATTTACAGTCTGCAAGGCTTGATAAACAGTCTTTCAGAGGAAGGTTATCAACGCCCACCTATCTCATGTGGAACGCTGCCAAAGAGCTAATTTCCAGACGCAGGGCAAGGCCAAACTTGGCACAGAGTCACAAACAGAAGTTTCAAATCTTGAATTGACCAGATGAACTAATTGCTTCCTGAAAAAGCTCACCTCCCATTCGCTTCTCTTTTATGTCTTATGGGAGGGGTCAATCATCTCCAAGCCTTACTCCCAAATCGACCCTGTTTCCTTAATTGTTCCTGTCTCCTGGCAGCTCTGCACATGTGCACACTGGGAACAGGATCACATTGTTCTTCTGCCTCACTGATGTCAGACTCCGGAGACTCCAGAGGCAGCAAAGAACTACCAGATAACCTTGGCCTCCTCTCTGCCTCTGACTCAGAACCATCATCCAAGCCTTCCCCAGACTCCAGGACTGGCCCATTTTCCTCCCCAACCTCCTCACTGTCCGAATATGCTGCTAGCTCTGCTGGCCGCTGGCGGGCCACAACACTATCCCTCACCGCAGGGCCCTTCCCCCGGGTCTGATGATCTGGTTGTGGCCGTAACGGGAATTGGTTGTAGAAGGCCTTCACCAAAACAGGCATGAATGGAGGTTGCATCCTCCCAGGTGAAATCCTCCAGCCCATAACTCTTCCACTCAATTAGATACTGGAACCATCCTTTCAGCCACTGGGAGTCCCGAATGCTGGCAACCTCGTACTTGGGTGGCCCATCTCCATCACATGGCACTGGCTGGGGACGGTCAGGTTGGTGGAGTGGACAGGCTTGGCCCAGCGGTGAAATCCCCCTGGTTCTATCCAGTTTGCCGAACTGATAGCGCCAGCAGTGGGAGGTTCCACCCACTCACCGGGACATCATTACGTTCCATTTTTTTACCATCTGTGCATGCGCAGAAGGTTCTGCGCATGTGCAGAAGAGGCGCACGCGCACTCCCGCGCGCTCCCATTCCTGAACCGGTAGCGAAGGAAAGTGGATTTCACCGCTGGGCTGGCTGTTCTGGAACAAGGAGGGATCGATGAAAGACCGGATAGACTTGCATCGAGCGGGGCAAGGTCAGGCGGTAGGTGACTGGGTTGATGACCGCTTCAATGGGGAATGGGCCAAGGTACCGGTGGTCTAGATTCTTGACTGGCCAGTCTGATGGAAGGTGCCTGGTGGACAACCATACCCGATCTCCCACAGCCAATGCCAGCATCTCTCGCCAAGATCGGTCCGCGACTCTTTTATAGTCCTCCTTGGCTTTCTCCAGATACCGTCGCACCAATTGGTGGACGGCCTGTAACTCGGACAGATAGTCATTAGCTGCCAGAACTGGTGAGTCGAGTTGCGTGAGGTGAAAGAATTGAGGATGATACCCCACATTGGCCAAGAATGGGGTTGTTTGCATGGAGGTGTGCTGCGAGTTGTTGAACGCAAACTCTGCTACTACCAGATAATCCGACTAATTGTCCTGTTGCTGGTTCACGAAGCAGCGCAGGTATTGCTCCAGGATCCTGATGACTTTCTCAGTCCCGCCGTCGGTTTCCGGATGATGCGCCGATGACAGGCAGATTTTCATGTCCAAGGCCATCATCAGCCCTTTCCAGAACTGGGCTGTAAATTGAGCCCCTCTGTCCAAAAAAACCCTATCTGGTAGGCCGTGCAGCCAGAAGACATGTTGGATAAACATGCAGGCGGTGGCATGAGCCATCAGTAAACCACGACATGGAATGAAATGCGCCATCTTCATCAGCATGTCTACCACCATGAACACGGTCATGAATCCAGAAGATGGAGGCAAATCTGTCAAGACGTCCATGGAAATGGCACCCCAGGGACTCTCCGGTGTCGGCAATGGCTGGAGCAGCCCGGGGGGGGGCTCCCATTGCCGACTTGGCCTGTCGGCATCGTACACAGGACATGATGTAGGCTTGGACATCGTGTTGCAATTAGGGCCTCCAGAAGGTACATGAAACTAGGTTCAAGGTCTTGAAGAGGCCGAAGTGCCCCACCGCAGGATTATCATGGCACTGCGAGAGGATAAGTCCCCGGAGCGGCCCCACCAGCACATATAGCCTGTCTCGGTACCGCAAGAGTTCCTCAGTGAACGTACATGGAGAGGCAGGCCGCGCCTCTTCCGTTGCTCCACCCAAGCATCGTGCCGCTGTGCTTCCCATATCTGAGCCCGTAAGTCAACTGGCTCCTGAACCGCGGAGAAAGACTCTACGGGCAGAACTGTCCAGGGCGGAAGCTGGTCTTCGATGCGGGAATACTCCGGTTTCCATGAGAGCGCATCTGCCCTTTGCTTACGGCCACTGGTGATGTAGGTAACGTGGAAATTGAACCTGGTAAAGAAGAGGGACCACCAAATCTGGCATTGGTTCAGTTTCTGGGTGGTCTGCAGGAACTCCAGGTTTTTGTGGTCCATCCGGACTTCAATTTGATGCCAGGCCCCCTCCAAATGATGTCTCCAGGCCTCAAATGCCACCTTAATGGCCAGTAACTCCTTCTCCCAGATGGTATAATTGCGCTCGGAAGAGTTGAGCTTCCTCAAATAATACGCGTAAGGTAAGAGGGTACTGCCAGACGTGTGAGCCTGGAGTAACACCGATCCAACAGCAACATCTGACGCATCCACTTCTACTACAAACGGATGGTGGGGGGTCAGGATGTTTCAAGATGGGCTCCTTTATGAATGCCTGCTTGAAGACCTGGAATGACTGTTGCTCAGGGGTACTCCACTGGAACAGAACCTTTTTCTGAAGGAGCCAAGTGAGGGGCGCAGTCAGGAAAGCGAAGCCGGGGATAAAGGTCCGTTAGTAGTTGGCGAACCCGAGGAGTCACTGGACATCCTGCATTCACCGAGAAAGTTGCCAACTACGCAAAGACTCAACCTTGCTTGGCTCCATGGCAATGCCCTCAGGAGAGATGCGATGCCCCAGGAACTCAATGGTGGACTAGAAAAACTGGCATTTTTCCAGTTTCACATACAAGCGATTCTCCTGGAGCCGTTGCAAGACCAGGCATAGGTGCTGTTGGTGGCTCTCCCGGGAGGGAGAGCAGATCAAAATGTCATCCAAGTAAATCACGACAAACTGATCCAAGAGGTCCTGGAAGATGTCATTCATAAAATGTTGAAAGATGGCGGGAGCATTGGTTAGCCCAAATGGCATGACCCTATACTCAATATGTCCGTACCTGTGCCGAACGCCATCTTCCATTCATCCCCAGGCCGGATCCGAACAAGACTATAAACTCCATGCAGGTCCAATTTGGTGAACATGGTAGCCTCCCGGAGCCATTCCAACAGTTCGGGAATAAGGGGCAGGGAATACCAGTTGCGCACCGTGATGGCGTTTAACTTGCAGTAGTCACAACAAAGCCTCAGGTCTCTGGTCTTTCTTGGGTTTTGAACAGAGGCAGGCCTGACATTAAGCAAGATCTGCTTTATCGGCCAACCCAGAGACCTAGTCTACTGAGGGGGCTGAGCACACAATGTCGACCCATGGGAGCGACCAGGAAGACTGGGGAGCCATGGGGTCGACCTCCCCTCAGCCACACCACTGCCGGGAGGAGACGGAGTGGCTGGAAGAGTTGCAGCTCAAGGAGAAACCAGTCTGAGCCAGATGGTTGCTGGGCGTAGGATGCATGGAAAACCCAGAGGAGCACCCCCTGGGGGTAACTGTCGCCAGACACCAGTGGGGAGATGATACTTTTCAGGAAGCTGACAAAGAGGACCTCCTGCTGACACATGCCCTGCAACTCCTGCATGAAGCACTTGAGAGCCGGAGAGCTGGGGGGGGGGGCTCGCAGAGAAGCATGTCTTGCCAGCATGCAAAGAAGCTGGAGAGGCAGCAGGGGGGGCCGGCATCTCTGCAACCCCAACTGTGATTCCTGTAGCTCAGCAGGGGCCAGCTCTGGCCACAGGTGTTGCACCAGCCATGGCTGCTGCAGCCCAGCCCCCCCCCCCCCCCGTGGGGGGGGCATCCCCCGGAGGTGCCAAATTCCAAAGGTTCCTCAGCTGGGAGTAAAATACGGAGGGGATCCCAAAACTCTGGGATTCTTCCTAGCTCAAGTCTAGAATCACATGCAGGAGTATGGGGAGGATTTTGCTTCAGAGGCAGCCAAACTGAGATGTGTCACCATGGCCCTGGAAGCGACCGCAACAGAATGGATGGTCACCCTTCACAACGATGCCCCTCAGCTGAGGGATTACAACCAGTTCATGGTGGCGCTCCATGCATGGTTCGAAGACCCCCTAGCTAAATGCAATGCTAGGACCAGGATGAAGACCATAAACCAGGCGCGGAGGTCAGCAGCAGAATACACCCAGGAGTTTTGCGAGTTGGCCTGCCACATGCATGGCTGGTCCCCAGAGGCCCTGATGGAGTGCTACAAAGACGGGCTTAACGATGACGTCTATCAGAGCTGCGTCTCCCTGGGAGCCCCCTGAGACCTTCAGCACTGGTATATGTTGGCAGCTGAGGTGGAAATTGATCTGGCCAGAGACCAGCATTGTGGAAGCTGCAGCTGGAGCAAGCCTTCCCCCTCTGCCCGAAAAGAGGCCCAGAGAGCTGCCAAAGGCGGGCCAGCAGCCAAACCAAGATCCACGGCGTGCTTCAGGTGTGGGAAGGGGGGACACCGAGCAGCTGATTGCCTCACCAAACCAGGCTCCAAGCCAACAGCTGCTGGGGGCAGGAAGCAGCCAGAAAAGCATCACGAAACAGCGCTGAAAGAGGTGGAGGTCATTGAGTTCTCCCCTCCTGGCCAGGAGGAGGAGCTGGGAATTCTAACCACCCCAGAGGAGAGTGAGACCGACTCCAACGACAACCCCCTGGTAAGTCAGCATGTAGCCCCCATGACCATCCCAGTGGAGCTGAGGGTGCCTTTGTCTGGCGCCCAGGGGAAGATGTGCCTTTTGGACTCTGGGTGCACAATTGATGATGCATGATTAGCCCCAAGGTAGTAGAGAAACTGGGACTGAGACTGAGAACACTGATGGTGCCCATAGCATTTTGCCAGCTGGATGGGTCAGTAGCTGGGGGAGGCCCAGCTCACTTTGTAACTGAACCAGTGGAGATGTGGATGGGGAATCACCAAGAGACACTGAGTTTCATTGTAGCCCCGGAATGGAGCAACCCCTCTTGCTTGGATTACCCTGGCTCCAAAAATGGAACCCCCATGTGAACTGGAGGAAGGGGCTTTTACGAATCCATTCCACACAGCTGGGAAGAGAGGGAGGCAAAACCCCACCCAGAGTCAAGGCCGTGAGGGAGCTAAGAGCTGCAGCAAGTGAGCGCCTAGACAGTGAGGAGAAAATCCCAAAAGAATACTGGGACCTCAGGGAAGCATTCAGTGAGAGGGGCTTGGATGTTCTCCCACTCCATCGCCCTACAGACTGCAGCATAGAAATCCTCCCGGGGTGAATAGCAGCGGTGATAACGGGCACCCTTGTCTTATACCTTTCTTAATTTGAAATGAATTTGTCATATCCCCATTTTTTATTATTCTCGCCCTTTGTAATTTATAAATTGTTTCTATCATTTTCTCAAAATTGGTTCCGAATTTCATTATTTTAATTTGGTCAATCAAGAATTTCCAATTAAGGTTATCAAAAGCTTTTGGGGCGTCTAAAACTACAAGAGCCATTTGCTTCTCCAGGTGGGCTTCATAATATTCGAGATCATCCACAACTATTCTTATGTTATTCCTTATTTGTCTATCAGGTAAGAAGCCGTTCTGATCCGGGTGTATAATGGAATTTAATATTCTTTTCAGTCTTTCCGCAATTATGATCATGAAAATTTTATAATCTGTGTTTAAAAGAGAGATCGGTCTGTAATTTTTAATTTGTTTTTGGTCTGTACCTTCTTTCGGAAGTAGTGTGATATATGCTTCCCTCCATGAATCTGGTATTTTTGCTTCCAATAGGGCCTCATTACATATCTCCAATAGTTTTGGTGTTATTATTTCGTCAAATTTTTTGTAAATTTCTCCTGGGAGACCATCCGGGCCTGGTGTTTTGTTATTTTTTAGTTTTGAAATTGCCACTCTTAATTCTTCAACTGTAATTTCTTTGTTTAGCCTTTCTCTCTCCTCCTCTCCTACTTGTAGGGACCCTTCCTCCTGTAAATATTCTTCAATCTTTTCTATTAATACATCCTCCTTATTATAAAGCTCTGTGTAGTATTCTTGAGCAATTTCGATTTTGTCCTCTTCTTTATTCTGCAAGTTTCCTTTCTTGTCTTCCAGTTGTTGGATGATCCGCCTTTCATATTCTTTCTTTAATTTATAGGCCAACCATCTGCCCGTCTTGTTTGCATTCTCGAAATAATATTGTTTGGATTGTCTGAGTTTATTTGCCGTTTCCTCCTGGTCTAATATATTCATTTTATGCCTCAGTACTGTTAATTTCTCTTTGATCATTTTGTCTCCTGCGCTTAGTTGGAGTTTCTTTTCCATATTTCCAATTTCTTCTTGGAGAGTGTTATGTGCCTTCCGTTTTTCTTTGTTTTTATGAGCGTTATATGTTATTGTTACCCCCCTTAGGTGTGCTTTCATCGTATCCCATAGATTGGTTAGGGAGGTATGTTGCTTTTTATTTTCTTTGAAAAATAATCTCAGTTCTCCCGTTATCTTCTCTATATATTCCTTGTCTCTTAAAACTTGTAAATTTAGTCTCTATCTCCTAATCTTCTTTCTTTTTGGGGCCCTCCATTTTGCTTCCAGGGGATTATGGTCTGCCCATATATTGTGATTGATTTCTACTGTTTCCAGTTCCAATCCTAATTCTTTATTTGCCCATAACGTATCTATTCTGGACCATGATGTTTGTGGGTTAGAGTAAAAAGTGTACTTTCTCTCATTTGGGTGCAAGGTCCTCCAAATGTCTATTAGATTTAATTCTTCTATCATGTTAAAGAAGGATTTAGGCAATTTGTCCTTTTTTTTATTGTCTTTGCCGCACTTATAATCTTTTTCTGTATCTATTATCCTGTTAAAGTCCCCTACTATACAAATATTCCTGTATTCCATTTTAATTATCCGTTCGTGTAATTTTTTGTAATATTGTCTGGTTTTTATTGGGGGCATAAATAGCTACTAGTAATATTGGTAAATTTCCTCTCTTTATTTCTATCATTAATGCATATTTTTGTTCGGCAACAATCCCTCCCTTAATGTATATTGCTCCCCCCATTTTTTTTCCCGCTAATGCAGTGTATACTTTCCCCAGTTTGCTATATTCTAGGTATCTTACATCTTGTTTCCGTATGTGAACCTCCTGAAGGCATATTATGTCCGAGTTTTGTTTGGTTAATTTTGTGAATATCTGTCTCCTCTTTTTAATCTCATTCAATCCATTTACGTTAATCGATAATAATTTCCAATCATCCATTTTCTGGGCTTCCTAACAGGCTTGTCATTTCTTTCAATATCCTTCTCTGATCTCTCACAATCCTGTCTATATTTTTCCAAACTATCATCCACTATTGTTATCTATTTGTCTTATTCTTGTTTTTCTTATCTTTGCTTATGTTAATTTATACTATCGCACTAAAAATCTTCCAGTATTTTAATCAGTAAAACCTTATATCTACTAACTTATGCCTTGTATTTCCTTTATCTCTTCTATTCTTATACTTTATATATTCAAAAAAGGTATGTATTCACAAAATAAATTACTCACAGTGATCTTAAAGGTAATCCTAAATTTCTATACAATAAAGTCTAAATCTAAACATATAAAAAGTAAATTAAATCAATAGCAAAATCTATATTTCAATTAAGATTCAGTTAATATTCTAATAAATTATAACGTTATCTAATAGATTATACTTAGTTGATAATTAACAGTTGTTTTACTTCTTAAAAATATACAACTTAATTTAATTAATCATTCACCAAATAGTGTAAAAAAGAGGGAGGGGGTTAGAAAAATAGCAAAAGAGAGAATGGTTTATCTTAATAGATATTAATAGATATATTACAAGATACTATTCAGAGGTTATTTCATGCAGTTATCTTAGAATTTTTTTTGTTCCAATACAACGACCTTTTTACACATCTACCATTCCTTATGTTGCTCCAGCTACAGTTCTTAAGTTTCTAATGTCTTTTTTTAAATTATTTTCGATGTCCTTCTGTCACCTCTTTATCCTCCATTCCAAAAAATAATCCAAGTATGAGACCAACTGTCTCCTAATAGTTCTTTCTTTTTTTCACAGTTCTACTGGTCAATCCTCTTTCACTATTTGTATTCTACAATGGCGGCTCTTCCTGCTTCTTTTCTTTTCAGTCCCAACCTTATCTCCTTCTGTCTCTCTGCAAACGCCAACACACCCTCCTCTTTACTATTCACTCACGGATTCCACCACCTTTTCCTCTCCGTGCCTCTGTGCCTCTGCTGTTCCAAAAGCATTGTTTCTCTTCGATGTCGTCCTGTCAGATGAAATTATTCTGCTGATTCATTCTCCCTCCACCCAATCGCTGCTTGGTCTCCTTCCAAGAATCCTCTGTTCTGACAGGACTGATCTCACTTCTCCAAACTCCTGTGTCTTTACAGTGTTCCAGCAAAACTCCGCTTCTAACACTATCTGCTCCGATCTTCTTCTCTCTCCGGCTCTTTGTTGGCTTATTGCAACCTCGGGCCTGCCATTTCAAAATGACAGATGTCTTTGTGCTGAGTTAACAGAGGCGTCCGTTCGAGCGGCAGGCACTCACTCCACGCTTTGCCACTCTCCGGATTCCCTCTCTAATTCGCAATGCCCTCCAGGCTTTTGCGCCCCTAAGGGTCCCCAAAACACAAAAAAATCTGGGGTTGAAGAGCAGGGATCGCTCTCCTTCCACCGTCTCACCACGAATCACCAACCGGAAGTAAGCCTATTAAATAGAATTAGGAAAAACAGCAAAATAAAAGGATTAAAGATTAGGGGAGAGTAGTATAAGACCCAGGCTTTTGCAGATGACGTAGTACTCATCATAGAGGAACCATTAGAAACAGGCTTGAGAATTTTGGAGGAAATAGGAAGGTATGGGGAGGTAGCCGGACTTGAATAAATTGAATAAAGGGAAAACTAAATTGTTAGTCAAAAATTTAACAGAAATGCAAAAGAAAGAATTAGAAAAGGAATTAGACCTACAAATAGTAAAAAAATTAAATATTTAGGGATATGGATATCAGCTAGATGCTCAGCTCTGAAAGAAGATAACTACACACCTCTGGTTAAAAGAATAAAACAGGATTTGGAAAAATGGGAGAAAGTGCAATTTTCACTTTTGGGCAGGATAGCATCGATAAAGATGAATATCCTGTCCAAATTACTATACCTATTCCAAACGATACCCGTTCTCTTAGACAAAAATTTTTTCACAGAAATTAACAAAATTATTAGGAAATTCATTTGGGCCAGGAAAAAACCAAGAATTTGTTTTATTTGTTTTATTATCAAGAGCCTTGATAGTACAGTGGTTTGGTGCACCCTGTCATTAACACAGCTGCCTGCAATTTCTGCTGGTTCGAATCTCTCCAAGGCTCAAGGTTGACTCAGCCTTCCATCCTTTCTAAGGTAGATGAAATGAGGACCCAGTTTGTGGAGGCAATAAGCTGACTTTGTATAAAAATATACAAAAGAATGAAGGCTATTGCTTAACGCATTGTAAGCCGCCCTGAGTCTCCGGAGAAGGGCGGCATATAAATCAAATTTTTTTAAAAAAAGAATAAATTTGCGATCTCTACAAGACAACAGAAGCAGGGGAGGTTTCGGACTCCCAGCGTGGGAAGTATATTATAAAGCGGCCATCCTAGTATGGATAAGGGAATGGGTTAATTTAAGAAACAAAAGAATCCTAATTTTGGAAGGGCACGATCTACAAAAAGGGTGGCATGCCTTCTTGTGGGACAAAAAGAAAAAGACCAAAATGTATTTCCATAGACACAGGATAAGAGAAGTATTAATACAAGTATGGGAGGAAATTAGAAGAAAACAATACATGAAAATCCCGAATTGGCTATCGGCGATGGAAGCCATGATATACCCAAATACATTAGAGATTAATAAAATGATTAGTTATAAAGAGCTTCTAGATAATCAAGGAAATCTTATAAGTAATCAATTGCTAGGCGAACAGGGAATACATATTGACTGGTGACCATACGTACAGATTCAATCTAGGTTCAAAAAAGATAAGGAAGAATTTGGCATTGAGATGGAAACAAACAGATTAGACAAATTACTGATAGGCCCAGGAAGAAAAGTACTATCTAGATTATATAATTACTTATTAGAATTCGATAGGGCGGAAGAAGTAGTAAAAGAGCCAATGATAACGTGGGCCAAAAATATTGGACATAATATAAATTTGGACGAATGGGAGAAGATTTGGAATAGAAACTATAAATTAACAAAAGCGGCAACATACAAAGAAAACCAATATAAAATGCTATACAGATGGCACCTAGCACCTGCAAGATTAGCAAAAATCTATCCAAATGTAAGCCTCAAATGTTGGAAGTGTGGATGTCACCAAGGTACCTTCTTTCACATGTGGTGGTCCTGTCCCAAAGCGATGAGGTATTGGAGAAAAATTCAAAATTGGCTACAAGAATCAACCAATGAAAAAATTGAATTGATACCTGAAACATTTCTCCTGGGAATACTAAAGACGAAATACCGGGGGGGAGGGGGAGAAGATATTTAATCATACATATACTCACTGCAGCAAGAATAGCCTACGCCCGAACTTCCGGTGGCACCGCCGATGTTGCTGGACGCTCTCTCTCGGAGCGCCAGCCCTGTGAACTTGTAAAGCTGCCCTGACAGCTCAAATCAGCTGTCTGGCGGCTGGAAAACCTTTCCCCCAGGAGAAGAGGGAAAGGAGAGTAATCGGATGGGGGTAGAGCTCCCCAAAAGCCCCTGAAATAGTTTTGGGGGCTCGGAGGGTGAGAGCTCCCCAGGAAGTCCGGTGAAACTCTGAGATCCAGGGCGCTTCTGCTTTAAGCAGAAAAAAATGTTGCGACCACTTCTGCAATCTTTATTGAGATCTAAGTTGATTATCTATGCAGACGGAGTGAAGACAGGAGGACAGACAATCGCAAGTAACAAACCCTTAATTCCACGCTTAAATTGCTACTTTTTGAAGCTGCTTAAAGGAGTGAAGAAAATGGCGCTTGTGCTTAATAGGGTGTGAAAGTGAAAGTTAACTCTTGATAAAGCTGTTAACACCCAGCATTGTTCAAGGTGGATGGATAAAAAAAAATGGCTGGCTTTTTTGAAAGTGATGGAGGCTCACTATTACAAACATCAGTAAATACACAAATATTGATTGAGGATCTCTTTAAAGAAATTTTAGAATCATTTACCTCCATGTTGGAAAGAATGGAAGGGTTTTTTAACAAGGATTTTATTCAAGTTCGAAACAAAGTTACAAGCGAAGATATTGTATCAGTATTTCAGTTGCCAAATAATAGTGAGTTGCTGAATGAAGAGGTGGAAGAAACAATCCAGTTTAATGTGCCTTTGGAAAATGGAATGGATGTTTTTCAAATTAAGAAGGAAAGGCTGAG
Source organism: Arizona elegans (assembly GCA_022577455.1). Classification (NCBI taxonomy): domain Eukaryota; kingdom Metazoa; phylum Chordata; class Lepidosauria; order Squamata; family Colubridae; genus Arizona; species Arizona elegans. The sequence continues at coordinate 1,078,189 of JAKOOJ010000063.1, read as the reverse complement.
AGGTTTGAAGGAGTATAACCAGGAAATATTGAGAGAGAATTCTCCAGAGGCTTTGATACAGTCAACTGGAAAATTGTCAGGAGGTGTTGGGATCTCTAATATAAGAAGGAGGATTCGAAGTGGAATTTTACAACTTTTTTACAAAAATGGACTCTCAATCGCAGTTAAAGAGGTGTGTTTAATGAAAGGAATTACTTTGCGAAGAGAACAAGATTGTAAGGTACAGCAACTTCAGCTGAAAACTCAAGAACTTATAAAAATAAAAGAAGATGGAGGAATAAGACTGAAGAAGAAGGTTCGTAAAAAAGTCAGGAAAAAATCGAGATGGAAAAATTACAATCTTTTTGCCTGGGGAGGATAGTAGTAGTGAAAATGAATGACTAGACCTGTATTTAGGGATATGATTTGTTTTGAAAAGTTATGTTATAGTGTAAATGAATGATTTACTTATATTTAGGGACATGATTTGTCTTGAAAAGTTATATTAAGTAATGTTACATTTGAATTGTTATGGGCTACTGACCAAACTTTCACTTTTGCCCTGAAGTATATTAACACTAAAGTTATATTTCAAGGAATGCTTTGCTGAAAAATTTATATAAGCTTATAAAGAATGTTTTGTTGAAGAATAAATATAAACTTGTGGGTTATAAGGAAAATATAAGTGGTGCAAGGGTCGAGGGAAGGTTTTTACAATATTTTTTATAGATATCAAATAGTGAAGATGTTATTTGATTATAAGCAGTGGATTTGTAGAGAATAAGATGAATAAGTTTATGCAAAGCTATTAAGTAAGGAATGTTTCCAGGAAGAATCAATATGAGTTTATGGGGTAAAAAGTAAAAATAAGGTTTTTACAATATAAATTATTTGAGATTGGTTAAAATATTTTGTTAATGTGTTAATGTCAACTTGCAAAGCTTTCAAGTTGCCATGAGCAGGAGGGAGGGAGAACTGAAGTGAATTCCATACATTCTTTCTGACCGCAATCAGAAGGAGGATGTTAGGTTTCACAGCCAGCCAAAGTGGTTAATTGGAGATTAACCGCTGGCTGCCCCAGTGTTGTTTCATGAGAAAAAGGATGGCTCTCTTCACTTATGCATGGACTATAAAGGTCTCAATGCGGTGTGTGTGGAGAATGTTTACCCATTACCCCTAATGAAGGACATGTTGGCTCATCTGGCCAAAGGAAAAATCTTTACTAAGCTGGATGTCAGTTTTGGAAGACAATTTTCTTTTTGCTTCTAAACTGCCACATATTTTAGCTGGGGAAGTTGGGAGGGGGTTGTTGTTGGAGTGGTAGAAAGTTAGTCATAACAACATTCCATATTCAAGGACTTTTGCCTGCATTGAGTGGGAAACTGCTTTCAATTGATAATCTAATATGTGTTTCTTGCAGACAAATCACATCATTCTTAAATTGTTACAAATAGTGAAAAACTTTCTTCCTTTTTTGTGGTGAATTTAAACCATTAACATTCCAAGATAGGAGTTTAGTTACCATCTTTAGCCTTTTGAAGCTTTAAGAGCATCAGCTGAACATCCTCCTCCACCTTACTCTTCGGCCTAGCCCCCCGCCCCCCCGCTTCTGTTTTTTGAACTTCTTGAGATAAATCTTGAAGTTGTTGCACTTTTAGTTGTTGTTCTTGACGTTTATAAATTGCTCGGGTCAGTCGTTGTTCTCTTGGCTCTTCCTTCTTAAGTGGTTCCAAAGTTGGGGGTGGGCCCCCAAAATCCAAATCTTCTTCCATGATGGTTCCTCCAGCTGCAACTTCAGCATAAGTTTGTATCTGCTTTCCATCTTTTTCTTGTTGTAAGATCTCCATTTTCTTTCTACCCCCTCCTGGTGAGGGTGGGTGTCCAGCCTTTAAAACATTAACATAAAAATCTTTTGCTTTCCAAATTGTGTTTAACCGGTATCTTTCTCCACTATAATTCACTATTAGTCCAGTTGGGATGTCCCATCTGTACTGCACTTGTTGGTTTCTCAATTCATTTACCAGAAAACCAAAATCCTTTCTGCTTCTTAACATTTTTGGAGGGATCTCTTTCAGAACCAGCACTTCTTGTCCAGCCACTTGAACCTTATTCTTGTAGGAAGCTTGTAAGATGTCATTTCTGATCCTCCTGGTTGTAAAATAAATCACCACATCTCTTGGTAACTGCCTTTGTCTTGCCACCCAAGAATTAACCCTGTAGATTTTATCAATTCAAGTTGCCACATCATCTGGGCTTTCTTTAATTAGCCCTGCAATTGCTTCTGCACAAATGTCCTTTAAGTTTTCCTGACTCTTTTCTTTTAACCCTCTCAGTCTCAGAGCAAATTCCATAGATCTGTATTGTAACATTACCAATTCATCATCCACCTTCTCTGTTTTAGTCATGATATCTCCTACATTGTTTTCCAAATTCAGATTAGCTTCATCAATTTCTTGCACTCTCTCTTCCACCTGGATAATAAGTTTTGACAATCCTGAGACTACAAAAACAATATCATCTCGTATTTCATCATGCTTTACTGCAACAACTTCTTTGATTGACTTTATATCCTCCTCAAATATCTTTAATTTCCCTTCCATAATTACTGTTAGGTTATTCATAGCTGCAGCTTGGTTATTCATGGCTTCCTTTATAAATTCTTTGAGTTCATTAAAAGAAGCCTCCTGGCTCTGTGAATCAGCCGGAAGTTGTGCTTTCTCCTGGCTTAACTTGTTTAGAAGCCATCTTTTTTTAAAAAATGATCTTTTTTCCTTTCACAGCCTCAAAATCCCTTGAGCAGTTTTCAAAAGCTTGCAGTTTATAATCTATGATTTATCAAACAAAATACTCTTTTCTCCACAAGCTCTCAGTTCCCAGCAGCTTTAATCCACTCTCAAAGTGCAAAGTTCTTAATAAACACTTTCGTTTCTGACTTTCACTTTCACACCCATAACAAAGGCGCCATCTTCAGCCTCCAGCTCAAAAAGATTCAATTAGAAACAGTGTAATTCCGGAGTTAAGCACAGTTACTTTTAAAGCTTGTTCTCCTGTTTCCGCTCTGCCTGCGCTTGTTTTCAATCAAACTCACTTTTGACAGCAGGATCGGTCGCGGCGTCTGGTTCTGTTTGAAACAGAATTGTCCCAGATCCGGAGCTTATTAGTGGGCTGACCGAGGAGCTCTCACCCTCCGAGCCTCTGGAGTCCTTCCAGAGGACTTTCGGGGAGCTCTACTCGCACCCACCAGCTCTCCTCTCCTTCTTCTCCTGACGGAGAGGTTTTTAAGCCGTCAGACAGCTGATTAGCACTGTCAAAACGGCTTCTACGAGATCGCGGGGCTGGCGGTCTAAGGAGACCGTCAACGACGCCTGCGGTGCCAACCGGAAGTCCCTAGATGACATTCTTATCTACACTGAAACTATGGAAGAACATGTGAAGTTAGTGCGCTAAGTCCTGAAAAAACTCAGGGCTGCTGAACTGTACACCAAATTGTCAAAGTGCAAATTTCACCAGGATAAAATTGACTATTTGGGTTACCACATATCACATGAGGGGATAGAAATGGACCGCAAGAAGGTGCGGGCAGTCATGGAGTGGGTGCCCCCCCACACCAGAAAGCAGTTACAAAGCTTTCTGGGTTTTGTGAAATTTTATTGACAATTCATCCCCGCCTTTGCTAAAATTGCGTTACCCATTACCAACCTCCTAAAGACAAAGGGAGAGGTTAAGCCAAAGCCTAGCCATCCCCTCGAGTGGACAATGGAATGCCAAGCAGCTTTTGAGAAACTTAAGCGGCTGTTTGCAGCCGAACCCGTCCTTAAACATCCTGACACAGATGTCCCCTTTGTAGTCCAGGCTGACGCCAGTGATGTAGCTGTGTGGGCCATGCTATTACAGGCAAACACTGCTGGAGCCTTACAACCCTGTGCTTACACCTCCAGGAAATTAACTGAAACTGAAAGGAGATGGGCAATATGGGAGAAGGAAGCATTTGCTGTCTGATGGGCCCTATTAACTTGGAGGCATTTCCTTGAAGGGGCAAAACACCCTTTTGAGGTGTGGACTGACCATAAAAACCTGGAAGCGCAAAAAATGCCCCGAAAACTGTCACCCAAGCAAATTCATTGGGCACAACACTTTAACCATTTTAATTTTTCCTTGCGCTACCTTCCTGGGGGGGAAGAACTTTATGGCAGATGCTTTATCTAGATTGCCTCGGTACAATAGTGCTCGGCCAGAAGTAATCCACCCAGTTATCCCCTCCAAGCAACTGGCTGCCCCGGTGGTCACCAGAGCCCAGGAGAAAGCGGACCTCGACCTACCCAGTGACTTAAGTGAGGAGCTGAAAGGAGCACTGAAGAGTGATGACTGGTTCCTGTCCCACTCAAACGAGTGCACCACGTGAGGTGGCCTAGCATGGATTGGCGCTAAACTATATGTCCCCGCCAGTCTTAGGGGGACTGTGCTGCAACGGGCCCATGATTTGAAGGCTGCTGGACACTTTGTCTTTTTTTTTTTTATTGAAAAAGTTTTCAAATACAAGTTTTTTCCCCCTTTCCCCCCCCCTTCCCTAACCCCCTTAACCACCCATCCCCCCCGTGACTTCTTCACAACAATAAGCTAATTCATAACTAATTACATAATATTTTACCATTCCCTTACTCCCTCCTCAAAATACTGACCCTTAGCATAATATTCTTATAACTCCCATTTTCACAATAATCTGCCCTTTTTCTCCTCCCCCAAACTTATAGTATATTATTACAACAACATAACATTTAATCTTTTATATATATTAATATAACATATCAAAGCAACCTTCTCCCTACATCCAAATTTAACATTTATTCAGTTCTATCCAATTCCTCCACTCCCCTAAATATATGACTTAAAAATCCTCTTTCTTAAACTAATCAATCAGTAAACTAACCTATTTCAACCCAATTTCCTGCAAAATTACCATGCAATACAATTCTAAATATAATCCACTGCCCACTCTACTAAAATATACATATATCTATATATGCATTCCATTTTATAAAAAGAAAAAAGACAATAACTTTAAATTTATAATCCATATAATATCTTCTTTGATGTCTTTCCACTGGATTGTTAAATCCATCGTCCATAATAGGGTAAGATAACATGCTGGTGCAACAGTTTGTTCAAGATCTTCAATCATCTTCTGCCCCCATCAGTAATAGATATCCTCATATATATATATAGAAGTAAAAACAACCACCCGAGTGACATTATAATTATATTCCATATAGTTGTAATTGTGGTTTTCATCAGGATTATTAATTCCCATCATCCTAGTGGGTAACATCCAGATCTTCTGCATGCCCCAGCGTGACTCTCTTGCCTTGTAACTCGAAATAGTTATAATATATTTACCAGTAAAAGAAATCCAAAGTAGATAATTCAAATCCAACAATGTAAGGCTCTTTTCACATCCCAAAATCACGGCATTGCAGAGATCTGCCACTATCCTCAAGATAGTATTAAACAGTAGTTCGCCTCCACTATCTTTTCACATATTCATTCATTTTTTAAAGTCCCTGGCTTCACTGTTGCTTGGTTTAGAAACTAGTATTTCTATGAGATCTATTTCTTTTCTTTTTCTTTTGCGGGTTGAGTTTCCATCCTGGTTTCCTTCCTACAAATTGTGTATCAGCTGATCGATTTTCATTCTGCTTTATAAGTTGATCTTGTTGGTTTTGTTTTGTTATCTCGTATTTCTTTTCCATCACTTGTATATCAACTGGTTGGTTTACGCACTTGTCTGTAACTTGATGATTCATCACATTGACTTCCGGTTTGCTGTTTGTCCCCGCCGGATGCTCCTTCGGGATCGTCGAACCCACTGCCTGTAAGAGCCGCCTTTATAGCGGAATGGCGGCTCGAAAAAACTCCGTTTCCATTAGGAAACGGAGATAGAGCTGGCTGGGGTGGGTAGAGTCCTCTGCCTAATCCCAAAAGTTTTTTATTTACTTTTGGGACGGAGCGGAAGAGACTCCCCGTATCCCCAGCCGATGCTCCGGGCTCTGGGAGATCTCTGCTATATGCAGAGCTAGGTGGCAAAAGCAAGCCTGTAAATCTGTTAAATTAATTAAAGAAGACGTGAGCTGGACCTCTGATCCTGAAGCGCAAGTATTCTACTTATTTTATAAAAGTTACTGAAGTTGTTGAAGGGAAAGGAAAAAAGATTTTTAAAATGGCGACTGCTGCTGCTTGAAGAGAAGCTGAAAGGGAAAGTCCTTCCGTTTTCTATTACAAAGTAGCGGAATGAATACTTCTGGCTGTAATTGAGGACACTTTGTCTTCATGAAAACTTTACACCTAGTCAAACGGCAGTTCCACCCAGGGTCTAAGCTCTGCCCACCACCCTCAAACTAACGGGGCCTGTGAACATTCAAACTCGGTTCTGGAACAGTACCTCAGGTGCTATGTAAATTACCAGCAAGACAATTGGGCCGACTTGCTGCCTTTTGCAGAGGTCGCTTACAATAACTCAATCCACAGTAGCACCGTTTTCATCCTGTTTAAAGTTGCTTCTGGTCAGGATTTCATACCCATTCCAGAACTGCCCCAGGGGAAACCCCAGATGCCTTCCTTAGTGGAATGGATTGAACAGCTTCAATGTATTTGGCCCGTCACCCGTAAGGCACTAGATGAGGCACATCAAGCCCATAAAAAACAGGCTGACAAGAAAAGAGCTATACCTAAAGGGTTCCAAGTAGGGGACAGGGTCTTCCTTTCTACAAAGTACTTACAGACCATCCAGAAATCAAAGAAACTGGGACCCAAATATGTAGGCCCTTTTCCTATTGTTAGGATCGTAAATCTGGTCACAGTACAGTTAGAGCTTCTGGAAACCAGAAGCGTCATGGCAAGACTGGCTGGTAATTAGCAGGCTCCGATGAGCCCAGCAAAAATCCAGCCAGACAAACCACTGTTGGGGGGTCTTCGGACCAGAACCGTCTTGTAGGGATGGTGAAGAAGGAGAGGCGCCTCAGATGACCAACAGGCAAGTTTCTCGGAAGGTCGGAGGCAGCTCTTTGATCCGGCGGCGGGGGCGGCGGCCATTAAAAATGACCGCTTTGAAGCTGGGGCAACTGGAATAAGATTTTGTGCAGGAGCGGTGTTTGGACGGAGTACTGGTACCGGGTGACTGATTGGCCAACTCACAGATAAAAAAAGGAAATTTCTATTTTAAAAAAAAAACCTTTAAAAGATCCCGGCAAGGAAACAAGCAGCTAATTGGCACTTGGGAATTTTAATGGAGGGAAAAGAACAAAGAGGAAGTCAAAGTATTAAAGCCGACAAAAGAAAACTTTATATTTGGATTTAAAATTGGACTTGGAGAAATTAAAATCAATATAAGAAAAGGAAACTTGAAGGAAAGTATTTTTAATGAAGATTTGAAAGAATTTTGACAGTTTTGAAGTATGAAGGAAGAACGAAGAGGAGGTTAACATATTAAAGCCCAAGAAAGGAAATTTTACAACTGGATTTAAAACTGAATTTGGAGAAATTAAAAACAATAAAAGGAAAAGCAATTTGAGAGAAAGTATTTTCTATGTGGATTTAAAATACTTTTGTAAACTGGATATTTTGTTATTCTGAGAAGTGTGGATTGGAGAGAGACATCTGCTGGTGGAAAGAAAGCACTACAATGACTGACTTGAAAATTCAAGGAAATTACTACAGTGACCTTGATCACTACAAGAGCTGTGAGAAATTTTAAGGAGTATTTGTTTTGTTCTAAGCTGCTTGGTCTCAACTTCTAAAGGAGGTGGACAATAATAAAGCTTTAAGTTGGAGTGAATTGGACAAGCATTTGTACTGGATATTATCTAGAAATAAAAAAGAGACTATATGGACTAAAATTTTAATTAAATATAAGTGGAAATACTAATAATCTTTTAAACTAAAAATATGAAGGCTTGAGTGTGTGAGGAATTAATTGAGATGCTTAAAAATGTGTGTGAATCAATAAAGGGCAATAAGAAGTCAGAAACTTTGTTAGAGCACACAAAACAGGAAAAAGAGTATATAAATGAGAAACAAGAAAATGATATTGAAGGAAAAAGAATTGAAGGCAAAATGTTAGATGACTACACTGGGATTTACAGTGGCAAAAAAAGAATGGACAGGGGGGAATATTTCTCCACCAAAAAAAGCAATCTAAGGGAAAGAAATGGGAAAAGATTGCGTAACAGCAGGGGGCGAATTATGCGAGTGATGGACTCAAAATTTAGAGAAAGGATTCAGGAGAAAAGATATAATAAATATAAAAATAAAAAGAAGAAGATAAGAAAATGGGATGAAAGGAGAAAATCATTAAGAAGTGGAATTCTGGTGAGACCAGGAGAAAATGGGTAAAAGGGGAAGAATAGTGGAAAGGAGGAAGGGAATTAAGATATATATTAGAAGATCTAAGGGAACTGTATTAATAATAGTAATTGTGAATGTTTATTGTGTAGTGTAAAATGGAACAGCAGATGAAATATGAAGTGGTAATTAGGTTAAATTATGAAAATAATTGAAATTAAGATACAAAATTGAAATGTAAAAAAACAAAAACAAGAAAGTGTGATGGGGATTTATTTATTTATTTATTTATTTATTTATTTATTTATTACATTTCTATACCGCCCTTCTTCCAAAGGACTCAGGGCGGTGTACAGCCATGATAAAAAATACCAACACAAAAATTAAAAACAATTTAAAATAATTTAAAGCATTGGCCGTATTTAAAACCCCTAGCTAAAACCCCTTTAAAACCATTAAAACCCACTTAAGTTAATTCATTCGGTCAGGCCGGCTTGCTGAAACAATAAAGTCTTCAGTGCATGACGGAAGATGCGGAGGTCGGGGATCCTCCTTATGTCCAGGGCCAGCTCATTCCATAGGGCATGAGCCCCTACAGAGAAGGCTCTCCCCCTGGGGGTCACCAGCCAACATTGTTTGGCCGATGGCACCCTGAGGAGGCCCTCTCTGAGGGAGTGAATCGGGCGGTGGGAGGCATGCGGTGTCAGAATGCGGTCCTGTAAGTATCCCGGTCCTAAGCCATGGAGCGCTTTGAAGATGGTGACTAGCACCTTGAAACGCACCCGGAAGACCACTGGGAGCCAGTGCAGCTCGCGCAAGAGAGGTGTTACATGGGAGTGACAGGTCGCTTCCATAACCACTCGCGCGGCTGCGTTCTGGACCAGTTGGAGCCTCCGGGTGCTCTTCAAGGGGAGCCCCATGTAGAGAGCGTTACAGTAGTCCAGACGGGAAGTGACAAGGGCGTGAGTGACCGTGCTTAAGGCGTCCCGATCCAGAAAGGGATGCAACTGGGAAATCAGGCGAACCTGATAAAAAGCCCCCCTGACCACGGCCGTCATATGATCGTCTAAAGACAGCCGCATATCCAGGAGGATGCCCAAGTTGCGAGCCCTCTCTGAGGGAGGTAAGATCTCATCCCCAATAGCCAGCGATGGTACCAGCTGGCTATATCGGGGCACCGGAAACCACAGCCACTCAGTCTTGGAGGGGTTGAGTCTGAGCCTGTTCCTCCCCATCCAGATCTGCACGGCTTCCAGACATCGGGACATCACGTCAAGGGCATCATTGGGGTGGTCTGGGGTAGAAATGTACAACTGCGTGTCATCGGCATACAGTTGACATTTCACCCCAAAACCACGGATGATCTCACCCAGCGGCTTCACATAAATGTTGAACAGGAGGGGCGAGAGGACTGACCCTTGCGGCACCCCACAAGTAAGGTGCCTCGAGGTCGACCTCTGCCCCCCTGTCAACACAGACTGCGTATGGTCAGAGAGAAAGGAGGAGAACCACCGCAACACGGTGCCTCCCACTCCCAGTCCCCCCAACCGACGCAGCATGATAGCATGATCGATGGTATCAAAAGCCGCTGAGAGATCTAGGAGGACCAGGACTGAGGAGCATCCCCTGTCCCAAGCCCTCCAGAGATCATCGACCAATGCGATCAATGCCGTTTCCGTGCTGTAACCCATCCTGAAGCCCGACTGGCACGCATCTAGATAGACAGCTTCATCCAGGTATTGAGGAAGCTGTCGCACCACCACACTCTCAACAACCTTGGAGGTTGGAGGTTGGAGGAGGAGGTTGGAGACCGGATGGTAATTAGCTAATATAGCTGGGTCCAGGGAGGGCTTCTTGAGGAGGGGTCTCACCACCGCTTCTTTCAAAGCGGCTGGGAAGACACTCTCACTCAAAGAAGCATTTTGAAATAATATGTTGCAAATGAGGAAATAAAATAATTAATGGATGCTATAATAGAAGTCAGAAATTAAGGGCGGAGTGATACTGCTTATTATGTATTAAGAAGAGATAAGATGTGGAAGATCAATTAAGTTAAAGGGTTTCAATGTAAGAATTGAATAAGATGTAGTTTATTGTTTATAACCAAAAAATGTGATGGGGATTATAAGAAATATATTTTATAAATGGAGAAATAAGATAATTAATTGAAGCAATGCTAAGAAATTAGGATTTGAAGGGCGGATGGTGATATTGTTTATATATTAAGTATTAAGAAGAGATTAAGATAAGAGAAAAAATAGAGAAAAAAGAATATTATGGCAGAAAATGAAATATGTAAATTGTATCTGGAAAAAATAAAAAAGAAGATTGGAATAGATTATAAAAATCAATATATAATTATGTTATAAATTGTAAAAGATGTGACCCAGTCAATACTCTGTTCATAAAATATGTATGTAAAAGAAAAAATTAATAAAACTTGTTTTAAAAAAAAGATGGCTCCACCCTGTGTTTCATGTTAGCTTGTTGAAACCTGAGCATGTATCTCCACTTCGACCAGGCCAACTTGCCCCTCCAATGCCCCTCCTCATCGAAGGTGAACAACACTTCGAGGTCAAAGAGATCCTGGATTCCAGGAAGCATAGGGGGAAAGTACAGTATTTGGTGGCTTGGAAACATTTCCCTCCCTCACAGTCTGAATGGGTGAACGCTTGGGATGTCCGGGTCCCTAAACTCCTACAACTGTTTCACACTAAATACCCTGACAAGCCTTAATGTTATTTTACTCCCCTGTATGGTAGATTGCTTCTATCCTGTCTATTTTGTCTTATGTTTTTTCCTTAGGGCTAACGCCTCTACTGCAGGAGGGCCAAATGTCAGCTGGATCTCCAGCATGGGTTTTCCCTTTGATGCTTGCTTGCTATCGGCTGCCATAGAAATGGGGAGGGGGGGCATGGCATTAGGGTTTGGGAAGTGAGCTGGTGTGAAGAAGGCCCATGTGAATAAAAAGGGAGGTTTGCTCTCACCAATTACTGTGCTGCTGAATGGAGTTGTTTACATCCAGTCAAGGCAGGGGTGAAATGCTCCTGGTTCAGACCGGCTTGGGCGAGTAGGTAGCGATGGCGGTGGGTAGTTCAGAGAACCGGTAGCAAAAATCCCTGCCCCCGCCCACCATGCCCAGCTGAGCCCCGTGATCATCAGAGCCTTTTTTTCCTTTTAAATGGCTCTGACCAGCCAAGTTCTGACCATCCCAGCTGAGTTGCCTGCTAATCAGGCAACTCAGCTTGGATCACCAGAACCATGTAAAAGAAAAAAAGTTTCTTTTTTTCTCCCCCACCCCCCAGCCTCCAGCTTGCTTACCTTAGCTGCTGATTGCATGATGATTGCAATCCATGCATCAGCAAGCAACTGAATCTCCCTGCCTGCAATCAAGCTCATTGGTGAGCAGCTCTTTCTGCCTGCCTGCCTTCCTGCCTAGACTTGTGGACTTCAACTCCCAGCAAAGCTGGCTGAGGAATTCTGGGAGTTGAAGTCCATAAGTCTTAAAGTTGCCAAGGTTGGAGACCCCTGTTCTATTGGGTAAGTTTTTTTCCCCTTTGGGAGCTTTAAAACAAATAGTTAATTGGGGGTTTTTTTTAGTTGTTCTTTTTTTTAGACCTAGCCATTTAAAGTTTAGGAAGTTTTAAATTTAGCTGCTTTTATATAAAAATAAAAATAAATTAAAATAAAATAATATTTGTGCAGCTTTCTGAGATTTAGTGTGTTTCTGTAGTGTTTCACTCTAACTACACAAACACACAAAATCTCACAAAGCTGTATGTGGAATTTTGTGTGTGTAAAGTGTGAAAGTTGGGTTTTTGGGCTTTTTGTGGCTGTGTGAGGTTCCTGCTTGTTGCAGGGGCCATTTTGGGTCTAGCACAGCTGCTTTTACATTGTGGGTGAGCCAGTTGTGTTGTGTTGTGTTGTGCGTGTGTAAAGTGTGAAAGTTGGTTTTTTGGGCTTTTTGTGGCTGTGTGACGTTCCTGCTTGTTGTGGGGCCATTTTGAGTCTAGCACAGCTGCTTTTACATTGTGAGTGAGCCAGTTGTGTTGTGTTGTGTTTTGTAGGTTAAAAAAAGGCAAAGAAGTGACATTGACTTGGCCATGCCCACCCAGTCACCTTACCACCAAGCCCCACCCACTAATTAAGCCCCGCCCACAGAACCGGTAGCAAAAAATTTTAGATTTCACCCCTGAGTCAAGGCCAACTGTTCTGGAACTCCAGATGGACGAAAACACCTGAAGATGTGCCCCACATGACACTATGTGGGATGTGGATTGGACATTCAGCCTGGGTCCCTTGGGGGAAGGGATTTGGAGAAACTTTCAATATGTACCTTTCACGCCTTTTGGCTCAGATCTTGCTTTTCTTTCACTGCTATCATTTCAAACTCAGTAAAAGTACCTCTTCTCTACTTCAATGGAGTCGGGGGGTTTCTTTCTTGGGTTTTGAAAGGAGGCAGGCCTGACAGAAGGTATTCAGCCATGAGATGGTGAACAGGATGTAATAGAAAGTAATGAGACAGAGTGTACAGAGTCATTAAAAAATGAAATTAGGAGCAGTAATGGTACTAGTAGTGTTTGTAGCAGTGAAAGTAGAAACCGAAGCAGGAGGCATGGACATAATAGAGATAGAAAGCATCATGAATATGTTAAAGCATTCAGCTGTTCAGCTTTAAAGGGGAGAAGTGTCAGGGAAATACTTTAAGAGCTGACCAGCTGCTACAGTGATACAAGGCAGGGAATGAGTCAGCAAGGTTTTTGGGCTGATATGAATTTAAGAGGCTGTATTTATAAGAGAGGCCCTATGAGGGCGTCTCTCTCTCTGTGTGTGCGCTTCCGTGCTATAGTTGATTGATTGCCTGATTTTGCCTAGTATATATTCTTTGTAGATAAACCACTATTTGAAAGACAAACCTGTTTACTGTATTTTGCTCCTGGGTTGTCTCAAAATAATCACACTGTGCACACTCTGACAAAAATAATAGTCAAAAATCTTACAGATAAACAAAAAAATGAACTGGCCAAAAAGACAGATCTTCAGATAGTTAAGAAAGTTAAATATTTGGGAATATATCTAACAGCAAGATGCACAACAATAAAAGAAGATAACTATATAAAACTATTAAATCAAATAAAACTAGACTTGGAAAATGGAAAAAATTGTAATTATCAATGTTAGGAAGAATAGCGACTATAAAAATGAATATTCTACCGAAACTACCATATTTTTTGGAGTATAAGACGCTCCGGACTCTGAAATGCACCCACCTTTTTTGTGGAGGAAAACAAGAAAAAAAATCTGCCTCTGCCTCTGCCTCCCAGCAATTTGCCTCCTTGCAGCAAACAGCAGAGGCCTGTGCGGCAATAGGCAATGGCAATCCCTGCAGCCTGAAACAGCTGGGGGTCAGGAGGCCAATCCAACTGACAATCAGCTGCTTGTGCTAATCAGGCTGTGTTGAAGCTGAAACGGGCTGTTTGCTGTTTGCTGCAAGGAGGTAAATTGCTGGGAGGCAGAGGCTAAAGGGTGGGGGCTGGCAGGTGGGTGGGGCTACATTCGGTGTATAAGACCCACCCAAATTTTCACCCTCTTTTGGGGGGGAGTGCATCTTATACTCAGAAAAATACGGTACTTTTCTTGTTTCAAACGATTCCCATAAAAATAGAGAATTTTTTTTTGATGAGTGAGAGAAATAAGGATTATTCCTGTAAAGAGTATACCCTGAGCTACGCCATTTTAGGTACCTTATTTTACCTTGTATAACCTGATTATATAACCGAGCAATAAGAACATGAGAAGAGGAATTGTTTTGCTTCTGAGATGCTTGTTTTGCAGGATATATGATGCATACTTTTGAGGAAATAAATATTCTGGTAAATTCCGAACATGGGGCCTGTTTGGGGCCTGCCCATTCCAGAAGGGGAAGTCCACAAATAACGATACCAAGTAACATGGGACATCAGGGGTATTTTTGTAGGGTATTTCTAACGGGAATAATGGGAATTTCCAGGGTGGAACATGTGCCAAATATGTTATATAAGACCTGAAACTAATGCTCTGGGGAACCATTTGTATCCTGTTGTATTGGACTTCTGTATCCTGAAAACTGTATTTAAACCATGTAAGCACAGCACTGAATTGTTCTCTCTCCTCCAGGAGAGAACCCTTTTGCAAAAGTTCGTAATAAACTGCTTTTGGCTTGTTCATTGTCTCTGTTTTATTCCTTAAAAGGTAATGCTGGATTCCTGTAGCTCACAATGAGCTAAATACAATAACTTTGAAATTTATTTGGCAAGGGAAATAAGCTAGAATTAGATTGAAAATGTTGCAAGACTATAAAAATGATGGAGGTTTTGGACTACCAGATTGGGAGTTATATTATCAAGCACGTGTATTAACATGGGTGAATGTGGGAATAGTTGTATAGAAATATACTTGCATATTAGAATTATCCATAGGCCTTGCCACAGCAGGGAAATAGGATGTTGAGGTCATCTGGAAAGTCCCGACTGCTCAGGCAAGAAATACCTACATTATTATTCTCGTACCAGCCTGGGAAGGGTCGTACCAGCCTGGGAAGGGTCTACATAACTAATATAATATGAGTGTATGCAACCCGATCATGTAACCACCCCCAATCCCGCCTTGCTATGATGCTGTATAATGAGCTTGATGAATTTCTAATAAAAGAGGGTCACGGAGTCAGCTCTTGGCTCTCATCCCGAGATACATGCTTGTGTGTCTCATTTCTCTCATGGGAGACCACCACAGGTGAAAGAATGGATAACCCTCAGACATAAAAGATTATTCTATTTAGAAGGTCACGATCTGCAACTAGGATGGCATGCTTTCTTATGGTATGGCAAGAATAAAATTCATAGATATTTCCAAAATCACTATGTAAGAAATGTGCTATTTTTAGTATGGGAAAAAGTAAAAGCTAATATATATATGAAAATACCAGGATGGCTTTCAACAATAGAAGCATTTGTTCACTCAAATCTAGTAAACTTTGAAAAAAAATTAACATATAAAGATATTTTAAATACGGAAGGGAAACTAAAAACCAAAGAACTACAAGAACAGGGTATTGATTTATCGTGGTGGCCACAAATGCAAATGCAATTGAGGTAAGATAAAGATGCTAAGATATATGCCTTTTATAAACAGCAAACAACATTTGACCAGTAGATGAAAAGTTAATTAAGAAAGTATATAACTTTTTACTAAGTCTAAAAATGGAAGACGAACAGGTGAAAGAGACAATGATAGTATGGGCAAATTTTTTTGGATATAATATAGAACTAGATAACTGGCAAAGAAACTCTGGGAAAGAAACTATAAATTGACGATGGCATCCACTTATAAAGAAAACTAGTATAAAATGTCTTATAGGTGGCACCACTGGCGAGACTAACAAAAATGTTCAAAAATATGTCCACCAAATGTTGGAAATGTAATAAAAAACCGGGCACATATTATCACCTATGGTGGACATGCCCAAAAGCAAAAAAGTTTTCAGTGAAAATGCATATGTGTTTAGAAAAAATGTTAAGACAGCATATAGATTTTAAGTCAGAACGATTTTGGTTAGGCATAATACCAGAAAAATATGATAAAGGGAATGTATATTTGATATTACATGTTTTAACAGCAGCAAGAATTGTATTTGCATAACATTGGAAAAGCGAGGAAACACCTATGGAAGAAGATATAATTAAAAAAATATTGGACTGTGCAGAAATGGATAGATTAACACTAAAGATAAAAGAAAAAGAAGACACAGAATATTTTCAAACTTGGGACTTGTTTATCAATGGTTGGACAACAGGGGTAGAAATTAGGAATTTAAGAAGTATTACTATGTAAACGAATGGACTCAGACAATACGCTATTCATTAAGCACATATTGTATGTAAAGAGAAAACCAATTTAAAAAAAGAATAACCTCAAAGTCTGTGTCTTTGTGTTCATCTTTCTTGTAAAAATTACATTTTTGGAGAGCTGTTATTTCTAGTAGTTTTTGAAAGTTGTATGGTTGTTTTTCTAGAAATGTTTGCTTCAGGTAGTTGTTACCAGACCAGGGAATAATAATGGGATGGAAGAGACCAGAACATTATTTAGCCTGGTGGCCTTTAGTTCTTATAATCTCCACTCTACATAGCTATTCTGTCTGGGGCTATGGAATTAGAAGTCAAATATATTTGGAGGGCCCTGGACTTGGATCTATAATATAGTGTCAGCACTCTTCTTATGATAGCTTGCTACCCTCAGTATGGGGAGGGACACTGACCATTCATCATGATTGATTCAACTTTGGATAGTGGAATGGAAGAGCACCACCTTGTATTTTGACTCAGGAAACAAATGGCTTTTGATCAGCCTTCAAATTACATACATTTATTATTTTGGGTAGAGTGAGCAATTCAAACACCTGATCTCTCAGTGTTCTTGCAAATTTAGCAGGTAATAGTTCATACACTATTACTTCATACTTAAGTGGTCAGTAGAGGGGGTGTGCATAAGTGCACTAATGTGCCTATCGTCCCTGTCATTGTATTTTTTTCTTTTATTCTTGTTCTTGTTTTTGACAAATTCTAATAAATACCGGTAAATAAATAAATAGTTTATTATTATTTCTGCTTGTAGTATGTTAGGTATCCTCCTACTTATTTTGTTCTTTGTATAATTTGTATAGGTGAGAGTTGTGCTGGTGATAAAAGCCACCCAGGGCAAGCTTCTAAAAGAGCTCGCACAGCTTACACCAGTGCCCAACTGGTAGAACTGGAAAAGGAGTTCCACTTCAATAGATACCTTTGCAGACCATGAAGGGTAGAGATAGCTAACCTGCTAAATCTCACAGAAAGACAGATCAAAATATGGTTTCAGAATTGCAGGATGAAATATAAAAGGGATCAGAAGCGCAAAGGCGTGATGATTTCTTCTGGAGGACAGTCCCCCAGCAGAAGTCCTGTCCCTCCAGCTGCTGGAGGTTACCTGAATTCTATGCATTCCCTCATCAACAGTGTTCTATATGAGCCTCAGTCACCACCATCTTACAACAAGACTCACCCGAATACCTACAGCATCCTTACATCATATCCAGCTCCTATCAGTAACTTCCCACCTCCTCAAAAGAGGTACACTGGAACTGCAGCAGTGACACCTGAATATGACCCTCACCCTCTTCAAGGCAATGGTTATGGCAGTCCAAATATACAAGGAAGCCCCATCTATGTTGGAGGCAATTATGTGGATACCATGGGGCATTCGGGACCATCTATCTTTGGTCTAAGTCATCTCCCTCACCCTTTCTCTGCCAGCATGGACTATAGTGGGGCAATGGGCAGCAATCATCACCATGGACCTTATAATTCACACTCAACATACACAGTTCTTACTTCTCACCATCCTTCTCAGGGAAGAATTCAGGAAGTGCCCAAACTGACCCCTTCTGTAATATACCATTGGTTATATAGAGAATCTTAAAAGCTTTCCAACATTTTTTTAAAAGCTTCCCAACAATTTTATTTGTTTTTGGATTTTGTTCTGATGCATTTTTCTGTTGGTAAAGTGCATTTTCCAGTTTATGTGACCTAGCAATATTTGTTGCTGTAATTGCTCTCTATTTGCAATAATGGATATTTATTTCCTTGAACTCTTGCCTTGTGATCTCACTTTGAAAGTATACACAGGCTTAAACTTCCCCACTTTTATCAAAACACGGTATTATGAACAAATATTCTACAGAAAGTTTTTAAATGTGATTTTTTTCATACAGAATCAGTCCCACCTGGGAAACTTATTTCAACTGCACTTTTTAGATAACAAGAAAGGCGCTTAAATAGGGCCTCCCTGAGCAAAATGATTAATATGTGTAAGTCTTTCAACTTGTTTATATTGCTGAACTTTCAGATTTATAGTTTTTGCAAACTTTGAAAATCTGTTTATCCCCATCTGTTCATATTTATAAAGATATAAAAGATAAACTTCTGTACCTTGAATATTCAGGAGATATTGACCTGGCTGTATGTTCAATGGCATACAAAGATAAATCATTTGAAAAAGGAACCAGAATTGTTTTATTTTTAAAAAAAGAAAAAATGCAATAAAATCTGCAAACAACCCATCAGGGTAGGAAAGGAAATGGATGTCTGTAGACTAATATAAGTAGAAAACCGGTAAACCCGAGTTTGACAACAAAGGATCATAGATTTGTTTTGAAAATGATACATTCCTTGCTGCTCTCATTCGTAAAACTAATTAAAAGTTTTTATTCTGAATAATAGAGATTTCAGATAAGATCATTTGATTGCCATCCCTCACCCCCAAAGAAAAAAGGAGCAAGAAAGAGAACGTGGGGAACAGTTGAGCCCCTGAGTTTTAAATACATAGATTCCCGGTCCAACCCTTTTAATCCCTCCTTTCTTCTGCCTGGACTTTTATAGCTGCCAAAATTTAACTATTTCCAGAAGGTACGCGCGCTCGTCTGTTGTCTTAAAACCTAACAAAGCCTCTTTCAGCACCTTCAAGGCTGGTCGAACAAGCATTTCTGTCGCTCGCGTTTGATTCCAGACGCAGACACAATGAATATTTTCCTGAGTTAGCGCTTTCATGGCGACCTCCCCAAAGAAAAGTCCCACACGCAGGTCTCTAAACTGCTCCAAGCTGGAAAAGATCCCGGTTTGTGACTGTGGCTGATTGTCGGCATCTCTCTCTGCAGATGTTTTTTGTCCTAGGTAGTCTCGGTTTCTTGGCTTCGCCACGGCTGTTCTCCTCTGCAGAGTGGTGGACTCGGGTCCAAGACGGGCGAGCTGGTTGAGAAAGAAAGGCGGTTTCTGGAGGAGCCTCTTTCTCGAACGAAGCTCAGGTGCTGTAATTTTTCTCTGGAGGCCGTAGGCTGCCCGGCTGCAGGCTGTTCTCTTCTGTTGGGAGCTGCTTCTTAGGAAGCCCGCAGTTCCTTCTCGCCTCTGCGCGAGGGGAGCCCTTTGAAACGATCGGAGGCTTTCTACCCCCGCACTTTCCCTCTGGGAACAAAATGGACAGTCGAGAAACTGATGGGCAAGTTGTGTTGTTTTTCTAAAGAGACGAAATTAAGAGTCCGCCGACTTAAAACGAGCGCGTGGGCTCATATTTGCTACGGCACGGATTCAAAGCACATTTGTTTACAGGCAGATACAATTTATCATCCCGGTAATGAAGAAACGGATTAAGTAACAAATCTGTTCAAGAGTCGACCTGGGCAGCTTTGAAAAAGCTGTTCCTTACAGTCTCCTCTAGACTCCTCCTCCTCTCTGGCTATGGCAATTGTGGAATTGATATAATTCCGCACATCTTGTTAATCTAATTACCTTTCACATCCGTCTTTCCCACCCTTTCTAGATCAGAGACAGAAGGGGAAATAGGAAAAAACCCATCTATATAATATACGTGCATGTATATAACCCCCCACCCACGCGTACACACATTTTCTAAAAAAGCGTTTGATGCAACCCTATAAGATAATTTCTGTCCCTCAGATACATCTGTGCTAACATGTCGAATCCATAGACTGAATCCTCCCCCCTTTATTTCCAAACAGAGAAAACATGTAATTTAAAGACATAAGGTTTATCTTGTCTGAATTTGTTTACGAAAACCTCAGTATGTACATGCAAGTCTGCATTAATATGGATAAAATAGGGTATGCCACTTTATGATGTAGTCTGTTTAATCTCAATAAATTTGCCATCGTATTGGTTTCCCTTTCTAAAATATTATCAATCCTCATTTTTTTCACCCAAGAATCTCTCTGGTCTTTTTCTTCTCAACATATCTTTCCTCCCCTCCATATCTGAAAAGTTTCCAGTGGCTAGTTGTGCAATTATTCAAAATTCCGCATTCTAATTTTGCATTCCATACTTACAGCTTTTAATCTTCCCTTAACCAGTTTCCACATATACTTACAGCTTTGACTCCAGACTGAAAAGGAATCACATCTATTTAAAAAGCAAAACTATTTAAAAGAGTTACGAGACAGATCAGTTCGAAGCTCCAGAATGTAGCTTTTAGAAAAAGATGAAGAAAGGGGCTTTTGAGTGTTATTTTTCTCTTCAAAATTAATCAAAGAATGCATTATATGAAATTATGGCATTCAAGGAGTAACAGCAAGAGAGAAAGTAACCCCGGCTGAAATGAGGACAGAAAAACCGACCCTTAAGAAGGGCATACTTTTTTCCTTTTCCCATCTGATCTCAAAGCTGCATATATTTTATCTACATGCCTTCTTACAGAAAATGTGTGCTTTGATAGAAAGCACAGAAATAAGGAAAAATACTACTTTAAAAAAACAACTAAGGAGAAAAGCTTTGTTCCAGGTGGTTTTTCTATTAGGTTGCCCACCAAAACAACAAAAGCCCACAGTTCTTCCTACACAAAAAACAAATCTTCCCAAATCCTCCCCACACCAATTTAACCCACAAAGCCTCAGTAAACCAACTAACGCAGACATCTCTCCCTTGCTCGCCTTACCTCCTTGTGGGGTTCTTTTATATGTAACATACAGAAGCACGCACAAACACCAGCAACGCTTTTGCTGTTATCAATATTCATACATAAGTAATGAAATAAAACCCTTAGGTCTGTAGCTGTCTTTGAGGCAAATTAAAAAGCTGAAATTTCTATCCTTCATTGTCTGTAAGGGGCGTGCATAAGAGCACCAGCGTGCCTACCGTCACTGTCCTGATGTTTCCTCTATTTGTATCTCTTTTATGTATCCAATCCATGTTTATACTTATACTTCATTGAGGGGGTGGGATCCATTTGGGAAAATAAGAAGCAGCAGCCCTTTTGCTTATTTACTGGAGTTTCTCCACCACCACCACCCTCTTCTTCTTCTTTTCTCTGCCACATTTCACCTCGGAAAGAGCAAGAAGCTCGACGTGTGTTCTCAAGGGCCAGAAGCTGTCAAGGCATTTTGGCCGAGAAGATTGATAGCGCCTACACTTCAGCAGAGCTTTGTTTGAAGTAAAGCAAGAAAATTACGCCCCCCACCCCCAACAACATGTATATTTCTAAGGCGCCCTCCTTCCCCTCTCGCTCTTCTTAAATAACATAAAATTCAAATTGGAAATTGTTAAGATTATTACAATATCCCAACCCTCACCAGCTCTCCTTCCATATTGTGGGGATTGATTCGCTCAAAATGGTATTTCCTCTCTTCCAAAGCAAAGGTGCTATGTGGGAAGCGAAAGGAAGAATGTTGTGAGGCATTCCTATATATTTCAAGGACGTCCTAGTATATCCCATGCTACTTTGAGTACTTTTGAGATTCTGAGTTAATGCTGGAAATTGTTCGCAAGCGGTTCAAATGATAAACTGGTTGCTCCACCTTCTCACGAAGCACATACGAACAAAACAAAAAGGAACAACAGGCCCCTTTCGTTTTCTACCCCTTATTACTGAATCCTTCTGTTCCTTCCATTGTCCCCTCCCCACCTTTGTTTTCCGTTTTATTTGAGGCGATTGAAGAACTGTTCTGTCCAAACCTGCAACATTTTTGAATGAGCAAATTGAAAGAAAAGCGAACCAAAAGATGGTGTCTTCAGTCTTATTTTGTCAAGCGATCAGTTTTACGGTCCTTCCAGCTCGTTGGTCGGTTTACATGGTTGATAATTTTTAAAACTCTGATATTGAATTTTGACGTACTTCCTTGGCATCAAGACTCACCAATTTTTATTGAAGTTATGGGACAAAACAATGAGACAGCTGATTCCAGTGTGGTTTATGTTAATATTCTGGATTGTTCTTGTGATCCACCATTTTTTTTGGTAAAACCTATGTCTACGGTTTGAGTGTCTGTTGGATATACGGTACATCTGATTTTACCATCTACTTATGTCCAGCCAACTCAAGATACATCCATGACCTCGCTGCCCTGACTTCTGTTCTGTCCAGGGAAGCAAAGCTTCTGGAGAAATTCCTTCCACACAATGTATACATGCCAAGATCGGCCGCCAATTGTTCGCTGTACTGTACCGTTCAGAAAAATGGACACCCCATCCCCCGGACAAATGCCAAAAGATGCCAGGTCTTGAGGAGGGGTGGGAACTCCCACCTCTTTCTGGTGCTCGCTTTAATTTTAGGAAGTAATTATTTCTTTCCTTAGGACTGGTGGTGGGCCAAGTGCAACTTTCTGATGCTGTTGAGGCGGGGAGCCGGCAATGTCAAAACTGTGAAGATTAATGGATTACTTTGTTAATGACTCAAGACGTCAGATTGGAGGTGCTTAAATGATTTGTGAGGTACGGAGCGCTTGTCTGACAGTGCCAAACAATAAAATGGGAGGGGGACAAGCGGGGCAGAAGCCCTACAGGGCGAGTAGAGCTGCGGTGACTGCGCGCACACTCTCACACACACACTCACACAAGCAGTCACTCACCCCAGGTAACATTTCAGTTTAAGAGGCAAAATGGGACCGGACGAGCAGCGGAGATAAAGCCTCCTTAAAAAAGTGTAAATAATGCCTCTTTGGCCCCAATGAGGCTTTCTTTCTCGACTTTTTTGGATCAATCAAACAGACAGTGGCTTCTTTTGATTAAAGCCCAAATTGTCATTGGGCAGAGGTAATCATGTGACAGCCAATTCGGTCCAATTTCTACCTTGTCTCCATGAATTCAATGGAAGCGAAATAGCATGGTCCCCATACGGCTGCAATCAGTGAATTGGAAAAAAAAATCCCACGAACGATCTTCTATATTTTGTTATCCCTTCTTTCTGTCTCTCACCCCCTCTTTCTCTCACGGTCCCTGCCCTTCCCCTTCCTGGGCCTTGCTCCCCCCTCCCAGAAGCGCTAAATAAGAGACAACTTTTTCTCTAAGGGGGCTGCGAGTTGAAGGCCATGAATTTCGAATTTGAGCGAGAGATTGGCTTTATCAATAGTCAGCCATCGCTCGCTGAGTGCCTGACATCTTTTCCCCCTGTCGGCGATACATTTCAAAGTTCATCAATCAAGAACTCGACGCTTTCATACTCGACACTGATTCCTCCTCCTCCTTTTGAGCAGACCATCCCCAACCTGAAACCCAGTAGCCACTCTCGCCACAGCAGCGGCAGCCTTCCCAAGCACAGCCCCAATGGCAACAGCAGCAGCCCAGTGTCAGCCGGCGCCCTCCAGCCTCCGGAGTACCCCTGGATGAAAGAGAAAAAAGGGTCCAAGAAAACCACCCTGCCGCCGCCTGCCTCGGCCTCTGTCCCTGGACCAGCTTGCCGGAGCCACAAAGGTCAGTTGAAAGACTTTGATGCACCATTCCGCTTCCTAAGGCTTTCCCCCCATTTGTTTGTTCTCCCCCACCCTCCCCACTGCCTTCGCCTCTCTGTTGGAGCGTTGCCTTCCTAACTCAGACACTGAACCCTGAGGAAGGAAGCTGATGGTGGAATCCACAGGCAAAAGCATCAGAGACACCAACCCTCCTTCGCCCCCACCCCAAGCAAAGTACCTTTCCCCCTAACTTGTTTAGTGTGTGATGATTTGAGTTGGAGGTGGCCTCCTCTTGTCTCGCTGTCCTAGAGTTGGGATCCTTGACAGTAATGAAGAGTGATCGATGACTCTTGCTCAGCTAAGCAGCTGATGCATTAATTATAATTTGTGGTATGACTAATATCAACGTTTGCTCGGCTAGGGGAAGGAGCTGAGGGAAAAGGGGGCCCTGGAGAGCGGGCGCGCAAGGGGGCAACACAATGGCTTTGCTGTATTCGCGGGGCGGCCATTTTGTTGTAGTTGAGGTGTTTTTTATGCTCTGGAGAGGAGAGCGTGCGGGAGAGATTTCTCACCACCTGTACCACTCTCTTCTCAACAGGCTCGGGTGTCCTCAAAAGGTCCAGCTAGGGGCAATATTTCCACCCATTCCACGGCACGCGTCTCTTCTAACTGGTTGTTTTCTTCCTCAACAGAATCTCTGGAGATCTCCGAGGATGCTAATGGGGGCTCCAGGAGACTAAGGACTGCTTATACCAACACGCAGCTTTTGGAGCTGGAGAAGGAATTTCATTTCAACAAGTACCTGTGTAGACCAAGGAGGGTGGAGATTGCCGCTCTTTTAGATCTGACGGAGAGGCAAGTCAAAGTCTGGTTTCAAAACAGGAGGATGAAGCACAAGAGGCAGACCCAGTGCAAGGAGAATCAGAATAGCGAAGGGAAATGCAAAGGTTTGGGGGATCCCGAGAAAACCGAAGAGGAGAAATCTCTTTTTGAGCAAGCCCTCAACGATGTCTCAGGGGCTTTTTTGGACAGGGAAAGGTACCCTTTTCAACAGAATGCCCTGGATCAGGCGCCTCCAAGCCTCCACAATGGAGAGTCCCAAACTTTTTCAGTTTTGACTTTAACCAGTAATGAGAAAAATCTCAAACATTTTCAGCACCAGTCACCCACTGTTCCCAATTGCCTCTCAACAATGGGCCAGAACTATGCAGCTGCCCTGAACAATGGCAGTCCAGAGGCCCTGGAAGCCTCTTCTTTGCAGGACTTCAGTGTTTTCTCTGCAGATTCCTGCCTACAGATTTCTGACGTCTCCCCCAGTTTGCCACCATCCCTCGACAGTCCTATAGATATTTCAACTGACAACTTTGACTTTTTCACAGATACTCTCGCCACAATTGACTTGCAGCACCTGAATTATTGAGAAAACACAGACCTTCATATGCCAAAGATTATACCTTTTTCTTTTTCTCGTCTCCATCTTTGATTCCCCCCCCCCTTTCTCAGCATTTTCTGTTGTCCCATCTGATGTGTTGGAGAACTACGTTGCGTTCAGTTGAACCTAGCCACATTTGAGGTCCTTCTATGAAAGCAACATATATGGCCTGTGAGAAAGTGATCATATCGAATTTGTATCTTTTTAATTTTTGTATTACATTAGGGTGCGTTATCATAAGTATTTTTGGTAGAATAAATTTGTTTACAAGAACCTTTTTATCTCTCTTCATGAATAGCACAAGGAGTTACCCCTTCCCCTCTTTTGGTCTGAAACAATGCCAAGCAATTTGTTCACAGACCTCTGTCCTTTTTCGTGAGAAAAACATTTATTGGAAGAAGTTACTGAAATTGTTTACCTTCCTTTCCTTTCCATCCCCCAAAATGCAGTGTTACAATTCTTCCCAACAACTTAGAAAATCTTTGTCGCTTATTAAAAACATTTTCCCCATTTAATACATATCACATATTAGAATTAAAAATATGGAAACACTGCTTTGGTGCTATTAAAAATATTGTGAGTTTGTCTCACACACGTATATATGAAAGAACATTTTGCAAAAGGAGAAAGCAAATGCTCCTAGGAGGATGCTGCATTTATGCAAACACATCAAAATTTATATAGTAGTAACAGTTTATTTTTTGCGAATCATATCTTGGAAGGGAATGTTGGTGCAGGGAACCAACAAAGATACATTTCTGATGGTTTTCCAAATAGTCCAAAGGTCCCAAGAAAAGAGGAAATCAAACAAGCCATTTGGTACAAGCTAGTTATTAACTGTGCAAGTCATATACACTATAGGTTAAAAATTAGACTTAAAGAACAAAAGCTCATGCTGAAGGTGGAGAAAAGGCATTCTCACTAAAGCTCGTTCTGAACTAGGTTAACAAGTGTACTTTCAGAAAACACACAAAAAATGAAGAGGCCCATCTAAAACTGCTGTTAATTGAAGGTGGTGTGTGTGTGTCCCCTAGTCCAAGTTAAATGTTGGTATGTGTTCTTTTGTCCTACAAACCAGCACCCTGTGATAGCAGATGTGAGATTTGTTTTCTGGGTGTGTATGTACCAATCTCTCCTCTCTTTGTAAGGATTTACAGAGGGAAAGAAAGTGGTTCAGGCTTTACAGGCACGCATTTGCTAGTCCTTCTGCTCCTGGTGTGTTTATTTTGGTGGCAGATTGTTTCCCTGTTTTGCAACCCACCTAAGTGGGGTGGCGCAGAACTGCGTGGGTAACAGCTGGAAGGGCTGGATGCAATTCTTCCTAAACTCGTAAAACAAATGCTTTCTGTCAATGAGAATGTCATCAAAGAAAACAATTGCACGAACATATGCACAAATAAAAATCCTTTTATGTATTTCCTGGGGTAGGGGATCCCTGTCTAAAACCATTAAGCTTGGAGGTGGCTAATCATAATTCGTTTTTTATTGCTCTGTTAAAACAGCTGTTTGGCTAAGCTTCAGGTGTAGCAGGGAATCGCCTTTCTTTTACTTTTTTTCCCTTCCATCTTCTCCTAGCACGAAGATCGCTCTTTCGGAGCAGATTTCCTTCGAAGAAGCGCATTTTCGTTGTCGTTTCCGTTTATCCACGTTTTATTTTATAGGCAAGCCAGCAGGTTTGTTAGTTTGAGGAGCCTCTCGTTCCACTAACAAAGAAGCCTTCGACACAATTCAATTGACTCCAGACCCTAAGCAGAATCCCCCTTGAGACCATAACTATGCTGAGACATATAGTTCTCACACACAAAAGAGAGCGAGCGAGCAATAAATCCTAACAATGATTCCGGAATGTAACGGTTTTGGGGCAAACTCTTGGAGTGTCTAACCATCCGACAAACGGCTTTACTCCGTTCGGAATACCGAGAACAGCCCAGCAACAAAGGCGTCTGAGTGGGCGAAGTCGAGGGGAGGGGGAGGATCAGGTCTTAGAATAGGCCCGAGAGGTGAAAGTTTGGAGGGAACTCAGTCGCGTGTTGGAGAATCGAGTTGGAAACGTTGGTAACTGTACCTTAACAAGAGAGAACCCCTTCCCCTCCCTCTCTCGCCCCCTAATTCGCCCCCTTCTGCTCCCTGGCAAGCTGGGGGGGGGGGGTGGCGGTTGTGTTGGCCTCAGAATGCAAAGCTCTTGGGCAGAGGCAGCCTGACAAAGGGGGAAAGTTCCTTGTAACAATGGCGGAGAAGTAGAAGGGGGGGGGGGAAGATGCAGGCAGAGGAGAGGAAGAGAGTGAGGGCGAGCGCGCGTATAGAGAATAGATGGATCCTAGAAATCGGGTCAAGAATAACACTGATCCAACCATTTCTTCTTTCGGTTGGCATAAGGAAGAAGGGTTATTTTTATTTTCAAAGGTGATTAGCAATGACCATGTTTTTGTAGCAGGGAACATGAAATCTGTGTATACCTATGTTTTGTTGTTTAAACTGTAATGTAAACAACGCCGCCTGCTAACTTCACTAATCTGGTTATTGTAGTAGCTCTATTATCCACTGAATATGCTTCCAAATCGTGGTGATTAAACTGTGGATGTTATTGCAAATAATGAAAAGCGAGGGCCCGGCTTGCATTTGCAATCTGTGTTTGGTATACTCCCCCACCAGCTAAACTTTAAAGGGGCAAAAGTGATCTCCCCACCCCACCAATTTTTTAAATTTTATTTCCAAAGTTAAAATAAAAAAAAATGAGAAACAAACTAACAAACACCAGACACTAATAAAAATAAAAATAAACGTGTACAAAAAGAAAAAAAATGACAAAGATAGTCGTCAGAAGTAATCTTTTCTTTATTCTGTTCCCCCAGTTTGTGGGGGCAATAAGCTGACTTTGTATAAATATACAAAAGTATGAAGGCTATTGCTTAACGCATTGTAAGCCGCCCTGAGTCTCCGGAGAAGGGTGGCATATAAATCAATTTTTTTTTAAAAAATGACCTGAGCATAGACAGCAAACTCCCAATCAAAGGGGAGGGTTTTTTAATTGGTTGGTAGCTACACACCAGTGGTGGGTTTCAAAATTTTTTTACTACCAGTTCTGTGGGTGTGGCTTGGTGGGCGTGGCAGGGGAAGGATACTGTAAAATCTCCATTTCCTCCCAATCAGCTGGGACTTGGGAGGCAGAGAATAGATGGGGGTGGGGCCAGTCAGAATTTTTACTACCGGTTCTCAGAACTACTCAAAATTTCTGTTACAGGTTCTTCAGAACTGGTCAGAACCTGCTGAAACCCACCTCTGCTGCACACCAGAATTTAGCTGTCTACAAAAATTAACTGTGTCTTTACATGGCTCATATCTCCTTCGGCTAGGCTTCCATTACGCCGCCCCTCCTCGCTGGGAGGCGGAACCGACCATCTGGTTCTGCCCCAGGTGCCTGATGGACCTTGAGAGGTTCCAGAAGGAGCTTGGGATGATCCCTCTCTCTCTCTCCCATGCCCCGGTCACGACCCTGGTGGAGGCCTGGGAAGAGGCTGCTACCGGGGCTCTGGACCGGGTCGTTCCTTTGCGGCCTCTGACTCGTCGCAGTTCCCGGCTGGCTCCCTGGTTTACCGAGGAGCTCCGGGAGATGAAGCAGCGTAGACGAGGCCTAGAGAGCTGTTGGAGAGCAAGCCGTTCCGAATCTGACCGATTTCAATTAAGGTCGGCCACACGGGCCTACCTGGTGGAGTTGGCGGCGGCAAAGCGCCACTACTTCACCGATGTCATCGCGTCCGCAGAGAATCGCCCGGCTGCCCTGTTCAGGGTGTCCCGCTCCCTCTTAAATCAGAGGGTGAGGGAAGATCCTTTACAGGGACGAGCCGAGGAGTTTGGTCAGCACCTGTTGGACAAAATCGCTCGGATTCGGGATGGCTTGGACTCTGACTGGACAGAGTCAGACGGGGGTGAGACAGCAGGTCCTGTGTTTTGGGAAGAGTTCGATTCTGTTACCCCAGAGGAAGTGGACAGGATCATGGGGAAGCTGAGTGCGACCACCTGTGTGTTGGACCCGTGTCCCTCCTGGCTGGTTTATTCGGCCCAGGAGGTGACACAAGGCTGGATCCAGGTGGTGATAGTGGCTTCTTTGAGGGAGGGAAACTTCCCGACCGCCTTGAAGGAGGCGGTAGTGAGGCCCCTCCTCAAGAAGCCGGCCTTGGACCCAGCTGTATTAAATCATTTTCGTCCAGTCTCCAACCTTCGCTTTTTAGCGAAGGTTGTTGAGAATGTGGTTGCACGTCAGCTCCCACTGGTCCTGGATGAAGCGGATTACCTCGACCTGTACCAATCGGGTTTCAGGCCCGGGTACAGCACGGAGACGGCATTGGTCGCACTGGTGGATGATCTCTGGAGGGCCCGGGAGAGAGGTCATTCCTCTGTTCTGGTCCTTCTGGATCTTTCGGCGGCATTTGATACCGTCGACCACGGTATCTTGCTGCGTCGCCTCGAGGGGTTGGGAGTGGGAGGCACTGTTTTACGGTGGTTCTCCTCCTACCTCTCGGGTCTAATGCAAGCGGTGTTGGCGGGGGGGCAGAGATCAACCTTGAGGCCCCTCACCTGTGGGGTGCCTCGGGTCGGTTCTCTCGCCTCTCCTGTTCAACATCTATATGAAACCGCTAGGGGAGATCATCCGTGGTTTTGGGGTGAGGTATCATCAGTACGCTGATGATACTCAGCTTTATATTTCCACCCCGAACCAACCCAGTGATGCCCTCGATGTGATGGCCCGGTGCCTGGAAGCGGTACGGGTCTGGATGGGTAGAAACAAATTGCAACTCAACCCGGCCAAGACCGAGTGGCTGTGGGTACCGGCATCTCGGTTCAGGGGAGAGGTGCCATCACTGACTATAGGGGGTGAAGTTTTGCCCCCTGTAGACATGGTGCGCAACTTGGGAGTCCTTCTGGATTCACGGTTGAGCTTAGAAGACCAGATAACGACCATGACCAGGGGGGCATTCGCCCAGATATGTCTGGTGCGCCAGTTGTGTCCCTACTTGGACCGAGATGCCCTACGCACAGTTACGCATGCACTGGTCACCTCACGGATTGACTACTGCAATGCTCTCTACATGGGGCTGCCCTTGAGGACCACTCGGAGGCTTCAGCTGGTGCAGAATGCAGCCGCGCGGGTTGTGATGGGAGAATCCCGATACTCCCATGTTACACCCCTCCTGCGCGGTTTGCATTGGCTACCGGTTGCCCTCTGGGTGAGATTCAAGGTGCTGGTGTTGACCTATAAAGCCCTACATGGCTTAGGACCAGGATATTTGGCGGACCACCTACAGCCAGTAACAACATCCCATCGCCCGGTTCGCGCCCATAGAGAGGGCCTACTCAGGGTGCCGTCGGCCAGACAGTGGCGGCTGGCGGCCCCCAGGGGTAGAGCCTTCTCGGTTGGGGCACCCACCCTCTGGAATCAACTCCCCTTGGAGCTCCGACTAGTGCCTGACCTTCGCACCTTCCGCCGGGAATTAAAAACTTGGCTTTTCAAATCCCTTGACCTGGTCTGATGATGGGGTTTTAAGGGTTTTAATGGGTTAATTTTAAATTTTTTAGATTTTAGTCTTTATTTTTATTGTGGCTTGTGTTTTATTGTTGTGAGCCGCCCTGAGTCCATTGTGAGATAGGGCAGCATATAAGCCGAATAAATAAATAAATAAACAAATAGCTAGGTTTCAGTGCAGGCTTACATTTTGATCAACTTCTCCTGGGTCCTAACTTTCATTCTTATCAAAATGGGGATATTAAGTTAGAAGAGCTAACCTAGAGATATAGCTTTTTAGGAAAGAAAATGGCAATCTAATTAAATAAAGACTAGAATGGTATCTGACAGTGTGAGTGAAGTGATACTAGTTAACTATTTAGAATTTGTGAATCCGATAATGCTAATGTCAAGCTCAGGAAATCAGTAGTCCAGGCAGTCCAAAAGAATATAGGTTTATTGTATGCTAATGCTCTCTACAAGAATCTGAACTAAGGGTCAAAGCAAATTGGCAGTAGATAAAAGTCAACAGAATTCAAGGTGGGCTGGACTTAGATTGCTTGTAGGCACAAAGGACTAGGGGCTTGAGACTGATGGTGTGTTTGATGCCTCCCTCGGGCTCAGCCTGGTCATTTCCTACACCACGGGTGTCAAACTCTATCGTGTCACGTGATGTATCATATGATGTATTGCAACATTTTTTGCCACCAGTTTGACACCCCTGTCCTACAGCTAACTCTGGAATAGAATAGAATAACTGAGTTGGAAGGGACCTTGGAGGTCTTCTAGTCCAACCCCGTGCTTAGGCAGGAAACCCTATACCATTTCAGACAAATGGTTGTCAAATCTCTTCTTAAAAACTTCCAGTGTTGGAGCACTCGCAACTTCTGGAGGCAAGTTGTTCCACTGATTAATTGTTCTGTCAGGAAATTTCTCCTTAGTTCCAAGTTGCTTCTCTCCTTGATTAGTTTCCACCCATTGCTTCTTGTCTTGCCTTCAGGTGCTTTAGAGAATAGCTTGACTCCCTCTTCTTTGTGGCAACCCCTGAGATATCGTAACACTGCTATCATGTCACCCCCTAGTCCTTCTTTTCATTAAACTAGACATACCCTGTTCCTGCAACTGTTCTTCATATGCTTTAGCCTCCAGTCCCCTAATCATCTTTATTGCTCTTCTCTGCACTCTTTCTAGAGTCTCCACATCCTTTTTACATCGTGGTGACCAAAACTGAATGCAGTATTCCAAATGTGGCCTTACCAAGGCATTATAAAGTGGTATTAACACTTCATGTGGTCTCGATTCTATCCCTCTGTTTATGCAGCCCAGAACTGTGTTGGCTTTTTTGGCAGCTGCTGCACACTGCTGGCTCATATTTAAATGGTTGTCCACTACGACTCCAAGATCCTTCTCACAGTTACTACTATTGAGTGTGGTACCACATATACTGTACCTGTGCATTTTTTTTTCTTGACTGAATGTAGAACCTTACTTTTTTCACCATTGAATTTCTTTTTGTTAGATAGTGCCCAATGTTCAAGTCTGTCAAGATCCTTCTGTATCTTAAGCCTATCTTCTGGAGTGTTGGCTATTCCTGCCAGCTTGGTGTCATCTGCAAATTTGATGAGTTCCCCATCTATCCCCTCATCTAAATCATTGATGAAGATGTTTAAGAGTACTGAGCCTAAAACAGAGCCTTGGGGTACCCCACTGCATACGTCCCTCCATGTAGATGCAGTTCCATTGAGGACTACACGTTGAGTGCGGTTGGTCAGCCAGTTACGAATCCATCTGGTGGTAATGGTGTCTAACCCACATTTTTCTACTTTATCTAGTAGTAGGTTATGGTCTACTTTATCAAATGCTTTACTGAAGTCCAAGTAAATTATATCGACAGTATTCCTTTGGTCCACTAATTTTTTCATTTTGTCAAAGAATGCAATAAGATTATTCTGGCAT
This sequence comes from Arizona elegans, assembly GCA_022577455.1. Classification (NCBI taxonomy): domain Eukaryota; kingdom Metazoa; phylum Chordata; class Lepidosauria; order Squamata; family Colubridae; genus Arizona; species Arizona elegans. Next base: position 1,045,750 of record JAKOOJ010000063.1, on the reverse strand, counting down.
GATCTGTTTTTGACAAACCCATGTTGGCTTTTGGTTATTACTTTGTTTGCTTCTAGGTGTTCGCTGATTCGTTGCTTGATTATCCTTTCCAGAATCTTCCCTGGTATTGAGGTCAGGCTGATAGGTCTGTAGTTTCCTGGATCTATTTTTTTTTCCTTTGTTGAAGATGGGAACTACATCAGCTCTTTTCCAGTCCTCTGGCAGTTATCCGGTGCTCCAGGATCTTTGGAAGATATAGTTCAGTGGTTCTGAGATCTCATCTGCCAGTTTCTTCAGAACCTTGGGGTGTAATCCATCTGGTCCTGGTGATTTGAACTCGTCTAGGGTAGACAGGTGTTCACTTACCATTTTCTTCCCTATTTTAACTTGTGTTCCTAATCTGTTTTTTGTGGTGCTGTTTTTGATAGGTTGGACTGTTTTTTCCCTTTGTGTAAAGACAGATGCAAAAAACAAGTTAAGTAGTTGTGCTTTCTCCCTGTTGCTCGTCACCTTCTTGCCACTTTCTCCCACCAATGGACCAATGGTTTCCTTGACTTTTTTCTTGTTTTTAACATGTTGGAAGAAGCTTTTTTTGTTATATTTTACTTTTGTTGCAAGCCTTTGTTCATTGTGAGGCTTAGCTTTCCTCACTTCATCTTTACAGGCTTGGGTTATTTGCTGATATTCTGCCTTAGTTATTTGCCCCTCTTTCCACTTTTTATAGAATAGAATAGAATAGAATAGAATAGAATAGAATAGAATAGAATAGAATAGAATAGAATTTTTTATTGGCCAAGTGTGATTGGACACACAAGGAATTTGTCTTGGTGCATATGCTCTCAGTGTACATAAAAGAAATGTTCATCAAGAATCATAAGGTACAACACTTAATGATAGTCATAGGGTACAAATAAGCAATCAGGAAACAATATCAATATAAATCGTAAGGATACCAGCAACAAAGTTACAGTTATACAGTCATAAGTGGGAGGAGATGGGTGATGGTTTTCAAGTGGGACAGCACTAGCCTTTCAAAGGTTTTCATGACTACAGATGTTAGAGCAACTGGTCTGTAGTCATTCAGTTCCTTGATGGTTGGGCTTCTTTGGCACTGGGATGATAGTAGAGCATTTGAAACAAGAAGGAATATAGCACATCTCTAGCAATTTATTGAAGGTACAGGTGAAGATGGTGGCCAATTGGTCAGCACAGACTTTTAAGCAAGAAGGAGTTATCTTGTCTGGGCCTGGAGCTTTTCTTGGCTTTTTTCTGTGAAATAGGTCTTGCACTTCCTTTTCTGTGATCACTAGGGGTTGTGAACCCAATGGGATGGGGTCAGTTGTAGGAGGCTTGGCTGTTGTTGGTGTGTCTGAGATGGGGGTTGCGGAGATAGGTGGCTGTAGTTTCCTTTCAAACCTGCAGTAAAACATGTTCAGGTCATCTGCCAGTTGTTGATTTCCTTCAGCATGGGAAGGAAGTTTGCCATAACCGGTGATATTTTTAAGAGTTTTCCACATGTTTGCTGGTTCATTTGTTGAGAACGGATTCTTTAGCTTTTCAGAGTAGCTTCTTTTTGCTGCTCTGATCTCCCTTGTCCTTTTTGTCTTTCAATTTGTCAGAGAATTCTTTATGCAGCCATGCTGGTTTCTTTTGAGAGCTATTATTTTTGTTCTTCATTGGTATTGTGCTAGACTGGGCTTTTATAATCTCACTTCTCAAAGTTTCCCAAGCTTCTTGAGTTGTTTTCCCCTTGAGGATTCTCATCCATGGAATCTTTTCCAAGCTCTAAGTTTATTGAAATTGACTTTCTTAAAGTCCAAGACTCTAGTTTGACTTTGTTCTACTACTTGTGCTTGCATAATGTTGAATTCCAATATTGCATGATCACTTGCCCCCAAGATTCCTGTAGCTTCAACACCTTCTATCATTTCATCTCTGTTAGTGAGAATTAAGTCCAATATAGCTGACCCCCTTGTTCCCTTCTCTACTTTTTGGGAAACAAAGTTGTCTACTAGGTTTGTTAGGAACCTGTTGGATCTTCCACTTGGTGCAGAGTTTGTCTCCCAGTTGATGTCAGGGTAGTTAAAATCCTCCATTACTATTGTGATGTGATTCCTACATACCTTAGTTAGCTGACTAGCAAAAATTTCATCTATTGCTTCTGTTTGATTGGGTGGCCTATAGTATAGACCTATGACAATGTTATTTCCCCCCTTTTAATATTGACCAAAATGCATTCAAGATATTTTTCATCATTTTTTTTTGAAAAGTTTTTTATTTTTTTAAACATAAAACCTAAAATACACCTTTTTAGAGCAAGGATTTGATCCGGTATAAAGTAAATACAATTACTCACATTCCCTCAACCAATTTTGTTCCAAATTTTATCCATTTACATCTTTAAAAAAAAAAAGAAAAAAAGAAAAATCTTATTTTCAACATTTATCATTCTACTATGTCACGCTAAATTCTAGACAATTATTTCCAAATAGACATCATTCCAAATCTTTGTCATTTTAACAATCAATATTTCATATATATTCCTCATTTCTAAGACCCATTACATCAAATCTATATTGTACCTCTCTTAAATGACAGCTAGTATCCATAATCTTGACAAAGAATATTTTCCTCCTCTCTTAATCATTTCTAAATCAATCAACATTTCCATCTAAAATTTGTTACTCCCAAAATACTTTATTTTGAAGTCTAATATTTAACTGGTTCATAATTTAAATAGCTATTTCCCAACAGTGTTTCCCGCCACTTCTATCTCTATTTATTTAACTGGTTCACAGTCTGGCTTAACTATTCTCCAGTATTATCTCCTCCACTTCCTCCTAGGTTTATTTTTTGGCTGGTTCACATCTTAATCAGTTGCTTTCCAGCGATGCTTTCTGTGGAAATTGGGATCGTAGAAACACCCAGGAGCATAGAAGAGTCCAAAGGCAGATGCATGAATAAATGTGATAAATGTATTTATTCATATAACAAAACATATTAACTATATACAAAGGCTGTCTTAATATCCATTAGGATAGGGGGCACACAGCATGTGTGACTACCCCTATCAAAGATCATGTCTCATGGAGAACAAACGTAAAAGAGAGCATGGTGGAAAGGTTAGGGGGGGTTTTATACTCAGTGTAAGCCCCTCCTCTCCACATAGGGGTGGGGGCACTTTCTGCCTCCACTAGTGTCTGTATGATATATGTGCCAATGGCTTGCAAATACTTGACAGTTCCCCTCCTTGCGAGCCAATGGCATGCAAACATACAAATGCAATGCACAACAAATTTTACCCTGTGAGACATAACTTTTTACACAGATCTTTGTGCCTATCTGCTGGTAGAGGTTTTGTGAAAATATCAGCTGTTTGATATTTGGTCTGACAATGGGATAAAGATATAAACCCCATCTCTACTAGTTGCCTAACATTTTGATAGCGGATATCAATATGTCTGGACCTTTTTCCCACCGCATAGGCTTTGGCAATGCCTATGGCCCCGGTGTTGTCTTCTATAATTTGGATGGGCAAAGTCGGTGGTGTCCAGATGCTAGAAATTAAGGCATCAAACCATATCAGATCGTTTCCTGCCTCTGATAAGCATGCATATTCGGCCTCAGCGGTGGAACACGAAACAAATTTCTGTTGCCCCACATGCCAATGGATGGGTGCCTCATTTAATAGTACCAAGAAGCCCGAAGTACTCCTACGTGTCTTGGTATCTCCGGCCCAGTCCGCATCCGCGAAACATTTTAATTGGGCCTTGTCTCTATTCTCAGGTTCCAAGCGAAGCACGTAATCTGCTGTGGTCTTGAGATACCTTAATAGCTTTTTAATGGCCAACCAGTGGAACTGGGTAGGATGTTCCACTTGTCTAGATAGCAGGTTTACGGTCAGGGCAATATCTGGACGGCTCCAATTACTTATATATAGTAATGAGCCGATCACTGACCTAAATAGAGTATTATTTTGGAACTCTGGGCTATCCTTGTGTGCCAATCCATAATAGTCGGTCTGCATTGGGATAGCCGTTGGCTTGCTATCTTCCATTTTACATTTCACCAAGAGTTCCTCTATCTTTTCCTTTTGGGAGAGAGCAAAACCTTTTGGTGTAGTGATGATTTGTACGCCTAGGTACTTGTCCACATATCCTAAAGACTTTAGAGTGAACTTTTTTTGTAGGGTCCTGGCAAATATAATACTTCCCCCCTTGTCAGGCCCTATATATAAAAGGTCATCGACATACACTAGGACTTTCTCCAGCCCCCCTTTGGTATCCCTTGTGAAGGTACATTTATCAGCTGGAGATGGATGGAAACCCAGTGATTTGAGAGTTTTGGTCAGGCATTTGTACCACAGTCTGCCTGATTGTTTGAGGCCGTACAAACTTTTCTTCAGAAGCCAGGTGTGGCCTTCCTGCCGTTGAAATCCAGGGGCACCTCTGACGTAAATTTCTTGTTTTAGATGTGCGTGTAAATAAGCAGTTTGCACATAAAATTGAAAAATGTGTTCCCCATGTGCTGCTGCGGTGACCAAAGCGGCCCTCACACTTTCCGCTCTCACGGTGGGGGAGTATGTTTCATCAAAGTCCTGCAAGTAGCGTTGTGCATAGCCTTGTGCTACCAGTCGGGCTTTATAGAGGAGTTTGTTGTTGGGCATTGGCTTGACCTTGTAGACCCAACGGGTGCCAATTGCTTTCCTCTTTTTGGGGACTTCCATGGGGATGAAGACTTTCAATTTTTTGAGACTGTCCATTTCCCGCTCCATTGCCACCCTCCACCTGCGCTGTTCTTCCTCGGGAAGCTGGAGGACATCTGAGTACGTTTTAGGGGCCATGGTAACGCTGTTGACCGAGGCAACACAGCCAATGTCCAACCTTTTGGGTGGCACCCCTTTATTGGAGCATTTTGACCATCTGGGAAATTGCCACTCACCATCATCATTGTCATCCGGAGCATCGGTGTCAGAATTGGAGCTGCCGGAGGTATCTTTCCAATCAAAATGGGGCGGGCCTCTGTCCCAGGCGCTGCGAAGATATGGTCGTTTAGGTGAGGCAGGAGGTGTGAAGTCACCCAGGGATTCCTTGTCTGAATCGTCAGAGTCAGGTAGGGATTCATCACCATCCGGATCTTCGCTGGTCAGTTGTTTGGAGTTTGTTGGTTCATCCTCTTCAGGTGGTGCTGCTTGTTCAGTGTCGCTTCTAATAGGGGAATAACCGGGTTCATTGGAATGAATTTTTGACCAATTTGACCCCTCCTCAAAGGAAGCTGATCTAGAGACAATGACAAGGTTATTTTTGTCTACAAACCTAGAGGCCTTGCTGCCGGTTGCATAACCTATAAATCTGAGCCTCCTTGATGCCTTGCCCCCCTTTCTTCTGAGGTGCTTGGGAATATGGACCCAGGCATAGGAACCAAAAATTCTCAGGTGTGAGAGGCTAGGTTTCCTTCCATGGACCAGGAAGTATGGGGTTTGGTTAATGGCACTACTCCACGTCCTGTTGACTAGATAATTAGCCATTTTGACCGCTTCTGCCCAAAAAACTTGGCTCATGTCAGCATCTGCAAGTAGGCAGTTCATGACATTCTGCAGCACGCCATTTCTCCTTTCTACAATACCATTCTCGGACGGAGTTCGAGGGGATGATTTAAAATGGAGGATACCTCTCTCCTTCATCCACTTTTCAAAAATCTTGGATGTAAACTCAGTCCCCCTATCACTCTGTACCTGAGCGATGCACACCTTGTGTTGCGTTTGGATCTGGTTGTAAAGATATTTGAAGTTGGTAAAGACTTCAGTTTTGTCCTTTAAAATAAATACATGGCCATAACGAGAGTAATCATCTACTACCGTTAAAAAATAACGCCCCCTACCAAGGGAGGGTCTAAAAGGACCAACCAAATCCATGTGTACCAGCTGATAAGGGTACCTTGCACGACGGGAAGAGACCTTGGGTATAGCAGCAGTTTTAGATTTTGCTGCCTTACAGATGGCACATTCCAAATAGGTATTACAATTCTTTATCTTAATCCCATCAGAAAAATCTTGCATTTTCTTAATAACCGGGAAGCTGGCATGGCCGAGCCTGCGGTGTAATATATGAGCACAATCCAAATGTAAAGGTTTACCCATGCATACTTTGTCAACCTTATGTATCTTACCATTACAAGCCTTGGTCTGTTCAGTAATGAGAATAGGCACTGGATTAATGGTCACCTTAGAGTTCCTCAGGGTTGGCTGAGGAGTTGTGACCTTAATGGGCTCAGCCTTAATGGCTTTGAATGTCCTAGGAGCCAGTTTAGGAGCTTCATTGGGATTAGGTCCAGCGTCCATGAGTTTGGACAACCTCGGGGCTGGCACAGGAGCTTTCTGCTCTATCTGGGCATTAGCTCCCTGAGCCCTCTTGTTAGGTTTCTTGAGCCTTTTGACCTTTGCTTTTGGGGAAAAATAAGGCAAATTGTTGATTTTTACAATATCGCCAACAACATCCCCACTTTCGAAAACATAACCTCCACCCTTCTCAAAAACCAGTTTTACATTTTTATCCTCAGTCAATTTTAAGATGCTTAAAAGGTTGTTCTTGATTGAGGGAACATACAGTGCCCCTGTGACATCTCCTATACCAGGCACATTGATCACGCCTTCCCCAGTTACCTCTGCCTTGTCCCCAGTGGCAACTTTTACTGAGGACTTGAGTGGGTTTAAAACCTTAAATCGTTGCTCCGTGTTGGCTATATGCGTTGATGCACCTGAATCAAGAAGCCACAGCCCCTCAGCATCCTTTACCTGGGAGGTGTGATTGTCACTAGTGACACTACAGAATTGGTATCCTTTATGACCACCTCCCCCTCTTCCACGGCCTCTTTTATTTTTATTGTGCTTAAGTCCGGCCGTGTTGGCCCTGGAGCGAGGGCACTCCCTTTTAAAGTGACCTTGTATGCCACAGTCAAAACAGGTGGGAAGGGTATTAATCCTTTCACTTGTGTCCTGGCGCCTCCTCTGAGGCCTAGGTCTGTGATATGCCTCCTTCATTTCTTGTTGTTCCTCATCTCTGCGCCTTAAATCTTCCTCAATAAAGCGGCCAGAAAAGTATTCTATATTTCTTTGTTCCCTAGAAACCCCTTCTAGAGAAATAATAAAGGGACTCCAAGATTTGTCTAGGGAGTTCAACATCACACTAATTAAAGTGGATTCAGAAACAGGCTCCCCCCTCTGTATAAGCTCATCCCTCATGGCTTTAAGCGTTGCCAAATGTTCCCCCATTTTGACACCAGGTTTGAGTTTATAGTTGTGGAAAATTCTTGACAATCTGCTGGTTGCAGCCATATTGTCACTATGGAACAAATTATATAGGGCAGTCCAAACTTCCTGAGCTGTGAGGCCGTCTGAAAGACTGGCATACAGAGCTGTGTCTATAGAACTTAACAGGGTTGTGTAAGCTCTTTTATGCAGGAACTCAATTTCAGGGCTCCAAGGTAAAGGGGGTGGTCTTTTGATCATGTCCAGAGTATTTTCTCTTAAGAGAATTATCTGAATCTCTTTACACCATTTTTTAAAATTCTGACCACTTAAATGTAATTTTTCAAAATTATTTGGCAAAGTTACAAAATTATTGCCATTAAACTGCATGGGGAGTTGTTCAAATGGCTGAAAAGAGCCTGTTGTGAATGGCATTGGGATCCCTAAGCCTGGGATCGATTGCTTAGGTCTGGCTCCTTTTTGTAGTCCTTCTGTAGTTTGAAGCAACTGGGCACGTGCAGGAAATGGAGCATGCTCCAAAGCCTTTTCTTGTTGGAGCTCCGATCTCCCTCTCTGAGCTCTGAAGTCAGGTCTGGCTGGAGCCTCAGAATAGGCCCGGACATCAGCGATGTGGTGGGGAAGCCTTGGAGGAGTGGGAAGAAGGCCTGGAGATCTTTCTGGAGGCTGGAGGCCCATCAGATGAGGTCCATGGGCTGGATAGGCCTGGAAATGTCTCTGGATCTCCTCTTGTCCATCAGAGGAGCAGGATTGCAGCTCGGCACTCCTCTTCTGACATCTCAGCCACTTGCCTGTCCAGGCTTTCATCTGGTCCTTCTGCCCCCTCGTCGTCAGTGCTGAAGAAGCCTTCTCCAGCATCGCTTGGCTCGGCCCCTGGGATCTCTTGCTGCATCTGGGTGGCCTCTGGCTGCCAGGGTGTAGCTGGATGGAAACCCCCTTCAATGTTTTCCATCGTTGATTCAGTCTGGGGCTGCTGTGAAGTTCTCCTCCGTTGAAGGCCTCTGGTCACAACAGGGGAGCTTCTCTCACAGGTTGTTTTGGAGGGCATCTCGCCTTTTCAACAGCTCCTGGAGTGGAGTTCTGCAACCATCCTCTGCTACCATTCTGTGGAAATTGGGATTGTAGAAACACCCAGGAGCATAGAAGAGTCCAAAGGCAGATGCATGAATAAATGTGATAAATGTATTTATTCATATAACAAAACATATTAACTATATACAAAGGCTGTCTTAATATCCATTAGGATAGGGGGCACACAGCGTGTGTGACTACCCCTATCAAAGATCATGTCTCATGGAGAACAAACGTAAAAGAGAGCATGGTGGAAAGGTTAGGGGGGGTTTTATACTCAGTGTAAGCCCCTCCTCTCCACATAGGGGTGGGGGCACTTTCTGCCTTCACTAGTGTCTGTATGATATATGTGCCAATGGCTTGCAAATACTTGACACTTTCCTCCACTCCTAACCTTACTTATTTAAACTGGTTCACAGTATAATTTTAACTGCATACCAACGTTATCTCCTTCACTCCTCCTAAATCTATTATAAAACTGGTTCGCAGCTCAAAAAGTTGCTTTCCAGCAGTGCTTTCCTCCGCTCCAACCTCTATTTTTAACTGGTTCACAACTGTATTTCAGTTGCTCTCCAGGTATATTTTCCTCCACTCCTAACTTTTTATTTTTTGGCTAGTTCACAGTTTTGCTTTAACTGTTACCCAGCGTATGCTTTCCTCCACTCCTAACTCTATTGGCTGGTTCACAGCTTTAATTTAGCTGTTTTCCAGCACGTGCTTTCCTCCACTCCTAACTCTTATTTTTATTTTTAACTGGTTCCCAGTTTTGCTTTAACTGTTCTCCAGTATGATGCTTTCCTCCACTCCTACCTTATTTGTAAGACTAGATCACAGCTTTACTTTCACTGTTCTCCAGAATTATGCTTCCCTCCACTCCTAACTTCATTTGTTTAACTGATTCATAGCATTTTATTTTAATTAATTAAATTAAACTACAATTAATTAATTCACAATGTATTACTCATATTTATTTTTAAATCCATTCTCCTCCGTATCTTTAACTGATTTAAGATAAAAAAGTATATCAACAAATATCTTAACTCCTATTCTCTCCTAGACTTTCCTCCATGCCATGCTTACTTCCAATAAGTATCAACATTTCAAATCACTTTAAGATCAATTTTCTATAATTATTAAATCTGTAAATAATTCTTTTTAATGTCCAGCACCTTAAAAAACATTTTCTTCTAAATTATTAGGTCTGTAAATAGAGCTTAAAAATTCCAAAATTAAAAAGGTATTAAGAAATCTAAAAATCATGTTTTTCAATCATTTATACTCTTTTTTCTACTCAAATTGTTTGTATATTCATAAAATCAACTTTAATAAAAATAATAGTGAAAAAAGAGAGAGAATAGTAACAATATTAATAATAGTTAAAATAAAAAAGGAAAAGAGAAACAAAAATAAAAAAGGAAAGAGAATAGAAATATAACAAGAGAAATTGAAAAGAGAATTAGAAAAAATAGAGAGGGGAAAAGAGACAAAAAAAAAAAGGAAAAAGAAAGAAAAAAAAATAGAGAAAGAGCAAAGAGAAGAAGGAAAGTATCTCCTAAGATTATTCAGACATCAAACTCCCAGACACCATTACATCCATTTAATTCAAACTATGGTATTTTGTTATCTTGTTACATGATATATTCCTTTTTTCTCTCTCTCCAATCTGAGTATATTTATTTTCCATTTCAATGTCCTCAAAGTTATAAATTCTATAAAGTTAATTCTGAATTGGCTATTCCATATATAATATCATCATGTCCTTTTGTTGCCACACCCTTTTTCTCTTGTTGCCACGCTTATTAAATCAGTTTTCATTATTCCATTTAGTTTCTTCTTTCTGATCTTCAATAAATCCTCCATTATTTATTTATTTTATTTATTTATTTAAATTTCTATACCGCCCTACTCTTGAAGGACTCAGGGCGGTGAACAGCCAGAGGATAAAACACATAGATACAAAAATTTAAAATAGAATAAAAACAAATTAAATAATTTGGCTGAATTTAAAATACCCCATAATTTAAAAACAAATTAAAATTTACATTTAAAAAAGGGGAGAAGATTTAGGCCAGGCCAGCTTGATGAAATAAAAAAGTCTTAAGCGCGCGACGGAAGGTGCGCAGATCCGGGATCCTCCGTATCTCCAGGGGGAGCTCGTTTCAGATCGTAGGTGCCCCCACAGAGAAGGCTCTCCCCCTAGGGGCCGCCAGTCGACATTGTTTGGCCGATGGCACCCTGAGGAGCCCCTCTCTATGGGAGCGTACTGGCCGGTGGGAGGCTATTAGTGGTAGCAGGCGGTCCCACAGATAACCAGGTCCTAAGCCATGGAGCGCTTTAAAGGTGATAACCAGAACCTTGAAGCGCACTCAGAAGACCACCGGGAGCCAGTGCAGCTCGCGCAGGAGAGGTGTTACATGGGAACTCCACGTCGCTCCCATAACCACCCGTGCGGCCGCACTCTGTGCCAGTTGGAGCCTCCGAGTGCACCTCAAGGGGAGCCCCATGTAGAGAGCGTTACAATAGTCCAGACGAGAGGTGATGAAGGCATGAGTGAGTGTGTAGGGAGTCCCGATCTAGAAAGGGATGCAACTGGTGGATCAGGCGAACCTGATAAAAAATCCTCCCGGTCACGGCCGTCAAGTGTTCTTCTAAAGACAGCCGTGAATCCAGGAGCCAGGGGGGCTTTCTATCAGGTTCGCCTGATATGCCAGTTGCGCCCCTTTCTGGATTGGGACTCCTTATGCACGGTCACTCATGCCCTCGTCACTTCCCACCTGGACTACTGCAACGCTCTCTACATGGGGCTCCCCTTGAGGAGCACTCGGAGGCTCCAACTGGTGCAGAATGCAGCCGCGCGGGTACTTATGGGGGCGACATGGCGCTCCCACGTGACACCTCTCCTGCGCGACCTGCATTGGCTTCCAGTGGTCTTCCGGGTGCGCTTCAAGGTATTGGTTCTCATCTTCAAAGCGCTCCATGGCTTAGGGCCCGGTTATTTACGAGACCACCTTCTGCCACCGATAACCTCCCACTGGCCAATACGCTCCCACAGAGAGGGCCTCCTCAGGGTGCCGTCGGTCAGGCAATGTCGGCTGGCGACCCCCCGGGGAAGAGCCTTCTCTGTGGGGGCACCCGCCCTCTGGAACGAGCTACCCCCTTTTTTATTTCAGCAAGCCGGGCTGGGTTAAACATTTTTAATTGGGGAATTTTATGGGTAAGGGTTTTTTTAAATTGGGGAAGCCAAATGATAAATTTAATTTTGTTTTATAGTATTTTAATGTTTGTATTGTGTGTTTTTAATTTTGGCTGTTCACCGCCCCGAGTCCTTCAGGAGAGGGGGCGGTATAAAAATTTTAAAAATAAAATAAATAAATAATAAATAAATAAAAGTTGCGAGCCCTTTCTGTGGGGGCCAATGATTCGCCCCCAATAGTCAGCGATGGCACCAGCTGACTATATTGGGACGTTGAAAACCACAGCCACTTGGTCTTGGATGGGTTGAGCCTGAGCCTGTTTCTCCCCATCCAGATCCGTACGGCCTCCAGGCACCGGGACATCACTTCAAGGGCATCGTTGGGGTGGTCCGGGGTAGAGATGTACAGCTGGGTGTCGTCAGCGTACTGATGGTACTTCACCCCGAAACCACGGATGATCTCACCCAGTGGCTTTACATAAATGTTGAACAAAAGGGGTGAGAGGACCGATCCCTGCGGCACCCCACATATGAGGGGCCTCGGGGTCGACCTCTGCCCCCCTGTCAACACAGACTGCGACTGGTCTGAGAGAAAGGAGGAGAACCACCGTAGTACGGTGCCTCCCACCCCCATCCCATTACACAGATTATATGTCCAAAGTCAAGCCTCTTGAATTTTTTCTCAAAATAATCCACTTTTAGTAACAAGCAACAAAGTTTCTTTCAAGTAACAAGCAGTGTGGAATTTACACTTTCACTCTCATCTGGCAGCCATTTTTTCCATCTCCGTTTGTCTTTTGTCTTTACTTTTAAAAGCATATTTATTTCCTCCTCTCCTTCCTCTCTCTCAAACATGATCCAGTCTCGTTTAGCCACAAAAAAAAAAAGAAAAAAGAAAAGAAAAAAGAAGACTAAATCTGTAATAAAGTCATTTCCAAGAAGTCTGTAATTAGCGCTATCTATCAACAGGTCTTTTCTCCACCATTCATTTGAGTCTTTTTGCCCCAATATTTCTCAGCCGCTGTTAAGGCTGGGGCATACTTATTTATAATCCAGCTTTTACGGGCAGTTCCCACCTGGGCAACATTCCACTCACCCGGCTTTCAAACTCCCTGCTCCACTCTCCGCTTCTCCTCCTGCACATCTTTTTGTTCCGATTGTCACAATCTCGGGGCAGCCGCCATGGATGCCACATCCACCGCCGCCGGCGCAGAGGGCAATCCTCTGGCCCTGAGGAACCTGCCCGTTCCTCTCGGCTGTCCGAGGGGTCCCTCTCTATCCCCCTGTCCTTACAGGACAGGGTAGGTCTACCGACCTGCCGGCAACGGCTTAACAGACGGGGTTTTTCACAGGGCTCCAAGGAGCCCCGCTAATTCCCCATCTGAGACGTCATGACGCCAACCGGAAAAAACAAGATATTTTTCATCATTTTTGTGCTCTATTTCTGTAGAGATGTAGTTATTTCTTATATATAGTGCAACTCCACCTCCTCTTTTATTTGGTCTATTTCTTTTAAATAATTTAAATCCCTCTAGCTGTATATTCCATTTGTGGGTTTCATCCCACCAAGTTTCTGTAATGGGTACAATATCATATCTGCCCTCATTTACTTGAATTTCTAATTCACCCTGTTTATTCCTCATACTCTGTGCATTGGTGTATAGACATTTGAGTCCATTTTGATTGACCCTGTGTTTATTGTCTACATAACCTGTGTTGTGCCTGATTGCCCCTACTTTCTTGCCACCTGTTTGATTAGTGCACTTGGTATGGCACTCACTATTAAATGCTTGGTTTTTCTTGACAGCAAGGTTGATAATCTTACTTGCACAAACATCTATGTTACATGCACTGATAACCCTATTAATTTTAGATTGCTGGGGACAGAAATGTTCTGTATCAATTAATTCTCTGTCCCCACTGTTCAGTTTAAATGTTTATCCAGAAAATCTGTGAATTTATTGCTAAGTAACTCAGTCCCTTTCTCTGATGGATGCAATCCATCTCTTTTGTACAGTTCCAATTTGGACCAGTTGCAGACATCATGACTAATAAAACCAAAGCCTTCCCTTTTACACCACTCCTTTAGCCACACATTAAACTCTGCTACATGCTGGCCTTTCCCTTTTTGTTCCTTATATACTGGTAAAACCTCTGAAAAGATAAGCCTACAGCCTATACTACTAAGTTCATACCCCAAGCTCTGGAAATCATTCTGCACAGAAAGTACATCTTTTTGGGACAGATCATTTGTGCCAAGACGTATAATAACATCAACAACACAATACTTACTGGCATTCTTGACTACCTTAAGAATATGCCTTTCGTCTCTGCTGGCAGTAGCATCTGGCAGACACCTGACCTCTTTCAAAACCTTCATATCCTTTCCTAAATTTACATCCCTTACAATTGAAGTTCTTCATCTCAGGCCACGATCCCCTGTTTATTTGAGTTATCATTATCACAACTACTGTGGGAATCAGGTGGCCATAGTATATGTGTAGACCAGTCTAGCTGTTTGGACACGTGTACGGAGCTTAGCACCGAAATAATCTGACTATGAAAAGCGGGTTCAGCTGGATACTCACTGAGGGGCCCTATTCATTCTCTCTTTGTTCATAACATAGGCTGTGTTTGCAAGGCAGAGACATCTCCTTGTAGAACATTCCTGAGGATTGAGGTAATCTCTGATAACGGAGAGGTGGGCCTCTCAGCTAGTAGAAGATGATGCTGGGAGAATTGAGTTTTGTTTTTCCCTTAACTTTTGCTTTCCTGAAATCCACGTGATTTACTGTAATATTGTAGAATGTGAAACCTATATGGATGCTTTCCTTTTTTCATGCATGTAATATGAGATGTGTAGCCATAATAACGCCTTCTGATGACACTGTACTTTGATTACTAATAAAAGAGATTGCGAGGCTGTGTGCTTTGCTCTCTCATCCCGAGAAACACTTGTCCTGTGTCATCTCTAATCTGAACCTCTCATGGGAAGCCCGCCAGGATGATCGCAACATCTGGTGACCCCGACGTGATAACCCTTGAGGCTATATGTCTCTTGGAACTCCCCGTTCTCACCACCTGGAAGAGGCTGTGCACCCCGATTTCGCCTGAAACACAACAATAATCTTTCGTGAGTATGGGGAGAGGTCTTTCCAAGCAGCAGACGGAGCATCTGAAGAGCTTGGTGAGATATCCAAGACTAATATTACTATTTTAAAAAATAACGGGAAAGTCCTGCCCGTGAATTTGATTTACCTTCTAAAATACATTTGGCAATATTATCCGGCTTATCCGGAAAAGGGCTCTTTAAAAGTGAAAGTGTGGAAACAGATGGGAACCTGCCTCCACGAACCTCCTCAAGCCCCTGAAAAAATTCTTGCACTCTGGAGATTGGTTATAGAGTGTTTAATGATACATGAGAAAGTTTTCAGGACACTGATAAGTTTCCCGACAAGCCCTCCACCTGATTATAAAGTTAAAATTGTTACCTCAAAACCATCTTTAATTGAACTATCAGTTCCTTCTGAAGGAGCTGGTTACACCCCCATTAAGCAGAATTTAAAGAAACAGTTAGAAAAAAAGGAGGGGTGGAATATAGAAGAAATTCCTGAAATGCTTTCTGTCTGTCTACCGGCTGCAACTTTGCAAGTTTCTTCTGAATGTGCTTATCAAGCCTTCAGAAAAGTGCCTGTTTCTGGCAAGCGTCAACAAGCCTTCTCTAACATAAGGAAAAAAAGCTAAAGAGAACGCCACTTAAAAGCAATTGTTGGGCTGGGAAAAGATCTTGATTTGGCAGATATGATTAAAGTGTGTCAGGATATAGGAACATCGTATAAAACCAATTTGTTAGCACTGCTTTATCACAAGGCAGCAAACCTCAAGGGAAGTGTTAAAAGAAAGTGTAAAAATCCAAAAAAGGGGGGCATGTCTGTAACATCTCGTCCTCTCTTTTTTCAGGGATCAAAAACCCTGGTAAATCATTGTATGAATGACATTTTAATTGGAGTGCAAAAAATACAACCTAATTGGCTTTTTGAAATACAAAATGATTTATGTGTAAATGAATTGCACATTGCCCCAGAAAAAATACAGCTGCATATCTTTGTTAATATTTCCTACTAGTAAGCTACCCACAGGAGTATTGGCTGCTTTAAAACAGCAAAAAGTATATTGTATTGAATGGCTTTATTTGTCTCATTGAAATTATAACCTTGGGGCGTACTCCAGCCTGTCGAAGAAATGGAACTGATTTAATAAATATTGTTCTTTCTGTCTCAAAATCTGACTTTCACTTATGCAGCTATCTCAGCTTTCCACACTTTTTCTCAACAACCTTTTAATCTGACCTCTGACTCTCAATATGTTTGTCAGGTTGAAAGAAGAAATTGTTTATTGTTCTTCCCACCTGGGGTTTAGCAGGTAGTAAAACCTGTCTAAATGGGAAGGCTCAGATGATTTGAACTGATCAACTTGAAGTGATTTCTGTTAAAAATATTTTGTTGATGTGCATCTATAATGATAGTGTGTAGAATTGAATGTGGTTGAATTAATTATGATATTTTTGGCTGGCCAGCAAAAATGGATGGGCTTCGGCTTGAAGCTGTGGAAAAGTGGGCAATGGTTATGGGCCCAAAAATCACCATTGTGATTAAAACTGCTGCCTGAATTTTTTCCACTGTTTTGGGAATAAGCTAGTTCATTGAAATAATTTTAATGACTGATTTGCATGGAGGACGCATTAAATGAAATTTTTTATGTGAAAGTGGTTTATACGAAAGGTCTGATTGCAGTAAAAATGTGAATGCCTGTGTGTTGATAAGGTGAGAAATTAGAGAAATACTGAACGTGTTGCTTTGTTGTAAGTATGCTGAATGGAGGAGGGAAGCGAGGCTTGGTTGCGTGCTGTAAAACATTTTTTCCCTCTTCCCCCCTCCTTTTTTCCTTTGGAGGAGAGAAACAGTTCCTTTTAACTTTTTTTCCTTTCTCTCACCCCCTCCTTTTTTCCCTGGGAGGTGAGAGGCACGAAGAGGGGGGCTACGGGTTTTTTTGTTCTTTTCACCATTTTTTTTCTCTGCTGAATCAGCCTGAGAAAGGCGGGGTAAAGGGTGATATCTGATGCCTGCCTTTGCACAGCACTGTTTTGGCTCAGAATGCAATCTTGACTTTCTTTTTCCTTCTGGAAATTTTTGATGTTTCAAATACTTTCATACTCAATTATATTTCAGAGTATTGACTCGAAATACCTCATTTAGATTGTTTGTTTTATTTTTGAAGCTGTTTTTCTTACTCCTTAATGTTTTTATGTCTGTGTGCATTCTGCATACTTAACAGATGGCACGTTTGTTCGTTTGTATGTTTGTTTGTTGTCTGTTTGTTTGTTTGTCAGCAGCATAAGTTGCTGCCATTTTAGGAATTGTCACAGAGATGAGTTAGAAATTAAAATATGTAGACAGAGAGATAAAATACTTAGGACATTTAATTAATGAAAGAAGTAACAAAAATAACACCTGAAGAGTTGAGGAAATTTTTAGGATTGACTGGATATTGTAGGCTGTGAATAGATAATTGTGCTATTTTGAATAAAGACTGGTATGCAAAGAACCCAGTGTTACAGGGAATGTAAGGGAATGGCTTTGAGGGTTTTAACCCAGAAGTGGGGAGGGAAGAGAGAGTCAGTAATGTTTTTGTCTAAAATGTTAGATCCTGATGTTAAGGATTTCCAGATTGTGTTCAATCAGTGGCAGCTATGGCAGAGTCAGTAAGGAAAGCAGAAAGTTGACTTTTGGAAGTATCAGATATTGGTGCTGAGAAGGGGTTGAATTGTTTATAGATGGGAAGACGTAAGAGAAGAAGTTGGTTTGCACAGACTTGGGCTGGCTTGGAAGTCAGAATGGCAGTGGGAGAAAGGACTTGAATCTTTAGTGTTATAAGGAGATTTGTTTATTGGAAGGTTATAGATATTGTGGGTGGCGGAGACAGAGATTTCCATCAAAATAAAAAAGCATTAGCGAAACAATTTGGTCTCACGGCAGCCGAAGCGACTGCCATCATACAACAATGTCCTACCTGTAATCAACAAGCTCATTCTATCCCTATGGGTGTAAACCCTGGAGGTCTCAAAGCTTGTGAAATCTGGCAAATGGATGTGACTCAATATCCATCCTTTGCCCCATGGAAATATTTGCATGTTTCCGTGGATACTTATTCAGGATTTATTATGGCATCCCCACAAAGGGGAGAAGCAACCAAACATGTAATAAATCATTGTATTAGGACTTCTGCATCGATGGGATGCCCAATTGAACTTAAAACTGACAATGGACCTGCGTACACCAGTACTGCCTTTGCAGACTTTTGTAACAAGTGGTCCATCACACACAAATTTGGTTTACCCTACAATTCTCAACGGGCTAATCAGACCCTCAAAAACGCCCTGGATAAATTGAAAGAGGAAAAATGCCTCGGCCTCCCAGCCATGCAAAACAAACTCAATCTTTGCTTATATACTTTGAACTTTCTTAACCTGACTGGACAGCCTTCCACATCAGCTGCGACCCGTCATTTTTCTGCTTCTCCATCAGCTACCCCAAACCATAGGTCTATTTCCACCAACTACCTGATCCTGCATGGAGAGGGCCCGCTGACCTTATTACCTGGGGCCGTGGATACGCTGCTGTCCAGGACAATGATCGCATCATTTGGATCCCCAAAAGACATGTAAGACCATTTCATTTACAACAAAAAGGAGAAACCCCTCATGCTGAGATTTAAGAAGAAAACACCTTGCTGAGTCCTACCGGCAACGGACTCTCAACGCACAGTGGTGATCATCAGCTTTGTAGGACCTGGTCTCCTGAGCACAGCGGAAGATTCATCAGGAGGAAATTACCTTCACATTGTACATATACATTTTCCTCCTCGCTGCTCAGACACTCCTCAACATGGGTACTGCTCACTCCTATTTGCATGGCTGAGTGTCAATCATATCCCTCTGGAGCTGGATACGCCCTACTTCCTGCTTCTTCCTCAGTCTTTTTCACTCAGCCATTTGTCAGAGTGCTTGAGTGTCCTTCTCTTCGCTTAGAAATATATTCTAATTTGTTAATTCACTTTAATTTCTTCTTTACTAGTAATTTTTTTTTGTTTCTGGAGGCTGCGCTTTTCTGAGCTTTAATTTTGTGAGGCTGGTGTGTGTGGAACGGCGGTGTGGGGATCCGGCCGCCGTTCGTGGCTTGGCTTTGCTGGCGGCGCTTTGAATCCACGTTTTGCCGCCATTTGCTTGCCGCTGAAGCCGCTTTTCTATTTCCTGCCTTTTGGCCAGCGCAGCCTCGTTACTGGCGTTGTGGCTTGAGTCCCTGCTGGCTGGCATACTCATTAGCCGAACAGAGGCTCATTTGTCTAATTCTGTGGTCCAGCCGTAGGCGCTTTGTTTCACCTGGCTTGCGACGTCCCAGGGCTTCCCTCACGGGCCGCCATCTTATTTTCAACGGCCGCCATCCATTGTGCCTCTCCAGCTTGTGCAGCGACCTGGGCTTTGGTTTCCAGGGTCGCTAGCCTTACTGCAGGTGTGGACGCAGTCCAGAGGTTACCTGCACTTGAAGTCTGACTGGCTCATCGTGACTGCCATCATTCAGGGAAGTAAACCCCTTTTTTTGCTTAATTTAAAAAAAAAATGTTTATATGTATATATGTTACTGGCAGTAATTAGATGCTAATAGATATCATTATATTTTTTGGGTAAATCTTTAAAAAAATTTTCAAAAATTCAAAATTCAAATTTTTTTTGAAAATTTAAAAATTTTAAAAAAATTCAAAAAAATTCAAAAAAATTCAAAAAATTGAATTTGACCCAAGTCAAAGGGTTGCTTTTACAAACAATATGGAGGCTGTTGCTCTGTCTTCAGACCTTGACAGGAGACTCTCCCCATCTCCAGTTCCTTCTCCTAAGCAGGCCAAGGGGAGGAAGACCAAGGGTTCCAAATCTGCAAAGTCTGGCAAGTCTTCTAAATCAGACAGGGATGCCCAACGCAGACACAATGCCCTGGAAAAACAATTCTCAAAGGCACAACACCAGGCACACTTGCTTGATTGTCATGAACTGGTTGATGAAGATTTGGACCACAATGTTGTTTGTGACCCGGGGGTTCTCCAGGATGTTGCAGTCCAGGATGCTGAACCTTATGCTGTCTGTCCTTCCACTTCTAAAGGGTTGCCCTTGACCTCTTTTAACCAGCCCTGTGTCAGAGCTAGATCAAGGTCCTCTAGCATGGCTAGTCACAATTCTCAGGCCTCCAGGCATGCTCCTGAGGCTACCTTCACACCCACTGCAGCAGGTCTCCGCCCTGAGGCGAGGCCTACCTTTGGTCAGCCTGTGGATTTCCAGTCATTGTTTACTCAGACTATGTCCCACATATTTCAGGTTGGGTTGCAGCAGGCCACTGGTATGTTACCTAATCCAGGTTGTGTTCCTGCTTCCTCATGTCATATGCCGTCTGCCTTGGGGCAGCAACCTTCTACTTCCTATGTTCAGGTGTCTGAACCTGTCAGGGAGGACGATTTCCTAGAAGACTGAGATGTCGGAGGATGAGGAGGCGGTCCAGGACAAGCCTGCCTTTCCGGGATTGTTCAAGCCTTCAATGTTTCGTTCCCTTTTATGCAAAGCGAAGGCTGCTACCAACATGGACACCAATCTAAATCAGGGTTCTGCTTCTGTTCCGCCAGACCCTAATAGTAACCTGTTTAATCTGCCTCAGCCTGATCATAACTTTGTACCGTGTCCTGACCTTTTCTGCCAGGTCATTCAGAAACCATGGGACCACCCCGCTTCGCTTTCCGGCCCGAATACCTTCGATCGACAGCTGTACACCTCAGCCCCTGCACTAGATGCTCTTCTGCAGTTGCCTAAAATTGATGATCCCATAGCCAGTCTGACATCTTCGTCGATTCTGGTAGGTGAAGCCGGTGATGGCCTCAAGTTTGAGGATAAGCGGGCGGAGATGTCATTCCGTAAGACACACCAGGCGGTAGCATGGGCCATTCGTGCTGCTACCTCATCTTCTTTTTTCAACCGGGCATCACTGGTGTGGCTGCGTCAATTGAGGGACAGGCTTCCCCCCGAAGAGGCTCGGTTGCAACAGGATCTGGCTAAATTGGTCGCTGCTGCGGAATATTCGGCCGATGCGTCCTTAGACGCAGCTAAATTTGCTTCGCGAGCATTGGCTTCGACAGTTTCTTCTAGACATCTTTTATGGCTTCGCAATTGGAGAGCTGACGCAAAATCCAAGTGGCGCTTGACTGCTGCTCCGTACAAAGGTCCGGCTTTGTTTGGCTCGTCCCTGGATTCCATCCTGGTCAAAAACAGGGATAAGAAGAAAGTGTTGCCCATGGCATTCAGACACCAGGATAGGCGCTATTTCCCTTATAGCCAGCAGCCCTTTCGTCAGGACCAAGGCACTGGAAGCGCCTCTTATCACCGATCATCTCAGTTCTTTTACCAACCAGCTTCAGACCGGACGTCCTTTCGTGGCCGTGGCCACCGCCAATCCACCTTCCGGCGCCCCTTCCGATCTTTTACTTCCCGATACTCCAGACGTGGCAAGTGACTCACCGTCCCTGGCACCGATTGGAGGCAAACTCCAGGCCTTTTCTCACCTGTGGCCTCTTACCACCTCGGATGCCTGGATTGTCCAAACTGTCACCAACGGTCTACGTTTGGAATTCACTACCATGCCACAGGACTTTTATGTGCAATGCCCTTGGCTGGCTCAGCCGGACAAACGACTTCTTCTGTCTCTAGAAATTCAACATCTGTTGCAGATACAGGCCATAGAACATGTCCCATCGACTCAACTCACAACCGGCTTTTATTCAACATTATTCCTGGTACCGAAAAGCTTGGGCGACTGGAGGGGCATTTTGAATCTACGACGTCTCAATCAACACATCTTATACCGTCGGTTCAAAATGCATTCTCTAAAATCATTGCTAGGCTGCATCCGGCGGGGAGATCTGATGCAATCAGTGGATCTAAAGGAAGCGTACCTGCACGTTCCCATTCACCAGTTGCACAGAAAGTACCTCAGGTTTGCGTTTGGGGACCACCATTTCCAGTATCGGGCGATGCCGTTCGGCCTTTCGTCCGCTCCGAGGACTTTTACAAAACTGCTGGCAGCGGTAGCGGCGTCGCTCAGAGAGGTTCCTGTCCATCTGGCATGCTACCTCGACGACATTTTGATTCTGTCATCATCAACCGATCTGGCAATTCGCGACTGGGAGCTGGTAGTTCAGACTCTTCAGGACCACGGGTTCACTTTGAACTTCGCCAAAAGTCATCTGTCCCCCACAACTTGAATCCTGCATCTCGGAGCAACGATAGATTTGAGTCAGTGTGTGGTTCTTCTGTCTCCCGACAGGTGAGTCAGCATTCAGCAATTGGTGTCTCACATCCTTCTGCACCGGACTGTACCCTTGCTGACACTTTCCCAGCTTCTGGGAAAACTAATATCATGCATAGACATTGTCCCTTGGGCACGTTTCCACCTTCGTTGCCTACAGTGGTTCCTGCTTCCTTTCCAAAAACAGGGTCGAGCGGAATCCCTATTCAAGGTGACAGTGCCGTCTCCAGTTTGACTTTCCCTGCGGTGGTGGTTGTCTCCGGCCCTCAGCAAGGGCTCTCCTTTTCTGGAACCGGAACGGATGGTGTTAACCATGGACGTGAGTCTGCGGGGCTGGGGAGCCCACCTCAACTCTCAGTTAGTCCAAGGTGTCTGGTCGCCGACAGAAAAGCTGCACAATATAAATTGGCTAGAGCTCAGAGCGGTCCGGTTCGCTCTTCTACATTTCAAACATCTTGTATATCACCAAGACCTTCTGATTCTAACGGACAATGTGGCCACCAAGGCCCATATCAACAAACAAGGGGGGACCCGCTCTTGGACTCTAATGCAGGAGGCAGAGCGGCTTCTGTCATGGGCGGAGCTCCATCTCCTATCGATAAGAGCCGAACACATTTCAGGGACTGTAAATCGGGAAGCGGATTGGCTCAGCAGAGACCAGATAGATCACGCCGAGTGGCAGCTGGACCCCGGCCTGTTCCAGGACCTGTCAAGGAGGTTCGGTCTCCCGGTAGTGGACCTGTTTGCGACAGCTCACAACACTCAATTACCGAGGTTTTTTTCCCATTACCCGTCACCAGCGGCGGAAGGTCTGGACGCTCTTCGCAGTCCATGGCCCCAGGGGCTCCTTTATGCATTCCCCCCCCTACCTATCATCTCCAAAGTGATTCGGAAGGCAATTCAAGAGTGGGCGACTCTTCTGCTGATAGCGCCCTATTGGCCTCGTCGAGAGTGGTTCGCAGACCTCAAGAACCTATCCGTCGAACCACCGTGGAAGATTCCACCCGACAGGGTCGTCCTGACTCAAGGTGCCGTACGCCACCCGGAGCCAGAATGGCTCCGATTAGCCGTGTGGCATTTGAGCGCATAAAGCTGTTCAAGGACCATTTATCTGAAGATGTCATTTCCATTATTCAGGCCGCCAGGCGACCATCTACAATTCGCATTTATGATGCTTCATGGACTGCCTTTACGAGATAGTGCGGAGATCATCACATTGACCCCACGTCTGCAAGTGTTCCGGACATTCTGCGCTTCCTGCATGCGGGGTTCTCTAAAGGACTTGCTCCTGCGACCCTGCGCCGTCAGGTGGCTGCTCTGGCCACTGTCTTGTCTGGGGATAATCACGTTCCTTTGTCTCAGGATCCCAGAATTCGTTCATTCCTACAAGGGGTCACCAACCTGCGGCCCCCGCCGATTCATCGCTACCCTACATGGGACCTTACCTTAGTATTACAAGCCTTGACTACACCACCGTTCGAACCTCTTGCTTCGATCAGCCTGCGTTACTTGTCATTGAAGATGGCCTTTTTGTTGGCAATTACTTTGGCTCGACAAGTATCCGAAATTGCAGCCTTGTCCATGAGAAGTGATCTCTGTATCTTCTATCCCGACCGCGTGGTTTTACGACTAGACCCAGCATTTATCCCAAAAGTGAACACACGTTTTCATCGGGCCCAAGAAATTATCTTGCCAAATTTCTGTCCGGACCCTCGCCATCCTACTGAGAGACGCTGGCATACCTTGGATGTGCGTAGAGCGTTGAGATGATATTTTAAGAGGACTGCCTCTTTCCGCAGAACTGAGGCGTTATTGGTCTCCTTCCTCCCCTCTTCCTTGGGTCAGAAGGTATCTTCAACAACCGTAGGCAGGTGGCTCAAAGCCTGTATTTCCAGAGCTTATGAGTTGCAGGGGGCTTCTGTCCCGGGAGGTATCCTGCCCCATTCTACCCATAGTGCTGCAACTTCAGTGGCTTGGGCTACCCAGGCATCTGTAGATGATATTTGCCGGGCGGCCACATGGTCCTCTCTTTCATCTTTTGTAACTCACTATCGTTTAGATAGGTTTGCCTCTGCAGATGCTGCCTTTGGCAGAAGAGTTTTACAGTCTGTAATCTCTCCCCAAGGCCAGGTTTCGGCTTCGTTCCCTCCCTCTTAGAAAAACTTGGGTATGTCCCATGTTGAGGAGTGTCTGAGCAGTGAGGAGGAAAATGGACGTTGCTTACCTGAACGTCCCTTTTGTCCTCGCTGCGAAGACACTCCGTCTCTCCCTTCTCTTCGCTGGGTCTGGCCTTGGTGGGGGTCTTTTCTTATTTCCCTCTGTAGCTGTTCTGTTCCTGTCCTGCAATCTGGTGGTTTTCCTTCGTATCTGTCCTGATGCCCTTGGGACAAGATGTCTTTGTGAAAAGACTGAGGAAGAAGCAGGAAGTAGGGCGTATCCAGCTCCAGAGGGATATGATTGACACTCAGCCATGCAAATAGGAGTGAGCAGTACCCATGTTGAGGAGTGTCTTCGCAGCGAGGACAAAAGGGACGTTCAGGTAAGCAACGTCCATTTTATTAGCCTTAATATAACACTTTCTTACACATACTGTTAGTAGAAGTTTGGGAGTGGGTTTTGTGGGTAATTGTTTTTCTAATTTTGCTAGTAATTTTGTTTCACACGTATAAGTGACTATGATTTGTTTATGGCCTTGGACATTGTTAGCTTTGGGACTCTCAAGTGACCATGTAAGGAATATCAAATCCCCAGATACATACACTTTAAGTCAAGTACGCTCCTGCCAAAAACGCATTGTCTATGCACGAGGTCCTTACTTTCTACCTAAGTCTACTCCACCACCTAAGGTTCCCATATTGACATTTCCAGCTGAGGGGGGAGTGAATAAGGACAATGGGCCTCTGCAACAATTGCATAGAGGAGACTATATATCACGGATTCTGGAATTAAGTCACGATCTTGCATCTATTGCCCCTACATCTCATGATCCTTCATGTCAGCAGCCTCTACATTCAATCATGATGGGACAGTAATAAAAGACATTCAAATAGCTGCTAATCGGACAAACTCCACTACTCCTATTTCCCAAACCACACCCACCACTGACACTGGGTGGCTCATTAAAAACTCAGATATCCAGAGGCATCTTGCCCAATCTCGGGTGGCAATGAACTATCGGGATCTTCATTTATTAAATAACTGGACAGTACATATGTTCAACGAGACTATCAAGGTGCTGAAGCTGATGAACAAAGAACTGGCTGAAATCAGGGAGGTTGTCTTACAAAACCGATATGCCTTAGATATTATGCTAGTAGCTAAAGGAGGCGTTTGTGCCCTCATACACTCACATTGTTGTACCTATGTATATTGTATCTATAATCGTACTGCTTGTTTTGCTTTGTTGCTGTATCCAATGTCTACCCTCCCTTCTGCAAATGTGCAAAGGTTTTATTCCCTCCAATAGGAAGGACGTCCTGATAAGTGAAACCAAAGCCCTTCTGGAACTGGAGGAACAAATCAGGTGTGGTCAGAGAAGGTGCTCGGGACTTGCAAGATAGGGCTTCCAAGATAACTCAGAGGTTACAAACTCCTGACATGTGGTTTTCTTGGGTGCCTGGATCCGGATGGATTTACAATTTGTGCGAGCGATTTGTGGAAATGTATAACTGGAATACAACTCAGAAACTTGATGGCCTACCTCACTTGACATCTCCTGGCCACTTTTCCACTAACTTTGTTCACCGTAATAAAAGGATGAGTGAGCTACAAACATTTGCAGAAACCGGAAGGCTGAAGAACATATTGTCTACTGTACTCATGATCATTGCTTTGCTTATTTCTGTATGTTGTAGTATCCAATGTATTCCTGCTTTGTTTGCTATGATGACAAACATATTTGCCAAACGTAAAGAGAACATCATAATAACAACATAGCTGAACCCTGTTGCAAAAAACAAAAACAGAGGAGATGTGGGAATCAGGTGGCCATAGCATATGTGTAGACCAGTCTAGCTGGTTGGACACGTGTACAGAGTTTAGCACCAAAATAATCTGACTATGAAAAGCGGGTTCAGCTTCGTTCTCTCTTTGTTCATAACATAGGCTGTGTTTGCAAGGCAGAGACATCTCCTTGTAGAACATTCCTGAGGATTGAGGTAATCTCTGATAACGGAGAGGTGGGCCTCTCAGCTAGTAGAAGATGATGCTGGGAGAATTGAGTTTTGTTTTTCCCTTAACTTTTGCTTTCCTGAAATCCACGTGATTTACTGTAATATTGTAGAATGTGAAACCTATATGGATGCTTTCCTTTTTTCATGCATGTAATATGAGTTGTGTAGCCATAATAACGCCTTCTGATGACGCTGTACTTTGATTACTAATAAAAGAGATTGCGAGGCTGTGTGCTTTGCTCTCTCATCCCGAGAAACACCTGCGTCTGTGTCTTCTCTAATCTGGACTTATCATGGGGAGCCCGCCAGGATGATTGCAACAACTACCTTGACCTGTTACTTTAGTGTTCCTATTAAGGTCAGCAAGGGCATTGTATCTGTTATGCTGGGACACAGCAAAAGCTTTGTGTTTATGGTTCACAGCTCTCACCCTACCAGATCCCACGGTTGTTCATACTGCCCTTCTCCTGCAGGATCTTTGTGGTAGAGGGGGCTGATAGCATGGCAGCTCAATAGAGTGGAATGGATGAATTAGGCACCTAATTTCTGCTTGGAGAGCACAGATTAGAGATTCTAGATAGGTAATCTGTCCACATAGATTAGTAATTTGTTTCTAGACTAGTATCCAAATTTGAAGAGAGTACTGCGAAAGACAGCTGCAAAACAAGTATTACACTGAACTAAACAGGTCATTTTGAAATACGATAAAACAACAGTCTCAAGTGCACTAACCCTGAATATTTATTGCTATTTTTGGTTTATAGTTATATGATTCAAAGGCCGCTACCTTTGTCCTCTGTAATCCCTCTGTCAACCCCATTTACAGCCAGCAGCTCCTCCCACTAGCCTCTGGCAAGTTAAAATTAACTTCCCTATTTCAGCTTTGTTTGGAAGGAAAATGGTTAATCTCTGTTCCTGAAAAGCAGGGTTCAGAAATCTGGCTAGTTCCTGTGTCTATATGTTCTGGTAATTGGTTTAACAAGGAACAGCCGTGTTTGCTCTTTTGCTACATTCTAGAGCTAATAGCTTTCTTTGTAGTTAGGCT
This sequence comes from Arizona elegans, assembly GCA_022577455.1. Classification (NCBI taxonomy): domain Eukaryota; kingdom Metazoa; phylum Chordata; class Lepidosauria; order Squamata; family Colubridae; genus Arizona; species Arizona elegans. Next base: position 1,018,629 of record JAKOOJ010000063.1, on the reverse strand, counting down.
TATCTCAAGTGTTTACACTTGAGCTTGCCTGGGGTGTGAGCTCTGGCAATGAGCCAGACAAGACTTGTGTTTTAGTTTTAAAAGGATTTAAACTGTTGTGTTTTGTAATTATTTGTATTGTGTTTGAATTTTTTCCTGCCTCATGGTCTCTTTTTCTATCTGGGGAGGGGGTCTTCCTTCACTGCTTTAGTGGTTCCTGGCACTGTCCTTTTGGGGTGTACTTCCAAGAGGCAGGATGCAAGCTTGGCACTGATTTTTTACTCCCTTTCTGGGGGGCATGTGATCTTCCCTTAAATCTGGATGATTTCCTTAGGATATCTTGTGAGGTGAGTGAGACCAGCCGTGCTTGACAAACACTGCCAATGGGAACCTTTGTAAGTGCTTCCTTTACGCACCAAACAGTGTCAACCACCAGCAGGAGCCCCTGTTCCTCAGCCTTGACTTCAACCCAGTCACCTCCCTCCCACCAGCAGAAGCCCCTGTACCTCAGCCTTGACTTCAACCCAGTCGCCTCCCTCCCACAGTCAACATCCTTCCACATCCCCAGTGGCAACAATTATTTCTATGCAAATAGCTGTGGGAGGTTGGACTAAGGACTTAACTCTTGCAGGTTCACCCCAGGCTCGGACTGTCTTGAGCTGGCAGGGCGGGGTGTGTGTGGAGGGACCCAGGCTGCCCCCTTGTCCTGATGATCGCTTTCTTCCTGCAAACCAGTCAGGACTTTTAGGTTTCTCTAGCCCGGGAGACAGTGCTGGAGAAGCAGTGACTGATCTGATGGTGAGCGCCTTTGCCTACCTGCAGAGCCAGGCTCTGGGTCTTTCTCAGTCACGGAGGAAACGCCGGTCACTAAAGGGTTACAACCAAGCCAGTAGCTCTAGGACAGAGTCCACCAACAAAAGAACCCCCGCCTCTTCCTGTATCCAGTTTTTCGACTCGGTCCAGTAGAGGACAGTTGTGTCTGTTAGTTCTCTCTCATTAACTCTTCGTGGGGGAGTTATTTGGCCATTGCTGGCTTATTTCTACTTAGTTTGCTCTTTTCTGCTCAAATTGCTGGCGTTTTCTTCAAAAGCGGCTAAACTTAATTGGAATCAGCTGGGCAGCGCTAGAAACGCTCCAGCGGCCCTGAGCAGCCCCGCAGCAGCGCCCACGTGCGTTTTGCAACGCCCTACCTTTTGCAGCACTTTCAAAGGATTTTGAGGCTTTTGGAGAGGTTTCCCTGCCTCCTGCTGCTGTTTGGAGAATTCTGGCTGCTGATTTCTGGCGCGAAGGCTTTTCCGCGCCCAATTTTGCCGCGCTGTTAAGCCCTTTGGCTAGCGGCCATTTCCTGCCTCCTGAGTAATCTTCCTGGCTCCTGGATTCTACTCTGCTTCTCTCCTGGCGCAGTGAGTTACCTGAACCACCAATTATCCCCTGTGGGTGCATTTAAGGGTGATTTCTATCCTTTGCATTTATTCTGAGCTGTAAAAGTAAATTTCTGCTTTATCATGGCTGATGCTAGGAGCAATAAATCCCAAAGCAAAGGAAAAAGGGGCCATTCTTCTGATCCTAAAGAAAGTTCCTCAGGGGATTCTGTTCCTCCCAAGGCAGCCAGAATTTCTACTAGATCCAATCACTCCAAGAGTTCTAATTTGGCTGCATCATCAAGAGAAGAGACCAGGAGGCATAAGGCCATGGAAAAGGCCTTTCAAAAAGCTGCTTCAGAGGCCTCTAGAATTTCATCTCCTTCTGTGGGGCCTTCTAAATCTCCTGCCCTCCCCACTTCCAATGTGGCTGTTCCTTCTTCCCAAATTCAAATTGAACATGATTTTTCTCCTGATCAGTCTACTCTGGATGAGAATGTAGTTGTTGATGCTTCTTCAGTTTTTCCTGCTGCTAGGCCTCTATCTCCAATTGTTTCTATTCAGGCCACCCCAAGGCAAGATCCTCCTGAGCCTCAAGCCCAATCCTGCATTCAGGGGTCTGAGGCTCCTGTAAATTTAACTCCTGCCCTAGCTGAACTTATTTCTGTTTCAATTAGGCAGGGTATTGCTGAAGGCCTTCAGCAAAGGGCCTCTTCTGAGGCCTCCAGTTATGTGAGTCAGCAGAGTTGTTCTGTGAGGGCCCAGGCTGTTGCTGATCCTGTGCAATGTGAAGAAAGGGTGGATTCCCCGGAAAATGCAAGTCAAGGTTCCCTGTCTGAGGGGGAAATTGCCCCTGATCAAGATCTCTTGGATGATGAAGGTCTAGAACCAGACCAGCATTCCTTCATTGGTCTTTTCAAGCCTCAATTATTCAGATCCCTTCTATTTAAAGCTCAAAATGTTACTGGCCTGGGAATTTTTTCTACTCCTTCCTCTCAAGGGGCTTCTACTTCCTCTTCTCAGCATCCCTCTTCATCATTATTATTTCAGGAACCTTCCATTCGTGCAGAGGTCGTTCCAGCTCCCAAGCTGTTTTCTGATGTCGTTCAAAGACAGTGGTCTTCTCCTAGTTCTGGCTCGGTTCCCAATGGTCTAGATAAAAGATTTTATAATATGGCATCTGATTTTGCTAATATTCTTCAAGTTCCTTCTGTAGATGCTCCCGTCGTCGCCCTCTCTTCTGCATCTCCTCTTACTGGTCCGTCAGAGGAATTCCTGCGCCCTGAAGATAAGAAGTTTGAACGCTCCTTGGTCAAGGACCACCAGGCCTCAGCTTGGTCCATTCAGGCCTCCTCGGCCGCTTCCTTTTTTAACAGGGCCTCCATCCTTTGTCTTCGCCAACTACAGGAAAGTCTGCCTCCTTCTGATATGCGATCTCACCAGGACATCAACAAGATCCTAGCTGCTGTTGAGTTCTCTGCTGATGCTACTCTGAATGCGGCAAGGTTTTCAGCTAAGGCTATCGGGGCTTCAGTCACTTCTCGTAGGCTCCTGTGGCTTCGTCAGTGGCAGGCAGATGTTTGGAACAAGTGGAGACTGGCATCAGCTCCTTTCTCGGGGAACTATCTCTTTGGCCCAGCCTTGGACCCACTCCTCATCGAGACGAAGGATCATCGCAAGATTCTGCCCGCCTTATCGAGAAGATCTGATCCTCGTCAGCAGGGTTCCTTTCGAAGCCATTCCTTTCGCTCCGACTTCTCTTCCTTCCAGTCCAGGCCTCAGCGGTACTCTCAGCCCAGGGACGAACAACAGCAGGATTTCCAGGTCAGGCAGGGGTCCCGTTTCCCTCCCCGCAGACCCTTCAGGGGGGGTAGGGGGCGTCCCTTTCGCAGGTCCCGTTAGTTCTCCTTTACCTATCTCTGACTCCTTAATTGGAGGTAGGTTAGCATTTTTTGCTGACCAATGGGATAGTTCAGTTTCAGACCCCTGGATTAGACATACTATTAGGTTTGGGTTGATCCTTGAGTTCTCTTCGGTTCCTCCTGACTTGTTTGTCAGGTGCCCTGTCTCTCATGTCAGGTCCAAGAGGGTTCTGCTAGATGAGGCTATTCAACATCTTTTGGAGATTAGGGCTGTTCAATGTGTTCCCCTAGGGGAAGTTGGCCAGGGATTCTATTCCCGTTTGTTTCTAGTTCCCAAGGCTTCAGGAGGCTGGAGGGCCATATTGGATCTTAAATCCTTGAACCGATATATAGTCTATCGTCGGTTCAAGATGGAATCCCTCCAGACCATTCTCCTTTCTATCCATCCAGGTGATTTTTTGTCTTCCATCGATTTGACGGAGGCTTATCTCCATGTGCCCATTTTTCCGGACCATTGGAAATACCTCCGTTTTTGTTATCGGGGTAGGCATTATCAGTATAGAGCCCTTCCCTTTGGCCTTTCCTCAGCTCCTAGGGTCTTTACAAAGATCATGGCTGCCTTAACGGGCCATATGAGATCTTTTCCTGTTAGAGTTTTGTTTTATCTAGATGATATTCTTATTTTGTCTAGTTCTGAGGTTAGGGGTAATGAGGATATTCAGGTCACCCTTCAGACCCTGCAATCCCATGGTTTTTTGGTTAATCGTTCTAAAAGCAATCTAGTTCCCTCCACGTGCATTCAGCATTTAGGGGCTGTTATTGATTCTGTCAGGTTGCAGGTTTCCCTTTCTCAGGATCGTCAGGACAGCATTGTTGAGCTGGTAGGTCAGGTTAAGGCCTCTCGCTCTTTTTCCCTCCTGGGGCTTTCCCGCTTGCTAGGGAAAATGGTTTCTGCCTTCGGGATCACTCCCTGGTCTCGGATTCATAGCCGGGAACTCCAATGGTTTTTACTTCCGTTTCAACGGTCTCGCAGGAGCACGTCAGAGGCCAGAGTCCCCTTGACTCCTCAAGTTCTCCGGTCCTTGGCATGGTGGACCTCTCCGGCTCTTGCTCAGGGATGCCTGTTCAGAGTGCCTCAGCGCGTGAGCATCACCACGGACGCGAGCCTCTTCGGATGGGGGGCTCACCTGGGGTCTCAGCTGGCCCAAGGGCAGTGGTCGGTCCAGGAGAGGGGACTTCACATCAACATCTTGGAGCTCAGAGCCATCTTCCGAGCTCTTCGCAAGTTCGCTCCTCTCCTTCGAGGTCTGGATGTCTTGATCAGAACAGACAACGTAGCTGCCAAGGCCCACATCAACCGGCAAGGAGGGACCCGCTCCAAGGCTCTCATGAGGGAGGCGTCTCGTCTCTTCAGGTGGGCGGAGAGTCATTTGGCATCCATCCACGCCTCTCACATCTCAGGGTCAGCAAATGTTCAGGCGGACGCTCTCAGTCGATCGGTGGTGGACCAGACGGAGTGGAGCCTTGATCCACTTCTGTTCCAGGACATCGTGCATCGCTTCAGCCTTCCAGCAGTGGACCTCTTCGCGTCCGAATCCAACCACCAGCTTTCGAGGTTTTACACGAGATTTCCTGTCCCGGGAGCCGAAGCTGTGGATGCCTTGATCAGCCCGTGGCCTTGTCTTCTTCTCTATGCTTTCCCACCTCTTCCCCTTATCTCCAGGGTCATCAAGAAGCTGTTGCAGGAACAAGCCGAGCTCATCCTTCTGGCTCCCTTCTGGCCCAGACAACCGTGGTTTGCGGATCTGATGGCTCTCTCTGTTGCTCCCCATTGGCAGATCCCGGCCGACAAAATATCTCTGTGGCAGGGCCGTCTAGCTCATCCAGACCCTCAGTGGTTCCGGCTGACCGTCTGGAGGTTGAGCGGTTCTTCCTGTCCTCAGCCAGGGTGACTTCGGAAATAATTTCTATGATCCAGGCCTCTCATCGAGGATCAACGAACCGTATTTACAATGCCACTTGGATGGCCTTCTCTGCCTGGTGTCGCCATAAGAAGGTCCTTCCTACTGCTGCTTCCATTCTTGACATCCTGGGCTTCCTTCACGATGGCTTCAAATCGGGGCTTTCTCCCAATACCCTCCGGAGGCAAATCTCTGCCATCTCATCTATCTTCACCTGCGGCACCGCTGCGTCTGTGTCCACTCATCCTCTCATCCGTTCATTCCTCAGAGGCGCAACCAATCTACGTCCTCCGGCTGTTCATCGGTTTCCCACCTGGGACCTGAATAAGGTTCTGTTAGCTCTTACTGGTCCTCCTTTTGAACCTCTCCGGGAAGTCTCGCTGAAGTTCTTGTCTTTTAAGGCAGCCTTTCTAGTGGCTATCACCTCGGCTAGGAGGATCTCGGAGTTGGCTGCCCTCTCAGTTCGCCAGGATCTCTGTATTATTCATCCTGATCGAGTAATTTTGAGATTGGATCCAGCTTTTATTCCAAAAATCAATTCAGCTTTTCATCGTTCTCAAGAGATCATTCTTCCCAACTTCTGTCCTTCCCCCCGTCATCGCTTGGAGACGGTGTGGCACAAGCTTGATGTTCGTCGGGCTCTCAAGATTTATATCTCCAGGACTTCTTCCTTTTGTCGCTCCGAGGCTCTCTTTGTGTTTCTCCAACCCCAGCCCATGGGGTCAAAGGTTTCTTCTACTACCTTGGGTCGATGGCTCAGGGCTTCCATTTCTTTAGTTTACGAAGCTCAATCGTTGCCAGTGCCTCGTGGTGTTACAGCCCACTCTACCAGGAGCGCGGCTACTTTGGCTGCCTGGTCTACCCAAGCTTCACTCGAGGAGGTCTGCTGAGCCGCTACTTGGACGTCTCCATCTCCATTTATCCGGCATTACCGGTTGGATGTTTATGCATCGGCGGAAGCCTCCTTTGGAAGACGTGTGCTGCAGTGGGTATCTTTCCAGGACCAGGAGAGGCGCCGGCCTTCTCCCTCCCAATAGGTACACGGGCTTTGGTATATCCCTTTAGTGACCGGCGTTTCCTCCGTGACTGAGAATGAGCGTTGGTCTTACCTGATACGCCACTTCTAGTCACTAGGAAATGCCGGTCACCCCCTCCCAATTGGTCCAGCACCTCTCGTGCTGGCTTTTGGCTGTTGACAGAGTGGGGTGGGTCCTGGGGATTTTTTAACTTTCCTTTATTTTTTTACAGACACGACAGTCTACCTTTCGTCCTCGTCTCAAACTGGATACAGGAAGAGGCGGGGCTTCTTTTGTTGGTGGACTTGGTCCTAGAGATACTGGCTTGGTTGTAACCCTTTAGTGACTGGCGTTTCCTAGTGACTAGAAGTGGTGTATCAGGTAAGACCAATGCTCATTCAATCCATGTGTCAAGCCACCCTCTGGCAGCTGCTTGGTGCCTTCTGTTGCCACTGCTGTTGTTCCTGCAGCGACTGCTCAAGGTTGAGCGCTTGGGCACACACTGGCTCGCTGGCCCAGCTCCAAGCTCAACACGCTGGCTGAGAAGGCAGGCAGGCAGGTGGGGCACTCAGAATTTAAATGCCACAGCCAGGGTGATCCATCACCCGGAAGGAACAGGGCAACTTTGGCAGCTGCAGCAGCCATTGGCTACCGCCCTCACGTAGTCACCACCTCACTGTACATTCATATCATTTTTCTTCTGGCCCCCATGAAGGAAGTGAGAAAGTTGGCACCATCACCCAAGACTTCGAAGAGCCGGTCAGTCATTGACAGATGAGGATGAATTCCTTTGATTATCCACCCATTCTCAAGGGCGAGTCACTTGTGCCTCCCGTGCCTACCACCATCACCATCACTGCCACCACCACCCCTCCCCCCACCCCCGCTCCAGACCATGGGATTACAACCACCTTCCAGTTGTGCACTGTCAGCACCAACAGCTGCAATGGGGATAGTCACTTCCTGGTGGGCAGGGGAGTCTAGTTAAGCCCCCATCCCCACCACCAGGCTGATACCTCCTACCAACATCACCCCAAATTTGGGGGTGTCCTTCTCGCAACCCAGATGCGGGTCCAGCTATGGAGCTCAGAACTTCAGTGCAGGAGACTATGTCCATTACCTGCTCAGTCAAGAGGTGGAAAACAATGAGGGCTACTCCCCCTGTACTCCTACTCTGTACTTGGGAAATGTCTCTTCCTCCATGGTTCAGCACCCCCAGAGTTATGGTAGGGGCACAAGCAGCTCTGCTCAATACATCCATCCCTCTTTTGGAGAGGAGCAGCAGAACTTAACCCTAATTTCAGCCACTCCCACTCTCCTCTCTGCCCACCCAGAAAGCTTCAGTTCCCCTTCTTTGGAGTCATCCTCCACCAGCCCGGACTTTCGACTAGATGAAAGTGAAGATAAATCCTCCTAAAACAGGTTAGTCCGCATTTGTCCAGTGGTTAAGTCATTCTGGACTTTGAAAAGTTTTCTGCAGACCAACCTGGCTTTCCTAAATATCAGAGGAAGTGTTTGGGTCCCAAATGCAACAGGTTATCCTAAAGTGAACCATTGTGTTAAATGCTCAGTTTTAAAGGCATGTGCTCCCCACTGGCTGTGAATCAACCTGGTTTGTCTGACCTATCCAAGTTGCTCTTTTCAGGTAAGGTTGGCAGGGTGATATCCAGAACTCAAGCATTGATCTGTCCCCGTCTACACACACACACAAACACAGCCAGCTGAGGGTTAAGAAAGTACTTGGCACGCACACAGGTCGTTATCTCAAACTTGGCAACAATATAAGCACCATCTGCCAAGAGCTTTACTGCAACAGATAACATAAGATTACATATGCATTGCAAATAGTCCAGCAAAACAATATCCCTTCGGCAGCTTCAGACGTTGTTCAAATGACTAGCCAGAGTTAGTTTTTGTTCGTCACGGAGTTTTACCAGCCACCACCCTCTCTTATATAGTCTCTGGGGTGTGGTCCAGTGACTCAGTTCTAATCCCTAGCACGCCTCCTTAACTGCTGCAACCGTTTATCACGACTTCGTTGGCATGCAACCAGGAATGACGGCTCTCCTTCGCTCTCATCTGAGACACCTGGCTCCTGGCTAATCTCCTCTCCCTCGGCTGGCACCTGAGACAGTGCCAGAGGGGAGGGGCCTGGAGAGGGAGGCCTGGCTGACTCCTCTCCCTCATGTTCGGAGCCCTCTTCCTCCGATGAGATAGGCTCAGAGGGCGGGGCCACAACACTATCCCCCACCGCAGGGCCCTTCCCCCAGGTCTGACGGTCGGGATGGGGTCGGGATGGGAACTGTTCGTGGAAAGCCCGTACCAGGTTGGGCCTGAACGGCAGATGCGTCCACCCAGGTGAAATCCTCGGGCCCGTACCCCTTCCAGGCGATGAGGTATTGGAAGCGCCCCTTCAGCCAATGGGAGTCCCGGATGCTTTCCACCTCGTATGTCAAGGCGTTGTCCTCGTCGGCTGCGGCTGGGGGGGCAGGCGGCGGCAGGCGGCGGAGATGGCTCGCGGGGGCCTCAGGGACCAGGAGGGACTGATGAAAAACGGGGTGGAGCCGCATGGAGCAGGGTAGAGTCAACCGGTAGGCCACCGGGTTGATGACCGCCTCGATAGGGAAGGGACCGATAAAGCGGTGGGCCAGTTTCCTCACCGGCCGGTCCGTGGGGAGGTGTTTCGTGGACAGCCACACCCGATCTCCGACTTCCAGCGGTGGCATCGCCCGGCGGGCGCGATCGGCAAACCGTTTATAATCCTCTTTCGCCCGGATCAGCTGCCGCCGCACCAGTTGCTGCACCGCCTGCAGCTCCGAGAGGAAGTCCCGGGTCTCTGGAACAGGGGAAAAGCCGTGGATGGTATCCAACATTGGCATGGAATGGGGTCATCTGGGTGGAGGTGTGTTGGGAGTTATTAAAGGCGAACTCCGCCAGAGGAAGGTACTCGGCCCAGTTGTCCTGCTGCTGGTTGACAAAACAGCAGAGGTACTGCTCCAGTATGCCGATGACCTTCTCCGTGTCCCCGTCAGTCTCCGGATGGTACAACCACGACAGGCACACCTGCACCTCCAGCGTGGCCATCAGGCTTTTCCAGAAGTGGGCCGTGAACTGGGCCCCGCGGTCCGACACCACCCGGTCCGGCAGGCCATGGAGGCGGAAGATATGTTGCAGGAACAAGTGAGCCATGGTGCGGGCCGAAGGCAGGCCGCAGCACGGGATGAAATGTGCCATCTTCGTGAGCGCATCCACCACCATGAGGACGGTCGTGAACGTAGCGGAAAGGGGCAGGTCCGTCAGGAAGTCCATGGAGATGGCTCTCCACAGTCTCTCCGTTGTTGGCAGCGGCTGGAGGAGTCCAGGAGGGGGGCTGGACGCGGCTTTGGCCTGTCGGCACGTCACACAGGACGTCACGTAGGCGTGCACGTCGTGCCGTACCCGAGGCCACCAAAAAGTCCGCGTCACCAAGTTCAAGGTCTTAAAGAAGCCGAAGTGCCCCGCCGCGGGGTTGTCATGGCACTGGTTCATGACAAGGGCTCGGAGCAGACTCGTGGGCACGTACAGCCGACCCCGGTGCCTGAGCAAGCCCTCCTCCACGGTCCATGGGGACGCGGGGCCAACGTCCGCTCTCCGCTGCTGCAACCAGTCATCCCGTCGCTGCGCTTCCAGCACCTGAGCCCGCAGGTCCACCGGTTCCTGGACCGCGGCCAAGGAGTCCGCTGGCAGCACCGTCCGGGGGGGAAGGGAGTCCTTGGGGCAAAAGTATTCCGGCTTATGGGATAGTGCGTCCGCCCTCTGGTTGAGGCTGCTCGGAACGTACATGACATGGAAGTTCAACTTCCTGGCCGTGGTGAGGTGCTCCAGGTTCCGATGGTCCGTCCGCACCTCCACCTGGTATCGGGCCCCCTCGAGGTGATGTTGCCAAGCCTCGAACGTGGCCTTGATAGCCAGCAACTCCTTTTCCCAGATGGTGTAGTTGCGCTCGGAAGGATTGAGTTTCCGGGAGTAATAAGCGCAGGGAAAAAGAGTGCCGCCATCCACCGGAGCCTGTAGCAGCACCGCCCCAATCGCTATGTTGGACGCATCCGTCTCGACCACAAATGGACGGTGTGGATTAGGGTGCCTCAGGACCGGCTCCGTGATGAAGGCCTGCTTGAGAACCTTGAAGGACTGCTGTTGCGGGGGCCCCCACTGGAACGGGACCTTCTTCCGAAGGAGTTGGGTCAACGGCAAGGTCAGGGTGGCGAAGCCCGGGATGAAGGTCCGGTAGTAGTTGGCGAACCCCAACAGACGCAGGGGTTCCCAACTGCGCAAGGCCTCCACCTTGCGCGGGTCCATCGCGATGCCCTCGGGGGTGATGATGTACCCAAGGAGCTCTATGGAAGTCTGGAAGAAGTAGCATTTCTCCAACTTTGCATAGAGCTGGTGCTCCCGCAGGCGCTGCAGGACCTGGCGGACATGCTGGAGGTGGCTTTCCTGGGTCCGGGAATAGATCAAAATGTCATCCAGGTAGATCAACACGAACCAGTCCAGCATGTCCCGGAAACACGTCGTTCATCAAGTGCTGGAAGACCGCGGGGGCGTTGGTCAACCCGAACGGCATGACAGTATACTCGAAGTGTCCGTACCGAGTGCTGAATGCCATCTTCCACTCGTCCCCCTCTCGCACACGCACCAGGTTGTAGGCCCCTCGGAGATCGAGCTTAGTGAAGATCAAGGCCTCCCGCAACCTCTCCATCAGCTCCGGGATCAGCGGCAGGGGGTAGCGATTCCACACTGTGATGGCATTCAAGCGCCGGTAGTTGCAACACAGGCGTAAGTTCATCCCACGGGCCAGGTTCTTTTCCAGGAAGTCCCGTAAGGCGGCCAGCTCGGGCTCCGACATGGAGTACAGGCGTCCCGAGGGCAGGGGCGCGTTGGGCATCAGGTCCACCGCGCAGTTGTAGGGTCAGTGCGGGGGCAAGCGGTCCACCTCCTTCTCGCTGAACACTTCGGCGAAGGACGTCAGCTCCAGAGGCAAGGAGACGTTCGGGGCGGAGACGTCCTGGCCGGCACAGGTGTGGCGGAGGTGGTCAACACACTGCAGGCTCGGGAACGAGATGGCGTTTCTCGACCATGCCACCTGACGATCGTGCGCCCGAAGCCAGGCCATCCCCAGGACCAAGGGAAAGTGCACGTCCGCCATCACATAAAACTGGATCGCCTCCTCGTGGTTCCCAATGGCGAGGCGCAAGGGCTGGGTAGCGAATTTGATTGGCCCCGCCACGAGTTCCCGCCCATCGATAGTCTCGACCCTCAACTGAGGGTCCACTGGAACCAAGGGAACTTTGTAATGGCCCACAAAGGCCTGGTCCATAAAGTTCGTGGTGGCCCCCGAGTCCACCAGTCGTGCGCCTGGAGCCCCTCCGATCGGTTGGCCAACAACACCTGGGTGTTCAAAATCAGGTGCCGAGGGGGCTCACAGTCCACAGCCGCCGACTCTGGCGGGGCATGGTCACGTGCCTGGCCCAGGGTTTCCCCTAGGCCAGGCCTGGCCCGTTTCCCGGCTGGTCACGCCGAGACTCCGGAACAGGCTTGAGCGCTCCACTCCGCTTCCTGGGACACGAGGCGGCAAAATGTCCAGCCTCGCCGCAATAGAGGCACAACCCCCCTTGGCGTCTCCGCATCCGCTCCTGGGCCGTCAGTTGAGGTCTGGCTGCTCCGAGCTCCATGGGCTCCTCAGCCGTCGCCACAAAGCGTGGTGTGGTCCAGGGCGCTGTCGGTGCGAAACGCGGGGGTGCCGACGCTGTCGGTGGTTCCGGATGGGCCCGACGGGGCCGTCGCCGTTGAAGGTGGGCGTCGATGTGCAGGCATTGGGTCACCAGCGCGTCGAGGGTCTGTGGCGCCTCCACACGAACCAGCTCGTCCTGCATCTCGTCAGAGAGGCCATCCAGGAAGGCATCCATCAGCGCCGCCTCATTCCAAGCCGAATCCTGGCCTAGGAGTCGGAACTCCGCAATATAGTCCTGCAGGGGGCGCTTGCCTTGGCGGAGGTCCTTGATGCGCCTCGCTGCTGTCTGCACCCGGAGGGGGTCTTCAAACATGATGCGCAGGTGTTGCAAAAAGCCCTGATAGTCCAGGAGCAAGGGGCTATTTTGCAGCAACAGGGGCGTGGCCCATCGGGCGGCAGTGCCAGAGAGGGAGCTGATCACAAATGCCACCCGAGCCCGATCATCCGGAAAATCCTCCGGCCTCATCGCCATGAAAAGTTGGCATTGTCCCATGAAGGCCGGGAACATCTCCTGCTGCCCAGAAAACCTATCTGGCACGTTCACTGGGCATCTTGGAAGGGGAGGGGGAGGAGGGGGAGCTGCAGGAGCATTTCCCAAAGCAAATTGAGCAGTTAGCTGTGCTACTTGCTGTTGCAGAAGCTGATTGGCCTCTAGCATCTGCTGTATCTGCTGCTGCAGCTGTTGGTCCATTGTGGGTTAACGATGGAGTATGTGTTGGTGACGAACAAGATGATCTGTCCCCGTCTACACACACACACACAAACACAGCCAGCCAAGGGTTAAGAAAGTACTTGGCACGCACACAGGTCGTTATCTCAAACTTGGCAACAATATAAGCACCGTCTGCCAAGAGCTTTACTGCAACAGATAACATAAGATTACATACACATTGCAAATAGTCCAGCAAAACAATATCCCTTCGGCAGCTTCAGACGTTGTTCAAGTGACTAGCCAGAGTTAGTTTTTGTTCGTCACGGAGTTTTACCAGCCACCACCCTCTCTTATATAGTCTCTGGGGTGTGGTCCAGTGACTCAGTTCTAATCCCTAGCACGCCTCCTTAACTGCTGCAATCGTTTATCACGCCTTTGTTGGCGTGCATCCAGGAACGACGGCTCTCCTTCTTCACTCTCATCCGAGACACCTGGCTCCTGGCTAATCTCCTCTCCCTCGGCCGGCACCTGAGACAGTGCCAGAGGGGAGGGGCCTGGAGAGGGAGGCCTGGCTGACTCCTCTCCCTCATGTTCGGAGCCTTCTTCCTCCGATGAGATAGGCTCAGAGGGCGGGGCTACAACAAGCATGTTGAAGTTAGTTCCTACTAATTCAAATAGGTCTTGCTTTGGAATAAACATGGATAGAGTTCACTCAGAAATCACCTTTTGCACCCAGTGAGTGCCTGTGGAGTTTGTTTTGAGGCCATGCTTTAATAAATGTCACCTATCAATCAAGGCCTTGAATCAATGCTTAATGCAGCAGACTGTGATTGTGTGACATGTCCGTGTTGTTGCCTTTTTCAGGGAAAGCTGGTTATGTGGGCCAGCCCAACACAGTTCATACCAACTTCACCACCAAGCAGTTGATGGAGCAAGAATTCAACTTCAATAAGTATCTTACCAGAGCTCGCAGGGTAGAGATTGTGGCCTGTCTGCAACTCAATGAAACACAGATCAAAATGTAGTTTGAAAACCACAGAATGAAACAGAAGAAGAGGGAGAAAGAGGGAATGGAATGGAATGGAATAGAATGCAAAGGACTGGACTGGACTGGACTGGACTGGACTGGACTGGACTAGACTAGACTAGACTAGACTAGACTAGACTAGACTAGACTAGAGAATGGGAATGGGAATGGGAATGGGAATGGAATTGAATGAAATGGAATGGAATGGAATGGAATAGAATGCAAAGGAATTCAAAGGAATTGGCATGGAATGGAATGGAATGGAATGGAATGGAATGGAATGGAATGGAATGGAATGGAATGGAATAGAATAGACCAGGGGTGGGGTGGGCAACTGTGGCCGTTTTACAACCTGCGGACATCAACAGCTAAGCTGGCTCAGGAATTTTGGGAGTTGAAGTCCACAGGTCATAAAGGGGCCATATTTGCCCACCCCTGGAATAGGGAATGGGAATGGGAATGGAAATGGGAATAGAATGAAATGGAACGAAATGGAGTGGAATGGAATGGAATGGAATGGAATTGAAATGAGGATGGAGATGGGGATTGGAAAGGGGATGGGGATGGGGATGAGGATGTGAATGGAATGGGAATAGAATAGAACAGAATAGAATAGAGGATGGGAATGGAAATGGAAATAGTATGGATAGTATGGGATTTTAATATCTTCGGTATCTTCACGTGTAAACGACTATAAATAAGTGTTCGAATATAGCCAAATTTCAAGGGAATAAGTTACTTCCTGTATAGTTTGAGGGAATCTTTCCTATAATCAGCTCCTCACAGCTCCTGGTTTCTTGGGCTGTCAAAGTATTATAGTTCTGGTTTCAAAAACTGTTCTGTTTGTCTTTCCCTGGTACTCCTTCCTCCCTCTCTGCTCACTCGGTGGTATTGTTGTTGGTTTACACAATGGCTGCGCTTCCGGTATCCGGTCTCCAGTCTCTCTCCTCTCCTCTATCCAATCAGTTCGTCCAGTCTGCATTGTCGATCTCCAGAAGTTCCTCGTTTGTTCCAATAAGCGTATTACTCCCCGTTCTCTAGTAGCACCGGCGTCCCGCTTCACGAATCTCTCCTCACTAATCTCTCATCGGCTTGTCTGCGATCTCACTCGAATACAGTCCACTCCTTCTCCTTCTCTCACTATCGCCGCTTATTCCCTTTGTGGATCCTTTCCGTCCGACCCAGCCGACACAGTTTTACCGATTTTGTTCGGAGCGTGTTCAAGGGGAAATAGGTATGGGCGCTTTCTGGCACCAGCTTCACTGGAATTTCTTGCTGATCTTTGTTGATTATCGCAGCTTTGGGTCCGCCATTAAAGGGCAGACGCGCCGTGTGGGTTCGACAGTGGTTAACGGTCCAGCAGAGAGTGTTTGCTTCTCACCACTCTGCCTGCTGAAATACCACTACTGTCCACAAAGCTCTCCAAGCTTCCATGCCTCGAAGGGTCGCCAAAATGCAGCAAAAAAAGTGGCGTTGGAGGGCAGCGTTTGTTCTCACAGCGCCATGCCGCCACGAATCATCAACCGGAAGTCTATATTTCCTTTCCTTTCCTTTCCTTTCTTTTCCATTCCATTGCATTCCTTTGCATTCCATTCCATTCCATTCCCATTCCCATTCCCATACCCATACCCATACCCATTCTCTACTCTACACTACTCTACTCTACTCTATTCTATTCCTATCTAGGATAGGATAGGATAGGATAGGATAGGATAGGATAGGATAGGGAATGGGAATGGGAATGGGAATGGGAATGGGAATGGGAATGGAAAGGGAATGGATTGGCATGGAAATGGAAATGGAAATGGGAACAGAATAGAATAGAATAGAATAGGGAGTGGGAATGGGAATGGGAATGGGAATGGGAATGGGAATGGGAATGGGAATAGGATAGTATAGGTAATGGGAATGGGAATGGGAATGGGAATGGGAATAGAATAGAACAGAACAGAATATGGAATGGGAATGGGATTGGGATTGGGATTGGGAATAGGATAGGATAGGAATGGATAGGATAGGATAGGATAGAATTGGGAATGGGAATGGGAATGGGAATGGGAATGGGAATTGGAAGGGAATGGATTGGCATGGAAATGGAAATGGGAACAGAATAGAATAGAATAGAATAGGGAGTGGGAATGGGAATGGGAATGGGAATAGAACAGAACAGAACAGAACAGAACAGAACAGAATAGAACAGAATATGGAATGGGATTGGGATTGGGATTGGGATTGGGATTGGGATTGGGAATAGGATAGGATAGGAATGGATAGGATAGGATAGGATAGGATAGAATTGGGAATGGGAATGGGAATGGGAAGGGAATGAATTGGAATGGAAATGGAAATGGAAATGGAAATGGGAACAGAATAGAATAGAATAGAATAGAATAGTATAGAATAGAATAGAATAGAATAGAATAGAATAGAATAGAATAGAATAGAATACAATAGAATACAATAGAATAGATTAGGAAATGAAAATGGGAATGGGAATGGGAATAGGATAGGATAGGGAATGGGAATGGGAATGGGAATGGGAATGGGAATAGAATAGAATAGAATAGAATAGAATAGAATAGAATAGAATAGAATAGAATAGAATAGAATAGAAAATGAAAATGGGAATGGGAATGGGAATGGGAATGGGAATAGAATAGAATAGAATAAAATAGAATAGAATAGAATACAATACAATACAATACAATACAATACAATACAATACAATACAATAGGGAATGGGAATAGGGAATGGGAATAGGATAGGATAGGGTAGGGTAGGATACGATAGGATAGAATAGGGAATGGGAATGGGAATGGGAAGGGAATGAATTGGATTGGAACTGGAAATGGGAACACAACATAACAGAACAGAATAGGGAATGGGAATGGGAATGGGAATTGGAAGGGATTGGATTGGATTGGAATGGAAATGGAAATGGAAATTGGAACAGAATAGAATAGAACAGAACAGAACACAACAGAAGAAGACAGAACAGAACGGAACGGAACAGAATCGAATAGAATACAATCGAATAGAATAAAAGAATGGGAAAGTGAAAGGTAATGGGAACAGAGTAGAGTAGACTAGACTAGACTAGACTAGACTAGACTAGAATAGGGAATTGGAATGGGAATGGGAATGGGAATAGAATAGAATAGAGTATGGAATGGGAATAGAATAGAATAGAGTAGGATAGGATAGGATAGGATAGGATAGGATAGGATAGGATAGGATAGGATAGAATAGAATAGAATAGAATAGAATAGAATAGAATAGAATAGGGAATGGAATAGAATGGAATTGGAAATGGAAACGAACAGAACAGAACAGAATAGAATAAAATAGGAAATGAAAATGGGAATGGGAATAGAATAGAATAGAACAGAACAGAATAGAATAGGGAATGGGAATTTTGGAAGGGAATGAATTGTAATGAAACTGGAAATGGAAATGGAAATGGGAATAGAATAGAATAGAATAGAATAGAATAGAATAGAATAGAATAGAATAGAATGTAATACAATACAATACAATACAATACAATACATTACAACACAAGAGGGAATGGGAATAGGATAGGATAGGATAGGATAGGATAGGATAGGATAGGATAGGATAGGATAGGATAGGATAGGGAAAGGGAATGGGAATTCGAAGGAAATGAATTGGATTGGAACTGGAATTGGAATTGGAAATGGGAACTGAATAGAACAGAATAGAACAGAACAGAACAGAATATGGAATGGGAATGGGAATGGGAATGGAAATGGAATGGAATGGAAATGCAAATAGAACAGAGTACACTAGACTAGACTAGACTAGACTAGACTAGACTAGACTAGACTAGACTAGATTAGACTAGACTAGGGAATGGGAATAGAATAGAGTAGAGTAGAGTAGAGTAGGATAGGATAGGATAGGATAGGGAATGGGAATGGGAATGGGAACGGGAAGGGAATGTAATGGAAATGGAATAGAATAGAATAGAATACGATAGAATAGAATGGGGAGTGGGAATGGGAATAGGAATAGGATAGGATAGGATAGGGAATGGGAATGGGAATGGGAATGAGAATAGAACAGAACAGAACAGAACAGAACATGGAATGGGAATGGAATTGGGAATAGGATAGGATAGGAATGGATAGGATAGGATAGAATTGGGAATGGGAATGGGGATGGGAATGAGAAGGGAATGAATTGGAATGGAAATGGAAATGGAAATGGAAATGGGAATAGAATAGAATAGAATAGAATAGAATAGAATAGAATAGAATAGAATAGGAAATGAAAATGGGAATGGGAATGGGAATGGGAATGGGAATAGAACAGAATAGAACAGAACAGAATAGAACAGGGAATGGGAATTTTGGAAGGGAATGAATTGGAAAGAAACTGGAAATGGAAATGGGAACAGAACAGAACAGAACAGAACAGAAGAGAATATAATAGAATTGACGTTGCTTATCTGAACGTCCCTTTTATCCTCGCTGCGAAGGCACTCCTCAACATGGGTATAGCTCACTCCTGTTTGCATGGCTGAGTGTCAATCATATCCCTCTGGAGCTGGTCCCGCCCTTCTTCCTGCTCCTACGTCAGTCTTTTCATGAAGACATCCCAGCAAGGCATCAGATACACCACCGGATAGCAGAACAGGAACATCACAGCTACAGAGGGAAACAAGAAAACACCCCCACCAAGGCCAGGCCAGGCGAATCGAAGGGAGGGACGGAGTGTCTTCGCAGCGAGGATAAAAGGGACGTTCAGGTAAGCAACGTCCAATTTCCACCTCACTGCTCAGACACTCCTCAACATGGGACATACCCAAGTTTAAGAAGAGGGAGGGAAAGAAGCCGAAGCCCGGCCTTGGGGAGAAATTACAGACTGCAAAATTCTTCTGCCAAAGGCAGCATCAGCAGAGGCAAACACATCTAAACGATAGTGACGTACAAAGGAAGAAAGAGAGGACCAAGTGGCCGCCCTGCAAATATCATCCACAGATGCCTGGGTAGCCCAGGCAGCCGATGTTGCGACACTGCGGGTAGAATGGGGCAGGATACCTCCCGGGACAGAAGCCCCCTGCAACTCATATGCTCCAGAAATACAGGCTTTGAGCCTTCTGCCTACAGTTGCTGAAGACACCTTCTGACCCAAGGAGGAAGGGAGGAAGGACACTAATAACGCCTCAGTCCTACGGAAAGGGGCTGTCCGTTTAAGATAGCGTTTCAACGCCCTACGCACATCTAAGGTATGCCAGCGTCTCTCAGAAGGATGGCGAGGGTCCGGGCAGAAATTTGGCAAGATAATTTCTTGAGCCCGATGAAAGCGTGTGTTGACTTTTGGGACAAATGCTGGGTCCAAACGTAAGACCACACGGTCGGGATAGAAAATACAGAGATCACTCCACATGGACAAGGCTGCTACTTCGGAGACTCGGCGAGCTGAAGTGATTGCTAACAAAAAGGCCATCTTCAAGGACAGGTATCACAGGCTGACCGAAGCTAGAGGTTCGAACGGTGGAGAAGTCAAAACTTGTAATACTAATGTAAGGTCCCATGTAGGGTAACGATGAATTGGAGGGGGCCGCAGGTTGGTGACCCCTTGGAGGAAGGAACGGATTCTGGGGTCCTGAGACAAAGGGACGTGATTATCCCCAGTCAAAACAGTAGCGAGTGCAGCCACCTGACGGCGAAGGGTCGCAGGAGCTAGACCTTTAGAAAACCCAACATGCAGGAACCGCAGAATGTCCGGAACAGCCGCAGTCGTCGGGTCGACATGATGAACTCCGCACCATTGCGTAAAGGCAGTCCAGGATGCGTTGTATATACGAACTGTAGACGGGCGTCTGGCGGCTTGAATAATGGAGATGACATCTTCAGATAAATGGTCTTTGAACAACCTTATCCGTTCAAATGCCACACGACTAATTGGAGCCATTCTGTCTCCGGGTGGCACACGGCACCTTGAATCAAGACGATCTTGTCTGGAGGAAACCGCCAAGGTGGCTTGACCGACAGGTTCTTGAGGTCGGCGAACCACTCCCGACGAGGCCAATACGGCGCCACCAGTAGAAGATCCGCCCGTTCCTGAGTTACCTTCCGAATCACCTTGGAGATGATTGGTAGGGGCGGGAAGGCATAAAGGAGCCCCTGGGGCCATGGACTCCGAAGTGCGTCCAGGCCCTCCGCCGATGGAGATGGGTAATGGGAAAAAAGTCTCGGGAGCTGAGCGTTGTGAGCTGTCGCAAACAAGTCCACCACCGGCAGGCCGAACCTCCTCGACAGGTCCTGAAACAGGCAAGGGTCCAGTTGCCACTCGGAGTGATCTAGCTGGTCTCTGCTGAGCCAATCCGCTTCCTGATTTACAGCCCCTGAGATGTGTTCGGCTCTGATCGAAAGGAGATGGAGCTCTGCCCACGACAGTAGCCTCTCCGCCTCCTGCATTAGAGTCCAAGAACGGGTCCCCCCTTGCTTGTTGATATGGGCCTTGGTGGCCACATTGTCCGTTAGGATCAGAAGGTTTTGGTGATAGACAAGACGTCGGAAATGTAGAAGAGCGAACCTGACCGCTCTTAGCTCTAGCCAATTGATATTGTGAAGTTTTTCTGCCGGAGTCCAGATGCCCTGAGCTAACTGAGAGTTGATATGGGCTCCCCAGCCCAGCAGACTCGCGTCCGTGGTTAGCACCATCCGATCCGGTTCCAGAAAGGGAGAACCCCTGCTGAGGGCCGGAGACAACCACCACTGAAGGGAAAGCTGAACTGGGGCCGGCACTGTCACTTTGAAGAGGGATTCCACTCGACCTTGTTTCTGGAAGGGAAGCAGGAACCACTGTAGGCGATGAAGGTGGAACCGCGCCCAAGGTACAATGCCTATGCAGGATATGAGTTTGCCCAGGAGCTGGGAAAGTATCAGTAGTGTTACAGTCTTTGTTAAGAGAATTTGAGAGACTGGTTGCTGAATGTTGGTCTGTCTGTTGGGAGATAGAAGGACCACACACTGAGCCGAAGCTATTGGTGCTCCAAGATGTAGGATACGGGTTGTGGGAGACAGATGACTCTTGGCAAAGTTCAGGGTGAACCCGTGGTCCTGAAGAGTCTGAACAACCAACTCCCGGTCTCGCATCGCCCGTTCCGGTG
The DNA here is from genome assembly GCA_022577455.1 of Arizona elegans. Classification (NCBI taxonomy): domain Eukaryota; kingdom Metazoa; phylum Chordata; class Lepidosauria; order Squamata; family Colubridae; genus Arizona; species Arizona elegans. The sequence goes on along the minus strand of JAKOOJ010000063.1, from coordinate 997,859 downwards.
ACGATGACAGAATCAAAATGTCGAGGTAGCAGGCCAGACGAACAGGAACCTCCCTGAGTGATGCCGCCACTGCTGCCAGAAGTTTTGTAAAAGTCCGTGGGGCGGAAGAAAGGCCGAATGGCATCGCCCAATATTGAAAATGGTGGTCCCCGAACTGGAGGTACTTCCTGTGCGACTGGTGAATGGGGACATGCAGATACTCCTCCTTCAAATCCACCGATTGCATCAGATCCCCCGGTCGAATACAACCTAGCAAGGATTTTAGAGAATGCATTTTGAACCGACTGTATAAGATGTGTTGATTGAGACGTCGTAGATTCAGAATGCCTCTCCAATCGCCGGAGCTTTTCGAGACAAGGAATAGCGTTGAATAGAAGCCGGTTCTCAGTTGGTCCAATGGAACTTGTTCTATGGCTTGTATCTGCAGCAAATGTTGAAGTTCGAGGGAAATTAGGAGACGCTTGTCCGGCTGAGCCGGCCAAGGGCATGGAACATAAGAGTCCTGTGGTATGGAAGTGAATTCCAAACACAGACCATTGGTGACAGTTTGGACAATCCAGGCATCCGAGGTGGTAATTGACCACAAGTGAGAAAAGGCCTGAAGTTTGCCGCCAATCGGTACCAGGGACGGTGAGTCACTTTCCACGTCTGGAGTAGCGGGCAGCAGAGGATCGGAAGGGGCGCCTGAAGTTGGATTGGCGGCGGCCATGGTCACGAAAGGACGCCCGGTCTGAAGCTGGTTGGTAAGAGAACTGAGACGATCTGTGATAAGAGGCGTTGCCAGCGCCTTGCTACTGACAAAAAGGCTGCCGGTTATAAGGTGAATAATGCCTATCCTGACGTCTGAATGTTGTGGGCAACACTTTCTTCTTATCCCTGTTTTCGACCAGGACGGAATCCAGGGACGATCCAAACAAGGCAGGTCCTTTGTATGGAGCAGCTGTCAGACACCACTTGGATTTTGTGTCAGCTCTCCAGTTGCGGAGCCACAAAAGACGTCTAGAAGAAACTGTCGAAGCCAGGGCACGCGAAGCAAATTTAGCTGCGTCCAAAGACGCATCGGCCGAATATTCAGCAGCAGTGACTAACTTAGCCAGATCCTGCTGTAAACGAGCGTCTTCAGGAGGAATTCTGTCCCTCAATTGATGCAACCACACCAGTGATGCCCGGTTGAAGAATGAAGATGAAGTAGCAGCACGGATGGCCCATGCCGCCGCCTGGTGTGTTTTACGAAATGCCATCTCCGCCCTTTTATCCTCAAACTTGAGGCCATCACCGGCTTCACCTACCAGAATAGACGAAGACGTAAGACTGGCTACCGGATCATCTATTGTAGGCAACTGCAGGAGAGCATCCAGCGCAGGAGCCGAGGCGTACAGTTTTTGATCAAAGGCATTCGGGCCAGAAAGCGAGGCAGGGTGGTCCCACGGTTTCTGAATGACCTGGCAGAAAAGGTCAGGACACGGCACAAAGTCATAGTCAGGCTTAGGTAGATTAAACAAGTTACTATTAGGGCCTGGTGGAATAGAAGCAGAACCCTGATTTAGGTTGGTGTCCATGTTCGTGGCAACCTTCGCTTTGCGCAAAAGGGAACGAAACAAGGAAGGCTTGAACAACCCCGGGAAGGCAGGTTTGTCCTGGACCGTCTCCTCGTCATCCGACATCTCAAAGTCCTTCAGGAAATCTTCCTCCCTGACAGGTTCAGACACCTGACCATAAGAAGTAGAAGGTTGCTGTCCACAGGCAGACTGCATATGACATGAGGTAGCAGTGGCACAACCTGGATTAGGTAACATACCAGTGGCCTGCTGTAACCCAACCTGAAAAATGTGGGACATAGCCTGGTGGTTTCCGGTTCCAGTCATCGTGCTAGCAAGATGGATTTGGAGTTAGCTCCTGTCACGATCTTGCCAACTTCCTAGCCTGGGCGGCTTTGTTTTGCCGGCGGCGGCCCCGGAGAGGCGGCTGCAAGCGGAGAGGAGCTAGGAGCGTGTTAGGAGTGGCTATCCGGCACGCAAAAGCGAATCTCTCCTGTCCCAGGCTGAGAAGGCAGCGCCAGTAATGGCAGCTCCGTAGCGATGACTGCCCTTATTGGAAGGGAAACCTGATCGCGACGGACAAGGCGCCCTACACCTTCAATTAAATAAGAGCTAATGGAGATGGTGTTTTGACTCTTCTGAGAGCCCCACTGGATATGCTGAGGTGGTGTGATCTATGAAAAGTGCCCTGTGTGTGGTTGGAGCAAAGACGGGATAGCAGCTATGTGTGTCCCACTCCTTACTTGTGGAGCCAATTTTGAACTGTGCTGGCTGAATGGAACATTTGAAAAGGATCGAGTTGTGAGCTGTATCTGGTGGAGGGTGTGATTGATTTTGGTTTGATCTCCTGCTCCTTTCTTATATTTTCTATAGAGGATTTGGGAGGACCTGTGACTGAACAAACAGCTATACTTTTTGCTAGAAATCTATTACCCTTTCCCCACCCCCCTTTTCCTCTCAACGTGTTTATTAAAGAGTGTGTGTGCAGAATAGCGCTATACCCCCATCTAGTGGAGATCTTCATTATAACCTGTGTATAGCAACTCCAGGAAGAGAAGAATTCTGCCGAGTAATATTTTTTGGATTTTTTTTTCTTTCTTCTTACTTTTCTTTCCTCTCTGAACTATGTATTGAATACTACCCCTACTACCAATTAGACTGCCCACCTGATTAATTCAAATCTTGTCTACCCTTGATTACCCCCTTTTTCTGGAACGGATCGGATAAAATCTTTTCAATCAAAATGTCAACGGCAACATCAGTGGTAACCACAAAAACTGGGAAAAAAGTCTTAACATTCCCTATGGTCGCTGCTACGGCAACCACGGCTACACCCACCTCTTCGCCTTCGTCTGCCAGGTCACTGGATGATATGGCTGCTGCAGGGAAACCACCATCGTTATCAAGCTTACAGAACATGCTGCAGGCAATGTACGAAGTGATGACCAAAAATCAAGAAGTTATTTCTAAAAATTTAGAGGACTTAACATCAGATATTAAAGGGGAGCTGGGAGCCATTAGAAATGATATCAAAATGTTGAATGAGAGCTTGGAAGGTGTTCAGGGGGTGTTGACGCAACAGGAGAGTAAAATACAAGACATTGAAAGGAGGATGGGACGATGTGAGGAAAGACAAGATGGAGAGGAAAGGGAACAAATAGCGGTGAACAGGGTCCTCGAAGAGGAAATTATTTTTCTGGAAATGGAACGATCATCTTTCTATCTGAGGATTCAAAACGTGGTGGAAGAAAGGGGGGAGCCGTTAAGAGATATAGTAGCAGAAATATTGGCTGGGACTTTGGAGATCACAAAGGAAGAGGTTTTGAGGGATATAGACGATGTGTTTCGGGTTCACACGAGTTATGCCAGGAGACAGAAACTTCCGACTGAGGTTCATATCAGACTATCTAAGAAAGCCCTTAGGGAAGATGTGATTGCGAAGGCCAGAGATAAAACAGTAACTTATAAGGACAAACAATTGATATTCTTAAGGCAACTCCCTAGGCGGGTTCGGGAAATACGGCACAATTATCACTTTTTAACGGCCCAACTGAGAAAGCATAAAATATTATATACTGTAGATGGCTACTCCCAGAAGGGTTATTATTTACTTGGGCAGAAAAAAGGGTGAGAATCGACAATCTTAGAGACGCTAGAGATTTCTTTATTAGACATTTGAACCCCTCAGAATCAGACGTGGGAGAAGAGCTAGAGAGCAAGAGCGGGGAAGAAGTACTAGAGGAGGAAGAGAGAAGGGAAATAGAACAAGTAGGTGAAAGGAAGAAAGAGAAAGGACAAACTTAGACTCAGGTAGAGAGGGGTGTCGAAACAAGACAATCAAAAAAGAAACCTCAAGCAGAAGGCAAGTAAGGGTAATAAGGAAGACGAGATGGGGGAAGAGATGCGTTTAATGTCTGCTAATATCAATGGATTGAATAGTCCAAATAAAAGGAAAAAGGTTTTCACTAAATTAATGAAAGCACGTTTGAATATAGTATGCCTCCAAGAGGTACATATAAAAAAAGACCACCTCTATTTATTGAATTATAATAAACTGGGTCAATTATATACATCCCTAGCAGAAACAAAAAAAAGAGGAGTAGCTATTTATGTACAAAAACATATAAAGTCGAGGCTGATTTTTGCAGACGAAGACGGGAGACTGCTGATGGTTGAGGTAGAAATATGTGATAAAAAATGTCTACTGGTCTGTATATACGCACCCAATGGAAATCAGAAAGCTTTTTTTCAGACCTTGCACTCTAAACTGGTTGAATATGATTACCCACATATCTGTGTAGTGGGAGACTTTAATGCTATAGAGGATAAAAGCAAAGATTATACATCTGGAAAGAGGAAGCAGGAAGGGGAAAAGAATATGGTAAAGAAAAGGTTGCCTTCTATCTGGCATCAAATACAAGAAGAATTTGGACTCAGAGACATTTGGAGGGAAAAGCACCCAGATGATAAACAATATACATACTTCTCCGCCAGGCACTCATCTTGGTCGCGGATAGATGCGGCGTGGTTGTCAGGGGAATTGAGTCAGGGGATACAGAAAGCAGAAATGGGCGTCAATGAGTGGGCAGACCACAACCCTCTTTGGATAACATGGGGAAGCCGGAAAATAAGGCCTAAGTGGAGATTGGATATAAGAGTTTTTAAAGATGAGTTATTCTTAAAACACTTAAAGAAAGATGGGGTTCTTCTTTCAGGAAAACAACAGGGAGGATGCAAGCCTTTTCAACGTATGGGACACAGCGAAGGCTGTGTTTCGTGGTTTGGTGATTAATTATATGGCAGGGAAACGAAAGAAGGAAAGGGCTGAGCGCAATAAATTAATGGATGACCTGGTAAGAAGTGAGGCTATGTTACAGCAGGATCCAAGCAATATAGGACTTAAAATGAACTTGAAATTAGCACGACACCAAATTAATTTATTAGATCAACAGGATTTGGAGAGAAAAATAAGGTGGATGAAGCAAAGATACTTCGAAAGGGCAAACAAACAAGGGAGGTGACTCACTTACCATCTAAATAAAGAAAAGGAAAAGAATAGAATCCATAACTTGAGAGATGGGAAAGGCAATTGGATTACAGGGGAAGAAGGGAAGAAAATAATTGCACAGGAATTTTATACTAACCTATATTGTAAGGATGATAAGTCTGAGCAGGAAATAAAGAAATACTTAGAGGAATCAGACATACCCCAAATACCAGCTTTATCTAGGGAAGTATTGGATGAAGAAATTACAGAGGGGGAAATCGAAAGGGTCATGGGAAAACAAAAGACAGGGAAAACTCCCGGTACAGATGGCCTACCGACTGAATATTACAAAGCACTGTGGGAAATACTAGGTACGCATATGACTGAGCTATTTAATGGGGTGATTCGGGAGGGACAGACCCTGAAATCATGGACAGAAGCACTAATAACTCTTTTGCCAAAGGATGATAGTGACCTATCTCAGATTCAGAACTATAGGCCCATCTCGCTCCTTAACGCAGATTATAAATTATTCGCAGCAGTTTTAGCAGAGAGACTCAAAGGGTTTCTTAACCAATTTATACATGAAGACCAAAATGGCTTCTTACCAGGCAGACAGACTAGAGACAATGTAAGAATAGTTATGAATGTTTTGGAATACTACGAAACCCATATTGATAAACAACTGGCCCTGGTATTCATGGATGCACATAAGGCCTTTGATCGTGTGAACTGGAGCTTTTTAATAGGTTTACTGCAACATATGCAATTTGGAGAAAGATTTATTCGGGCAATCCGTGCAATTTACTCGAAGCAGACTGCTAAAATTTCAATTAATGGTGATGTATCTGGTCAAATTGATATTGAGAAAGGAACTAGACAAGGGTGTCCGCTTTCCCCGTTGTTATTTATTCTGTCATTAGAACCCTTACTGAGGGAAATTAGACGTAATACGGGGATAAAAGGTCTTTATATCCAAAATCAACAATATAAGGTGCAGGCTTACGCTGATGACTTAGTATTTATATTAGAAGATCCGTTGACATCATGACCGTGTCTGACCCAGGAAATAGAAAAATATGGTAAGGTGGCGGGATTAAAAGTCAATAGGGAAAAAACTAAAATTATTGCCAAAAATCTGACAGTAAAGCAAGGGAAAGAATTAGAAGCGAATTTGGGGTTCCAAATTGTAAATAAACTAAAATATCTAGGTATTATTATATCAGCCAAATGCTTCACGATCAAAGAAGACAACTATCTGAACCTTCTCAAGAGAACAGGTCAGGATCTAGAGAAGTGGAAGAACATGCAGATATCCCTACTAGGTAGAATAGCAATTATAAAAACTTACATACTCCCGAAATGGATATACCTATTCTATATAGCACCAGCTAGATTGGATAATAATTTTTTTAAAAAACTAAATTACTATGTCCTTAAATTCATTTGGCAAAATAAAAAACCCAGAATCAAACTTAAAATGCTTCAAGAGCTTAAAGAAAGAGGAGGATTTGGTGTTCCAAAATGGGAATACTACTATCAGGCCGCAAATTTAGTCTGGATCAGGGATTGGATATTGTTGAGAAGAAGAAGGTTGTTGATCTTGGAAGGGGAGGGGCTACATCAAGGTTGGCATTATTTTCTTTGGCAAAACAAAATCCCAAAGCACAGGTGCCTTGCAGGACATTATGTGAGGAATATTCTAATTGAGTCCTGGAGGAAAATTAAGGGTAAATTTTACTCTTCAATCCCCTCTTGGCTGGTCCCACTCGAAGCTATAACGTATAGGCCTCTATATAACAAAGAAAATCATCTCTCTTACCGGGAACCTTTGAACCCCCATGGTAGTCTGAAATCAAGAAATGAGTTGGAGTTGCAGGGAAGACAACTGGATTGGTGGGCTTATGCCCAAATTTGCTCGAAATTTAAAAAAGATAGGGAACAAGGTGGTATTAATTTGAATCAGCATGATCTGGACAATATCATTCTAGGAAAAGAGGACAAAATGTTATCAAGGATATATAAAGTTTTAATAGACTATTGGATAGGGGATGAAATAGTTAAAGACTCTATGATTGCCTGGGGGAGAAATATTGGCTATCCAATTGATATGACAAAATGGGAAGAAATCTGGCTTAAACATATGAAATTCCTGTGGGCAACATCATACAAAGAAAATGTGTACAAGATGCTGTTTAGATGGCACCTTCCACCTGCTTGTCTTTCTAAAATGTATTCAAATCTCTCACCAAACTGTTGGAAGTGTGGGGAGATTGGCACCTATTTTCACATGTGGTGGACCTGCTCCAGGATGACTGAATTCTGGAAAATTATACAGGCATGGATCATGGAAATCACAGGTTATAACCTAATTCTGAAACTAGAGTACTATCTACTGAACATCAGGCCAGACAACATAGGCACAAATATATGGTGTCTGTGTGTATTTATCACCATGTCAGCAAGAATATGTTTCGCCCAACATTGGAAGGGGAAAGACCTGCCGGCTGAAGATTTGATTTTGGAGAAAATTTTGGATTATGCGGAAGCCGACAGACTGATTAAAGCATTAAGAGATCAAAAGGACTCCGTATATTTCCAATGTTGGGACAAATGGTATGTTTCGTTGAACAACAGACGCCCAAAAAGTCAAATATAACCAGGATTATGTTTAATATATGTTAAATTTGACTGAAGCCTACATACCGTAGAAAGTGTAAATATCATGTAAACTTCCTGTCGCGATCATTTGTTTGACTATTTCTTTTTTTTGATGTATTGTTTTAAATAAATAAATAAATATTTTTTTTTTAAAAAAATGTGGGACATAGCCTGAGTAAATAGCGACTGAAAATCCACAGGCTGACCAAAGGCAGGCTCCGCTTCAGGGCGGAGACTGGCTGCAGTGGGTGTAAAAGTAGCCTCAGGAGCAGGCCTGGAAGCCTGAGAATTGTGGCTAGCAGTGCTAGAGGACCTAGACCTAGCTCTGACACAGGCCTGGTTGGCAGAGGTCAATGGCAACACTTTAGAAGTGGATGGACAGTCTGCACAAGGTTCACCACCCTGGTTTCCTACTTCATGGGAGACTACTGGGTCACAATTGGTGTTATGGCACAAATCCTCATCAACTGGTTCGTGGCAATCAAGCACCTGTGCCTGGTGTTGTGCCTTAGAAAATTGTTTCTCCAGGGCATTGTGCCTACGTTGGGCATCCCTGTCTGATTTAGAAGACTTGCCAGACTTTGCAGTTTTAGAACCCTTAGTCTTCCTCCCCTTGGCCTGTTTAGGAGAAGGAACTGGAGATGGGGAGGGGCTCCTGTCAAGGTCTGAGGAAAGGGCAACTGCCTCCATATTGTCCATAGAAAACAAACCCTCAACGTGGGTCAATCAACAAATTCCAAAATAATTTTTTTATATATATCTATATATATACGGGTATCTATATTCTTATAATGAATAATATTATTATATTTATTTATGAAGGTTTTTTTTTTAAAAGAATAAAAGGTGGGTACTTCCCTGAAAGCTGTCAATCAAACTTCTCCAGACAGGTGCCACGCGCAGGTAAGGTCTGGACAGCATCCACACCTGCGGTCAAGCCAGCGACCCTGGAAACCAAAGCCCAGGTCACGGTGCAAACGGAGCAGCAAAAAAGGCGGGTGGCCGTTAAAAACAAAATGGCGGCCCGTGAGGGAATCCACAGAGAGTCGCAAGCCAGGCGAAACAAAGCGCCTATGGCCGGACTGTAGCCACACGTAAAATTGTTTAACTGCAAAGTCCTGTCCGGCTAATGAGTATGTCAGCCGGCAGGGACTCAAGACGTGAGGATCGTCGATGAAACTAAGCGTGAAAAGAGGCCGCTGTCAGTCCTAGCTGCCCAGCAGCCCAGCGGCAAGCAAATGGCGGCAAAACGAAAATCAAATTAACCACCAGCAAAGCCAAGCCGCGAACGGCGGCTGGAGCCCCAAACCGCTCAAATAGGAGTGAGCTATACCCATGTTGAGGAGTGTCTGAGCAGCGAGGTGCAAAATAGAATAGAATAGAATAAAATAGAATAGAATAGAATAGAATAGAGTAGAATAGAATAGAATAGAATGCAATGCAATACAATACAATACAATACAATACAATACAATAGGGAATGGGAATAGGATAGAATAGGATAGGGAATGGGAATGGGAATTGGAAGGGAATGAATTGGATTGGAACTGGAACTGGAAATGGGAACAGAATAGAATAGAATAGAACAGAACAGAAAAGAACAGAACAGAACAGAATAGGGAATGGGAATGGGAATGGGAATGGGAATGGGAATTGGAAGGGATTGGATTGGAATGGAACTGGAACTGGAAATTGGAACAGAATAGAATAGAACAGAACAAAACAGGACAGGACAGGACAGGACAGAACACAAAAGAACAGGAAATGGGAATAGGAATGGGAATAGAATCCAACAAAATAGAATAGAATAGAATAGAATAGAATAGAATAGAATAGAATAGAATAGAATAGAATAGAATAGAATAGAATAGAATAGAATAGAATAGAATAGAATAGAATAGAACAGGGAATGGAAATGGAAATGGAAACAGAACAGAACAGAACAGAATAGATTAGGGAATGGGAATGGGAATGGGAATAGAATAGAATAGGATAGAATAGAACATTATAGAATAGGGAATGGGAATTTTGGAAGGGAATGAATTGGAATGAAACTGGAAATGGAAATGGGAACAGAATAGAATAGAATAGAATAGAATAGAATACAATACAATACAATACAATTGGGAATGGGAATGGGAATAGGATAGGATAGGATAGGAAAGGATAGGATAGGATAGGATAGGGAATGGGAATAGGAATAGGAATAGGAAATGGAAGGGAATGAATTGGATTGGAACTGGAACTGGAAATGGGAACAGAATAGAATAGAACAGAACACAACAGGACAGGACAGGACAGGACAGAACACAAAAGAACAGGAAATGGGAATAGGAATGGGAATAGAATCCAACAGAATAGAATAGAATAGAATAGAATAGAATAGAATAGAATAGAATAGAATAGAATAGAATAGGGAATGGAAATGGAAATGGAAATGGAAATAGAAACAGAACAGAACAGAACAGAATAGATTAGGAAATGGGAATGGGAATAGAATAGAATAGAATAGAATGGAATAGAATAGAATAGAATAGAATAGAATAGAATAGAATAGAACATTATAGAATAGGGAATGGGAATTTTGGAAGGGAGTGAATTGGAATGAAACTGGAAATGGAAATGGGAACAGAATAGAATACAATACAATACAATACAATACAATACAATAGGGAATGGGAATGGGAATGGGAATGGGAATAGGATAGGATAGGATAGGATAGGATAGGATAGGATAGGATAGGATAGGGAATGGGAATAGGAATAGGAATAGGAAATGGAAGGGAATGAATTGGATTGGAACTGGAAATGGAAATGGGAACAGAACATAAGAGAACACAATAGGGAATGGGAATGGGAATGGGAATGGGAATGGGAAGGGATTGGATTGGAATGGAACTGGAACTGGAAATTGGAACAGAATAGAATAGAACAGAACAGAACACAACAGAAGAGGACAGAACAGAATAGAATCGAATAGAATTGAATAGAATAAAAGAATGGGAAAGTGAAAGGTAATGGGAACAGAGTAGACTAGACTAAACTAGACTAGGGAATTGGAATGAGAATGGGAATGGGAATAGAATAGAATAGAATAGAATATGGAATGGGAATAGAATAGAATAGAGTAGAATAGGATAGGATAGAATAGAATAGGGAATGGGAATGGGAATAGGATAGGATAGAATAGAATAGAATAGAATAGAATAGAATAGGGAATGGAATGGAAATGGAAATGGAAATGGAAATGGGAACGAACAGAACAGAATAGAATAGAATAGAATAGAATAGAATAGAATAGAATAGAATAGAATACAATACAATAAAATACAATACAATACATTACAATACATTACAATACAATAGGGATTGGGGATAGGATAGGATAGGATAGGATAGGATAGGATAGGATAGGATAGGATAGGATAGGATAGGATAGGATAGGGAAAGGGAATGGGAATGGGAATGGGAATGGGAATGGAATGAATTGGATTGGAACTGGAATTGGAAATGGGAACAGAATAGAACAGAATAGAACAGAACAGAACAGAATATGGAATGGGAATGGAATGGAATGGAAATGCGAATAGAACAGATTAGACTAGACTAGAATATGGGAATAAAGTAGAGTAGAGTAGAGTAGGATAGGATAGGATAGGATAGGATAGGATAGGATAGGATAGGATAGGATAGGATAGGGAATGGGAATGGGAATAGAATAGAATAGAATAGAATAGAATAGAATAGAATAGAATAGAATAGAATAGAATAGAATAGGAATGGGAATGGGAACGGGAATGGGAACATGAAGGGAATGGAATGGAAATGGAAATGGGAACAGAACAGAACAGACCAGAATAGAGTAAAATAGGGAATGGGAATGGGAATGGGAATTAGAATAGAATAGGAAATGGGAATGGGAACGGGAATGGAAATGGAAATGGGAACAGAATAGAACAGATAGATTAGGAAATGAAAATGGGAATGGGAATGGGAATGGGAATGGGAATGGGAATAGAATAGAATAGAATAGAATAGGGAATGGGAATAGAATAGAATAGAATAGAACAGAACAGAAAAGAACAGAACAGAACAGAATAGGGAATGGGAATGGGAATGGGAATGGGAATGGGAATGGGAATTGGAAGGGATTGGATTGGAATGGAACTGGAACTGGAAATTGGAACAGAATAGAATAGAACAGAACAAAACAGGACAGGACAGGACAGGACAGAACACAAAAGAACAGGAAATGGGAATAGGAATGGGAATAGAATCCAACAAAATAGAATAGAATAGAATAGAATAGAATAGAATAGAATAGAATAGAATAGAATAGAATAGAATAGAATAGAATAGAATAGAACAGGGAATGGAAATGGAAATGGAAACAGAACAGAACAGAATAGATTAGGGAATGGGAATGGGAATGGGAATAGAATAGAATAGGATAGAATAGAACATTATAGAATAGGGAATGGGAATTTTGGAAGGGAATGAATTGGAATGAAACTGGAAATGGAAATGGGAACAGAATAGAATAGAATAGAATAGAATACAATACAATACAATACAATACAATTGGGAATGGGAATGGGAATAGGATAGGATAGGATAGGAAAGGATAGGATAGGATAGGATAGGGAATGGGAATAGGAATAGGAATAGGAAATGGAAGGGAATGAATTGGATTGGAACTGGAACTGGAAATGGGAACAGAATAGAATAGAACAGAACACAACAGGACAGGACAGGACAGGACAGAACACAAAAGAACAGGAAATGGGAATAGGAATGGGAATAGAATCCAACAGAATAGAATAGAATAGAATAGAATAGAATAGAATAGAATAGAATAGAATAGAATAGAATAGAATAGAATAGGGAATGGAAATGGAAATGGAAATAGAAACAGAACAGAACAGAACAGAATAGATTAGGAAATGGGAATGGGAATAGAATAGAATAGAATAGAATAGAATAGAATAGAATAGAATAGAATAGAATAGAACATTATAGAATAGGGAATGGGAATTTTGGAAGGGAGTGAATTGGAATGAAACTGGAAATGGAAATGGGAACAGAATAGAATACAATACAATACAATACAATACAATACAATACAATAGGGAATGGGAATGGGAATGGGAATGGGAATAGGATAGGATAGGATAGGATAGGATAGGATAGGATAGGATAGGATAGGGAATGGGAATAGGAATAGGAATAGGAATAGGAAATGGAAGGGAATGAATTGGATTGGAACTGGAAATGGAAATGGGAACAGAACATAAGAGAACAGAATAGGGAATGGGAATGGGAATGGGAATGGGAATGGGAAGGGACTGGATTGGAATGGAACTGGAACTGGAAATTGGAACAGAATAGAATAGAACAGAACAGAACACAACAGAAGAGGACAGAACAGAATAGAATCGAATAGAATTGAATAGAATAAAAGAATGGGAAAGTGAAAGGTAATGGGAACAGAGTAGACTAGACTAAACTAGACTAGGGAATTGGAATGAGAATGGGAATGGGAATAGAATAGAATAGAATAGAATATGGAATGGGAATAGAATAGAATAGAGTAGAATAGGATAGGATAGAATAGAATAGGGAATGGGAATGGGAATAGGATAGGATAGAATAGAATAGAATAGAATAGAATAGAATAGAATAGAATAGGGAATGGAATGGAAATGGAAATGGAAATGGAAATGGGAACGAACAGAACAGAATAGAATAGAATAGAATAGAATAGAATAGAATAGAATAGAATAGAATACAATACAATAAAATACAATACAATACATTACAATACATTACAATACAATAGGGATTGGGGATAGGATAGGATAGGATAGGATAGGATAGGATAGGATAGGATAGGATAGGATAGGATAGGATAGGGAATGGGAATGGGAATGGGAATGGAATGAATTGGATTGGAACTGGAATTGGAAATGGGAACAGAATAGAACAGAATAGAACAGAACAGAACAGAATATGGAATGGGAATGGAATGGAATGGAAATGCGAATAGAACAGATTAGACTAGACTAGAATATGGGAATAAAGTAGAGTAGAGTAGAGTAGGATAGGATAGGATAGGATAGGATAGGATAGGATAGGATAGGATAGGGAATGGGAATGGGAATGGGAATAGAATAGAATAGAATAGAATAGAATAGAATAGAATAGAATAGAATAGAATAGAATAGAATAGAATAGGAATGGGAATGGGAACGGGAATGGGAACATGAAGGGAATGGAATGGAAATGGAAATGGGAACAGAACAGAACAGACCAGAATAGAGTAAAATAGGGAATGGGAATGGGAATGGGAATTAGAATAGAATAGGAAATGGGAATGGGAACGGGAATGGAAATGGAAATGGGAACAGAATAGAACAGATAGATTAGGAAATGAAAATGGGAATGGGAATGGGAATGGGAATGGGAATAGAATAGAATAGAATAGAATAGAATAGAATAGAATAGGGAATGGGAATAGAATAGAATAGAATAGAATAGAATAGAATAGAATAGAATAGAATAGAATAGAATAGGGAATGGGAATGGGAATGGGAATGGGAATGGGAATTGGAAGGGATTGGATTAGAATGGAACTGGAACTGGAAATTGGAACAGAATAGAATAGAACAGAACAAAACAGGACAGGACAGGACAGGACAGAACACAAAAGAACAGGAAATGGGAATAGGAATGGGAATAGAATCCAACAAAATAGAATAGAATAGAATAGAATAGAATAGAATAGAATAGAATAGAATAGAATAGAATAGAATAGAATAGAATAGAATAGAATAGAATAGAACAGGGAATGGAAATGGAAATGGAAACAGAACAGAACAGAATAGATTAGGGAATGGGAATGGGAATGGGAATAGAATAGAATAGGATAGAATAGAACATTATAGAATAGGGAATGGGAATTTTGGAAGGGAATGAATTGGAATGAAACTGGAAATGGAAATGGGAACAGAATAGAATAGAATAGAATAGAATAGAATACAATACAATACAATACAATACAATTGGGAATGGGAATGGGAATAGGATAGGATAGGATAGGATAGGATAGGATAGGATAGGATAGGGAATGGGAATAGGAATAGGAAATGGAAGGGAATGAATTGGATTGGAACTGGAACTGGAAATGGGAACAGAATAGAATAGAACAGAAAAGAAAAGAACAGAACAGATTAGGGAATGGGAATGGGAATTGGAAGGGATTGGATTGGAATGGAACTGGAACTGGAAATTGGAACAGAATAGAATAGAACAGAACACAACAGGACAGGACAGGACAGGACAGAACACAAAAGAACAGGAAATGGGAATAGGAATGGGAATAGAATCCAACAGAATAGAATAGAATAGAATAGAATAGAATAGAATAGAATAGAATAGAATAGAATAGAATAGAATAGAATAGAATAGAATAGGGAATGGAAATGGAAATGGAAATAGAAACAGAACAGAACAGAACAGAACAGAATAGATTAGGAAATGGGAATGGGAATAGAATAGAATAGAATAGAATAGAATAGAATAGAATAGAATAGAACATTATAGAATAGGGAATGGGAATTTTGGAAGGGAGTGAATTGGAATGAAACTGGAAATGGAAATGGGAACAGAATAGAATAGAATACAATACAATACAATACAATACAATAGGGAATGGGAATGGGAATAGGATAGGATAGGATAGGATAGGATAGGATAGGATAGGATAGGATAGGGAATGGGAATAGGAATAGGAAATGGAAGGGAATGAATTGGATTGGAACTGGAACTGGAAATGGGAACAGAATAGAATAGAACAGAAAAGAAAAGAACAGAACAGATTAGGGAATGGGAATGGGAATTGGAAGGGATTGGATTGGAATGGAACTGGAACTGGAAATTGGAACAGAATAGAATAGAACAGAACACAACAGGACAGGACAGGACAGGACAGAACACAAAAGAACAGGAAATGGGAATAGGAATGGGAATAGAATCCAACAGAATAGAATAGAATAGAATAGAATAGAATAGAATAGAATAGAATAGAATAGAATAGAATAGAATAGAATAGAATAGAATAGGGAATGGAAATGGAAATGGAAATAGAAACAGAACAGAACAGAACAGAACAGAATAGATTAGGAAATGGGAATGGGAATAGAATAGAATAGAATAGAATAGAATAGAATAGAATAGAACATTATAGAATAGGGAATGGGAATTTTGGAAGGGAGTGAATTGGAATGAAACTGGAAATGGAAATGGGAACAGAATAGAATAGAATACAATACAATACAATACAATACAATAGGGAATGGGAATGGGAATAGGATAGGATAGGATAGGATAGGATAGGATAGGGAATGGGAATAGGAATAGGAATAGGAATAGGAAATGGAAGGGAATGAATTGGATTGGAACTGGAAATGGAAATGGGAACAGAACATAAGAGAACAGAATAGGGAATGGGAATGGGAAGGGATTGGATTGGAATGGAACTGGAACTGGAAATTGGAACAGAATAGAATAGAACAGAACAGAACACAACAGAAGAGGACAGAACAGAATAGAATCGAATAGAATTGAATAGAATAAAAGAATGGGAAAGTGAAAGGTAATGGGAACAGAGTAGACTAGACTAAACTAGACTAGGGAATTGGAATGAGAATGGGAATGGGAATAGAATAGAATAGAATAGAATATGGAATGGGAATAGAATAGAATAGAGTAGAATAGGATAGGATAGAATAGAATAGGGAATGGGAATGGGAATAGGATACAATAGAATAGAATAGAATAGAATAGAATAGAATAGAATAGAATAGAATAGGGAATGGAATGGAAATGGAAATGGAAATGGGAACGAACAGAACAGAATAGAATAGAATAGAATAGAATAGAATAGAATAGAATAGAATAGAATACAATACAATACAATACAATACATTACAATACATTACAATACAATAGGGATTGGGGATAGGATAGGATAGGATAGGATAGGATAGGATAGGATAGGATAGGATAGGATAGGATAGGATAGGATAGGATAGGATAGGATAGGGAAAGGGAATGGGAATGGGAATGGGAATGGAATGAATTGGATTGGAACTGGAATTGGAAATGGGAACAGAATAGAACAGAATAGAACAGAACAGAACAGAATATGGAATGGGAATGGAATGGAATGGAAATGCGAATAGAACAGATTAGACTAGACTAGAATATGGGAATAAAGTAGAGTAGAGTAGAGTAGGATAGGATAGGATAGGATAGGATAGGATAGGATAGGATAGGATAGGGAATGGGAATGGGAATGGGAATAGAATAGAATAGAATAGAATAGAATAGAATAGAATAGAATAGAATAGAATAGAATAGGAATGGGAATGGGAACGGGAATGGGAACATGAAGGGAATGGAATGGAAATGGAAATGGGAACAGAACAGAACAGACCAGAATAGAGTAAAATAGGGAATGGGAATGGGAATGGGAATTTGAATAGAATAGGAAATGGGAATGGGAATGGGAACGGGAATGGAAATGGAAATGGGAACAGAATAGAACAGATAGATTAGGAAATGAAAATGGGAATGGGAATGGGAATGGGAATGGGAATGGGAATAGAATAGAATAGAATAGAATAGAATAGAATAGAATAGAATAGAATAGAATAGAATAGAATAGAATAGGGAATGGGAATGGGAACGGGAATGGGAACATGAAGGGAATGGAATGGAACTGGGAAGAGAACAGAATAGAATAGAATAAAATAGGGAATGGGAATGGGAATTAGAATAGAATAGAATAGGGAATGGAAATGGAAATGGGAACAGAAGAACAGAACAGAACAGAACAGAATAGGAAATGAAAATGGGAATGGGAATGGGAATAGAATAGAAGAGAATAGAATAGGGAATGGAAATGGAAATGGAAATGGAAATGGGAAGAGAACAGAACAGAATAGAATAGATTAGGAAATGAAAATGGGAATGGGAATGGGAATGGGAATAGAATAGAACAGAACAGAACAGAACAGGGAATGGGAGAATGAATTGGAATGACACTGGAAATGGAAACGGAAATGGGAACAGAATAGAATACAATACAATACAATACAATAGGGAATGGGGATAGGATAGGATAGGATAGGATAGGATAGGATAGGATAGGATAGGATAGGATAGGATAGGATAGAATAGGGAATGGGAATAGGAATAGGAATTGGAAGGGAATGAATTGGATTGGAACTGGAAATGGAAATGGGAACGGAACATAACAGAACAGAATAGGGAATGGGAATGGGAATTGGAAGGGATTGGATTGGAATGGAACTGGAAATGGAAATTGGAACAGAATAGAATAGAACAGAACACAACAGAACACAACAGAAGAGGACAGAACAGAACAGAACCGAATATAATTGAATAGAATAAAAGAATGGGAAAGTGAAAGGTAATGGGAACAGAGTAGACTAGACTAAACTAGACTAGGGAATTGGAATGAGAATGGGAATGGGAATAGAATAGAATAGAATAGAATATGGAATGGGAATAGAATAGAATAGAGTAGAATAGGATAGGATAGAATAGAATAGGGAATGGGAATGGGAATAGGATACAATAGAACAGAATAGAATAGAATAGAATAGAATAGAATAGAATAGAATAGAATAGGGAATGGAATGGAAATGGAAATGGAAATGGGAACGAACAGAATAGAATAGAATAGAATAGAATAGAATAGAATAGAATACAATACAATACAATACATTACAATACATTACAATACAATAGGGATTGGGGATAGGATAGGATAGGATAGGATAGGATAGGATAGGATAGGATAGGGAAAGGGAATGGGAATGGGAATGGGAATGGGAATGGAATGAATTGGATTGGAACTGGAATTGGAAATGGGAACAGAATAGAACAGAATAGAACAGAACAGAATATGGAATGGGAATGGAATGGAATGGAAATGCGAATAGAACAGATTAGACTAGACTAGAATATGGGAATAAAGTAGAGTAGAGTAGAGTAGGATAGGATAGGATAGGATAGGATAGGATAGGATAGGATAGGATAGGGAATGGGAATGGGAATGGGAATAGAATAGAATAGAATAGAATAGAATAGAATAGAATAGAATAGAATAGAATAGAATAGAATAGAATTGGGAATGGGAATGCGGAATGGGAACGGGAACAGAACAGAACAGACCAGAATAGAGTAAAATAGGGAATGGGAATGGGAATGGGAATTAGAATAGAATAGGAAATGGGAATGGGAATGGGAACGGGAATGGAAATGGAAATGGGAACAGAATAGAACAGATAGATTAGGAAATGAAAATGGGAATGGGAATGGGAATGGGAATGGGAATGGGAATAGAATAGAATAGAATAGAATAGAATAGAATAGAATAGGGAATGGGAATAGAATAGAATAGAATAGAATAGAATAGAATAGAATAGGGAATGGGAATGGGAACGGGAACATGAAGGGAATGGAATGGAAATGGGAAGAGAACAGAATAGAATAGAATAAAATAGGGAATGGGAATGGGAATTAGAATAGAATAGAATAGGGAATGGAAATGGAAATGGGAACAGAAGAACAGAACAGAACAGAACAGAATAGGAAATGAAAATGGGAATGGGAATGGGAATAGAATAGAATAGAATAGAATAGGGAATGGAAATGGAAATGGAAATGGAAATGGAAATGGGAAGAGAACAGAACAGAATAGAATAGATTAGGAAATGAAAATGGGAATGGGAATGGGAATGGGAATAGAATAGAACAGAACAGAACAGAACAGGGAATGGGAGAATGAATTGGAATGACACTGGAAATGGAAACGGAAATGGGAACAGAATAGAATACAATACAATACAATACAATAGGGAATGGGGATAGGATAGGATAGGATAGGATAGGATAGGATAGGATAGGAAAGGATAGGATAGAATAGGGAATGGGAATAGGAATAGGAATTGGAAGGGAATGAATTGGATTGGAACTGGAAATGGAAATGGGAACGGAACATAACAGAACAGAATAGGGAATGGGAATGGGAATTGGAAGGGATTGGATTGGAATGGAACTGGAAATGGAAATTGGAACAGAATAGAATAGAACAGAACACAACAGAACACAACAGAAGAGGACAGAACAGAACAGAACCGAATATAATCGAATAGAATAAAAGAATGGGAAAGTGAAAGGTAATGGGAACAGAGTAGACTAGACTAGACTAGATAGGGAATTGGAATGGGAATGGAATGGGAATAGAATAGAATGGAATAGGATAGGATAGGATAGGATAGGATAGGATAGGATAGGAAAGGATAGGATAGAATAGGGAATGGGAATAGGAATAGGAATTGGAAGGGAATGAATTGGATTGGAACTGGAAATGGAAATGGGAACGGAACATAACAGAACAGAATAGGGAATGGGAATGGGAATTGGAAGGGATTGGATTGGAATGGAACTGGAAATGGAAATTGGAACAGAATAGAATAGAACAGAACACAACAGAACACAACAGAAGAGGACAGAACAGAACAGAACCGAATATAATTGAATAGAATAAAAGAATGGGAAAGTGAAAGGTAATGGGAACAGAGTAGACTAGACTAAACTAGACTAGGGAATTGGAATGAGAATGGGAATGGGAATAGAATAGAATAGAATAGAATATGGAATGGGAATAGAATAGAATAGAGTAGAATAGGATAGGATAGAATAGAATAGGGAATGGGAATGGGAATAGGATACAATAGAACAGAATAGAATAGAATAGAATAGAATAGAATAGAATAGAATAGGGAATGGAATGGAAATGGAAATGGAAATGGGAATGAACAGAATAGAATAGAATAGAATAGAATAGAATAGAATAGAATAGAATAGAATAGAATAGAATAGAATACAATACAATACAATACAATACATTACAATACATTACAATACAATAGGGATTGGGGATAGGATAGGATAGGATAGGATAGGATAGGATAGGATAGGATAGGATAGGATAGGATAGGATAGGATAGGATAGGATAGGATAGGGAAAGGGAATGGGAATGGGAATGGGAATGGGA
The DNA here is from genome assembly GCA_022577455.1 of Arizona elegans. Taxonomy (NCBI): domain Eukaryota; kingdom Metazoa; phylum Chordata; class Lepidosauria; order Squamata; family Colubridae; genus Arizona; species Arizona elegans. Next base: position 977,022 of record JAKOOJ010000063.1, on the reverse strand, counting down.
ATGGAATGAATTGGATTGGAACTGGAATTGGAAATGGGAACAGAATAGAACAGAATAGAACAGAACAGAATATGGAATGGGAATGGAATGGAATGGAAATGCGAATAGAACAGATTAGACTAGACTAGAATATGGGAATAAAGTAGAGTAGAGTAGAGTAGGATAGGATAGGATAGGATAGGATAGGATAGGATAGGGAATGGGAATGGGAATGGGAATGGGAATGGGAATGGGAATAGAATAGAATAGAATAGAATAGAATAGAATAGAATAGAATAGAATAGAATAGAATAGAATAGAATAGAATTGGGAATGGGAATGGGAATGGGAACGGGAACAGAACAGAACAGACCAGAATAGAGTAAAATAGGGAATGGGAATGGGAATGGGAATTAGAATAGAATAGGAAATGGGAATGGGAATGGGAACGGGAATGGAAATGGAAATGGGAACAGAATAGAACAGATAGATTAGGAAATGAAAATGGGAATGGGAATGGGAATGGGAATGGGAATAGAATAGAATAGAATAGAATAGAATAGAATAGAATAGAATAGAATAGGGAATGGGAATAGAATAGAATAGAATAGAATAGAATAGAATAGAATAGGGAATGGGAATGGGAACGGGAATGGGAACATGAAGGGAATGGAATGGAAATGGGAAGAGAACAGAATAGAATAGAATAAAATAGGGAATGGGAATGGGAATTAGAATAGAATAGAATAGGGAATGGAAATGGAAATGGGAACAGAAGAACAGAACAGAACAGAACAGAATAGGAAATGAAAATGGGAATGGGAATGGGAATAGAATAGAATAGAATAGAATAGAATAGGGAATGGAAATGGAAATGGAAATGGAAATGGAAATGGAAATGGGAAGAGAACAGAACAGAATAGAATAGATTAGGAAATGAAAATGGGAATGGGAATGGGAATGGGAATAGAATAGAACAGAACAGAACAGAACAGGGAATGGGAGAATGAATTGGAATGACACTGGAAATGGAAACGGAAATGGGAACAGAATAGAATACAATACAATACAATACAATAGGGAATTGGGATAGGATAGGATAGGATAGGATAGGATAGGATAGGATAGGATAGGATAGAAAAGGATAGGATAGAATAGGGAATGGGAATAGGAATAGGAATTGGAAGGGAATGAATTGGATTGGAACTGGAAATGGAAATGGGAACGGAACATAACAGAACAGAATAGGGAATGGGAATGGGAATTGGAAGGGATTGGATTGGAATGGAACTGGAAATGGAAATTGGAACAGAATAGAATAGAACAGAACACAACAGAACACAACAGAAGAGGACAGAACAGAACAGAACCGAATATAATTGAATAGAATAAAAGAATGGGAAAGTGAAAGGTAATGGGAACAGAGTAGACTAGACTAAACTAGACTAGGGAATTGGAATGAGAATGGGAATGGGAATAGAATAGAATAGAATAGAATATGGAATGGGAATAGAATAGAATAGAGTAGAATAGGATAGGATAGAATAGAATAGGGAATGGGAATGGGAATAGGATACAATAGAACAGAATAGAATAGAATAGAATAGAATAGAATAGAATAGAATAGAATAGAATAGAATAGAATAGGGAATGGAATGGAAATGGAAATGGAAATGGGAATGAATAGAATAGAATAGAATAGAATAGAATAGAATAGAATAGAATAGAATAGAATACAATACAATACATTACAATACATTACAATACAATAGGGATTGGGGATAGGATAGGATAGGATAGGATAGGATAGGATAGGATAGGATAGGATAGGATAGGATAGGGAAAGGGAATGGGAATGGGAATGGGAATGGGAATGGAATGAATTGGATTGGAACTGGAATTGGAAATGGGAACAGAATAGAACAGAATAGAACAGAACAGAATATGGAATGGGAATGGAATGGAATGGAAATGCGAATAGAACAGATTAGACTAGACTAGAATATGGGAATAAAGTAGAGTAGAGTAGAGTAGGATAGGATAGGATAGGATAGGATAGGATAGGATAGGGAATGGGAATGGGAATGGGAATGGGAATAGAATAGAATAGAATAGAATAGAATAGAATAGAATAGAATAGAATAGAATAGAATAGAATAGAATTGGGAATGGGAATGGGAATGGGAACGGGAACAGAACAGAACAGACCAGAATAGAGTAAAATAGGGAATGGGAATGGGAATGGGTATTAGAATAGAATAGGAAATGGGAATGGGAATGGGAACGGGAATGGAAATGGAAATGGGAACAGAATAGAACAGATAGATTAGGAAATGAAAATGGGAATGGGAATGGGAATGGGAATGGGAATAGAATAGAATAGAATAGAATATAATAGAATAGAATAGAATAGGGAATGGGAATAGAATAGAATAGAATAGAATAGAATAGAATAGAATAGAATAGAATAGAATAGAATAGGGAATGGGAATGGGAACGGGAATGGGAACATGAAGGGAATGGAATGGAAATGGGAAGAGAACAGAATAGAATAGAATAAAATAGGGAATGGGAATGGGAATTAGAATAGAATAGAATAGGGAATGGAAATGGAAATGGGAACAGAAGAACAGAACAGAACAGAACAGGATAGGAAATGAAAATGGGAATGGGAATGGGAACAGAATAGAATAGAATACAATACAATACAATACAATAGGGAATGGGGATAGGATAGGATAGGATAGGATAGGATAGGAAAGGATAGGATAGAATAGGGAATGGGAATAGGAATAGGAATAGGAATTGGAAGGGAATGAATTGGATTGGATTGGAACTGGAACTGGAAATGGGAACGGAACATAACAGAACAGAATAGGGAATGGGAATGGGAATTGGAAGGGATTGGATTGGAATGGAACTGGAAATGGAAATTGGAACAGAATAGAATAGAACAGAACACAACATAACACAACAGAAGAGGACAGAACAGAACAGAACCGAATATAATCGAATAGAATAAAAGAATGGGAAAGTGAAAGGTAATGGGAACAGAGTAGACTAGACTAGACTAGATAGGGAATTGGAATGGGAATGGAATGGGAATAGAATAGAATGGAATAGGATAGGATAGGATAGGATAGGATAGGATAGGATAAGATAGGATAGGATAGGATAGGATAGGATAGGATATAATAGAATAGGGAATGGGAATGGGAATGGGAATGGGAATAGTATAGGATAGGATAGGATAGGATAGAATGGAATGGAATGGAATGGAATGGAATAGAATAGAATAGAATAGAATAGAATAGAATAGAATAGAATAGGGAATGGGAATGGGAACGGGAATGGGAACATGAAGGGAATGGAATGGAAATGGGAAGAGAACAGAATAGAATAGAATAAAATAGGGAATGGGAATGGGAATTAGAATAGAATAGAATAGGGAATGGAAATGGAAATGGGAACAGAAGAACAGAACAGAACAGAACAGAATAGGAAATGAAAATGGGAATGGGAATGGGAATAGAATAGAATAGAATAGAATAGGGAATGGAAATGGAAATGGAAATGGAAATGGAAATGGGAAGAGAACAGAACAGAATAGAATAGATTAGGAAATGAAAATGGGAATGGGAATGGGAATGGGAATAGAATAGAACAGAACAGAACAGAACAGGGAATGGGAGAATGAATTGGAATGACACTGGAAATGGAAACGGAAATGGGAACAGAATAGAATACAATACAATACAATACAATAGATAATTGGGATAGGATAGGATAGGATAGGATAGGATAGGATAGGATAGGAAAGGATAGGATAGAATAGGGAATGGGAATAGGAATAGGAATTGGAAGGGAATGAATTGGATTGGAACTGGAAATGGAAATGGGAACGGAACATAACAGAACAGAATAGGGAATGGGAATGGGAATTGGAAGGGATTGGATTGGAATGGAACTGGAACTGGAAATTGGAACAGAATAGAATAGAACAGAACACAACAGAACACAACAGAAGAGGACAGAACAGAACAGAACCGAATATAATTGAATAGAATAAAAGAATGGGAAAGTGAAAGGTAATGGGAACAGAGTAGACTAGACTAAACTAGACTAGGGAATTGGAATGAGAATGGGAATGGGAATAGAATAAAATAGAATAGAATATGGAATGGGAATAGAATAGAATAGAGTAGAATAGGATAGGATAGAATAGAATAGGGAATGGGAATGGGAATAGGATACAATAGAACAGAATAGAATAGAATAGAATAGAATAGAATAGAATAGAATAGAATAGAATAGGGAATGGAATGGAAATGGAAATGGAAATGGGAATGAACAGAATAGAATAGAATAGAATAGAATAGAATAGAATAGAATAGAATACAATACAATACAATACATTACAATACATTACAATACAATAGGGATTGGGGATAGGATAGGATAGGATAGGATAGGATAGGATAGGATAGGATAGGATAGGATAGGATAGGGAAAGGGAATGGGAATGGGAATGGGAATGGGAATGGAATGAATTGGATTGGAACTGGAATTGGAAATGGGAACAGAATAGAACAGAATAGAACAGAACAGAATATGGAATGGGAATGGAATGGAATGGAAATGCGAATAGAACAGATTAGACTAGACTAGAATATGGGAATAAAGTAGAGTAGAGTAGAGTAGGATAGGATAGGATAGGATAGGATAGGATAGGATAGGATAGGATAGGATAGGATAGGATAGGGAATGGGAATGGGAATGGGAATGGGAATAGAATAGAATAGAATAGAATAGAATAGAATAGAATAGAATAGAATTGGGAATGGGAATGGGAATGGGAACGGGAACAGAACAGAACAGACCAGAATAGAGTAAAATAGGGAATGGGAATGGGAATGGGTATTAGAATAGAATAGGAAATGGGAATGGGAATGGGAACGGGAATGGAAATGGAAATGGGAACAGAATAGAACAGATAGATTAGGAAATGAAAATGGGAATGGGAATGGGAATGGGAATGGGAATAGAATAGAATAGAATAGAATATAATAGAATAGAATAGAATAGGGAATGGGAATAGAATAGAATAGAATAGAATAGAATAGAATAGAATAGAATAGAATAGAATAGAATAGAATAGAATAGGGAATGGGAATGGGAACGGGAATGGGAACATGAAGGGAATGGAATGGAAATGGGAAGAGAACAGAATAGAATAGAATAAAATAGGGAATGGGAATGGGAATTAGAATAGAATAGAATAGGGAATGGAAATGGAAATGGGAACAGAAGAACAGAACAGAACAGAACAGGATAGGAAATGAAAATGGGAATGGGAATGGGAACAGAATAGAATAGAATACAATACAATACAATACAATAGGGAATGGGGATAGGATAGGATAGGATAGGATAGGATAGGAAAGGATAGGATAGAATAGGGAATGGGAATAGGAATAGGAATAGGAATTGGAAGGGAATGAATTGGATTGGATTGGAACTGGAACTGGAAATGGGAACGGAACATAACAGAACAGAATAGGGAATGGGAATGGGAATTGGAAGGGATTGGATTGGAATGGAACTGGAAATGGAAATTGGAACAGAATAGAATAGAACAGAACACAACAGAACACAACAGAAGAGGACAGAACAGAACAGAACCGAATATAATCGAATAGAATAAAAGAATGGGAAAGTGAAAGGTAATGGGAACAGAGTAGACTAGACTAGACTAGATAGGGAATTGGAATGGGAATGGAATGGGAATAGAATAGAATGGAATAGGATAGGATAGGATAGGATAGGATAGGATAGGATAGGATAGGATAAGATAGGATAGGATAGGATAGGATAGGATAGGATAGGATAGGATATAATAGAATAGGGAATGGGAATGGGAATGGGAATGGGAATAGTATAGGATAGGATAGGATAGGATAGAATGGAATGGAATGGAATGGAATGGAATAGAATAGAATAGAATAGAATAGAATAGAATAGAATAGAATAGGGAATGAAATGGAAATGGGAACGAACAGAATAGAATAGAATACAATACAATACAATAGGGAATGGGAATAGGATAGGATAGGATAGGATAGGATAGGATAGGATAGGATAGGATAGGGAATGGGAATGGGAATGGAATGGAAGGGAATGTATTGGAATGGAATAGGAATTGGAAATGGGAACAGAATAGAACAGAATAGAACAGAACAGAATATGGAATGCGAATGGGAATGGAATGGAATGGAAATGCGAATAGAACAGACTAGACTAGACTAGTCTAGACTAGAATAGACTAGACTAGACTAGACTAGACTAGGGAATGGGAATAGAATAGAGTAGAGTACAGTAGGATAGGATAGGATAGGATAGGATAGGATAGGATAGGATAGGATAGGATAGGATAGGATAGGATAGATTAGGAAATGAAAATGGGAATGGGAATGGGAATAGAATAGAATAGAACAGAACAGAACAGAATAGAAAGGAATGGGAATTTTGGAAGGGAATGAATTGGAAAGAAACTGGAAATGGAAATGGGAACAGAATAGAATAGAACAGAACACAACAGGACAGGACAGGACAGGACAGAACACAAAAGAACAGGAAATGGGAATAGGAATGGGAATAGAATCCAACAGAATAGAATAGAATAGAATAGAATAGAATAGAATAGAATAGAATAGAATAGAATAGAATAGGGAATGGAAATGGAAATGGAAATGGAAATAGAAACAGAACAGAACAGAACAGAACAGAATAGATTAGGAAATGGGAATGGGAATAGAATAGAATAGAATAGAATAGAATAGAATAGAATAGAATAGAACATTATAGAATAGGGAATGGGAATTTTGGAAGGGAGTGAATTGGAATGAAACTGGAAATGGAAATGGGAACAGAATAGAATAGAATACAATACAAAACAATACAATACAATAGGGAATGGGAATGGGAATAGGATAGGATAGGATAGGATAGGATAGGATAGGATAGGGAATGGGAATAGGAATAGGAATAGGAATAGGAAATGGAAGGGAATGAATTGGATTGGAACTGGAAATGGAAATGGAAACAGAACATAAGAGAACAGAATAGGGAATGGGAATGGGAAGGGATTGGATTGGAATGGAACTGGAACTGGAAATTGGAACAGAATAGAATAGAACAGAACAGAACACAACAGAAGAGGACAGAACAGAATAGAATCGAATAGAATTGAATAGAATAAAAGAATGGGAAAGTGAAAGGTAATGGGAACAGAGTAGACTAGACTAAACTAGACTAGGGAATTGGAATGAGAATGGGAATGGGAATAGAATAGAATAGAATAGAATAGAATAGAATATGGAATGGGAATAGAATAGAATAGAGTAGAATAGGATAGGATAGAATAGAATAGGGAATGGGAATGGGAATAGGATACAATAGAATAGAATAGAATAGAATAGAATAGAATGGAATAGAATAGAATCGGGAATGGAATGGAAATGGAAATGGAAATGGGAACGAACAGAACAGAATAGAATAGAATAGAATAGAATAGAATAGAATAGAATAGAATAGAATAGAATAGAATACAATACAATACAATACAATACATTACAATACATTACAATACAATAGGGATTGGGGATAGGATAGGATAGGATAGGATAGGATAGGATAGGATAGGATAGGATAGGATAGGATAGGATAGGATAGGATAGGATAGGGAAAGGGAATGGGAATGGGAATGGGAATGGAATGAATTGGATTGGAACTGGAATTGGAAATGGGAACAGAATAGAACAGAATAGAACAGAACAGAACAGAATATGGAATGGGAATGGAATGGAATGGAAATGCGAATAGAACAGATTAGACTAGACTAGAATATGGGAATAAAGTAGAGTAGAGTAGAGTAGGATAGGATAGGATAGGATAGGATAGGATAGGATAGGATAGGATAGGGAATGGGAATGGGAATAGAATAGAATAGAATAGAATAGAATAGAATAGAATAGAATAGAATAGAATAGGAATGGGAATGGGAACGGGAATGGGAACATGAAGGGAATGGAATGGAAATGGAAATGGGAACAGAACAGAACAGACCAGAATAGAGTAAAATAGGGAATGGGAATGGGAATGGGAATTAGAATAGAATAGGAAATGGGAATGGGAATGGGAACGGGAATGGAAATAGAATGGGAACAGAATAGAACAGATAGATTAGGAAATGAAAATGGGAATGGTAATGGGAATGGGAATGGGAATGGGAATAGAATAGAATAGAATAGAATAGAATAGAATAGAATAGAATAGAATAGAATAGGGAATGGGAATGGGAACGGGAATGGGAACATGAAGGGAATGGAATGGAAATGGGAAGAGAACAGAATAGAATAGAATAAAATAGGGAATGGGAATGGGAATTAGAATAGAATAGAATAGGGAATGGAAATGGAAATGGGAACAGAAGAACAGAACAGAACAGAACAGAATAGGAAATGAAAATGGGAATGGGAATGGGAATAGAATAGAATAGAATAGAATAGGGAATGGAAATGGAAATGGAAATGGAAATGGGAAGAGAACAGAACAGAATAGAATAGATTAGGAAATGAAAATGGGAATGGGAATGGGAATGGGAATAGAATAGAACAGAACAGAACAGAACAGGGAATGGGAGAATGAATTGGAATGACACTGGAAATGGAAATGGAAATGGGAACAGAATAGAATACAATACAATACAATACAATAGGGAATGGGGATAGGATAGGATAGGATAGGATAGGATAGGATAGGATAGGATAGGAAAGGATAGGATAGAATAGGGAATGGAAATAGGAATAGGAATTGGAAGGGAATGAATTGGATTGGAACTGGAACTGGAAATGGGAACGGAACATAACAGAACAGAATAGGGAATGGGAATGGGAATTGGAAGGGATTGGATTGGAATGGAACTGGAAATGGAAATTGGAACAGAATAGAATAGAACAGAACACAACAGAACACAACAGAAGAGGACAGAACAGAACAGAACCGAATATAATTGAATAGAATAAAAGAATGGGAAAGTGAAAGGTAATGGGAACAGAGTAGACTAGACTAAACTAGACTAGGGAATTGGAATGAGAATGGGAATGGGAATAGAATAGAATAGAATAGAATATGGAATGGGAATAGAATAGAATAGAGTAGAATAGGATAGGATAGAATAGAATAGGGAATGGGAATGGGAATAGGATACAATAGAACAGAATAGAATAGAATAGAATAGAATAGAATAGAATAGAATAGAATAGAATAGAATAGGGAATGGAATGGAAATGGAAATGGAAATGGGAACGAACAGAACAGAATAGAATAGAATAGAATAGAATAGAATAGAATAGAATAGAATAGAATAGAATACAATACAATACAATACATTACAATACATTACAATACAATAGGGATTGGGGATAGGATAGGATAGGATAGGATAGGATAGGATAGGATAGGATAGGATAGGATAGGATAGGATAGGATAGGATAGGATAGGGAAAGGGAATGGGAATGGGAATGGGAATGGAATGAATTGGATTGGAACTGGAATTGGAAATGGGAACAGAATAGAACAGAATAGAACAGAACAGAACAGAATATGGAATGGGAATGGAATGGAATGGAAATGCGAATAGAACAGATTAGACTAGACTAGAATATGGGAATAAAGTAGAGTAGAGTAGAGTAGGATAGGATAGGATAGGATAGGATAGGATAGGATAGGATAGGGAATGGGAATGGGAATAGAATAGAATAGAATAGAATAGAATAGAATAGAATAGAATAGAATAGGAATGGGAATGGGAACGGGAATGGGAACATGAAGGGAATGGAATGGAAATGGAAATGGGAACAGAACAGAACAGACCAGAATAGAGTAAAATAGGGAATGGGAATGGGAATGGGAATTAGAATAGAATAGGAAATGGGAATGGGAATGGGAACGGGAATGGAAATGGAAATGGGAACAGAATAGAACAGATAGATTAGGAAATGAAAATGGGAATGGGAATGGGAATGGGAATGGGAATAGAATAGAATAGAATAGAATAGAATAGAATAGAATAGAATAGAATAGGGAATGGGAATGGGAACGGGAATGGGAACATGAAGGGAATGGAATGGAAATGGGAAGAGAACAGAATAGAATAGAATAAAATAGGGAATGGGAATGGGAATTAGAATAGAATAGAATAGGGAATGGAAATGGAAATGGGAACAGAAGAACAGAACAGAACAGAACAGAATAGGAAATGAAAATGGGAATGGGAATGGGAATAGAATAGAATAGAATAGAATAGAATAGGGAATGGAAATGGAAATGGAAATGGAAATGGGAAGAGAACAGAACAGAATAGAATAGATTAGGAAATGAAAATGGGAATGGGAATGGGAATGGGAATAGAATAGAACAGAACAGAACAGAACAGGGAATGGGAGAATGAATTGGAATGACACTGGAAATGGAAACGGAAATGGGAACAGAATAGAATACAATACAATACAATACAATAGGGAATGGGGATAGGATAGGATAGGATAGGATAGGATAGGATAGGATAGGATAGGGAAAGGGAATGGGAATGGGAATGGGAATGGAATGAATTGGATTGGAACTGGAATTGGAAATGGGAACAGAATAGAACAGAATAGAACAGAACAGAACAGAATATGGAATGGGAATGGAATGGAATGGAAATGCGAATAGAACAGATTAGACTAGACTAGAATATGGGAATAAAGTAGAGTAGAGTAGAGTAGGATAGGATAGGATAGGATAGGATAGGATAGGATAGGATAGGGAATGGGAATGGGAATAGAATAGAATAGAATAGAATAGAATAGAATAGAATAGAATAGAATAGAATAGGAATGGGAATGGGAACGGGAATGGGAACATGAAGGGAATGGAATGGAAATGGAAATGGGAACAGAACAGAACAGACCAGAATAGAGTAAAATAGGGAATGGGAATGGGAATGGGAATTAGAATAGAATAGGAAATGGGAATGGGAATGGGAACGGGAATGGAAATGGAAATGGGAACAGAATAGAACAGATAGATTAGGAAATGAAAATGGGAATGGGAATGGGAATGGGAATGGGAATAGAATAGAATAGAATAGAATAGAATAGAATAGAATAGAATAGGGAATGGGAATGGGAACGGGAATGGGAACATGAAGGGAATGGAATGGAAATGGGAAGAGAACAGAATAGAATAGAATAAAATAGGGAATGGGAATGGGAATTAGAATAGAATAGAATAGGGAATGGAAATGGAAATGGGAACAGAAGAACAGAACAGAACAGAACAGAATAGGAAATGAAAATGGGAATGGGAATGGGAATAGAATAGAATAGAATAGAATAGAATAGGGAATGGAAATGGAAATGGAAATGGAAATGGGAAGAGAACAGAACAGAATAGAATAGATTAGGAAATGAAAATGGGAATGGGAATGGGAATGGGAATAGAATAGAACAGAACAGAACAGAACAGGGAATGGGAGAATGAATTGGAATGACACTGGAAATGGAAACGGAAATGGGAACAGAATAGAATACAATACAATACAATACAATAGGGAATGGGGATAGGATAGGATAGGATAGGATAGGATAGGATAGGATAGGATAGGAAAGGATAGGATAGAATAGGGAATGGGAATAGGAATAGGAATTGGAAGGGAATGAATTGGATTGGAACTGGAACTGGAAATGGGAACGGAACATAACAGAACAGAATAGGGAATGGGAATGGGAATTGGAAGGGATTGGATTGGAATGGAACTGGAAATGGAAATTGGAACAGAATAGAATAGAACAGAACACAACAGAACACAACAGAAGAGGACAGAACAGAACAGAACCGAATATAATTGAATAGAATAAAAGAATGGGAAAGTGAAAGGTAATGGGAACAGAGTAGACTAGACTAAACTAGACTAGGGAATTGGAATGAGAATGGGAATGGGAATAGAATAGAATAGAATAGAATATGGAATGGGAATAGAATAGAATAGAGTAGAATAGGATAGGATAGAATAGAATAGGGAATGGGAATGGGAATAGGATACAATAGAACAGAATAGAATAGAATAGAATAGAATAGAATAGAATAGAATAGAATAGAATAGAATAGGGAATGGAATGGAAATGGAAATGGAAATGGGAACGAACAGAACAGAATAGAATAGAACAGAACACAACAGGACAGGACAGGACAGGACAGAACACAAAAGAACAGGAAATGGGAATAGGAATGGGAATAGAATGCAACAGAATAGAATAGAATAGAATAGAATAGAATAGAATAGAATAGAATAGAATAGAATAGGGAATGGAAATGGAAATGGAAATAGAAACAGAACAGAACAGAACAGAATAGATTAGGAAATGGGAATGGGAATAGAATAGAATAGAATAGAATAGAATAGAATAGAATAGAATAGAATAGAATAGAACATTATAGAATAGGGAATGGGAATTTTGGAAGGGAGTGAATTGGAATGAAACTGGAAATGGAAATGGGAACAGAATAGAATAGAATACAATACAATACAATACAATACAATAGGGAATGGGAATGGGAATAGGATAGGATAGGATAGGATAGGATAGGATAGGGAATGGGAATAGGAATAGGAATAGGAATAGGAATAGGAAATGGAAGGGAATGAATTGGATTGGAACTGGAAATGGAAATGGGAACAGAACATAAGAGAACAGAATAGGGAATGGGAATGGGAATGGGAATGGGAATGGGAAGGGATTGGATTGGAATGGAACTGGAACTGGAAATTGGAACAGAATAGAATAGAACAGAACAGAACACAACAGAAGAGGACAGAACAGAATAGAATAGAATAGAATTGAATAGAATAAAAGAATGGGAAAGTGAAAGCTAATGGGAATAGAGTAGACTAGACTAAACTAGACTAGGGAATTGGAATGAGAATGGGAATGGGAATAGAATAGAATAGAATAGAATATGGAATGGGAATAGAATAGAATAGAGTAGAATAGGATAGGATAGAATAGAATAGGGAATGGGAATGGGAATAGGATACAATAGAATAGAATAGAATAGAATAGAATAGAATAGAATAGAATAGAATAGAATAGAATAAAATAGGGAATGGAATGGAAATGGAAATGGAAATGGGAACGAACAGAACAGAATAGAATAGAATACAATAGAATACAATAGAATACAATACAATACAATACAATACAATACATTACAATACATTACAATACAATAGGGATTGGGGATAGGATAGGATAGGATAGGATAGGATAGGATAGGATAGGATAGGATAGGATAGGATAGGATAGGATAGGATAGGATAGGATAGGATAGGATAGGATAGGATAGGATAGGGAAAGGGAATGGGAATGGAATGAATTGGATTGGAACTGGAATTGGAAATGGGAACAGAATAGAACAGAATAGAACAGAACAGAACAGAATATGGAATGGGAATGGAATGGAATGGAAATGCGAATAGAACAGATTAGACTAGACTAGAATATGGGAATAAAGTAGAGTAGAGTAGAGTAGGATAGGATAGGATAGGATAGGATAGGATAGGATAGGATAGGATAGGATAGGATAGGGAATGGGAATGGGAATGGGAATGGGAATAGAATAGAATAGAATAGAATAGAATAGAATAGAATAGAATAGAATAGAATAGAATAGGAATGGGAACGGGAATGGGAACATGAAGGGAATGGAATGGAAATGGAAATGGGAACAGAACAGAACAGACCAGAATAGAGTAAAATAGGGAATGGGAATGGGAATGGGAATTAGAATAGAATAGGAAATGGGAATGGGAATGGGAACGGGAATGGAAATGGAAATGGGAACAGAATAGAACAGATAGATTAGGAAATGAAAATGGGAATGGGAATGGGAATGGGAATGGGAATAGAATAGAATAGAATAGAATAGAATAGAATAGGGAATGGGAATGGGAACGGGAATGGGAACATGAAGGGAATGGAATGGAACTGGGAAGAGAACAGAATAGAATAGAATAAAATAGGGAATGGGAATGGGAATTAGAATAGAATAGAATAGGGAATGGAAATGGAAATGGGAACAGAAGAACAGAACAGAACAGAACAGAATAGGAAATGAAAATGGGAATGGGAATGGGAATAGAATAGAATAGAATAGAATAGGGAATGGAAATGGAAATGGAAATGGAAATGGGAAGAGAACAGAACAGAATAGAATAGATTAGGAAATGAAAATGGGAATGGGAATGGGAATGGGAATAGAATAGAACAGAACAGAACAGAACAGGGAATGGGAGAATGAATTGGAATGACACTGGAAATGGAAACGGAAATGGGAACAGAATAGAATACAATACAATACAATACAATAGGGAATGGGGATAGGATAGGATAGGATAGGATAGGATAGGATAGGATAGGATAGGATAGGATAGGATAGGAAAGGATAGGATAGAATAGGGAATGGGAATAGGAATAGGAATTGGAAGGGAATGAATTGGATTGGAACTGGAAATGGAAATGGGAACGGAACATAACAGAACAGAATAGGGAATGGGAATGGGAATTGGAAGGGATTGGATTGGAATGGAACTGGAAATGGAAATTGGAACAGAATAGAATAGAACAGAACACAACAGAACACAACAGAAGAGGACAGAACAGAACAGAACCGAATATAATTGAATAGAATAAAAGAATGGGAAAGTGAAAGGTAATGGGAACAGAGTAGACTAGACTAAACTAGACTAGGGAATTGGAATGAGAATGGGAATGGGAATAGAATAGAATAGAATAGAATATGGAATGGGAATAGAATAGAATAGAGTAGAATAGGATAGGATAGAATAGAATAGGGAATGGGAATGGGAATAGGATACAATAGAACAGAATAGAATAGAATAGAATAGAATAGAATAGAATAGGGAATGGAATGGAAATGGAAATGGAAATGGGAACGAACAGAACAGAATAGAATAGAATAGAATAGAATAGAATAGAATAGAATAGAATAGAATACAATACAATACAATACAATACAATACATTACAATACATTACAATACAATAGGGATTGGGGATAGGATAGGATAGGATAGGATAGGATAGGATAGGATAGGATAGGATAGGATAGGATAGGATAGGGAAAGAGAATGGGAATGGGAATGGGAATGGGAATGGAATGAATTGGATTGGAACTGGAATTGGAAATGGGAACAGAATAGAACAGAATAGAACAGAACAGAATATGGAATGGGAATGGAATGGAATGGAAATGCGAATAGAACAGATTAGACTAGACTAGAATATGGGAATAAAGTAGAGTAGAGTAGAGTAGGATAGGATAGGATAGGATAGGATAGGATAGGATAGGATAGGGAATGGGAATGGGAATGGGAATGGGAATGGGAATGGGAATAGAATAGAATAGAATAGAATAGAATAGAATAGAATAGAATAGAATAGAATTGGGAATGGGAATGGGAATGGGAACGGGAACAGAACAGAACAGACCAGAATAGAGTAAAATAGGGAATGGGAATGGGAATGGGAATTAGAATAGAATAGGGAATGGGAATGGGAATGGGAACGGGAATGGAAATGGAAATGGGAACAGAATAGAACAGATAGATTAGGAAATGAAAATGGGAATGGGAATGGGAATGGGAATGGGAATAGAATAGAATAGAATAGAATAGAATAGAATAGAATAGGGAATGGGAATAGAATAGAATAGAATAGAATAGAATAGAATAGAATAGAATAGGGAATGGGAATGGGAACGGGAATGGGAACATGAAGGGAATGGAATGGAAATGGGAAGAGAACAGAATAGAATAGAATAAAATAGGGAATGGGAATGGGAATTAGAATAGAATAGAATAGGGAATGGAAATGGAAATGGGAACAGAAGAACAGAACAGAACAGAACAGAATAGGAAATGAAAATGGGAATGGGAATGGGAATAGAATAGAATAGAACAGAACAGAACAGAACAGGGAATGGGAGAATGAATTGGAATGACACTGGAAATGGAAACGGAAATGGGAACAGAATAGAATAGAATACAATACAATACAATACAATAGGGAATGGGGATAGGATAGGATAGGATAGGATAGGAAAGGATAGGATAGAATAGGGAATGGGAATAGGAATAGGAATAGGAATTGGAAGGGAATGAATTGGATTAGATTGGAACTGGAACTGGAAATGGGAACGGAACATAACAGAACAGAACAGAATAGGGAATGGGAATGGGAATTGGAAGGGATTGGATTGGAATGGAACTGGAAATGGAAATTGGAACAGAATAGAATAGAACAGAACACAACAGAACACAAAAGAAGAGGACAGAACAGAACAGAACCGAATATAATCGAATAGAATAAAAGAATGGGAAAGTGAAAGGTAATGGGAACAGAGTAGACTAGACTAGACTAGATAGGGAATTGGAATGGGAATGGAATGGGAATAGAATAGAATGGAATAGGATAGGATAGGATAGGATAGGATAGGATAGGATAGGATAGGATAGGATAGGATAGGATAGGATAGGATAGGATAGGATAAGATAGGATAGGATAGGATAGGATAGGATATAATAGAATAGGGAATGGGAATGGGAATGGGAATGGGAATAGTATAGGATAGGATAGGATAGGATAGAATGGAATGGAATGGAATGGAATGCAATAGAATAGAATAGAATAGAATAGAATAGAATAGAATAGGGAATGAAATGGAAATGGGAACGAACAGAATAGAATAGAATACAATACAATACAATAGGGAATGGGAATAGGATAGGATAGGATAGGATAGGATAGGATAGGATAGGATAGGATAGGATAGGGAATCGGAATGGGAATGGAATGGAAGGGAATGAATTGGAATGGAATAGGAATTGGAAATGGGAACAGAATAGAACAGAATAGAACAGAACAGAATATGGAATGCGAATGGGAATGGAATGGAATGGAAATGCGAATAGAACAGACTAGACTAGACTAGAATATGGGAATAAAGTAGAGTAGAGTAGGATAGGATAGGATAGGATAGGATAGGATAGGGAATGGGAATGGGAATGGGAATAGAATAGAATAGAATAGAATAGAATAGAATAGAATAGAATAGAATAGAATAGAATAGAATAGAATAGGAATGGGAATGGGAACGGGAATGGGAACATGAAGGGAATGGAATGGAAATGGAAATGGGAACAGAACAGAACAGACCAGAATAGAGTAAAATAGGGAATGGGAATGGGAATGGGAATTAGAATAGAATAGGGAATGGGAATGGGAATGGGAACGGGAATGGAAATGGAAATGGGAACAGAATAGAACAGATAGATTAGGAAATGAAAATGGGAATGGGAATGGGAATGGGAATGGGAATAGAATAGAATAGAATAGAATAGAATAGAATAGGGAATGGGAATAGAATAGAATAGAATAGAATAGAATAGAATAGAATAGAATAGAATAGAATAGAATAGGGAATGGGAATGGGAATGGGAACGGGAATGGGAACATGAAGGGAATGGAATGGAAATGGGAAGAGAACAGAACAGAATAGAATAAAATAGGGAATGGGAATTAGAATAGAATAGAATAGGGAATGGAAATGGAAATGGGAACAGAAGAACAGAACAGAACAGAACAGAATAGGAAATGAAAATGGGAATGGGAATGGGAATAGAATAGAATAGAATAGAATAGGGAATGGAAAAGGAAATGGAAATGGAAATGGAAATGGAAATGGAAATGGAAATGGAAATGGGAAGAGAACAGAACAGAATAGAATAGATTAGGAAATGAAAATGGGAATGGGAATGGGAATGGGAATAGAATAGAACAGAACAGAACAGAACAGAACAGGGAATGGGAGAATGAATTGGAATGACACTGGAAATGGAAATGGAAATGGGAACAGAATAGAATACAATACAATACAATACAATAGGGAATGGGGATAGGATAGGATAGGATAGGATAGGATAGGATAGGATAGGATAGGATAGGATAGGATAGGAAAGGATAGGAAAGGATAGGACAGAATAGGGAATGGGAATAGGAATAGGAATTGGAAGGGAATGAATTGGATTGGATTGGAACTGGAACTGGAAATGGGAACGGAACATAACAGAACAGAATAGGGAATGGGAATGGGAACGGGAATGGGAACATGAAGGGAATGGAATGGAAATGGAAATGGGAACAGAACAGAACAGACCAGAATAGAGTAAAATAGGGAATGGGAATGGGAATGGGAATTAGAATAGAATAGGGAATGGGAATGGGAATGGGAACGGGAATGGAAATGGAAATGGGAACAGAATAGAACAGATAGATTAGGAAATGAAAATGGGAATGGGAATGGGAATGGGAATGGGAATGGGAATAGAATAGAATAGAATAGAATAGAATAGAATAGAATAGAATAGAATAGAATAGAATAGGGAATGGGAATGGGAACGGGAATGGGAACATGAAGGGAATGGAATGGAAATGGGAAGAGAACAGAATAGAATAGAATAAAATAGGGAATGGGAATGGGAATTAGAATAGAATAGAATAGGGAATGGAAATGGAAATGGGAACAGAAGAACAGAACAGAACAGAACAGAATAGGAAATGAAAATGGGAATGGGAATGGGAATAGAATAGAATAGAATAGAATAGGGAATGGAAATGGAAATGGAAATGGAAATGGAAATGGAAATGGAAATGGAAATGGGAAGAGAACAGAACAGAATAGAATAGATTAGGAAATGAAAATGGGAATGGGAATGGGAATGGGAATAGAATAGAACAGAACAGAACAGAACAGGGAATGGGAGAATGAATTGGAATGACACTGGAAATGGAAATGGAAATGGGAACAGAATAGAATACAATACAATACAATACAATAGGGAATGGGGATAGGATAGGATAGGATAGAATAGGGAATGGGAATAGGAATAGGAATAGGAATTGGAAGGGAATGAATTGAATTGGATTGGAACTGGAACTGGAAATGGGAACGGAACATAACAGAACAGAATAGGGAATGGGAATGGGAATTGGAAGGGATTGGATTGGAATGGAACTGGAAATGGAAATTGGAACAGAATAGAATAGAACAGAACACAACAGAACACAACAGAAGAGGACAGAACAGAACAGAACCGAATATAATCGAATAGAATAAAAGAATGGGAAAGTGAAAGGTAATGGGAACAGAGTAGACTAGACTAGACTAGATAGGGAATTGGAATGGGAATGGAATGGGAATAGAATAGAATGGAATAGGATAGGATAGGATAGGATAGGATAGGAGAGGATAGGATAGGATAGGATAGGATATAATAGAATAGGGAATGGGAATGGGAATGGGAATGGGAATAGAATAGAATAGAATAGAATAGAATAGAATAGAATAGAATAGAATAGAATAGAATAGGGAATGGGAATGGGAACGGGAATGGGAACATGAAGGGAATGGAATGGAAATGGGAAGAGAACAGAATAGAATAGAATAAAATAGGGAATGGGAATGGGAATTAGAATAGAATAGAATAGGGAATGGAAATGGAAATGGGAACAGAAGAACAGAACAGAACAGAACAGAATAGGAAATGAAAATGGGAATGGGAATGGGAATAGAATAGAATAGAATAGAATAGGGAATGGAAATGGAAATGGAAATGGAAATGGGAAGAGAACAGAACAGAATAGAATAGATTAGGAAATGAAAATGGGAATGGGAATGGGAATGGGAATAGAATAGAACAGAACAGAACAGAACAGGGAATGGGAGAATGAATTGGAATGACACTGGAAATGGAAACGGAAATGGGAACAGAATAGAATACAATACAATACAATACAATAGGGAATGGGGATAGGATAGGATAGGATAGGATAGGATAGGATAGGATAGGATAGGAAAGGATAGGATAGAATAGGGAATGGGAATAGGAATAGGAATTGGAAGGGAATGAATTGGATTGGAACTGGAACTGGAAATGGGAACGGAACATAACAGAACAGAATAGGGAATGGGAATGGGAATTGGAAGGGATTGGATTGGAATGGAACTGGAAATGGAAATTGGAACAGAATAGAATAGAACAGAACACAACAGAACACAACAGAAGAGGACAGAACAGAACAGAACCGAATATAATTGAATAGAATAAAAGAATGGGAAAGTGAAAGGTAATGGGAACAGAGTAGACTAGACTAAACTAGACTAGGGAATTGGAATGAGAATGGGAATGGGAATAGAATAGAATAGAATAGAATATGGAATGGGAATAGAATAGAATAGAGTAGAATAGGATAGGATAGAATAGAATAGGGAATGGGAATGGGAATAGGATACAATAGAACAGAATAGAATAGAATAGAATAGAATAGAATAGAATAGAATAGAATAGAATAGAATAGAATAGAATAGAATAGAATAGGGAATGGAATGGAAATGGAAATGGAAATGGGAACGAACAGAACAGAATAGAATAGAACAGAACACAACAGGACAGGACAGGACAGGACAGAACACAAAAGAACAGGAAATGGGAATAGGAATGGGAATAGAATGCAACAGAATAGAATAGAATAGAATAGAATAGAATAGAATAGAATAGAATAGAATAGAATAGAATAGAATAGAATAGAATAGGGAATGGAAATGGAAATGGAAATAGAAACAGAACAGAACAGAACAGAATAGATTAGGAAATGGGAATGGGAATAGAATAGAATAGAATAGAATAGAATAGAATAGAATAGAATAGAATAGAACATTATAGAATAGGGAATGGGAATTTTGGAAGGGAGTGAATTGGAATGAAACTGGAAATGGAAATGGGAACAGAATAGAATAGAATAGAATACAATACAATACAATACAATAGGGAATGGGAATGGGAATAGGATAGGATAGGATAGGATAGGATAGGATAGGGAATGGGAATAGGAATAGGAATAGGAATAGGAATAGGAAATGGAAGGGAATGAATTGGATTGGAACTGGAACTGGAAATGGGAACAGAACATAAGAGAACAGAATAGGGAATGGGAATGGGAATGGGAATGGGAATGGGAAGGGATTGGATTGGAATGGAACTGGAACTGGAAATTGGAACAGAATAGAATAGAACAGAACAGAACACAACAGAAGAGGACAGAACAGAATAGAATCGAATAGAATTGAATAGAATAAAAGAATGGGAAAGTGAAAGGTAATGGGAACAGAGTAGACTAGACTAAACTAGACTAGGGAATTGGAATGAGAATGGGAATGGGAATAGAATAGAATAGAATAGAATATGGAATGGGAATAGAATAGAATAGAGTAGAATAGGATAGGATAGAATAGAATAGGGAATGGGAATGGGAATAGGATACAATAGAATAGAATAGAATAGAATAGAATAGAATAGAATAGAATAGAATAGAATAGAATAGGGAATGGAATGGAAATGGAAATGGAAATGGGAACGAACAGAACAGAATAGAATAGAATAGAATAGAATACAATAGAATACAATACAATACAATACAATACAATACATTACAATACATTACAATACAATAGGGATAGGATAGGATAGGATAGGATAGGATAGGATAGGATAGGATAGGATAGGATAGGATAGGATAGGATAGGATAGGATAGGATAGGATAGGGAAAGGGAATGGGAATGGGAATGGGAATGGAATGAATTGGATTGGAACTGGAATTGGAAATGGGAACAGAATAGAACAGAATAGAACAGAACAGAACAGAATATGGAATGGGAATGGAATGGAATGGAAATGCGAATAGAACAGATTAGACTAGACTAGAATATGGGAATAAAGTAGAGTAGAGTAGAGTAGGATAGGATAGGATAGGATAGGATAGGATAGGATAGGATAGGGAATGGGAATGGGAATGGGAATGGGAATGGGAATGGGAATGGGAATAGAATAGAATAGAATAGAATAGAATAGAATAGAATAGAATAGAATAGAATAGAATAGAATAGAATAGAATAGAATAGGAATGGGAATGGGAATGGGAACATGAAGGGAATGGAATGGAAATGGAAATGGGAACAGAACAGAACAGACCAGAATAGAGTAAAATAGGGAATGGGAATGGGAATGGGAATTAGAATAGAATAGGAAATGGGAATGGGAATGGGAACGGGAATGGAAATGGAAATGGGAACAGAATAGAACAGATAGATTAGGAAATGAAAATGGGAATGGGAATGGGAATGGGAATGGGAATAGAATAGAATAGAATAGAATAGAATAGAATAGAATAGGGAATGGGAATGGGAACGGGAATGGGAACATGAAGGGAATGGAATGGAACTGGGAAGAGAACAGAATAGAATAGAATAAAATAGGGAATGGGAATGGGAATTAGAATAGAATAGAATAGGGAATGGAAATGGAAATGGGAACAGAAGAACAGAACAGAACAGAACAGAATAGGAAATGAAAATGGGAATGGGAATGGGAATAGAATAGAATAGAATAGAATAGGGAATGGAAATGGAAATGGAAATGGAAATGGGAAGAGAACAGAACAGAATAGAATAGATTAGGAAATGAAAATGGGAATGGGAATGGGAATGGGAATAGAATAGAACAGAACAGAACAGAACAGGGAATGGGAGAATGAATTGGAATGACACTGGAAATGGAAACGGAAATGGGAACAGAATAGAATACAATACAATACAATACAATAGGGAATGGGGATAGGATAGGATAGGATAGGATAGGATAGGATAGGAAAGGATAGGATAGAATAGGGAATGGTAATAGGAATAGGAATTGGAAGGGAATGAATTGGATTGGAACTGGAAATGGAAATGGGAACGGAACATAACAGAACAGAATAGGGAATGGGAATGGGAATTGGAAGGGATTGGATTGGAATGGAACTGGAAATGGAAATTGGAACAGAATAGAATAGAACAGAACACAACAGAACACAACAGAAGAGGACAGAACAGAACAGAACCGAATATAATTGAATAGAATAAAAGAATGGGAAAGTGAAAGGTAATGGGAACAGAGTAGACTAGACTAAACTAGACTAGGGAATTGGAATGAGAATGGGAATGGGAATAGAATAGAATAGAGTAGAATAGGATAGGATAGAATAGAATAGGGAATGGGAATGGGAATAGGATACAATAGAACAGAATAGAATAGAATAGAATAGAATAGAATAGGGAATGGAATGGAAATGGAAATGGAAATGGGAACGAACAGAACAGAATAGAATAGAATAGAATAGAATAGAATAGAATAGAATAGAATAGAATAGAATACAATACAATACAATACATTACAATACATTACAATACAATAGGGATTGGGGATAGGATAGGATAGGATAGGATAGGATAGGATAGGATAGGATAGGATAGTATAGGATAGGATAGGATAGGGAAAGGGAATGGGAATGGGAATGGGAATGGGAATGGAATGAATTGGATTGGAACTGGAATTGGAAATGGGAACAGAATAGAACAGAATAGAACAGAACAGAATATGGAATGGGAATGGAATGGAATGGAAATGCGAATAGAACAGATTAGACTAGACTAGAATATGGGAATAAAGTAGAGTAGAGTAGAGTAGGATAGGATAGGATAGGATAGGATAGGATAGGATAGGATAGGATAGGATAGGGAATGGGAATGGGAATGGGAATGGGAATGGGAATAGAATAGAATAGAATAGAATAGAATAGAATAGAATAGAATTGGGAATGGGAATGGGAATGGGAACGGGAACAGAACAGAACAGACCAGAATAGAGTAAAATAAGGAATGGGAATGGGAATGGGAATTAGAATAGAATAGGAAATGGGAATGGGAATGGGAACGGGAATGGAAATGGAAATGGGAACAGAATAGAACAGATAGATTAGGAAATGAAAATGGGAATGGGAATGGGAATGGGAATGGGAATAGAATAGAATAGAATAGAATAGAATAGAATAGAATAGGGAATGGGAATAGAATAGAATAGAATAGAATAGAATAGAATAGAATAGAATAGGGAATGGGAATGGGAACGGGAATGGGAACATGAAGGGAATGGAATGGAAATGGGAAGAGAACAGAATAGAATAGAATAAAATAGGGAATGGGAATGGGAATTAGAATAGAATAGAATAGGGAATGGAAATGGAAATGGGAACAGAAGAACAGAACAGAACAGAACAGAATAGGAAATGAAAATGGGAATGGGAATGGGAATAGAATAGAATAGAACAGAACAGAACAGAACAGGGAATGGGAGAATGAATTGGAATGACACTGGAAATGGAAACGGAAATGGGAACAGAATAGAATAGAATACAATACAATACAATACAATAGGGAATGGGGATAGGATAGGATAGGATAGGATAGGAAAGGATAGGATAGAATAGGGAATGGGAATAGGAATAGGAATAGGAATTGGAAGGGAATGAATTGGATTGGATTGGAACTGGAACTGGAAATGGGAACGGAACATAACAGAACAGAATAGGGAATGGGAATGGGAATTGGAAGGGATTGGATTGGAATGGAACTGGAAATGGAAATTGGAACAGAATAGAATAGAACAGAACACAACAGAACACAAAAGAAGAGGACAGAACAGAACAGAACCGAATATAATCGAATAGAATAAAAGAATGGGAAAGTGAAAGGTAATGGGAACAGAGTAGACTAGACTAGACTAGATAGGGAATTGGAATGGGAATGGAATGGGAATAGAATAGAATGGAATAGGATAGGATAGGATAGGATAGGATAGGATAGGATAGGATAGGATAGGATAGGATAGGATAGGATAGGATAGGATAAGATAGGATAGGATAGGATAGGATAGGATATAATAGAATAGGGAATGGGAATGGGAATGGGAATGGGAATAGTATAGGATAGGATAGGATAGGATAGAATGGAATGGAATGGAATGGAATGGAATAGAATAGAATAGAATAGAATAGAATAGAATAGAATAGGGAATGAAATGGAAATGGGAACGAACAGAATAGAATAGAATACAATACAATACAATAGGGAATGGGAATAGGATAGGATAGGATAGGATAGGATAGGATAGGATAGGATAGGATAGGATAAGATAGGATAGGATAGGATAGGATAGGATATAATAGAATAGGGAATGGGAATGGGAATGGGAATGGGAATAGTATAGGATAGGATAGGATAGGATAGAATGGAATGGAATGGAATGGAATGGAATGGAATAGAATAGAATAGAATAGAATAGAATAGAATAGGGAATGAAATGGAAATGGGAACGAACAGAATAGAATAGAATACAATACAATAAAATAGGGAATGGGAATAGGATAGGATAGGATAGGATAGGATAGGATAGGATAGGATAGGGAATCGGAATGGGAATGGAATGGAAGGGAATGAATTGGAATGGAATAGGAATTGGAAATGGGAACAGAATAGAACAGAATAGAACAGAACAGAATATGGAATGCGAATGGGAATGGAATGGAATGGAAATGCGAATAGAACAGACTAGACTAGACTAGTCTAGACTAGAATAGACTAGACTAGACTAGACTAGACTAGGGAATGGGAATAGAATAGAGTAGAGTACAGTAGGATAGGATAGGATAGGATAGGATAGGATAGGATAGGATAGGATAGGATAGGATAGGATAGGATAGGATAGGATAGATTAGGAAATGAAAATGGGAATGGGAATGGGAATAGAATAGAATAGAACAGAACAGAACAGAATAGAAAGGAATGGGAATTTTGGAAGGGAATGATTGGAAAGAAACTGGAAATGGAAATGGGAACAGAATAGAATAGAATAGAATACAATACATTACAATAGAATAGAATAGAATAGAATAGAATAGAATAGAATAGAATAGAATAGAATAGAATAGAATAGAATAGAATACAATACAATACAATACAATACAATACAATACAATAAAATACAATACAATAGGGAATGGGAATAGGATAGGATAGGATAGGATAGGATAGGATAGGATAGGATAGGATATGATAGGATAGGATAGGGAATGGGAATGGGAATGGAATGGAAGGGAATGAATTGGATTGGAATAGGAATTGGAAATGGGAACAGAATAGAACAGAATAGAACAGAACAGAATATGGAATGCGAATGGGAATGGAATGGAATGGAAATGCGAATAGAACAGACTAGACTAGACTAGACTAGACTAGACTAGGGAATGGGAATAGAATAGAGTAGAGTACAGTAGGATAGGATAGGATAGGATAGGATAGGATAGGATAGGATAGGATAGGATAGGATAGGAAATGAAAATGGGAATGGGAATGGGAATGGGAATGGGAATGGGAATAGAATAGAATAGAACAGAACAGAACAGAATAGAACGGAATGGGAATTTTGGAAGGGAATGAATTGGAAAGAAACTGGAAATGGAAATGGGAACAGAAGAACAGAACAGAACAGAACAGAATAGGAAATGAAAATGGGAATGGGAATGGGAATAGAATAGAATAGAATAGAATAGGGAATGGAAATGGAAATGGAAATGGAAATGGAAATAGGAAGAGAACAGAACAGAATAGAATAGATTAGGAAATGAAAATGGGAATGGGAATGGGAATGGGAATAGAATAGAACAGAACAGAACAGAATAGAACGGAATGGGAATTTTGGAAGGGAATGAATTGGAAAGAAACTGGAAATGGAAATGGGAACAGAATAGAATAGAATAGAATAAAATAGGGAATGGGAATGGGAATTAGAATAGAATAGAATAGGGAATGGAAATGGAAATGGGAACAGAAGAACAGAACAGAACAGAACAGAACAGAATAGGAAATGAAAATGGGAATGGGAATGGGAATAGAATAGAATAGAATAGAATAGAATAGAATAGAATAGAATAGAATAGAATAGAATAGAATAGAATACAATACAATACAATACAATACAATACAATACAATACATTACAATACATTACAATACAATATTTATTGGGGATAGGATAGGATAGAATAGGGAAAGGGAATGGGAATGGGAATGGGAATGGAATGAATTGGATTGGAACTGGAATTGGAAATGGGAACAGAATAGAACAGAATGGAACAGAACAGAACAGAATATGGAATGGGAATGGAAATGGGAATGGGAATGGAATGGAATGGAAATGCGAATAGAACAGATTAGACTAGACTAGAATATGGGAATAAAGTAGAGTAGAGTAGAGTAGGATAGGATAGGATAGGATAGGATAGGATAGGATAGGATAGGGAATGGGAATAGAATAGAATAGAATAGAATAGAATAGAATAGAATAGAATAGAATAGAATAGGAATGGGAATGGGAACGGGAATGGGAACATGAAGGGAATGGAATGGAAATGGAAATGGGAACAGAACAGAACAGACCAGAATAGAGTAAAATAGGGAATGGGAATGGGAATGGGAATTAGAATAGAATAGGGAATGGGAATGGGAATGGGAACGGGAATGGAAATGGAAATGGGAACAGAATAGAACAGATAGATTAGGAAATGAAAATGGGAATGGGAATGGGAATGGGAATGGGAATGAGAATAGAATAGAATAGAATAGAATAGAATAGAATAGGGAATGGGAATAGAATAGAATAGAATAGAATAGAATAGAATAGAATAGGGAATGGGAATGGGAATGGGAACGGGAATGGGAACATGAAGGGAATGGAATGGAAATGGGAAGAGAAGAGAACAGAATAGAATAAAATAGGGAATGGGAATGGGAATTAGAATAGAATAGAATAGGGAATGGAAATGGAAATGGGAACAGAAGAACAGAACAGAACAGAACAGAATAGGAAATGAAAATGGGAATGGGAATGGGAATAGAATAGAATAGAATAGAATAGAATAGGGAATGGAAAAGGAAATGGAAATGGAAATGGAAATGGAAATGGAAATGGAAATGGGAAGAGAACAGAACAGAATAGAATAGATTAGGAAATGAAAATGGGAATGGGAATGGGAATGGGAATAGAATAGAACAGAACAGAACAGAACAGAACAGGGAATGGGAGAATGAATTGGAATGACACTGGAAATGGAAATGGAAATGGGAACAGAATAGAATACAATACAATACAATACAATAGGGAATGGGGATAGGATAGGATAGGATAGGATAGGATAGGATAGGAAAGGAAAGGATAGGACAGAATAGGGAATGGGAATAGGAATAGGAATTGGAAGGGAATGAATTGGATTGGATTGGAACTGGAACTGGAAATGGGAACGGAACATAACAGAACAGAATAGGGAATGGGAATGGGAACGGGAATGGGAACATGAAGGGAATGGAATGGAAATGGAAATGGGAACAGAACAGAACAGACCAGAATAGAGTAAAATAGGGAATGGGAATGGGAATGGGAATTAGAATAGAATAGGGAATGGGAATGGGAATGGGAACGGGAATGGAAATGGAAATGGGAACAGAATAGAACAGATAGATTAGGAAATGAAAATGGGAATGGGAATGGGAATGGGAATGGGAATAGAATAGAATAGAATAGAATAGAATAGAATAGAATAGAATAGGGAATGGGAATAGAATAGAATAGAATAGAATAGAATAGAATAGAATAGAATAGAATAGAATAGAATAGAATAGAATAGAATAGGGAATGGGAATGGGAACGGGAATGGGAACATGAAGGGAATGGAATGGAAATGGGAAGAGAACAGAACAGAATAGAATAAAATAGGGAATGGGAATGGGAATTAGAATAGAATAGAATAGGGAATGGAAATGGAAATGGGAACAGAAGAACAGAACAGAACAGAACAGAATAGGAAATGAAAATGGGAATGGGAATGGGAATAGAATAGAATAGAATAGAATAGGGAATGGAAAAGGAAATGGAAATGGAAATGGAAATGGAAATGGAAATGGGAAGAGAACAGAACAGAATAGAATAGATTAGGAAATGAAAATGGGAATGGGAATGGGAATGGGAATAGAATAGAACAGAACAGAACAGAACAGGGAATGGGAGAATGAATTGGAATGACACTGGAAATGGAAACGGAAATGGGAACAGAATAGAATAGAATACAATACAATACAATAGGGAATGGGGATAGGATAGGATAGGATAGGATAGGATAGGATAGGATAGGATAGGATAGGAAAGGATAGGACAGAATAGGGAATGGGAATAGGAATAGGAATTGGAAGGGAATGAATTGGATTGGATTGGAACTGGAACTGGAAATGGGAACGGAACATAACAGAACAGAATAGGGAATGGGAATGGGAATTGGAAGGGATTGGATTGGAATGGAACTGGAACTGGAAATTGGAACAGAATAGAATAGAACAGAACACAACAGAACACAACAGAAGAGGACAGAACAGAACAGAACCGAATATAATCGAATAGAATAAAAGAATGGGAAAGTGAAAGGTAATGGGAACAGAGTAGACTAGACTAGACTAGATAGGGAATTGGAATGGGAATGGAATGGGAATAGAATAGAATGGAATAGGATAGGATAGGATAGGATAGGATAGGATAGGATAGGATAGGATAGGATAGGATAGGATATAATAGAATAGGGAATGGGAATGGGAATGGGAATGGGAATAGTATAGTATAGTATAGGATAGGATAGGATGGAATGGAATGGAATGGAATGGAATGGAATAGAATAGAATAGAATAGAATAGAATAGAATAGAATAGAATAGAATAGAATAGGGAATGAAATGGAAATGGGAACAAACAGAATAGAATAGAATAGAATAGAATAGAATAGAATAGAATAGAATAGAATAGGGAATGGGAATGGGAATGGGAACGGGAATGGGAACATGAAGGGAATGGAATGGAAATGGGAAGAGAACAGAACAGAATAGAATAAAATAGGGAATGGGAATGGGAATTAGAATAGAATAGAATAGGGAATGGAAATGGAAATGGGAACAGAAGAACAGAACAGAACAGAACAGAATAGGAAATGAAAATGGGAATGGGAATGAGAATAGAATAGAATAGAATAGAATAGGGAATGGAAATGGAAATGGAAATGGAAATGGAAATGGAAATGGAAATGGAAATGGGAAGAGAACAGAACAGAATAGAATAGATTAGGAAATGAAAATGGGAATGGGAATGGGAATGGGAATAGAATAGAACAGAACAGAACAGAACAGAACAGGGAATGGGAGAATGAATTGGAATGACACTGGAAATGGAAATGGAAATGGGAACAGAATAGAATACAATACAATACAATACAATAGGGAATGGGGATAGGATAGGATAGGATAGAATAGGGAATGGGAATAGGAATAGGAATAGGAATTGGAAGGGAATGAATTGAATTGGATTGGAACTGGAACTGGAAATGGGAACGGAACATAACAGAACAGAATAGGGAATGGGAATGGGAATTGGAAGGGATTGGATTGGAATGGAACTGGAAATGGAAATTGGAACAGAATAGAATAGAACAGAACAAAACAGAACACAACAGAAGAGGACAGAACAGAACAGAACCGAATATAATCGAATAGAATAAAAGAATGGGAAAGTGAAAGGTAATGGGAACAGAGTAGACTAGACTAGACTAGATAGGGAATTGGAATGGGAATGGAATGGGAATAGAATAGAATGGAATAGGATAGGATAGGATAGGATAGGATAGGAGAGGATAGGATAGGATAGGATAGGATAGGATATAATAGAATAGGGAATGGGAATGGGAATGGGAATAGTATACGATAGGATAGGATAGGATAGAATGGAATGGAATGGAATGGAATGGAATAGAATAGAATAGAATAGAATAGAATAGAATAGAATAGAATAGAATAGGGAATGAAATGGAAATGGGAACGAACAGAATAGAATAGAATACAATACAATACAATACAATAGGGAATGGGAATAGGATAGGATAGGATAGGATAGGATAGGATAGGATAGGATAGGATAGGGAATGGGAATGGGAATGGAATGGAAGGGAATGAATTGGAATGGAATAGGAATTGGAAATGGGAACAGAATAGAACAGAATAGAACAGAACAGAATATGGAATGCGAATGGGAATGGAATGGAATGGAAATGCGAATAGAACAGACTAGACTAGACTAGTCTAGACTAGACTAGACTAGACTAGACTAGACAAGGGAATGGGAATAGAATAGAGTAGAGTACAGTAGGATAGGATAGGATAGGATAGGATAGGATAGGATAGGATAGGATAGGATAGGATAGGATAGGATAGGATAGGAAATGAAAATGGGAATGGGAATGGGAATAGAATAGAATAGAACAGAACAGAACAGAATAGAAAGGAATGGGAATTTTGGAAGGGAATGAATTGGAAAGAAACTGGAAATGGAAATGGGAACAGAATAGAATAGAATAGAATAGAATAGAATAGAATAGAATAGAATAGAATAGAATACAAAAGAATAAAATAGGGAATGGGAATAGGATAGGATAGGATAGGATAGGATAGGATAGGATAGGATAGGGTAGGGTAGGATAGGAAAGGGAATGGGAATGGGAATGGGAATTGGAAGGGAATGAATTGGATTGGAACTGGCACTGGAAATGGAAACAGAACATAACAGAACAGAATAGAGAATGGGAATGGGAATTGGAAAGGATTCGATAGGATAGGATAGGATAGGATAGGATAGGATAGGATAGGATAGGATAGGATAGGATAGGATAGGATAGGATAGGATAGAATAGGGAATGGGAATGGGAATGGGAATAGAATAGAATAGAATAGAATAGAATAGAATAGAATAGAATAGAATAGGGAATGGGAGCGGGAATGGGAACGTGAAGGGAATGGAATGGAAATGGGAACAGGACAGGACAGGACAGGACAGGACAGGATAGGATAGAATAGAATGGGGAGTGGGAATGGGAATAGGATAGGACAGGATAGGATAGGATAGGATAGAATAGAATAGAATAGAATAGAATAGAATAGAATAGAATAGAATAGAATAGAATAGAATAGAATAGGGAATGGGAATAGAATAGAATAGAATAGAATAGAATAGAATAGAATAGGGAATGGGAATGGGAACGGGAATGGGAACATGAAGGGAATGGAATGGAAATGGGAAGAGAACAGAATAGAATAGAATAAAATAGGGAATGGGAATGGGAATTAGAATAGAATAGAATAGGGAATGGAAATGGAAATGGGAACAGAAGAACAGAACAGAACAGAACAGAACAGAATAGGAAATGAAAATGGGAATGGGAATGGGAATAGAATACAATACAATACAATACAATACAATACAATACAATACAATACAATACATTACAATACATTACAATACAATAGGGATTGGGGATAGGATAGGATAGGATAGGATAGGATAGGATAGGGAAAGGGAATGGGAATGGGAATGGGAATGGGAATGGAATGAATTGGATTGGAACTGGAATTGGAAATGGGAACAGAATAGAACAGAATAGAACAGAACAGAACAGAATATGGAATGGGAATGGAAATGGGAATGGGAATGGAATGGAAATGCGAATAGAACAGATTAGACTAGACTAGAATATGGGAATAAAGTAGAGTAGAGTAGAGTAGGATAGGATAGGATAGGATAGGATAGGGAATAGAATAGAATAGAATAGAATAGAATAGAATAGAATAGAATAGAATAGAATAGAATAGAATAGAATAGAATAGAATAGGAATGGGAATGGGAACGGGAATGGGAACATGAAGGGAATGGAATGGAAATGGAAATGGGAACAGAACAGACCAGAATAGAGTAAAATAGGGAATGGGAATGGGAATGGGAATTAGAATAGAATAGGGAATGGGAATGGGAATGGGAACGGGAATGGAAATGGAAATGGGAACAGAATAGAACAGATAGATTAGGAAATGAAAATGGGAATGGGAATGGGAATGGGAATGGGAATAGAATAGAATAGAATAGAATAGAATAGAATAGAATAGAATAGGGAATGGGAATAGAATAGAATAGAATAGAATAGAATAGAATAGAATAGAATAGGGAATGGGAATGGGAACGGGAATGGGAACATGAAGGGAATGGAATGGAAATGGGAAGAGAACAGAATAGAATAGAATAAAATAGGGAATGGGAATGGGAATTAGAATAGAATAGAATAGAATAGGGAATGGAAATGGAAATGGGAACAGAAGAACAGAACAGAACAGAACAGAATAGGAAATGAAAATGGGAATGGGAATGGGAATAGAATAGAATAGAATAGAATAGGGAATGGAAATGGAAATGGAAATGGAAATAGGAAGAGAACAGAACAGAATAGAATAGATTAGGAAATGAAAATGGGAATGGGAATGGGAATGGGAATAGAATAGAACAGAACAGAACAGTACAGGGAATGGGAGAATGAATTGGAATGACACTGGAAATGGAAATGGAAATGGGAACAGAATAGAATACAATACAATACAATACAATAGGGAATCGGGATAGGATAGGATAGGATAGGATAGGATAGGATAGGATAGGATAGGATAGGAAAGGATAGGATAGAATAGGGAATGGGAATAGGAATAGGAATTGGAAGGGAATGAATTGGATTGGAACTGGAAATGGAAATGGGAACGGAACATAACAGAACAGAATAGGGAATGGGAATGGGAATTGGAAGGGATTGGATTGGAATGGAACTGGAAATGGAAATTGGAACAGAATAGAATAGAACAGAACACAACAGAACACAACAGAAGAGGACAGAACAGAACCGAATATAATCGAATAGAATAAAAGAATGGGAAAGTGAAAGGTAATGGGAACAGAGTAGACTAGACTAGACTAGATAGGGAATTGGAATGGGAATGGAATGGGAATAGAATAGAATGGAATAGGATAGGATAGGATAGGATAGGATAGGATAGGATAGGATAGGATAGGATAGGATAGGATAGGATATAATAGAATAGGGAATGGGAATGGGAATAGGATACAATAGAATAGAATAGAATAGAATAGAATAGAATAGAATAGAATAGGGAATGGAATGGAAATGGAAATGGAAATGGGAACGAACAGAACAGAATAGAATAGAATAGAATAGAATAGAATAGAATAGAATAGAATAGAATAGAATAGAATACAATACAATACAATACATTACAATACATTACAATACAATAGGGATTGGGGATAGGATAGGATAGGATAGGATAGGATAGGATAGGATAGGATAGGATAGGATAGGATAGGATAGGATAGGGAAAGGGAATGGGAATGGGAATGGAATGAATTGGATTGGAACTGGAATTGGAAATGGGAACAGAATAGAACAGAATAGAACAGAACAGAACAGAATATGGAATGGGAATGGAATGGAATGGAAATGCGAATAGAACAGATTAGACTAGACTAGAATATGGGAATAAAGTAGAGTAGAGTAGAGTAGGATAGGATAGGATAGGATAGGATAGGATAGGATAGGATAGGGAATGGGAATGGGAATGGGAATAGAATAGAATAGAATAGAATAGAATAGAATAGAATAGAATAGAATAGAATAGAATAGGAATGGGAATGGGAACGGGAATGGGAACATGAAGGGAATGGAATGGAAATGGAAATGGGAACAGAACAGAACAGACCAGAATAGAGTAAAATAGGGAATGGGAATGGGAATGGGAATTAGAATAGAATAGGAAATGGGAATGGGAATGGGAACGGGAATGGAAATGGAAATGGGAACAGAATAGAACAGATAGATTAGGAAATGAAAATGGGAATGGGAATGGGAATGGGAATGGGAATAGAATAGAATAGAATAGAATAGAATAGAATAGAATAGAATAGAATAGAATAGGGAATGGGAATGGGAACAGGAATGGGAACATGAAGGGAATGGAATGGAAATGGGAAGAGAACAGAATAGAATAGAATAAAATAGGGAATGGGAATGGGAATTAGAATAGAATAGAATAGGGAATGGAAATGGAAATGGGAACAGAAGAACAGAACAGAACAGAACAGAGTAGGAAATGAAAATGGGAATGGGAATGGGAATAGAATAGAATAGAATAGAATAGGGAATGGAAATGGAAATGGAAATGGAAATGGGAAGAGAACAGAACAGAATAGAATAGATTAGGAAATGAAAATGGGAATGGGAATGGGAATGGGAATAGAATAGAACAGAACAGAACAGAACAGAACAGAACAGGGAATGGGAGAATGAATTGGAATGACACTGGAAATGGAAACGGAAATGGGAACAGAATACAATACAATACAATACAATACAATAGGGAATGGGGATAGGATAGGATAGGATAGGATAGGATAGGATAGGATAGGATAGGATAGGAAAGGATAGGAAAGGATAGGACAGAATAGGGAATGGGAATAGGAATAGGAATTGGAAGGGAATGAATTGGATTGGATTGGAACTGGAACTGGAAATGGGAACGGAACATAACAGAACAGAATAGGGAATGGGAATGGGAATTGGAAGGGATTGGATTGGAATGGAACTGGAAATGGAAATTGGAACAGAATAGAATAGAACAGAACACAACAGAACACAACAGAAGAGGACAGAACAGAACAGAACCGAATATAATCGAATAGAATAAAAGAATGGGAAAGTGAAAGGTAATGGGAACAGAGTAGACTAGACTAGACTAGATAGGGAATTGGAATGGGAATGGAATGGGAATAGAATAGAATGGAATAGGATAGGATAGGATAGGATAGGATAGGATAGGATAGGATAGGATAGGATAGGATAGGATAGGGAATGGGAATAGAATAGAATAGAATAGAATAGAATAGAATAGAATAGAATAGAATAGAATAGAATAGAATAGAATAGGAATGGGAATGGGAACGGGAATGGGAACATGAAGGGAATGGAATGGAAATGGAAATGGGAACAGAACAGAACAGACCAGAATAGAGTAAAATAGGGAATGGGAATGGGAATGGGAATTAGAATAGAATAGGGAATGGGAATGGGAATGGGAACGGGAATGGAAATGGAAATGGGAACAGAATAGAACAGATAGATTAGGAAATGAAAATGGGAATGGGAATGGGAATGGGAATAGAATAGAATAGAATAGAATAGAATAGAATAGAATAGAATAGAATAGAATAGAATAGAATAGGGAATGGGAATAGAATAGAATAGAATAGAATAGGGAATGGGAATGGGAATGGGAACGGGAATGGGAACATGAAGGGAATGGAATGGAAATGGGAAGAGAACAGAACAGAATAGAATAGGGAATGGGAATGGGAATTAGAATAGAATAGAATAGGGAATGGAAATGGAAATGGGAACAGAAGAACAGAACAGAACAGAACAGAATAGGAAATGAAAATGGGAATGGGAATGGGAATAGAATAGAATAGAATAGAATAGGGAATGGAAATGGAAATGGAAATGGAAATGGAAATGGAAATGGAAATGGGAAGAGAACAGAACAGAATAGAATAGATTAGGAAATGAAAATGGGAATGGGAATGGGAATGGGAATGGGAATAGAACAGAACAGAACAGAACAGGGAATGGGAGAATGAATTGGAATGACACTGGAAATGGAAATGGAAATGGGAACAGAATAGAATACAATACAATACAATACAATACAATAGGGAATGGGGATAGGATAGGATAGGATAGGATAGGATAGGATAGGATAGGATAGGATAGGATAGGAAAGGATAGGATAGAATAGGGAATGGGAATAGGAATAGGAATTGGAAGGGAATGAATTGGATTGGATTGGAACTGGAACTGGAAATGGGAACGGAACATAACAGAACAGAATAGGGAATGGGAATGGGAATTGGAAGGGATTGGATTGGAATGGAACTGGAAATGGAAATTGGAACAGAATAGAATAGAACAGAACACAACAGAACACAAAAGAAGAGGACAGAACAGAACAGAACCGAATATAATCGAATAGAATAAAAGAATGGGAAAGTGAAAGGTAATGGGAACAGAGTAGACTAGACTAGACTAGATAGGGAATTGGAATGGGAATGGAATGGGAATAGAATAGAATGGAATAGGATAGGATAGGATAGGATAGGATAGGATAGGATAGGATAGGATAGGATAGGATAGGATAGGATAGGATAGGATAGGATATAATAGAATAGGGAATGGGAATGGGAATGGGAATGGGAATGGGAATAGTATAGTATAGTATAGGATAGGATAGGATAGAATGGAATGGAATGGAATGGAATGGAATAGAATAGAATAGAATAGAATAGAATAGAATAGAATAGAATAGAATAGAATAGGGAATGAAATGGAAATGGGAACGAACAGAATAGAATAGAATAGAATAGAATAGAATAGAATAGAATAGAATAGAATAGAATAGGGAATGGGAATAGAATAGAATAGAATAGAATAGAATAGGGAATGGGAATGGGAATGGGAACGGGAATGGGAACATGAAGGGAATGGAATGGAAATGGGAAGAGAACAGAACAGAATAGAATAAAATAGGGAATGGGAATGGGAATTAGAATAGAATAGAATAGGGAATGGAAATGGAAATGGGAACAGAAGAACAGAACAGAACAGAACAGAATAGGAAATGAAAATGGGAATGGGAATGGGAATAGAATAGAATAGAATAGAATAGGGAATGGAAATGGAAATGGAAATGGAAATGGAAATGGAAATGGAAATGGGAAGAGAACAGAACAGAATAGAATAGATTAGGAAATGAAAATGGGAATGGGAATGGGAATGGGAATAGAATAGAACAGAACAGAACAGAACAGAACAGGGAATGGGAGAATGAATTGGAATGACACTGGAAATGGAAATGGAAATGGGAACAGAATAGAATACAATACAATACAATACAATAGGGAATGGGGATAGGATAGGATAGGATAGGATAGGATAGGATAGGATAGGATAGGATAGGATAGGATAGGATAGGAAAGGATAGGATAGAATAGGGAATGGGAATAGGAATAGGAATAGGAATTGGAAGGGAATGAATTGGATTGGATTGGAACTGGAACTGGAAATGGGAACGGAACATAACAGAACAGAATAGGGAATGGGAATGGGAATTGGAAGGGATTGGATTGGAATGGAACTGGAAATGGAAATTGGAACAGAATAGAATAGAACAGAACACAACAGAACACAACAGAAGAGGACAGAACAGAACAGAACCGAATATAATCGAATAGAATAAAAGAATGGGAAAGTGAAAGGTAATGGGAACAGAGTAGACTAGACTAGACTAGATAGGGAATTGGAATGGGAATGGAATGGGAATAGAATAGAATGGAATAGGATAGGATAGGATAGAATAGAATAGAATAGAATAGAATAGGGAATGAAATGGAAATGGGAACGAACAGAATAGAATAGAATAGAATACAATACAATACAATAGGGAATGGGAATAGGATAGGATAGGATAGGATAGGATAGGATAGGATAGGATAGGATAGGATAGGGAATGGGAATGGGAATGGGAATGGAATGGAAGGGAATGAATTGGAATGGAATAGGAATTGGAAATGGGAACAGAATAGAACAGAATAGAACAGAACAGAATATGGAATGCGAATGGGAATGGAATGGAATGGAAATGCGAATAGAACAGACTAGACTAGACTAGTCTAGACTAGACTAGACTAGACTAGACTAGACAAGGGAATGGGAATAGAATAGAGTAGAGTACAGTAGGATAGGATAGGATAGGATAGGATAGGATAGGATAGGATAGGATAGGATAGGATAGGATAGGATAGGATAGATTAGGAAATGAAAATGGGAATGGGAATGGGAATAGAATAGAATAGAACAGAACAGAACAGAATAGAAAGGAATGGGAATTTTGGAAGGGAATGAATTTGAAAGAAACTGGAAATGGAAATGGGAACAGAATAGAATAGAATAGAATGCAATACAATACAATACATTACAATAGAATAGAATAGAATAGAATAGAATACAATACAATACAATACAATACAATACAATACAATAGGGAATGGGAATAGGATAGGATAAGATAGGATAGGATAGGATAGGGAATGGGAATGGGAATGGAATGGAAGGGAGTGAATTGGATTGGAATAGGAATTGGAAATGGGAACAGAATAGAACAGAATAGAACAGAACAGAATATGGAATGCGAATGGGAATGGAATGGAATGGAAATGCGAATAGAACAGACTAGACTAGACTAGACTAGACTAGACTAGACTAGACTAGACTAGACTAGGGAATGGGAATAGAATAGAGTAGAGTACAGTAGGATAGGATAGGATAGGATAGGATAGGATAGGATAGGATAGGATAGGATAGGATAGGATAGGATAGGATAGGATAGATTAGGAAATGAAAATGGGAATGGGAATGGGAATAGAATAGAATAGAACAGAACAGAACAGAATAGAACGGAATGGGAATTTTGGAAGGGAATGAATTGGAAAGAAACTGGAAATGGAAATGGGAATAGAATAGAATAGAATAGAATAGAATAGAATAGAATAGAATACAAAAGAATACAATAGGGATATGGGAATAGGATAGGATAGGATAGGATAGGATAGGATAGGATAGGATAGGATAGGGTAGGGTAGGATAGGAAAGGGAATGGGAATGGGAATGGGAATTGGAAGGGAATGAATTGGATTGGAACTGGCACTGGAAATGGAAACAGAACATAACAGAACAGAATAGAGAATGGGAATGGGAATTGGAAAGGATTCGATAGGATAGGATAGGATAGGATAGGATAGGATAGGATAGGATAGGATAGGATAGGATAGGATAGAATAGGGAATGGGAATGGGAATGGGAATGGGAATAGAATAGAATAGAATAGAATAGAATAGAATAGAATAGAATAGAATAGAATAGAATAGAATAGAATAGGGAATGGGAGCGGGAATGGGAACGTGAAGGGAATGGAATGGAAATGGGAACAGGACAGGACAGGACAGGACAGGACAGGATAGGATAGAATAGAATGGGGAGTGGGAATGGGAATAGGATAGGACAGGATAGGATAGAATAGAATAGAATAGAATAGAATAGAATAGAATAGGGAATGGAAATAGAATAGAATAGAATAGAATAGGGAATGGGAATGGGAACGGGAATGGGAACATGAAGGGAATGGAATGGAAATGGGAAGAGAACAGAATAGAATAGAATAAAATAGGGAATGGGAATGGGAATTAGAATAGAATAGAATAGGGAATGGAAATGGAAATGGGAACAGAAGAACAGAACAGAACAGAACAGAACAGAATAGGAAATGAAAATGGGAATGGGAATGGGAATAGAATACAATACAATACAATACAATACAATACAATACAATACAATACATTACAATACATTACAATACAATAGGGATTGGGGATAGGATAGGATAGGATAGGATAGGATAGGATAGGATAGGATAGGATAGGATAGGGAAAGGGAATGGGAATGGGAATGGGAATGGGAATGGAATGAATTGGATTGGAACTGGAATTGGAAATGGGAACAGAATAGAACAGAATAGAACAGAACAGAACAGAATATGGAATGGGAATGGAAATGGGAATGGGAATGGAATGGAAATGCGAATAGAACAGATTAGACTAGACTAGAATATGGGAATAAAGTAGAATAGAGTAGAGTAGGATAGGATAGGATAGGATAGGATAGAATAGAATAGAATAGAATAGAATAGAATAGAATAGAATGGGAATGGGAACGGGAATGGGAACATGAAGGGAATGGAATGGAAATGGGAAGAGAACAGAATAGAATAGAATAAAATAGGGAATGGGAATGGGAATTAGAATAGAATAGAATAGAATAAGGAATGGAAATGGAAATGGGAACAGAAGAACAGAACAGAACAGAACAGAATAGGAAATGAAAATGGGAATGGGAATGGGAATAGAATAGAATAGAATAGAATAGGGAATGGAAATGGAAATGGAAATGGAAATAGGAAGAGAACAGAACAGAATAGAATA
This sequence comes from Arizona elegans, assembly GCA_022577455.1. Lineage (NCBI taxonomy): Eukaryota > Metazoa > Chordata > Lepidosauria > Squamata > Colubridae > Arizona > Arizona elegans. The sequence continues at coordinate 935,877 of JAKOOJ010000063.1, read as the reverse complement.
GATTAGGAAATGAAAATGGGAATGGGAATGGGAATGGGAATAGAATAGAACAGAACAGAACAGTACAGGGAATGGGAGAATGAATTGGAATGACACTGGAAATGGAAATGGAAATGGGAACAGAATAGAATACAATACAATACAATACAATAGGGAATGGGGATAGGATAGGATAGGATAGGATAGGATAGGATAGGATAGGATAGGATAGGAAAGGAAAGGAAAGGATAGGATAGAATAGGGAATGGGAATAGGAATAGGAATTGGAAGGGAATGAATTGGATTGGAACTGGAAATGGAAATGGGAACGGAACATAACAGAACAGAATAGGGAATGGGAATGGGAATTGGAAGGGATTGGATTGGAATGGAACTGGAAATGGAAATTGGAACAGAATAGAATAGAACAGAACACAACAGAACACAACAGAAGAGGACAGAACAGAACCGAATATAATCGAATAGAATAAAAGAATGGGAAAGTGAAAGGTAATGGGAACAGAGTAGACTAGACTAGACTAGATAGGGAATTGGAATGGGAATGGAATGGGAATAGAATAGAATGGAATAGGATAGGATAGGATAGGATAGGATAGAATAGAACAGGGAATGGGAATGGGAATGGGAATGGGAATAGAATAGAATAGAATAGAATAGAATAGAATAGAATAGAATAGAATAGAATAGAATAGGGAATGGGAGCGGGAATGGGAATGGGAACGTGAAGGGAATGGAATGGAAATGGGAACAGGACAGGACAGGACAGGAGAGGATAGGATAGAATAGAATGGGGAGTGGGAATGGGAATAGGATAGGATAGAATAGAATAGAATAGAATAGAATAGAATAGGGAATGGGAATAGAATAGAATAGAATAGAATAGAATAGAATAGAATAGGGAATGGGAATGGGAACGGGAATGGGAACATGAAGGGAATGGAATGGAAATGGGAAGAGAACAGAATAGAATAGAATAAAATAGGGAATGGGAATGGGAATTAGAATAGAATAGAATAGGGAATGGAAATGGAAATGGGAACAGAAGAACAGAACAGAACAGAACAGAATAGGAAATGAAAATGGGAATGGGAATGGAAATGGGAATAGAATAGAATAGAATAGAATAGGGAATGGAAATGGAAATGGAAATGGAAATGGAAATGGAAATGGAAATGGAAATGGGAAGAGAACAGAACAGAACAGAACAGAATAGAATAGATTAGGAAATGAAAATGGGAATGGAAATGGGAATGGGAATAGAATAGAACAGAACAGAACAGAACAGTGAATGGGAGAATGAATTGGAATGACACTGGAAATGGAAATGGAAATGGGAACAGAATAGAATACAATACAATACAATACAATAGGGAATGGGGATAGTCTAGGATAGGATAGGAAAGGATAGGATAGAATAGGGAATGGGAATGGGAATAGGAATAGGAATAGGAATTGGAAGGGAAAGAATTGGATTGGAACTGGAACTGGAAATGGGAACGGAACATAACAGAACAGAATAGGGAATGGGAATGGGAATTGGAAGGGATTGGATTGGAATGGAAATGGAAATGGAAATTGGAACAGAATAGAATAGAACAGAACACAACAGAACACAACAGAAGAGGACAGAACAGAACAGAACCGAATAGAATCGAATAGAATAAAAGAATGGGAAAGTGAAAGGTAATGGGAACAGAGTAGACTAGACTAGACTAGATAGGGAATTGGAATGGGAATGGAATGGGAATAGAATAGAATGGAATAGGATAGGATAGGATAGGATAGGATAGGATAGGATAGGATAGGATAGGATAGGATAGGATAGGATAGAATAGAATAGGGAATGGGAGCGGGAATTGGAATGGGAACGTGAAGGGAATGGAATGGAAATGGGAACAGGACAGGACAGGACAGGAGAGGATAGGATAGAATAGAATGGGGAGTGGGAATGGGAATAGGATAGGATAGAATAGAATAGAATAGAATAGAATAGAATAGAATAGAATAGAATAGGGAATGGGAATAGAATAGAATAGAATAGAATAGAATAGAATAGAATAGAATAGAATAGAATAGAATAGAATAGAATAGGGAATGGGAATGGGAACGGGAATGGGAACATGAAGGGAATGGAATGGAAATGGGAAGAGAACAGAATAGAATAGAATAAAATAGGGAATGGGAATGGGAATTAGAATAGAATAGAATAGGGAATGGAAATGGAAATGGGAACAGAAGAACAGAACAGAACAGAACAGAATAGGAAATGAAAATGGGAATGGGAATGGAAATGGGAATAGAATAGAATAGAATAGAATAGGGAATGGAAATGGAAATGGAAATGGAAATGGAAATGGAAATGGGAAGAGAACAGAACAGAACAGAACAGAATAGAATAGATTAGGAAATGAAAATGGGAATGGAAATGGGAATGGGAATAGAATAGAACAGAACAGAACAGAACAGTGAATGGGAGAATGAATTGGAATGACACTGGAAATGGAAATGGAAATGGGAACAGAATAGAATACAATACAATACAATACAATAGGGAATGGGGATAGTCTAGGATAGGATAGGAAAGGATAGGATAGAATAGGGAATGGGAATGGGAATAGGAATAGGAATAGGAATTGGAAGGGAATGAATTGGATTGGAACTGGAACTGGAAATGGGAACGGAACATAACAGAACAGAATAGGGAATGGGAATGGGAATTGGAAGGGATTGGATTGGAATGGAAATGGAAATGGAAATTGGAACAGAATAGAATAGAACAGAACACAACAGAACACAACAGAAGAGGACAGAACAGAACAGAACCGAATATAATCGAATAGAATAAAAGAATGGGAAAGTGAAAGGTAATGGGAACAGAGTAGACTAGACTAGACTAGATAGGGAATTGGAATGGGAATGGAATGGGAATAGAATAGAATGGAATAGGATAGGATAGGATAGGATAGGATAGGATAGGATAGGATAGGATAGGATAGGATAGGATAGGATAGAATAGGGAATGGGAATGGGAATGGGAATGGGAATAGGATAGGATAGGATAGGATAGGATAGGATGGAATGGAATGGAATGGAATGGAATGGAATGGAATAGAATAGAATAGAATAGAATAGAATAGAATAGAATAGAATAGGGAATGAAATGGAAATGGGAACGAACAGAATAGAATAGAATACAATACAATACAATAGGGAATGGGAATAGGATAGGATAGGATAGGATAGGATAGGATAGGATAGGATAGGGAATGGGAATGGAATGGAAGGGAATGGGATTGGATTGGAATAGGAATTGGAAATGGGAACAGAATAGAACAGAATAGAACAGAACAGAATATGGAATGCGAATGGGAATGGGAATGGAATGGAATGGAAATGCGAATAGAACAGACTAGACTAGACTAGACTAGACTAGACTAGACTAGACTAGACTAGACTAGGGAATGGGAATAGAATAGAGTAGAGTACAGTAGGATAGGATAGGATAGGATAGGATAGGATAGGATAGGATAGGATAGGATAGGATAGGATAGGATAGATTAGGAAATGAAAATGGGAATGGGAATGGGAATAGAATAGAATAGAACAGAACAGAACAGAATAGAAAGGAATGGGAATTTTGGAAGGGAATGAATTGGAAAGAAACTGGAAATGGAAATGGGAACAGAATAGAATAGAATAGAATACAATACAATACAATACAATACATTACAATAGAATAGAATAGAATAGAATAGAATAGAATACAATACAATACAATACAATACAATACAATACAATACAATACAATACAATACAATACAATAGGGAATGGGAATAGGATAGGATAGGATAGGATAGGATAGGGAATGGGAATGGGAATGGAATGGAAGGGAATGAATCGGATTGGAATAGGAATTGGAAATGGGAACAGAATAGAACAGAATAGAACAGAATAGAATATGGAATGCAAATGGGAATGGGAATGGAATGGAATGGAAATGCGAATAGAACAGACTAGACTAGACTAGACTAGACTAGACTAGACTAGACTAGACTAGACTAGGGAATGGGAATAGAATAGAGTAGAGTACAGTAGGATAGGATAGGATAGGATAGGATAGGATAGGATAGGATAGGATAGGATAGGATAGGATAGATTAGGAAATGAAAATGGGAATGGGAATGGGAATAGAATAGAATAGAACAGAACAGAACAGAATAGAACGGAATGGGAATTTTGGAAGGGAATGAATTGGAAAGAAACTGGAAATGGAAATGGGAATAGAATAGAATAGAATAGAATAGAATAGAATAGAATAGAATAGAATACAATACAATACAATACAATACAATAGAATACAATAGAATACAATAGGGAATGGGAATAGGATAGGATAGGATAGGATAGGATAGGATAGGATAGGATAGGATAGGATAGGATAGGATAGGATAGAATAGGGAATGGGAATGGGAATGGGAATGGGAATAGAATAGAATAGAATAGAATAGGGAATGGGAGCGGGAATGGGAACGTGAAGGGAATGGAATGGAAATGGGAACAGGACAGGACAGGAAAGGATAGGATAGAATAGAATGGGGAGTGGGAATGGGAATAGGATAGGATAGGATAGAATAGAATAGAATAGAATAGAATAGAATAGAATAGAATAGAATAGAATAGAATAGAATAGGGAATGGAATGGAAATGGGAACGAACAGAACAGAATAGGAAATGAAAAAGGGAATGGGAATAGAATAGAATAGAACAGAACAGAATAGAATAGGCAATGGGAATTTTGGAATGAGTTGGAATGAAACTGGAAATGGAAATGGAAATGGGAACAGAACAGAACAGAACAGAATAGAATAGAATAGAATAGAATACAATAGAATACAATACAATACAATACAATACAATACAATACAATACAATACAATACAATACAATACAATACAATAGGGAATGGGAACAGGATAGGATAGGATAGGATAGGATAGGATAGGATAGAATTGGGAATGGGAAGGGAATGAATTGGAATGGAAATGGAAATGGAAATGGAAATGGAAATGGGAAAAGAACAGAACAGAACAGAACAGAACAGAATACAATAGAATAGGAAATGGAAATGGAAATGGAAATGGAAATGGAAATGGGAATGGAAATGGAAATGGAAATGGAAATGGAAATGGAAATGGAATAGAATAGAATACAATACAATACAATACAATACAATACAATACAATACAATACAATACAATACAATACAATAGGGAATAGGACAGGACAGGATAGGATAGGATAGGATTGGGAAAGGGAATGGGAATGGGAATTGGAATGCGATTTGGAAGGGAATGAATTGGATTGGAACTGGAATTGGAAATGGGAACAGAGTAGAACAGAATAGAACAGAACAGAACAAAACAGAATATGGAATGGGAATGGGAATTGAAATGGAATGGAATGGAAATGTGAACAGAACAGAGTACACTAGACTAAACTAGACTAGACTAGACTAGACTAGACTAGACTAGACTAGGGAATGGGAGTAGAGTAGAGTAGGATAGGATAGGATAGGATAGGATAGGGAATGGGAATGGGAATGGGAATTGGAAGGGAATGAATTGGATTGGAACTGGCACTGGAAATGGAAACAACATAACAGAACAGAATAGGGAATGGGAATGGGAATTGGAAAGGATTCGATAGGATAGGATAGGATAGGATAGGATAGGATAGGATAGGATAGAATAGGGAATGGGAATGGGAATGAGAATGGGAATAGAATAGAATAGAATAGAATAGAATAGAATAGAATAGAATAGAATAGGGAATGGGAGCGGGAATGGGAACGTGAAGGGAATGGAATGGAAATGGGAACAGGACAGGACAGGACAGGACAGAATAGGATAGAATAGAATGGGGAGTGGGAATGGGAATAGAATAGGATAGGATAGAATAGAATAGAATAGAATAGAATAGAATAGAATAGAATAGAATAGAATAGAATAGAATAGAATAGAATAGAATAGGGAATGGGAATAGAATAGAATAGAATAGAATAGGGAATGGGAATGGGAACGGGAATGGGAACATGAAGGGAATGGAATGGAAATGGGAAGAGAACAGAATAGAATAGAATAGAATAGGGAATGGAAATGGAAATGGAAATGGAAATGGAAATGGAAATGGGAAGAGAACAGAACAGAATAGAATAGATTAGGAAATGAAAATGGGAATGGGAATGGGAATGGGAATAGAATAGAACAGAACAGAACAGAACAGAACAGAACAGAACAGGGAATGGGAGAATGAATTGGAATGACACTGGAAATGGAAATGGAAATGGGAACAGAATAGAATACAATACAATACAATACAATAGGGAATGGGGATAGTCTAGGATAGGATAGGAAAGGATAGGATAGAATAGGGAATGGGAATGGGAATAGGAATAGGAATAGGAATAGGAATTGGAAGGGAATGAATTGGATTGGAACTGGAACTGGAAATGGGAACGGAACATAACAGAACAGAATAGGGAATGGGAATGGGAATTGGAAGGGATTGGATTGGAATGGAAATGGAAATGGAAATTGGAACAGAATAGAATAGAACAGAACACAACAGAACACAACAGAAGAGGACAGAACAGAACAGAACCGAATATAATCGAATAGAATAAAAGAATGGGAAAGTGAAAGGTAATGGGAACAGAGTAGACTAGACTAGACTAGATAGGGAATTGGAATGGGAATGGAATGGGAATAGAATAGAATGGAATAGGATAGGATAGGATAGGATAGGATAGGATAGGATAGGATAGGATAGGATAGGATAGGATAGGGAATGGGAATAGAATAGAATAGAATAGAATAGAATAGAATAGAATAGAATAGAATAGGAATGGGAATGGGAACGGGAATGGGAACATGAAGGGAATGGAATGGAAATGGAAATGGGAACAGAACAGAACAGACCAGAATAGAGTAAAATAGGGAATGGGAATGGGAATGGGAATTAGAATAGAATAGGGAATGGGAATGGGAATGGGAACGGGAATGGAAATGGAAATGGGAACAGAATAGAACAGATAGATTAGGAAATGAAAATGGGAATGGGAATGGGAATGGGAATAGAATAGAATAGAATAGAATAGAATAGAATAGAATAGAATAGAATAGAATAGAATAGAATAGAATAGAATAGGGAATGGGAATAGAATAGAATAGAATAGAATAGGGAATGGGAATGGGAATGGGAACGGGAATGGGAACATGAAGGGAATGGAATGGAAATGGGAAGAGAACAGAACAGAATAGAATAGGGAATGGGAATGGGAATTAGAATAGAATAGAATAGGGAATGGAAATGGAAATGGGAACAGAAGAACAGAACAGAACAGAACAGAATAGGAAATGAAAATGGGAATGGGAATGGGAATAGAATAGAATAGAATAGAATAGGGAATGGAAATGGAAATGGAAATGGAAATGGAAATGGAAATGGAAATGGGAAGAGAACAGAACAGAATAGAATAGATTAGGAAATGAAAATGGGAATGGGAATGGGAATGGGAATAGAACAGAACAGAACAGAACAGAACAGGGAATGGGAGAATGAATTGGAATGACACTGGAAATGGAAATGGAAATGGGAACAGAATAGAATACAATACAATACAATACAATAGGGAATGGGGATAGGATAGGATAGGATAGGATAGGATAGGATAGGATAGGATAGGATAGGATAGGAAAGGATAGGAAATGATAGGATAGAATAGGGAATGGGAATAGGAATAGGAATTGGAAGGGAATGAATTGGATTGGATTGGAACTGGAACTGGAAATGGGAACGGAACATAACAGAACAGAATAGGGAATGGGAATGGGAATTGGAAGGGATTGGATTGGAATGGAACTGGAAATGGAAATTGGAACAGAATAGAATAGAACAGAACACAACAGAACACAAAAGAAGAGGACAGAACAGAACAGAACCGAATATAATCGAATAGAATAAAAGAATGGGAAAGTGAAAGGTAATGGGAACAGAGTAGACTAGACTAGACTAGATAGGGAATTGGAATGGGAATGGAATGGGAATAGAATAGAATGGAATAGGATAGGATAGGATAGGATAGGATAGGATAGGATAGGATAGGATAGGATATAATAGAATAGGGAATGGGAATGGGAATGGGAATGGGAATGGGAATAGTATAGGATAGGATAGGATAGGATAGGATAGAATGGAATGGAATGGAATGGAATGGAATAGAATAGAATAGAATAGAATAGAATAGAATAGAATAGAATAGAATAGAATAGAATAGAATAGAATAGAATAGAATAGAATAGAATAGAATAGGGAATGAAATGGAAATGGGAACAAACAGAATAGAATAGAATAGAATAGAATAGAATAGAATAGAATAGAATAGAATAGAATAGAATAGAATAGGGAATGGGAATAGAATAGAATAGAATAGAATAGGGAATGGGAATGGGAATGGGAACGGGAATGGGAACATGAAGGGAATGGAATGGAAATGGGAAGAGAACAGAACAGAATAGAATAAAATAGGGAATGGGAATGGGAATTAGAATAGAATAGAATAGGGAATGGAAATGGAAATGGGAACAGAAGAACAGAACAGAACAGAACAGAATAGGAAATGAAAATGGGAATGGGAATGGGAATAGAATAGAATAGAATAGAATAGGGAATGGAAATGGAAATGGAAATGGAAATGGAAATGGAAATGGAAATGGGAAGAGAACAGAACAGAATAGAATAGATTAGGAAATGAAAATGGGAATGGGAATGGGAATGGGAATAGAATAGAACAGAACAGAACAGAACAGAACAGGGAATGGGAGAATGAATTGGAATGACACTGGAAATGGAAATGGAAATGGGAACAGAATAGAATACAATACAATACAAGACAATAGGGAATGGGGATAGGATAGGATAGGATAGGATAGGATAGGATAGGATAGGATAGGATAGGAAAGGATAGGATAGAATAGGGAATGGGAATAGGAATAGGAATAGGAATTGGAAGGGAATGAATTGGATTGGATTGGAACTGGAACTGGAAATGGGAACGGAACATAACAGAACAGAATAGGGAATGGGAATGGGAATTGGAAGGGATTGGATTGGAATGGAACTGGAAATGGAAATTGGAACAGAATAGAATAGAACAGAACACAACAGAACACAACAGAAGAGGACAGAACAGAACAGAACCGAATATAATCGAATAGAATAAAAGAATGGGAAAGTGAAAGGTAATGGGAACAGAGTAGACTAGACTAGACTAGATAGGGAATTGGAATGGGAATGGAATGGGAATAGAATAGAATGGAATAGGATAGGATAGGATAGGATAGGATAGGATAGGATAGGATAGGATAGGATAGGATAGGATATAATAGAATAGGGAATGGGAATGGGAATGGGAATGGGAATAGTATAGGATAGGATAGGATGGAATGGAATGGAATGGAATGGAATGGAATGGAATAGAATAGAATAGAATAGAATAGAATAGAATAGAATAGAATAGAATAGAATAGGGAATGAAATGGAAATGGGAACGAACAGAATAGAATAGAATAGAATAGAATACAATACAATAGGGAATGGGAATAGGATAGGATAGGATAGGATAGGATAGGATAGGATAGGATAGGATAGGATAGGGAATGGGAATGGGAATGGGAATGGAATGGAAGGGAATGAATTGGAATGGAATAGGAATTGGAAATGGGAACAGAATAGAACAGAATAGAACAGAACAGAATATGGAATGCGAATGGGAATGGAATGGAATGGAAATGCGAATAGAACAGACTAGACTAGACTAGTCTAGACTAGACTAGACTAGACTAGACTAGACAAGGGAATGGGAATAGAATAGAGTAGAGTACAGTAGGATAGGATAGGATAGGATAGGATAGGATAGGATAGGATAGGATAGGATAGGATAGGATAGATTAGGAAATGAAAATGGGAATGGGAATGGGAATAGAATAGAATAGAACAGAACAGAACAGAATAGAAAGGAATGGGAATTTTGGAAGGGAATGAATTGGAAAGAAACTGGAAATGGAAATGGGAACAGAATAGAATAGAATAGAATAGAATACAATACAATACAATACAATACAATACAATACAATAGGGAATGGGAATAGGATAGGATAGGATAGGATAGGATAGGATAGGGAATGGGAATGGGAATGGAATGGAAGGGAGTGAATTGGATTGGAATAGGAATTGGAAATGGGAACAGAATAGAACAGAATAGAACAGAACAGAATATGGAATGCGAATGGGAATGGAATGGAATGGAAATGCGAATAGAACAGACTAGACTAGACTAGACTAGACTAGACTAGACTAGACTAGACTAGGGAATGGGAATAGAATAGAGTAGAGTACAGTAGGATAGGATAGGATAGGATAGGATAGGATAGGATAGGATAGGATAGGATAGATTAGGAAATGAAAATGGGAAAGGGAATGGGAATAGAATAGAATAGAACAGAACAGAACAGAATAGAACGGAATGGGAATTTTGGAAGGGAATGAATTGGAAAGAAACTGGAAATGGAAATGGGAACAGAATAGAATAGAATAGAATAGAATAGAATAGAATAGAATAGAATAGAATAGAATAGAATACAAAAGAATACAATAGGGATATGGGAATAGGATAGGATAGGATAGGATAGGATAGGATAGGATAGGATAGGATAGGATAGGATAGGATAGGATAGGATAGGGTAGGGTAGGATAGGAAAGGGAATGGGAATGGGAATGGGAATTGGAAGGGAATGAATTGGATTGGAACTGGCACTGGAAATGGAAACAGAACATAACAGAACAGAATAGAGAATGGGAATGGGAATTGGAAAGGATTCGATAGGATAGGATAGGATAGGATAGGATAGGATAGGATAGGATAGGATAGGATAGGATAGGATAGAATAGGGAATGGGAATGGGAATGGGAATAGAATAGAATAGAATAGAATAGAATAGAATAGAATAGAATAGAATAGAATAGAATAGAATAGGGAATGGGAGCGGGAATGGGAACGTGAAGGGAATGGAATGGAAATGGGAACAGGACAGGACAGGACAGGACAGGACAGGATAGGATAGAATAGAATGGGGAGTGGGAATGGGAATAGGATAGGACAGGATAGGATAGAATAGAATAGAATAGAATAGAATAGAATAGAATAGAATAGAATAGAATAGAATAGGGAATGGAAATAGAATAGAATAGAATAGAATAGGGAATGGGAATGGGAACGGGAATGGGAACATGAAGGGAATGGAATGGAAATGGGAAGAGAACAGAATAGAATAGAATAAAATAGGGAATGGGAATGGGAATTAGAATAGAATAGAATAGGGAATGGAAATGGAAATGGGAACAGAAGAACAGAACAGAACAGAACAGAACAGAATAGGAAATGAAAATGGGAATGGGAATGGGAATAGAATACAATACAATACAATACAATACAATACAATACAATACAATACAATACATTACAATACATTACAATACAATAGGGATTGGGGATAGGATAGGATAGGATAGGATAGGATAGGATAGGATAGGGAAAGGGAATGGGAATGGGAATGGGAATGGGAATGGAATGAATTGGATTGGAACTGGAATTGGAAATGGGAACAGAATAGAACAGAATAGAACAGAACAGAACAGAATATGGAATGGGAATGGAAATGGGAATGGGAATGGAATGGAAATGCGAATAGAACAGATTAGACTAGACTAGAATATGGGAATAAAGTAGAGTAGAGTAGAGTAGAGTAGGATAGGATAGGATAGGATAGGATAGGATAGGGAATAGAATAGAATAGAATAGAATAGAATAGAATAGAATAGAATAGAATAGAATAGAATAGAATAGAATAGAATAGAATGGGAATGGGAACGGGAATGGGAACATGAAGGGAATGGAATGGAAATGGGAAGAGAACAGAATAGAATAGAATAAAATAGGGAATGGGAATGGGAATTAGAATAGAATAGAATAGAATAGGGAATGGAAATGGAAATGGGAACAGAAGAACAGAACAGAACAGAACAGAATAGGAAATGAAAATGGGAATGGGAATGGGAATAGAATAGAATAGAATAGAATAGGGAATGGAAATGGAAATGGAAATGGAAATAGGAAGAGAACAGAACAGAATAGAATAGATTAGGAAATGAAAATGGGAATGGGAATGGGAATGGGAATAGAATAGAACAGAACAGAACAGTACAGGGAATGGGAGAATGAATTGGAATGACACTGGAAATGGAAATGGAAATGGGAACAGAATAGAATACAATACAATACAATACAATAGGGAATGGGGATAGGATAGGATAGGATAGGATAGGATAGGATAGGATAGGATAGGAAAGGAAAGGATAGGATAGAATAGGGAATGGGAATAGGAATAGGAATTGGAAGGGAATGAATTGGATTGGAACTGGAAATGGAAATGGGAACGGAACATAACAGAACAGAATAGGGAATGGGAATGGGAATTGGAAGGGATTGGATTGGAATGGAACTGGAAATGGAAATTGGAACAGAATAGAATAGAACAGAACACAACAGAACACAACAGAAGAGGACAGAACAGAACCGAATATAATCGAATAGAATAAAAGAATGGGAAAGTGAAAGGTAATGGGAACAGAGTAGACTAGACTAGACTAGATAGGGAATTGGAATGGGAATGGAATGGGAATAGAATAGAATGGAATAGGATAGGATAGGATAGGATAGGATAGGATAGGATAGGATAGGATAGGATAGGATAGGATAGGATAGGATAGAATAGAATAGAACAGGGAATGGGAATGGGAATGGGAATGGGAATGGGAATAGAATAGAATAGAATAGAATAGAATAGAATAGAATAGAATAGAATAGAATAGAATAGAATAGGGAATGGGAGCGGGAATGGGAATGGGAACGTGAAGGGAATGGAATGGAAATGGGAACAGGACAGGACAGGACAGGAGAGGATAGGATAGAATAGAATGGGGAGTGGGAATGGGAATAGGATAGGATAGAATAGAATAGAATAGAATAGAATAGAATAGAATAGAATAGAATAGAATAGAATAGAATAGGGAATGGGAATAGAATAGAATAGAATAGAATAGAATAGAATAGGGAATGGGAATGGGAACGGGAATGGGAACATGAAGGGAAGGGAATGGAAATGGGAAGAGAACAGAATAGAATAGAATAAAATAGGGAATGGGAATGGGAATTAGAATAGAATAGAATAGGGAATGGAAATGGAAATGGGAACAGAAGAACAGAACAGAACAGAACAGAATAGGAAATGAAAATGGGAATGGGAATGGAAATGGGAATAGAATAGAATAGAATAGAATAGGGAATGGAAATGGAAATGGAAATGGAAATGGGAAGAGAACAGAACAGAACAGAATAGAATAGATTAGGAAATGAAAATGGGAATGGAAATGGGAATGGGAATAGAATAGAACAGAACAGAACAGAACAGTGAATGGGAGAATGAATTGGAATGACACTGGAAATGGAAATGGAAATGGGAACAGAATAGAATACAATACAATACAATACAATAGGGAATGGGGATAGTCTAGGATAGGATAGGAAAGGATAGGATAGAATAGGGAATGGGAATGGGAATAGGAATAGGAATAGGAATTGGAAGGGAATGAATTGGATTGGAACTGGAACTGGAAATGGGAACGGAACATAACAGAACAGAATAGGGAATGGGAATGGGAATTGGAAGGGATTGGATTGGAATGGAACTGGAAATGGAAATTGGAACAGAATAGAATAGAACAGAACACAACAGAACACAACAGAAGAGGACAGAACAGAACAGAACCGAATATAATCGAATAGAATAAAAGAATGGGAAAGTGAAAGGTAATGGGAACAGAGTAGACTAGACTAGACTAGATAGGGAATTGGAATGGGAATGGAATGGGAATAGAATAGAATGGAATAGGATAGGATAGGATAGGATAGGATAGGATAGGATAGGATAGGATAGAATAGGGAATGGGAATGGGAATGGGAATGGGAATAGGATAGGATAGGATAGGATAGGATAGGATGGAATGGAATGGAATGGAATGGAATGGAATAGAATAGAATAGAATAGAATAGAATAGAATAGAATAGAATAGGGAATGAAATGGAAATGGGAACGAACAGAATAGAATACAATACAATACAATACAATAGGGAATGGGAATAGGATAGGATAGGATAGGATAGGATAGGATAGGATAGGATAGGGAATGGGAATGGAATGGAATGGGATTGGATTGGAATAGGAATTGGAAATGGGAACAGAATAGAACAGAATAGAACAGAACAGAATATGGAATGCGAATGGGAATGGAATGGAATGGAAATGCGAATAGAACAGACTAGACTAGACTAGACTAGACTAGACTAGACTAGACTAGACTAGGGAATGGGAATAGAATAGAGTAGAGTACAGTAGGATAGGATAGGATAGGATAGGATAGGATAGGATAGGATAGGATAGGATAGATTAGGAAATGAAAATGGGAATGGGAATGGGAATAGAATAGAATAGAACAGAACAGAACAGAATAGAAAGGAATGGGAATTTTGGAAGGGAATGAATTGGAAAGAAACTGGAAATGGAAATGGGAACAGAATAGAATAGAATAGAATAGAATAGAATACATTACAATAGAATAGAATAGAATAGAATAGAATAGAATAGAATAGAATAGAATACAATACAATACAATACAATACAATACAATACAATACAATACAATAGGGAATGGGAATAGGATAGGATAGGATAGGATAGGGAATGGGAATGGGAATGGGAATGGAATGGAAGGGAATGAATTGGATTGGAATAGGAATTGGAAATGGGAACAGAATAGAACAGAATAGAACAGAACAGAATATGGAATGCGAATGGGAATGGGAATGGAATGGAATGGAAATGCGAATAGAACAGACTAGACTAGACTAGACTAGACTAGACTAGACTAGACTAGACTAGATTAGACTAGGGAATGGGAATAGAATAGAGTAGAGTACAGTAGGATAGGATAGGATAGGATAGGGAATGGGAATGGGAATGGAATGGAAGGGAATGAATCGGATTGGAATAGGAATTGGAAATGGGAACAGAATAGAACAGAATAGAACAGAATAGAATATGGAATGCAAATGGGAATGGGAATGGAATGGAATGGAAATGCGAATAGAACAGACTAGACTAGACTAGACTAGACTAGACTAGACTAGACTAGACTAGACTAGACTAGACTAGACTAGACAAGACTAGGGAATGGGAATAGAATAGAGTAGAGTACAGTAGGATAGGATAGGATAGGATAGGATAGGATAGGATAGGATAGGATAGGATAGGATAGATTAGGAAATGAAAATGGGAATGGGAATGGGAATAGAATAGAATAGAACAGAACAGAACAGAATAGAACGGAATGGGAATTTTGGAAGGGAATGAATTGGAAAGAAACTGGAAATGGAAATGGGAATAGAATAGAATAGAATAGAATAGAATAGAATAGAATAGAATAGAATAGAATACAATAGAATACAATAGAATACAATAGGGAATGGGAATAGGATAGGATAGGATAGGATAGGATAGGATAGGATACGATAGGATAGGATAGGATAGGGAATGGGAATGGGAATGGGAATGGGAATAGAATAGAATAGAATAGAATAGGGAATGGGAGCGGGAATGGGAACGTGAAGGGAATGGAATGGAAATGGGAACAGGACAGGACAGGAAAGGATAGGATAGAATAGAATGGGGAGTGGGAATGGGAATAGGATAGGATAGAATAGAATAGAATAGAATAGAATAGAATAGAATAGAATAGAATAGAATAGAATAGAATAGAATAGAATAGGGAATGGAATGGAAATGGGAACGAACAGAACAGAATAGGAAATGAAAAAGGGAATGGGAATAGAATAGAATAGAACAGAACAGAATAGAATAGGCAATGGGAATTTTGGAATGAGTTGGAATGAAACTGGAAATGGAAATGGAAATGGGAACAGAACAGAACAGAATAGAATAGAATAGAATAGAATAGAATAGAATAGAATAGAATACAATACAATACAATACAATACAATACAATACAATACAATACAATACAATACAATAGGGAATGGGAACAGGATAGGATAGGATAGGATAGGATAGGATAGGATAGGATAGGATAGAATTGGGAATGGGAAGGGAATGAATTGGAATGGAAATGGAAATGGAAATGGAAATGGGAAAAGAACAGAACAGAACAGAACAGAACAGAATACAATAGAATAGGAAATGGAAATGGAAATGGAAATGGAAATGGAAATGGAAATGGGAATGGAAATGGAAATGGAAATGGAAATGGAAATGGAATAGAATAGAATACAATAGAATACAATACAATACAATACAATACAATACAATACAATACAATACAATACAATAGGGAATAGGACAGGACAGGATAGGATAGGATAGGATAGGGAAAGGGAATGGGAATGGGAATTGGAATGCGATTTGGAAGGGAATGAATTGGATTGGAACTGGAATTGGAAATGGGAACAGAGTAGAACAGAATAGAACAGAACAGAATAAAACAGAATATGGAATGGGAATGGGAATTGAAATGGAATGGAATGGAAATGTGAACAGAACAGAGTACACTAGACTAAACTAGACTAGACTAGACTAGACTAGACTAGACTAGGGAATGGGAGTAGAGTAGAGTAGGATAGGATAGGATAGGATAGGATAGGGAATGGGAATGGGAATGGGAATGGGAATTGGAAGGGAATGAATTGGATTGGAACTGGCACTGGAAATGGAAACAACATAACAGAACAGAATAGGGAATGGGAATGGGAATTGGAAAGGATTCGATAGGATAGGATAGGATAGGATAGGATAGGATAGGATAGGATAGGATAGGATAGAATAGGGAATGGGAATGGGAATGAGAATGGGAATAGAATAGAATAGAATAGAATAGAATAGAATAGAATAGAATAGAATAGAATAGAATAGAATAGGGAATGGGAGCGGGAATGGGAACGTGAAGGGAATGGAATGGAAATGGGAACAGGACAGGACAGGACAGGACAGAATAGGATAGAATAGAATGGGGAGTGGGAATGGGAATGGGAATAGAATAGAATAGAATAGAATAGAATAGAATAGAATAGAATAGAATAGAATAGAATAGAATAGAATAGAATAGAATAGAATAGAATAGGGAATGGGAATAGAATAGAATAGAATAGAATAGAATAGAATAGGGAATGGGAATGGGAACGGGAATGGGAACATGAAGGGAATGGAATGGAAATGGGAAGAGAACAGAATAGAATAGAATAAAATAGGGAATGGGAATGGGAATTAGAATAGAATAGAATAGGGAATGGAAATGGAAATGGGAACAGAAGAACAGAACAGAACAGAACAGAATAGGAAATGAAAATGGGAATGGGAATGGAAATGGGAATAGAATAGAATAGAATAGAATAGAATAGAATAGGGAATGGAAATGGAAATGGAAATGGAAATGGGAAGAGAACAGAACAGAATAGAATAGATTAGGAAATGAAAATGGGAATGGGAATGGGAATGGGAATAGAATAGAACAGAACAGAACAGAACAGAACAGAACAGGGAATGGGAGAATGAATTGGAATGACACTGGAAATGGAAATGGAAATGGGAACAGAATAGAATACAATACAATACAATACAATAGGGAATGGGGATAGTCTAGGATAGGATAGGAAAGGATAGGATAGAATAGGGAATGGGAATGGGAATAGGAATAGGAATAGGAATAGGAATTGGAAGGGAATGAATTGGATTGGAACTGGAACTGGAAATGGGAACGGAACATAACAGAACAGAATAGGGAATGGGAATGGGAATTGGAAGGGATTGGATTGGAATGGAAATGGAAATGGAAATTGGAACAGAATAGAATAGAACAGAACACAACAGAATACAACAGAAGAGGACAGAACAGAACAGAACCGAATATAATCGAATAGAATAAAAGAATGGGAAAGTGAAAGGTAATGGGAACAGAGTAGACTAGACTAGACTAGATAGGGAATTGGAATGGGAATGGAATGGGAATAGAATAGAATGGAATAGGATAGGATAGGATAGGATAGGATAGGATAGGATAGGATAGGATAGGATAGGATAGGATAGGATAGGATAGGATAGAATAGGGAATGGGAATGGGAATGGGAATGGGAATGGGAATAGTATAGTATAGTATAGTATAGGATAGGATAGGATAGGATGGAATGGAATGGAATGGAATAGAATAGAATAGAATAGAATAGAATAGAATAGAATAGAATAGAATAGAATAGGGAATGAAATGGAAATGGGAACGAACAGAATAGAATACAATACAATACAATACAATAGGGAGTGGGAATAGGATAGGATAGGATAGGATAGGATAGGATAGGATAGGATAGGATAGGGAATGGGAATGGGAATGGGAATGGGAATGGGAATGGAATGGAAGGGAATGAATTGGATTGGAATAGGAATTGGAAATGGGAACAGAATAGAACAGAATAGAACAGAACAGAAAATGGAATGCGAATGGGAATGGGAATGGAATGGAATGGAAATGCGAATAGAACAGACTAGACTAGACTAGACTAGACTAGACTAGACTAGACTAGACTAGACTAGACTAGACTAGGGAATGGGAATAGAATAGAGTAGAGTACAGTAGGATAGGATAGGATAGGATAGGATAGGATAGGATAGGATAGGATAGGATAGGATAGGATAGGATAGGATAGGATAGGATAGGATAGGAAGGATAGGATATGATAGGATAGGATAGATTAGGAAATGAAAATGGGAATGGGAATGGGAATAGAATAGAATAGAACAGAACAGAACAGAATAGAAAGGAATGGGAATTTTGGAAGGGAATGAATTGGAAAGAAACTGGAAATGGAAATGGGAACAGAATAGAATAGAATAGAATAGAATAGAATAGAATAGAATAGGGAATGGAATGGAAATGGAAATGGAAATGGGAAAGAACATAAAAGAATAGAACAGAACAGAATAGAATAGAATAGGGAATGGGAATTTTGGAAGGGAATGACTTGGAAAGAAACTGGAAATGGAAATGGGAACAGAACAGAATAGAATAGAATAGAATAGAATAGAATAGAATAGAATAGAATAGAATAGAATAGAATAGAATAGAATAGAATAGAATGCAATGCAATGCAATACAATACAATACAATACAATACAATACAATACAATACAATACAATAGGGAATGGGAATAGGATACGATAGGATAGGATAGGAATCGGAAAGTGAAAGGTAATGGGAACAGGCTAGACTAGATTAGACTAGACTAGACAAGGGAATTGGAATGGGAATAAAATAGAATATGGAATGGGAATAGAGTAGAGTAGAGTAGAGTAGAGTAGGATAGGATAGGATAGGATAGGATAGGGAATGGGAATGGGAATGGGAATGGGAATGGGGATAGGATAGGATAGGATAGGGTAGGATAGGATAGGATAGGATAGGATAGAATAGAATAAAATGGGGAGTGGGAATGGGAATGGGAATAGGATAGGATAGGACAGGGAATGGGAATGGGAATGGGAATAGGAATAGGAATAGGAATAGGAATAGGAATAGGAATAGGAATAGGAATAGGAATAGGATAGGATAGGATAGGATAGAATAGAATAGAATAGAATTGAATAGAATAGAATAGGGAATGGAATGGAATGGATTGGAAATGGAAATGGAAATGGAAATGGGAACGAATAGAACAGAACAGAACAGAACAGAACAGAACAGGAAATGAAAATGGGAATGGGAATAGAATAGAATAGAATAGAACAGAATAGAATAGGGAATGGGAATTTTGGAATGAATTGGAATGAAACTGGAAATGGAAATGGGAACAGAATAGAATAGAATAGAATAGAATAGAATAGAATAGAATAGAATAGAATAGAATAGAATACAATACAATAGAATACAATACAATACAATACAATACAATAGTGAATGGGAATAGGATAGGATAGGATAGGATAGGATAGGATAGGATAGGATAGGGAATGGGAAGGGAATGAATTGGAATGGAAATGGAAATGGAAATGGGAAAAGAACAGAACAGAACAGAACATAAGAGAATAGAATAGGGAATGGAAATGGAAATGGAAATGGGAATGGAAATGGAAATGAAAATAGAATACAATACAATACAATACAATATAATACAAAGAATAGGGAATAGGATAGGATAGGATAGGATAGGAGAGGAGAGGAGAGGAGAGGAGAGGATAGGGAAAGGGAAAGGGAAAGGGAAAGGGAATGGGAATGGGAATGGGAATGGGAAGGTAATGAATTGGATTGGAACTGGAAATGGAAATGGGAACAGAATAGAACAGAACAGAACAGAATAGGGAATGGGAATGGGAATGGGAAGGGATTGGATTGGAATGGAACTGGAAATGGAAATTGGAACAGAATAGAATAGAACAGAACAGAATATGGAATGGGAATGGGAATGGAATGGAAATGGAAATGCGAATATGGAAATGCGAATAGAATAGGGAATGGGAATGGGAATGGGAATGGGAATGGGACAGGATAGGATAGGATAGGATAGCATAGGATAGGATAGAATAGGGAATGGAAATGGAAATGGAAATGGAAATGGGAATGGGAATGGAAACGAGAAGGGAATGGATTGGAATGGAAATGGGAATGGGAATGGGAATGGGAATGGGAATTGGAAGGGAATGAATTGGATTGGAACTGGAATTGGAAATGGGAACAGGTTAGAACAGAATAGAACAGAACAGAACAGAATATGGAATGGGAATGGGAATGGGAATTGAAATGGAATGGAATGGAAATGCGAATAGAACAGAGTACACTAGACTAGACTAGACTAGACTAGAATAGGGAATGGGAATGGGAATGGGAAGGGAATGAATTGGATTGGAACTGGAACTGGAAATGGGAACAGAATAGAACAGAACATAACAGAATAGGGAATGGGAATGGGAATGGAAAGGGATTGGATTCGAATGGAACTGGAAATGGAAATTGGAACAGAACAGAATAGAACAGAACATAATATGGAATGGGAATGGAACGGAAATGGAAATGCGAATATGGAAATGCGAATAGAATAGGGAATGGGAATGGGAATGGGAATGGGAATGGGATAGGATAGATTAGAATAGGATAGGATAGGATAGGATAGGATAGGATAGGATAGGATAGGGAATGGAAATGGAAATCGAAATGGAAATGGAAATGGGAATGGGAATGGGAATGGAAACGGGAAGGGAATGGATTGGAATGGAAATGGGAATGGGAATGGGAATGGGAATAGAATACAATAGAACAGAACAGAATAGAATAGGGAATGGGAATTTTGGAAGGGAATGAATTGGAATGAAACTGGAAATGGAAATGGGAACAGAACAGAACAGAACAGAACACAACACAACACAATACAATACAATACAATACAATACAATACAATACATTACAATACATTAGGGAATGGGAATAGGATAGGATAGGATAGGATAGGATAGGATAGGATAGGATAGGATAGGATAGGATAGGATAGGGAAAGGGAATGGGAATTGGAAGGGAATGAATTGGATTGGAACTGGAACTGGAAATGGGAACAGAATAGAACAGAACAGAACAGAACAGAACAGAATAGGGAATGGGAATGGGAAAGGGAATGGGAAGAGATTGGATTGGAATGGAACTGGAAATGGAAATTGGAACAGAATAGAATAGAACAGAACAGAACACAACAGAAGAGGACAGAACAGAACGGAACAGAATTGAATAGAATATAATCAAATAGAATAAAAGAATGGGAAAGTGAAAGGTAATGGGAACAGAGTAGACTAGACTAGACTAGACTAGACTAGAAAATTGGAATGGGAATGGGAATGGGAATGGGAATGGGAATGGAATGGAAATGGAAATGCGAATAGAATAGAGTAGAGTAGTGTAGAATAGAGTAGAGTAGAATCGAATCGAATAGAATAGAATAGAAGAATGGGAAAGTGAAAGGTAATGGGAACAGAGTAGACTAGACTAGACTAGGGAATGGGAATGGGAATGGGAATGGGAATGGGAATGGGAATGGGAATGGGAATGGGAATGGGAATGGGAATGGGATGGGTTAGAATAGAATAGAATAGAATAGAATAGAATAGAATAGAATAGAATAGAATAGGGAATGGGAATAGGAGAGGAGAGGAGAGGAGAGGAGAGGATAGGATACGGTAGGATATGATAGGATAGAATAGGGAATGGGAATGGGAATGGGAATGGGAATGGGAATTGGAAGGGAATGAATTGGATTGGCACTGGCACTGGAAATGGGAACAGAACATAACAGAACAGAATAGGGAATGGGAATGGGAAGGGATTGGATTGGAATGGAACTGGAAATGGAAATTGGAACAGAATAGAATAGAACAGAACAGAACACAACAGAAGAGGACAGAACAGAACGGAACAGAATCGAATAGAATAGAATCAAATAGAATAAAAGAATGGGAAAGTGAAAGGTAATGGGAACAGTGTAGACTAGACTAGACTAGACTAGACTAGACTAAACTAGGGAATTGGAATGGGAATGGGAATAGAATAGAATATGGAATGGGAATAGAATAGAATAGAATAGAATAGAGTAGAGTAGAGTAGAGTAGAGTAGAGTAGAGTAGAGTAGAGTAGAGTAGGGTAGGGTAGGGTAGGGTAGGGTAGGGTAGGGTTGGATAGGATAGGATAGGATTGGATAGGATAGGATAGGATAGGATAGGATAGGATAGGATAGGATAGGATAGGATAGGATAGGATAGGATAGGGTAGGATATGATAGGATAGAATAGGGAATGGGAATGGGAATTGGAAGGGAATAAATTGGATTGGAACTGGCACTGGAAATGGGAACAGAACAGAACAGAACAGAATTGGGAATGGGAATGGGAATTGGAAGGGATTGGATTCGAATGGAACTGGAAATGGAAATTGGAACAGAATAGAATAGAACAGAACAGAATATGGAATGGGAATGGAATGGAAATGGAAATGCGAATATGGAAATGCGAATAGAATAGGGAATGGGAATGGGAATGGGAATGGGAATGGGAATAGAGTAGAGAAGGATAGGATAGGATAGGATAGGATAGGATAGGATAGGATAGGATAGGATAGGATAGGATAGGATAGGATAGGGAAAGGGAAAGGGAATGGGAATTGGAAGGGAATGAATTGGATTGGAACTGGAACTGGAAATGGGAACAGAATAGAACAGAACAGAACAAAATAGGGAATGGGAATGGGAATGGGAATGGGAAGGGATTGGATTGGAATGGAACTGGAAATGGAAATTGGAACAGAATAGAATAGAACAGAACAGAATATGGAATGGGAATGGAATGGAAATGGAAATGCGAATATGGAAATGCGAATAGAATAGGGAATGGGAATGGGAATGGGAATGGGAATGGGAATAGAGTAGAGAAGGATAGGATAGGATAGGATAGGATAGGATAGGATAGGATAGGATAGGATAGGATAGGATAGGATAGGATAGGATAGGGAAAGGGAAAGGGAATGGGAATTGGAAGGGAATGAATTGGATTGGAACTGGAACTGGAAATGGGAACACAATAGAACAGAACAGAACAAAATAGGGAATGGGAATGGGAATGGGAATGGGAAGGGATTGGATTGGAATGGAACTGGAAATGGAAATTGGAACAGAATAGAATAGAACAGAACAGAATATGGAATGGGAATGGGAATGGAATGGAAATGGAAATGCGAATATGGAAATGCAAATAGAATAGGGAATGGGAATGGGAATGGGAATGGGAATGGGATAGGATAGGATAGGAGAGGATAGGATAGGATAGGATAGAATAGGGAATGGAAATGGAAATGGAAATGGGAATGGGAATGGGAATGGAATACAATAGAACAGAACAGAATAGAATAGGGAATGGGAATTTTGGAAGGGAATGAATTGGAATGAAACTGGAAATGGAAATGGGAACAGAACAGAACAGAACACAATACAATACAATACAATACAATACAATACATTACAATACATTAGGGAATGGGGATAGGATAGGATAGGATAGGATAGGATAGGATAGGATAGGATAGGATAGGATAGGATAGGATAGGATAGGATAGGGAAAGGGAATGGGAATTGGAAGGGAATGAATTGGAAAGAAACTGGAAATGGAAATGGGAACAGAACAGAATAGAATAGAATAGAATAGAATAGAATAGAATAGAATAGGGAATGGAATGGAAATGGAAATGGAAATGGAAATGGAAATGGGAAAGAACATAAAAGAATAGAACAGAACAGAATAGAATAGAATAGGGAATGGGAATTTTGGAAGGGAATGAATTGGAAAGAAACTGGAAATGGAAATGGGAATAGAATAGAATAGAATAGAATAGAATAGAATAGAATAGAATGCAATGCAATGCAATACAATACAATACAATACAATACAATACAATAGGGAATGGGAATAGGATACGATAGGATAGGATAGGAATGGGAAAGTGAAAGGTAATGGGAACAGGCTAGACTAGATTAGACTAGACTAGACAAGGGAATTGGAATGGGAATAAAATAGAATATGGAATGGGAATAGAGTAGAGTAGAGTAGAGTAGGATAGGATAGGATAGGATAGGGAATGGGAATGGGAATGGGAATGGGGATAGGATAGGATAGGATAGGATAGGGTAGGATAGGATAGGATAGGATAGGATAGGATAGAATAGAATAAAATGGGGAGTGGGAATGGGAATGGGAATAGGATAGGATAGGACAGGGAATGGGAATGGGAATGGGAATAGGAATAGGAATAGGAATAGGAATAGGAATAGGAATAGGAATAGGAATAGGAATAGGAATAGGAATAGGATAGGATAGGATAGGATAGAATAGAATAGAATAGAATTGAATAGAATAGAATAGGGAATGGAATGGAATGGAATGGAAATGGAAATGGAAATGGAAATGGGAACGAATAGAACAGAACAGAACAGAACAGAACAGAACAGAACAGGAAATGAAAATGGGAATGGGAATAGAATAGAATAGAATAGAACAGAATAGAATAGGGAATGGGAATTTTGGAATGAATTGGAATGAAACTGGAAATGGAAATGGGAACAGAATAGAATAGAATAGAATAGAATAGAATAGAATAGAATCGAATCGAATAGAATAGAATAGAATAGAATAGAATACAATACAATACAATACAATACAATACAATACAATACAACACAATACAATACAATAGTGAATGGGAATAGGATAGGATAGGATAGGATAGGATAGGATAGGATAGGATAGGATAGGATAGGATAGGATAGGGAATGGGAAGGGAATGAATTGGAATGGAAATGGAAATGGAAATGGGAAAAGAACAGAACAGAACAGAACATAAGAGAATAGAATAGGGAATGGAAATGGAAATGGAAATGGAAATGGGAATGGAAATGGAAATGGAAATAGAATACAATACAATACAATACAATACAATACAATACAATACAATACAATACAAAGAATAGGGAATAGGATAGGATAGGATAGGATAGGATAGGATAGGATAGGATAGGATAGGATAGGATAGGAGAGGATAGGGAAAGGGAAAGGGAAAGGGAAAGGGAAAGGGAATGGGAATGGGAATGGGAAGGTAATGAATTGGATTGGAACTGGAAATGGAAATGGGAACAGAATAGAACAGAACAGAACAGAATAGGGAATGGGAATGGGAATGGGAAGGGATTGGATTGGAATGGAACTGGAAATGGAAATTGGAACAGAATAGAATAGAACAGAACAGAATATGGAATGGGAATGGAATGGAAATGGAAATGTGAATATGGAAATGCGAATAGAATAGGGAATGGGAATGGGAATGGGAATGGGAATGGGATAGGATAGGATAGGATAGGATAGCATAGGATAGGATAGAATAGGGAATGGAAATGGAAATGGAAATGGAAATGGGAATGGGAATGGGAATGGAAACGAGAAGGGAATGGATTGGAATGGAAATGGGAATGGGAATGGGAATGGGAATGGGAATTGGAAGGGAATGAATTGGATTGGAACTGGAATTGGAAATGGGAACAGGTTAGAACAGAATAGAACAGAACAGAACAGAATATGGAATGGGAATGGGAATGGGAATTGAAATGGAATGGAATGGAAATGCGAATAGAACAGAGTACACTAGACTAGACTAGAATAGAATAGAATAGGGAATGGGAATGGGAATGGGAAGGGAATGAATTGGATTGGAACTGGAACTGGAAATGGGAACAGAATAGAACAGAACATAACAGAATAGGGAATGGGAATGGGAATGGAAAGGGATTGGATTCGAATGGAACTGGAAATGGAAATTGGAACAGAACAGAATAGAACAGAACAGAATATGGAATGGGAATGGAATGGAAATGGAAATGCGAATATGGAAATGCGAATAGAATAGGGAATGGGAATGGGAATGGGAATGGGATAGGATAGGATAGGATAGGATAGAATAGGATAGGATAGGATAGAATAGGATAGGATAGGATAGGGAATGGAAATGGAAATGGAAATGGAAATGGAAATGGAAATGGAAATGGGAATGGGAATGGGAATGGAAACGGGAAGGGAATGGATTGGAATGGAAATGGGAATGGGAATGGGAATGGGAATAGAATACAATAGAACAGAACAGAATAGAATAGGGAATGGGAATTTTGGAAGGGAATGAATTGGAATGAAACTGGAAATGGAAATGGGAACAGAACAGAACAGAACACAACACAACACAACACAACACAACACAATACAATACAATACAATACAATACAATACAATACAATACATTACAATACATTAGGGAATGGGAATAGGATAGGATAGGATAGGATAGGATAGGATAGGATAGGATAGGATAGGGAAAGGGAATGGGAATTGGAAGGGAATGAATTGGATTGGAACTGGAACTGGAAATGGGAACAGAATAGAACAGAACAGAACAGAACAGAACAGAATAGGGAATGGGAATGGGAAAGGGAATGGGAAGAGATTGGATTGGAATGGAACTGGAAATGGAAATTGGAACAGAATAGAATAGAACAGAACACAACACAACAGAAGAGGACAGAACAGAACGGAACAGAATTGAATAGAATATAATCAAATAGAATAAAAGAATGGGAAAGTGAAAGGTAATGGGAACAGAGTAGACTAGACTAGACTAGACTAGACTAGAAAATTGGAATGGGAATGGGAATGGGAATGGAATGGAAATGGAAATGCGAATAGAATAGAGTAGAGTAGTGTAGAATAGAGTAGAGTAGAATCGAATCGAATAGAATAGAATAGAAGAATGGGAAAGTGAAAGGTAATGGGAACAGAGTAGACTAGACTAGACTAGGGAATGGGAATGGGAATGGGAATGGGAATGGGAATGGGAATGGGAATGGGATGGGATAGAATATTATAGAATAGAATAGAATAGAATAGAATAGAATAGAATAGAATAGAATAGGGAATGGGAATAGGAGAGGAGAGAAGAGGAGAGGAGAGGATAGGATAGGATACGGTAGGATATGATAGGATAGAATAGGGAATGGGAATGGGAATGGGAATGGGAATTGGAAGGGAATGAATTGGATTGGCACTGGCACTGGAAATGGGAACAGAACATAACAGAACAGAATAGGGAATGGGAATGGGAAGGGATTGGATTGGAATGGAACTGGAAATGGAAATTGGAACAGAATAGAATAGAACAGAACAGAACACAACAGAAGAGGACAGAACAGAACGGAACAGAATCGAATAGAATAGAATCAAATAGAATAAAAGAATGGGAAAGTGAAAGGTAATGGGAACAGTGTAGACTAGACTAGACTAGACTAGACTAGACTAAACTAGGGAATTGGAATGGGAATGGGAATAGAATAGAATATGGAATGGGAATAGAATAGAATAGAGTAGAGTAGAGTAGAGTAGAGTAGAGTAGGGTAGGGTAGGGTTGGATAGGATAGGATAGGATAGGATAGGATAGGATAGGATAGGGTAGGATATGATAGGATAGAATAGGGAATGGGAATGGGAATTGGAAGGGAATAAATTGGATTGGAACTGGCACTGGAAATGGGAACAGAACATAACAGAACAGAATTGGGAATGGGAATGGGAATTGGAAGGGATTGGATTCGAATGGAACTGGAACTGGAAATTGGAACAGAATAGAATAGAACAGAACAGAATATGGAATGGGAATGGAATGGAAATGGAAATGCGAATATGGAAATGCGAATAGAATAGGGAATGGGAATGGGAATGGGAATGGGAATGGGAATAGAGTAGAGAAGGATAGGATAGGATAGGATAGGATAGGATAGGATAGGATAGGATAGGATAGGATAGGATAGGGAAAGGGAAAGGGAATGGGAATTGGAAGGGAATGAATTGGATTGGAACTGGAACTGGAAATGGGAACAGAATAGAACAGAACAGAACAAAATAGGGAATGGGAATGGGAATGGGAATGGGAAGGGATTGGATTGGAATGGAACTGGAAATGGAAATTGGAACAGAATAGAATAGAACAGAACAGAATATGGAATGGGAATGGGAATGGAATGGAAATGGAAATGCGAATATGGAAATGCGAATAGAATAGGGAATGGGAATGGGAATGGGAATGGGATAGGATAGGATAGAATAGGGAATGGAAATGGAAATGGAAATGGAAATGGGAATGGGAATGGGAATGGAAACGGGAAGGGAATGGATTGGAATGGAAATGGGAATGGGAATGGGAATGGGAATAGAATACAATAGAAGAGAACAGAATACAATAGGGAATGGGAATTTTGGAAGGGAATGAATTGGAATGAAACTGGAAATGGAAATGGGAACAGAACAGAACAGAACAGAACACAATACAATACAATACAATACAATACAATACAATACAATACAATACAATACATTACAATACATTAGGGAATGGGAATAGGATAGGATAGGATAGGATAGGATAGGATAGGGAAAGGGAATGGGAATTGGAAGGGAATGAATTGGATTGGAACTGGAAATGGGAACAGAATAGAACAGAACAGAAGAGAACAGAATAGGGAATGGGAATGGGAAAGGGAATGGGAAGGGATTGGATTGGAATGGAACTGGAACTGGAAATTGGAACAGAATAGAATAGAACAGAACAGAACACAACAGAAGAGGACAGAACAGAATGGAACAGAATTGAATAGAATATAATCAAATAGAATAAAAGAATGGGAAAGTGAAAGGTAATGGGAACAGAGTAGACTAGACTAGACTAGACTAGACTAGACAATTGGAATGGGAATGGGAATGGGAATGGGAATGGGAATGGAATGGAAATGGAAATGCGAATAGAATAGAGTAGAGTAGTGTAGAATAGAGTAGAGTAGAATCGAATCGAATTGAATCGAATCGAATAGAAGAATGGGAAAGTGAAAGGTAATGGGAACAGAATAGACTAGACTAGACTAGGGAATGGGAATGGGAATGGGATAGAATAGAATAGAATAGAATAGAATAGAATAGAATAGAATAGGGAATGGGAAGAGGAGAGGAGAGGAGAGGAGAGGAGAGGAGAGGAGAGGAGAGGATACAGTAGGATATGATAGGATAGAATAGGGAATGGGAATGGGAATGGGAATGGGAATGGGAATGGGAATGGGAATTGGAAGGGAATGAATTGGATTGGCACTGGCACTGGAAATGGGAACAGAACATAACAGAACAGAATAGGGAATGGGAATGGGAAGGCATTGGATTGGAATGGAACTGGAAATGGAAATTGGAACAGAATAGAATAGAACAGAACAGAACACAACAGAAGAGGACAGAACAGAACGGAACAGAATCGAATCGAATCGAATAGAATAGAATAAAACAATGGGAAAGTGAAAGGTAATGGGAACAGGCTAGACGAGACTAGACTAGACTAGACTAGACTAGGGAATTGGAATGGGAATAAAATAGAATATGGAATAGAATAGAGTAGAGTAGAGTAGAGTAGAGTAGAGTAGAGTAGAGTAGGATAGGATAGGATAGGATAGGATAGGATAGGATAGGATAGGATAGGATAGGATAGGATAGAATAAAATAAAATGGGGAATGGGAATGGGAATGGGAATAGGATAGGATAGGATAGGAGAGGGAATGGGAATGGGAATGGGAATGGGAATGGGAATGGGAATGGGAATAGGAATAGGAATAGGAATAGGAATAGGAATAGGAATAGGATAGGATAGGATAGAATAGAATAGAATAGAATAGAATAGAATAGAATAGGGAATGGAATGGAATGGAAATGGAAATGGGAACGAACAGAACAGAACAGAACAGAACAGGAAATGAAAATGGGAATGGGAATGGGAATGGGAATGGGAATAGAATAGAATAGAATAGAATAGGGAATGGGAATTTTGGAATGAATTGGAATGAAACTGGAAATGGAAATGGAAATGGAAATGGGAACAGAACAGAACAGAACAGAACAGAATAGAACAGAATAGAATAGGGAATGGGAATAGGATAGGATAGGAGAGGAGAGGAGAGGAGAGGAGAGGAGAGGAGAGGAGAGGAGAGGAGAGGATAGGATAGGATAGGATAGGATAGGATAGGATAGGATACGATAGGATAGGACAGGAAAGGATAGGATAGGATAGGATAGGGAATGGGAATGGGAATGGGAATGGGAATGGGAATGGGATAGGATAGGATAGGATAGGATAGAATAGAATAGAATAGAATAGAATAGAATAGAACAGAACAGAACAGAACAGAACAGAATAGAATAGAATAGAATAGAATAGAATAGGGAATGGGAATGGAAATGGGAATTGGAAGGGATTGGATTGGAATTGGAATGGAACTGGAAATAGAAATTGGAACAGAATAGAATAGAATAGAACAGAACAGAACAGAACAGAATATGGAATGGGAATGGGAATGGGAATGGGAATGGGAATGCGAATAGAATAGAGTAGAGTAGAGTAGAATCGAATCGAATAGAAGAATGGGAAAGTGAAAGGTAATGGGAACAGAGTAGACTAGACTAGACTAGACTAGACTAGACTAGACTAGACTAGGGAATGGGAATGGGAATGGGAATGGGAATGGGATAGGATAGAATAGAATAGAATAGAATAGAATAGAATAGAATAGAATAGAATAGAATAGAATAGAATAGAATAGAATAGAATAGAATAGGAAATGGAAATGGAAATGGGAATGGGAACGGGAAGGGAATGGATTGGAATGGAAATGGAAATGGGATTGGAAATGGAAATGGGAAAAGAACAGAACAGAACAGGGAATGGGAATGGGAATAGAATACAATAGAACAGAATAGAATAGGGAATGGGAATTTTGGAAGGGAATGAATTGGAATGAAACTGGAAATGGAAATGGAAATGGGAACAGAACACAACACAACACAACACAACACAACACAACACAATACAATAATTACAATACAATAG
The DNA here is from genome assembly GCA_022577455.1 of Arizona elegans. Taxonomy (NCBI): domain Eukaryota; kingdom Metazoa; phylum Chordata; class Lepidosauria; order Squamata; family Colubridae; genus Arizona; species Arizona elegans. The sequence goes on along the minus strand of JAKOOJ010000063.1, from coordinate 904,113 downwards.
GGAATGGGAATGGGAATGGGAATGGGAATGGGAATAGGATAGGATAGGATAGGATAGGATAGGATAGGATAGGATAGGATAGAATAGAATAGAAGAATGGGAAAGTGAAAGGTAATGGGAACACCTTGGGAATGGGAATGGGAATGGGAATAGAATAGAATAGAATAGAATAGAATAGGGAATGGGAATGGGAATAGAATAGAATAGAATAGAATAGAATAGGGAATGGGAATAGAATAGTATACAATAGGATAGAATAGAATAGAATAGAATAGAATAGAATAGAATAGAATAGAATAGAATAGGGAATGGGAATAGAATAGTATACAATAGGATAGAATAGAATAGAATAGAATAGAATAGAATAGAATAGAATAGAATAGAATAGAATACAATACAATACAATATAACAGAACAGAATAGAATAGGGAAAGGGATGAGAACGGGAACGGGAACGGGAATGGGAACGGGAACGGGAAGGGAATGGATTGGAATGGAAATGGAAATGGAAATGGAAATGGAAATGGGAACAGAACAGAACAGAACAGAACAGGAAATGAAAATGGGAATGGGAATGGGAATGGGAATGGGAATGGGAATAGAATAGAATAGAATAGAATAGAATAGAATAGAATAGGGAATGGAATGGAAATGGAAATGGAAATGGGAACGAACAGAACAGAACAGAATAGGAAATGAAAATGGGAATGGGAATGGGAATGGGAATGGGAATGGGAATAGAATAGAATAGAATAGAATAGAATAGAATAGAATAGAATAGAATAGAATAGAACAGAATAGGGAATGGGAATTTTGGAATGAATTGGAATGAAACTGGAAATGGAAATGGAAATGGAAATGGAAATGGGAACAGAACAGAACAGAACAGAACAGAATAGAATAGAATAGAATAGAATAGAATAGAATAGGGAATGGGAATAGGATAGGATAGGATAGGATAGGATAGGAGAGGAGAGGAGAGGAGAGGAGAGGAGAGGAGAGGAGAGGAGAGGATAGGGTAGGATATGATAGGATAGAATAGGGAATGGGAAAGGGAAAGGGAATGGGAATGGGAATTGGAAGGGAATGAATTGGATTGGCACTGGCACTGGAAATGGGAACAGAACATAACAGAACAGAATAGGGAATGGGAATGGGAAGGGATTGGATTGGAATGGAACTGGAACTGGAAATTGGAACAGAATAGAATAGAACAGAACAGAACACAACAGAAGAGGACAGAACAGAACGGAACAGAATCGAATCGAATAGAATCAAATAGAATAAAAGAATGGGAAAGTGAAAGGTAATGGGAACAGAGTAGACTAGACTAGACTAGACTAGACTAGACTAGGCTAGGGAATTGGAATGGGAATGGGAATAGAATAGAATATGGAATGGGAATAGAATAGAATAGGGAATGGAATGGAAATGGAAATTGAAATGGGAACAGAATAGAATAGAATAGAATAGAATAGAATAGAATAGAATAGAATAGAATAGAATAGAATACAATACAATACAATACAATACAATACAATACAATACAATACAATAAAATACAATAAAATACAATAGGGAATGGGAATAGGATAGGATAGGATAGGATAGGATAGGATAGGATAGGATAGGATAGGGAATGGGAATGGGAATGGGAATGGGAATGGGAATGGGAATGGGATAGGATAGGATAGAATAGAATAGAATAGAATAGAATAGAATAGAATAGAATAGAATAGAATAGAACAGAACAGAACAGAACAGAATAGAACAGAACAGAATAGAATAGAATAGAATAGGGAATGGAAATGGAAATGGGAATTGGAAGGGATTGGATTGGAATTGGAATGGAACTGGAAATAGAAATTGGAACAGAATAGAATAGAACAGAACAGAACAGAATATGGAATGGGAATGGGAATGGGAATGGGAATGGGAATGCGAATAGAATAGAGTAGAGTAGAGTAGAATCGAATCGAATAGAAGAATGGGAAAGTGAAAGGTAATGGGAACAGAATAGACTAGACTAGACTAGACTAGACTAGACTAGATTAGACTAGACTAGGGAATGGGAATGGGAATGGGAATGGGAATGGGAATGGGAATGGGAATGGGAATGGGAATGGGATAGGATAGAATAGAATAGAATAGAATAGAATAGAATAGAATAGAATAGAATAGAATAGAATAGGAAATGGAAATGGGAATGGGAACGGGAAGGGAATGGATTGGAATGGAAATGGAAATGGAAATGGGAACAGAACAGAACAGAACAGAACAGGGAATGGGAATGGGAATAGAATACAATAGAACAGAATAGAATAGGGAATGGGAATTTTGGAAGGGAATGAATTGGAATATAACTGGAAATGGAAATGGAAATGGGAACAGAACACAACACAACACAACACAACACAACACAACACAACACAACACAACACAATACAATAATTACAATACAATAGGGAATGGGAATGGGAATGGGAATGGGAATAGGATAGGATAGGATAGGATAGGATAGGATAGGATAGGATAGGATAGAATAGAAGAATGGGAAAGTGAAAGGTAATGGGAACACCTTGGGAATGGGAATGGGAATGGGAATGGGAATAGAATAGAATAGAATAGAATAGAATAGAATAGAATAGAATAGAATAGGGAATGGGAATAGAATAGTATACAATAGGATAGAATAGAATAGTATAGCATAGCATAGCATAGCATAGAATAGAATAGAATAGAATAGAATAGAATAGAATAGAATAGAATAGGGAATGGGAATAGAATAGTATACAATAGGATAGAATAGAATAGAATACAATACAATACAATACAATACAATATAACAGAACAGAATAGAATAGGGAAAGGGATGGGAACGGGAACGGGAATGGGAACGGGAACGGGAACGGGAAGGGAATGGATTGGAATGGAAATGGAAATGGAAATGGAAATGGGAACAGAACAGAACAGAACAGAACAGGAAATGAAAATGGGAATGGGAATGGGAATGGGAATGGGAATAGAATACAATAGAACAGAACAGAATAGAATAGGGAATGGGAATTTTGGAAGAGAATGAATTGGAATGAAACTGGAAATGGAAATGGAAATGGGAACAGAACAGAACAGAACAGAACACAATACAATACAATACAATACAATACAATACAATACAATACAATACAATAATTACAAAACGGGAACGGGAACGGGAACGGGAACGGGAACGGGAAGGGAATGGATTGGAATGGAAATGGAAATGGAAATGGAAATGGAAATGGAAAGGGATGGGAATGGGAACGGGAACGGGAATGGGAACGGGAACGGGAAGGGAATGGATTGGAATGGAAATGGAAATGGAAATGGAAAGGGAACAGAACAGAACAGAACAGAACAGGGAATGGGAATGGGAATGGGAATGGGAATAGAATAGAATAGAACAGAACAGAATAGAATAGGGAATGGGAATTTTGGAATGAGTTGGAATGAAACTGGAAATGGAAATGGAAACAGAATAGAATAGAATAGAATAGAATAGAATAGAATAGAATAGAATAGAATAGAATAGAATAGAATAGAATACAATACAATACAATACAATACAATACAATACAATACAATACAAAAGAACAGAACAGAACAGAACAGAATAGAATAGAATAGAATAGAATAGGGAATGGGAATTTTGGAAGGGAATGAATTGGAATGAAATTGGAAATGGAAATGGAAATGTGAACAGAAAAGAACAGAACAGAACAGAACAGAACAGAACAGAATACAATACAATACAATACAATACAATACAATACAATACATTACAATACAAGAGGGAATGGGAATAGGATAGGATAGGATAGTATAGGATAGGATAGGATACGATAGGATAGGATAGGATAGGGAAAGGGAATGGGAATGGGAATGGGAATGGGAATGGGAATGGGAATGGGAATGGGAATTGGAAGGGAATGAATTGGATTGGAACTGGAACTGGAAATGGGAACAGAATAGAACAGAAATGAACAGAATAGGGAATGGGAATGGGAAAGGGAATGGGAATGGGAATTGGAAGGTATTGGATTGGATTGGAATGGAACTGGAAATGGAAATTGGAACAGAATAGAATACAACAGAACAGAACAGAATATGGAATGGGAATGGGAATGGGAATGGGAATGGGAATGGGAATGGAAATTCGAATAGAATAGAGTAGAGTAGTGTAGAATAGAGTAGAGTAGAATCGAATCAAATCAAATCAAATAGAAGAATGGGAAAGTGAAAGGTAATGGGAACAGAGTAGATTAGACTAGACTAGACTAGAGAAGACTAGACTAGGGAATGGGAATGGGAATGGGAATGGGATTGGATAGGATAGGATAGGATAGGATAGGATAGGATAGGATAGGATAGGATAGAATAGAATAGAATAGAATAGGGAATGGAAATGGGAATGGGAACGGGATGGGAATGGATTGGAATGGAAATGAAACTGGAAATGGAAATGGAAATGGGAACAGAACAGAACAGAACACAACACAACACAACACAACACAACACAACACAATACAATACAATATACATTATACAATACGGAATGGGAATGGGAATGGGAATCGGATAGGATAGGATAGGATAGGATAGGATAGGGAATGGGAATGGGAATGGGAATGGATATGGGATAGGATAGGATAGGATAGGATAGAATAGAAGAATGGGAAAGTGAAAGGTAATGGGAACACCTTGGGAATGGGAATGGGAATGGGAATGGGAATGGGAATGGGAATGGGAATGGGAATAGAATACAATAGAACAGAACAGAATAGAATAGGGAATGGGAATTTTGGAAGAGAATGAATTGGAATGAAACTGGAAATGGAAATGGAAATGGGAACAGAACAGAACAGAACAGAACACAATACAATACAATACAATACAATACAATACAATACAATACAATACAATACAATAATTACAAAACGGGAACGGGAACGGGAACGGGAACGGGAAGGGAATGGATTGGAATGGAAATGGAAATGGAAATGGAAATGGAAATGGAAAGGGATGGGAATGGGAACGGGAACGGGAATGGGAACGGGAACGGGAAGGGAATGGATTGGAATGGAAATGGAAATGGAAATGGAAAGGGAACAGAACAGAACAGAACAGAACAGAACAGGGAATGGGAATGGGAATGGGAATGGGAATAGAATACAATAGAACAGAACAGAATAGAATAGGGAATGGGAATTTTGGAAGAGAATGAATTGGAATGAAACTGGAAATGGAAATGAAATGGGAACGAACAGAACAGAAAAGAATAGGAAATGAAAATGGGAATGGGAATGGGAATGGGAATGGGAATGGGAATGGGAATAGAATAGAATAGAACAGAACAGAATAGAATAGGGAATGGGAATTTTGGAATGAGTTGGAATGAAACTGGAAATGGAAATGGAAACAGAATAGAATAGAATAGAATAGAATAGAATAGAATAGAATAGAATAGAATACAATACAATACAATACAATACAATACAATACAATACAATACAATACAAAAGAACAGAACAGAACAGAACAGAATAGAATAGAATAGAATAGAATAGGGAATGGGAATTTTGGAAGGGAATGAATTGGAATGAAATTGGAAATGGAAATGGAAATGTGAACAGAAAAGAACAGAACAGAACAGAACAGAACAGAATACAATACAATACAATACAATACAATACAATACAATACAATACAATACATTACAATACAAGAGGGAATGGGAATAGGATAGGATAGGATAGTATAGGATAGGATAGGATACGATAGGATAGGATAGGGAAAGGGAATGGGAATGGGAATGGGAATGGGAATGGGAATGGGAATGGGAATGGGAATTGGAAGGGAATGAATTGGATTGGAACTGGAACTGGAAATGGGAACAGAATAGAACAAAAATGAACAGAATAGGGAATGGGAATGGGAAAGGGAATGGGAATGGGAATTGGAAGGTATTGGATTGGATTGGAATGGAACTGGAAATGGAAATTGGAACAGAATAGAATACAACAGAACAGAACAGAATATGGAATGGGAATGGGAATGGGAATGGGAATGGGAATGGGAATGGAAATTCGAATAGAATAGAGTAGAGTAGTGTAGAATAGAGTAGAGTAGAATCGAATCAAATCAAATCAAATAGAAGAATGGGAAAGTGAAAGGTAATGGGAACAGAGTAGACTAGACTAGACTAGACTAGACTAGACTAGACTAGACTAAACTAGACTAGGGAATGGGAATGGGAATGGGATTGGGATTGGGATAGGGTAGGATAGGATAGGATAGGATAGGATAGGATAGGATAGGATAGGATAGGATAGAATAGAAGAATGGGAAAGTGAAAGGTAATGGGAACACCTTGGGAATGGGAATGGGAATAGAATAGAATAGAATAGAATAGAATAGAATAGGGAATGGGAATAGAATAGTATACAATAGGATAGAATAGAATAGAATAGAATAGAATAGAATAGAATAGAATAGAATAGAATAGAATAGAATAGGGAATGGGAATAGAATAGTATACAATAGGATAGAATAGAATAGAATAGAATAGAATAGAATAGAATAGAATAGAATAGAATAGAATACAATACAATACAATACAATACAATACAATATAACAGAACAGAATAGAATAGGGAAAGGGATGGGAACGGGAACGGGAACGGGAACGGGAACGGGAAGGGAATGGATTGGAATGGAAATGGAAATGGAAATGGAAATGGAAATGGAAATGGAAATGAGAACAGAACAGAACAGAACAGGGAATGGGAATGGGAATAGGAACAGAATACAATAGAACAGAACAGAATAGAATAGAATAGGGAATGGGAATTTTGGAAGAGAATGAATTGGAATGAAACTGGAAATGGAAATGGAAATGGGAACGAACAGAACAGAACAGAATAGGAAATGAAAATGGGAATGGGAACGGGAACGGGAACGGGAACGGGAAGGGAATGGATTGGAATGGAAATGGAAATGGAAATGGGAACAGAATAGAAAAGAATAGAACAGAATAGAATAGAATAGAATAGAATAGAATAGAATAGAATAGAATAGAATAGAATAGAATAGAATACAATACAATACAATACAATACAATACAATACAATACAATACAAAAGAACAGAACAGAACAGAATAGAATAGAATAGGGAATGGGAATTTTGGAAGGGAATGAATTGGAATGAAATTGGAAATGGAAATGGAAATGTGAACAGAAAAGAACAGAACAGAACAGAACAGAACAGAATATAATACAATACAATACAATACAATACAATACAATACAATACAATACAATACAATACATTACAATACAAGAGGGAATGGGAATAGGATAGGATAGGATAGGAAAGGATAGGATAGAATAGGGAATGGGAATGGGAATAGGAATAGGAATAGGAATAGGAATTGGAAGGGAATGAATTGGATTGGAACTGGAACTGGAAATGGGAACGGAACATAACAGAACAGAATAGGGAATGGGAATGGGAATTGGAAGGGATTGGATTGGAATGGAAATGGAAATGGAAATTGGAACAGAATAGAATAGAACAGAACACAACAGAATACAACAGAAGAGGACAGAACAGAACAGAACCGAATATAATCGAATAGAATAAAAGAATGGGAAAGTGAAAGGTAATGGGAACAGAGTAGACTAGACTAGACTAGATAGGGAATTGGAATGGGAATGGAATGGGAATAGAATAGAATGGAATAGGATAGGATAGGATAGGATAGGATAGGATAGGATAGGATAGGATAGGATAGGATAGGATAGGATAGGATAGAATAGGGAATGGGAATGGGAATGGGAATGGGAATGGGAATAGTATAGTATAGTATAGTATAGGATAGGATAGGATAGGATGGAATGGAATGGAATGGAATAGAATAGAATAGAATAGAATAGAATAGAATAGAATAGAATAGAATAGAATAGGGAATGAAATGGAAATGGGAACGAACAGAATAGAATACAATACAATACAATACAATAGGGAGTGGGAATAGGATAGGATAGGATAGGATAGGATAGGATAGGATAGGATAGGATAGGGAATGGGAATGGGAATGGGAATGGGAATGGGAATGGAATGGAAGGGAATGAATTGGATTGGAATAGGAATTGGAAATGGGAACAGAATAGAACAGAATAGAACAGAACAGAAAATGGAATGCGAATGGGAATGGGAATGGAATGGAATGGAAATGCGAATAGAACAGACTAGACTAGACTAGACTAGACTAGACTAGACTAGACTAGACTAGACTAGACTAGACTAGGGAATGGGAATAGAATAGAGTAGAGTACAGTAGGATAGGATAGGATAGGATAGGATAGGATAGGATAGGATAGGATAGGATAGGATAGGATAGGATAGGATAGGATAGGATAGGATAGGAAGGATAGGATATGATAGGATAGGATAGATTAGGAAATGAAAATGGGAATGGGAATGGGAATAGAATAGAATAGAACAGAACAGAACAGAATAGAAAGGAATGGGAATTTTGGAAGGGAATGAATTGGAAAGAAACTGGAAATGGAAATGGGAACAGAATAGAATAGAATAGAATAGAATAGAATAGAATAGAATAGGGAATGGAATGGAAATGGAAATGGAAATGGGAAAGAACATAAAAGAATAGAACAGAACAGAATAGAATAGAATAGGGAATGGGAATTTTGGAAGGGAATGACTTGGAAAGAAACTGGAAATGGAAATGGGAACAGAACAGAATAGAATAGAATAGAATAGAATAGAATAGAATAGAATAGAATAGAATAGAATAGAATAGAATAGAATAGAATAGAATGCAATGCAATGCAATACAATACAATACAATACAATACAATACAATACAATACAATACAATAGGGAATGGGAATAGGATACGATAGGATAGGATAGGAATCGGAAAGTGAAAGGTAATGGGAACAGGCTAGACTAGATTAGACTAGACTAGACAAGGGAATTGGAATGGGAATAAAATAGAATATGGAATGGGAATAGAGTAGAGTAGAGTAGAGTAGAGTAGGATAGGATAGGATAGGATAGGATAGGGAATGGGAATGGGAATGGGAATGGGAATGGGGATAGGATAGGATAGGATAGGGTAGGATAGGATAGGATAGGATAGGATAGAATAGAATAAAATGGGGAGTGGGAATGGGAATGGGAATAGGATAGGATAGGACAGGGAATGGGAATGGGAATGGGAATAGGAATAGGAATAGGAATAGGAATAGGAATAGGAATAGGAATAGGAATAGGAATAGGATAGGATAGGATAGGATAGAATAGAATAGAATAGAATTGAATAGAATAGAATAGGGAATGGAATGGAATGGATTGGAAATGGAAATGGAAATGGAAATGGGAACGAATAGAACAGAACAGAACAGAACAGAACAGAACAGGAAATGAAAATGGGAATGGGAATAGAATAGAATAGAATAGAACAGAATAGAATAGGGAATGGGAATTTTGGAATGAATTGGAATGAAACTGGAAATGGAAATGGGAACAGAATAGAATAGAATAGAATAGAATAGAATAGAATAGAATAGAATAGAATAGAATAGAATACAATACAATAGAATACAATACAATACAATACAATACAATAGTGAATGGGAATAGGATAGGATAGGATAGGATAGGATAGGATAGGATAGGATAGGGAATGGGAAGGGAATGAATTGGAATGGAAATGGAAATGGAAATGGGAAAAGAACAGAACAGAACAGAACATAAGAGAATAGAATAGGGAATGGAAATGGAAATGGAAATGGGAATGGAAATGGAAATGAAAATAGAATACAATACAATACAATACAATATAATACAAAGAATAGGGAATAGGATAGGATAGGATAGGATAGGAGAGGAGAGGAGAGGAGAGGAGAGGATAGGGAAAGGGAAAGGGAAAGGGAAAGGGAATGGGAATGGGAATGGGAATGGGAAGGTAATGAATTGGATTGGAACTGGAAATGGAAATGGGAACAGAATAGAACAGAACAGAACAGAATAGGGAATGGGAATGGGAATGGGAAGGGATTGGATTGGAATGGAACTGGAAATGGAAATTGGAACAGAATAGAATAGAACAGAACAGAATATGGAATGGGAATGGGAATGGAATGGAAATGGAAATGCGAATATGGAAATGCGAATAGAATAGGGAATGGGAATGGGAATGGGAATGGGAATGGGACAGGATAGGATAGGATAGGATAGCATAGGATAGGATAGAATAGGGAATGGAAATGGAAATGGAAATGGAAATGGGAATGGGAATGGAAACGAGAAGGGAATGGATTGGAATGGAAATGGGAATGGGAATGGGAATGGGAATGGGAATTGGAAGGGAATGAATTGGATTGGAACTGGAATTGGAAATGGGAACAGGTTAGAACAGAATAGAACAGAACAGAACAGAATATGGAATGGGAATGGGAATGGGAATTGAAATGGAATGGAATGGAAATGCGAATAGAACAGAGTACACTAGACTAGACTAGACTAGACTAGAATAGGGAATGGGAATGGGAATGGGAAGGGAATGAATTGGATTGGAACTGGAACTGGAAATGGGAACAGAATAGAACAGAACATAACAGAATAGGGAATGGGAATGGGAATGGAAAGGGATTGGATTCGAATGGAACTGGAAATGGAAATTGGAACAGAACAGAATAGAACAGAACATAATATGGAATGGGAATGGAACGGAAATGGAAATGCGAATATGGAAATGCGAATAGAATAGGGAATGGGAATGGGAATGGGAATGGGAATGGGATAGGATAGATTAGAATAGGATAGGATAGGATAGGATAGGATAGGATAGGATAGGATAGGGAATGGAAATGGAAATCGAAATGGAAATGGAAATGGGAATGGGAATGGGAATGGAAACGGGAAGGGAATGGATTGGAATGGAAATGGGAATGGGAATGGGAATGGGAATAGAATACAATAGAACAGAACAGAATAGAATAGGGAATGGGAATTTTGGAAGGGAATGAATTGGAATGAAACTGGAAATGGAAATGGGAACAGAACAGAACAGAACAGAACACAACACAACACAATACAATACAATACAATACAATACAATACAATACATTACAATACATTAGGGAATGGGAATAGGATAGGATAGGATAGGATAGGATAGGATAGGATAGGATAGGATAGGATAGGATAGGATAGGGAAAGGGAATGGGAATTGGAAGGGAATGAATTGGATTGGAACTGGAACTGGAAATGGGAACAGAATAGAACAGAACAGAACAGAACAGAACAGAATAGGGAATGGGAATGGGAAAGGGAATGGGAAGAGATTGGATTGGAATGGAACTGGAAATGGAAATTGGAACAGAATAGAATAGAACAGAACAGAACACAACAGAAGAGGACAGAACAGAACGGAACAGAATTGAATAGAATATAATCAAATAGAATAAAAGAATGGGAAAGTGAAAGGTAATGGGAACAGAGTAGACTAGACTAGACTAGACTAGACTAGAAAATTGGAATGGGAATGGGAATGGGAATGGGAATGGGAATGGAATGGAAATGGAAATGCGAATAGAATAGAGTAGAGTAGTGTAGAATAGAGTAGAGTAGAATCGAATCGAATAGAATAGAATAGAAGAATGGGAAAGTGAAAGGTAATGGGAACAGAGTAGACTAGACTAGACTAGGGAATGGGAATGGGAATGGGAATGGGAATGGGAATGGGAATGGGAATGGGAATGGGAATGGGAATGGGAATGGGATGGGTTAGAATAGAATAGAATAGAATAGAATAGAATAGAATAGAATAGAATAGAATAGGGAATGGGAATAGGAGAGGAGAGGAGAGGAGAGGAGAGGATAGGATACGGTAGGATATGATAGGATAGAATAGGGAATGGGAATGGGAATGGGAATGGGAATGGGAATTGGAAGGGAATGAATTGGATTGGCACTGGCACTGGAAATGGGAACAGAACATAACAGAACAGAATAGGGAATGGGAATGGGAAGGGATTGGATTGGAATGGAACTGGAAATGGAAATTGGAACAGAATAGAATAGAACAGAACAGAACACAACAGAAGAGGACAGAACAGAACGGAACAGAATCGAATAGAATAGAATCAAATAGAATAAAAGAATGGGAAAGTGAAAGGTAATGGGAACAGTGTAGACTAGACTAGACTAGACTAGACTAGACTAAACTAGGGAATTGGAATGGGAATGGGAATAGAATAGAATATGGAATGGGAATAGAATAGAATAGAATAGAATAGAGTAGAGTAGAGTAGAGTAGAGTAGAGTAGAGTAGAGTAGAGTAGAGTAGGGTAGGGTAGGGTAGGGTAGGGTAGGGTAGGGTTGGATAGGATAGGATAGGATTGGATAGGATAGGATAGGATAGGATAGGATAGGATAGGATAGGATAGGATAGGATAGGATAGGATAGGATAGGGTAGGATATGATAGGATAGAATAGGGAATGGGAATGGGAATTGGAAGGGAATAAATTGGATTGGAACTGGCACTGGAAATGGGAACAGAACAGAACAGAACAGAATTGGGAATGGGAATGGGAATTGGAAGGGATTGGATTCGAATGGAACTGGAAATGGAAATTGGAACAGAATAGAATAGAACAGAACAGAATATGGAATGGGAATGGAATGGAAATGGAAATGCGAATATGGAAATGCGAATAGAATAGGGAATGGGAATGGGAATGGGAATGGGAATGGGAATAGAGTAGAGAAGGATAGGATAGGATAGGATAGGATAGGATAGGATAGGATAGGATAGGATAGGATAGGATAGGATAGGATAGGGAAAGGGAAAGGGAATGGGAATTGGAAGGGAATGAATTGGATTGGAACTGGAACTGGAAATGGGAACAGAATAGAACAGAACAGAACAAAATAGGGAATGGGAATGGGAATGGGAATGGGAAGGGATTGGATTGGAATGGAACTGGAAATGGAAATTGGAACAGAATAGAATAGAACAGAACAGAATATGGAATGGGAATGGAATGGAAATGGAAATGCGAATATGGAAATGCGAATAGAATAGGGAATGGGAATGGGAATGGGAATGGGAATGGGAATAGAGTAGAGAAGGATAGGATAGGATAGGATAGGATAGGATAGGATAGGATAGGATAGGATAGGATAGGATAGGATAGGATAGGATAGGGAAAGGGAAAGGGAATGGGAATTGGAAGGGAATGAATTGGATTGGAACTGGAACTGGAAATGGGAACACAATAGAACAGAACAGAACAAAATAGGGAATGGGAATGGGAATGGGAATGGGAAGGGATTGGATTGGAATGGAACTGGAAATGGAAATTGGAACAGAATAGAATAGAACAGAACAGAATATGGAATGGGAATGGGAATGGAATGGAAATGGAAATGCGAATATGGAAATGCAAATAGAATAGGGAATGGGAATGGGAATGGGAATGGGAATGGGATAGGATAGGATAGGAGAGGATAGGATAGGATAGGATAGAATAGGGAATGGAAATGGAAATGGAAATGGGAATGGGAATGGGAATGGAATACAATAGAACAGAACAGAATAGAATAGGGAATGGGAATTTTGGAAGGGAATGAATTGGAATGAAACTGGAAATGGAAATGGGAACAGAACAGAACAGAACACAATACAATACAATACAATACAATACAATACATTACAATACATTAGGGAATGGGGATAGGATAGGATAGGATAGGATAGGATAGGATAGGATAGGATAGGATAGGATAGGATAGGATAGGATAGGATAGGGAAAGGGAATGGGAATTGGAAGGGAATGAATTGGAAAGAAACTGGAAATGGAAATGGGAACAGAACAGAATAGAATAGAATAGAATAGAATAGAATAGAATAGAATAGGGAATGGAATGGAAATGGAAATGGAAATGGAAATGGAAATGGGAAAGAACATAAAAGAATAGAACAGAACAGAATAGAATAGAATAGGGAATGGGAATTTTGGAAGGGAATGAATTGGAAAGAAACTGGAAATGGAAATGGGAATAGAATAGAATAGAATAGAATAGAATAGAATAGAATAGAATGCAATGCAATGCAATACAATACAATACAATACAATACAATACAATAGGGAATGGGAATAGGATACGATAGGATAGGATAGGAATGGGAAAGTGAAAGGTAATGGGAACAGGCTAGACTAGATTAGACTAGACTAGACAAGGGAATTGGAATGGGAATAAAATAGAATATGGAATGGGAATAGAGTAGAGTAGAGTAGAGTAGGATAGGATAGGATAGGATAGGGAATGGGAATGGGAATGGGAATGGGGATAGGATAGGATAGGATAGGATAGGGTAGGATAGGATAGGATAGGATAGGATAGGATAGAATAGAATAAAATGGGGAGTGGGAATGGGAATGGGAATAGGATAGGATAGGACAGGGAATGGGAATGGGAATGGGAATAGGAATAGGAATAGGAATAGGAATAGGAATAGGAATAGGAATAGGAATAGGAATAGGAATAGGAATAGGATAGGATAGGATAGGATAGAATAGAATAGAATAGAATTGAATAGAATAGAATAGGGAATGGAATGGAATGGAATGGAAATGGAAATGGAAATGGAAATGGGAACGAATAGAACAGAACAGAACAGAACAGAACAGAACAGAACAGGAAATGAAAATGGGAATGGGAATAGAATAGAATAGAATAGAACAGAATAGAATAGGGAATGGGAATTTTGGAATGAATTGGAATGAAACTGGAAATGGAAATGGGAACAGAATAGAATAGAATAGAATAGAATAGAATAGAATAGAATCGAATCGAATAGAATAGAATAGAATAGAATAGAATACAATACAATACAATACAATACAATACAATACAATACAACACAATACAATACAATAGTGAATGGGAATAGGATAGGATAGGATAGGATAGGATAGGATAGGATAGGATAGGATAGGATAGGATAGGATAGGGAATGGGAAGGGAATGAATTGGAATGGAAATGGAAATGGAAATGGGAAAAGAACAGAACAGAACAGAACATAAGAGAATAGAATAGGGAATGGAAATGGAAATGGAAATGGAAATGGGAATGGAAATGGAAATGGAAATAGAATACAATACAATACAATACAATACAATACAATACAATACAATACAATACAAAGAATAGGGAATAGGATAGGATAGGATAGGATAGGATAGGATAGGATAGGATAGGATAGGATAGGATAGGAGAGGATAGGGAAAGGGAAAGGGAAAGGGAAAGGGAAAGGGAATGGGAATGGGAATGGGAAGGTAATGAATTGGATTGGAACTGGAAATGGAAATGGGAACAGAATAGAACAGAACAGAACAGAATAGGGAATGGGAATGGGAATGGGAAGGGATTGGATTGGAATGGAACTGGAAATGGAAATTGGAACAGAATAGAATAGAACAGAACAGAATATGGAATGGGAATGGAATGGAAATGGAAATGTGAATATGGAAATGCGAATAGAATAGGGAATGGGAATGGGAATGGGAATGGGAATGGGATAGGATAGGATAGGATAGGATAGCATAGGATAGGATAGAATAGGGAATGGAAATGGAAATGGAAATGGAAATGGGAATGGGAATGGGAATGGAAACGAGAAGGGAATGGATTGGAATGGAAATGGGAATGGGAATGGGAATGGGAATGGGAATTGGAAGGGAATGAATTGGATTGGAACTGGAATTGGAAATGGGAACAGGTTAGAACAGAATAGAACAGAACAGAACAGAATATGGAATGGGAATGGGAATGGGAATTGAAATGGAATGGAATGGAAATGCGAATAGAACAGAGTACACTAGACTAGACTAGAATAGAATAGAATAGGGAATGGGAATGGGAATGGGAAGGGAATGAATTGGATTGGAACTGGAACTGGAAATGGGAACAGAATAGAACAGAACATAACAGAATAGGGAATGGGAATGGGAATGGAAAGGGATTGGATTCGAATGGAACTGGAAATGGAAATTGGAACAGAACAGAATAGAACAGAACAGAATATGGAATGGGAATGGAATGGAAATGGAAATGCGAATATGGAAATGCGAATAGAATAGGGAATGGGAATGGGAATGGGAATGGGATAGGATAGGATAGGATAGGATAGAATAGGATAGGATAGGATAGAATAGGATAGGATAGGATAGGGAATGGAAATGGAAATGGAAATGGAAATGGAAATGGAAATGGAAATGGGAATGGGAATGGGAATGGAAACGGGAAGGGAATGGATTGGAATGGAAATGGGAATGGGAATGGGAATGGGAATAGAATACAATAGAACAGAACAGAATAGAATAGGGAATGGGAATTTTGGAAGGGAATGAATTGGAATGAAACTGGAAATGGAAATGGGAACAGAACAGAACAGAACACAACACAACACAACACAACACAACACAATACAATACAATACAATACAATACAATACAATACAATACATTACAATACATTAGGGAATGGGAATAGGATAGGATAGGATAGGATAGGATAGGATAGGATAGGATAGGATAGGGAAAGGGAATGGGAATTGGAAGGGAATGAATTGGATTGGAACTGGAACTGGAAATGGGAACAGAATAGAACAGAACAGAACAGAACAGAACAGAATAGGGAATGGGAATGGGAAAGGGAATGGGAAGAGATTGGATTGGAATGGAACTGGAAATGGAAATTGGAACAGAATAGAATAGAACAGAACACAACACAACAGAAGAGGACAGAACAGAACGGAACAGAATTGAATAGAATATAATCAAATAGAATAAAAGAATGGGAAAGTGAAAGGTAATGGGAACAGAGTAGACTAGACTAGACTAGACTAGACTAGAAAATTGGAATGGGAATGGGAATGGGAATGGAATGGAAATGGAAATGCGAATAGAATAGAGTAGAGTAGTGTAGAATAGAGTAGAGTAGAATCGAATCGAATAGAATAGAATAGAAGAATGGGAAAGTGAAAGGTAATGGGAACAGAGTAGACTAGACTAGACTAGGGAATGGGAATGGGAATGGGAATGGGAATGGGAATGGGAATGGGAATGGGATGGGATAGAATATTATAGAATAGAATAGAATAGAATAGAATAGAATAGAATAGAATAGAATAGGGAATGGGAATAGGAGAGGAGAGAAGAGGAGAGGAGAGGATAGGATAGGATACGGTAGGATATGATAGGATAGAATAGGGAATGGGAATGGGAATGGGAATGGGAATTGGAAGGGAATGAATTGGATTGGCACTGGCACTGGAAATGGGAACAGAACATAACAGAACAGAATAGGGAATGGGAATGGGAAGGGATTGGATTGGAATGGAACTGGAAATGGAAATTGGAACAGAATAGAATAGAACAGAACAGAACACAACAGAAGAGGACAGAACAGAACGGAACAGAATCGAATAGAATAGAATCAAATAGAATAAAAGAATGGGAAAGTGAAAGGTAATGGGAACAGTGTAGACTAGACTAGACTAGACTAGACTAGACTAAACTAGGGAATTGGAATGGGAATGGGAATAGAATAGAATATGGAATGGGAATAGAATAGAATAGAGTAGAGTAGAGTAGAGTAGAGTAGAGTAGGGTAGGGTAGGGTTGGATAGGATAGGATAGGATAGGATAGGATAGGATAGGATAGGGTAGGATATGATAGGATAGAATAGGGAATGGGAATGGGAATTGGAAGGGAATAAATTGGATTGGAACTGGCACTGGAAATGGGAACAGAACATAACAGAACAGAATTGGGAATGGGAATGGGAATTGGAAGGGATTGGATTCGAATGGAACTGGAACTGGAAATTGGAACAGAATAGAATAGAACAGAACAGAATATGGAATGGGAATGGAATGGAAATGGAAATGCGAATATGGAAATGCGAATAGAATAGGGAATGGGAATGGGAATGGGAATGGGAATGGGAATAGAGTAGAGAAGGATAGGATAGGATAGGATAGGATAGGATAGGATAGGATAGGATAGGATAGGATAGGATAGGGAAAGGGAAAGGGAATGGGAATTGGAAGGGAATGAATTGGATTGGAACTGGAACTGGAAATGGGAACAGAATAGAACAGAACAGAACAAAATAGGGAATGGGAATGGGAATGGGAATGGGAAGGGATTGGATTGGAATGGAACTGGAAATGGAAATTGGAACAGAATAGAATAGAACAGAACAGAATATGGAATGGGAATGGGAATGGAATGGAAATGGAAATGCGAATATGGAAATGCGAATAGAATAGGGAATGGGAATGGGAATGGGAATGGGATAGGATAGGATAGAATAGGGAATGGAAATGGAAATGGAAATGGAAATGGGAATGGGAATGGGAATGGAAACGGGAAGGGAATGGATTGGAATGGAAATGGGAATGGGAATGGGAATGGGAATAGAATACAATAGAAGAGAACAGAATACAATAGGGAATGGGAATTTTGGAAGGGAATGAATTGGAATGAAACTGGAAATGGAAATGGGAACAGAACAGAACAGAACAGAACACAATACAATACAATACAATACAATACAATACAATACAATACAATACAATACATTACAATACATTAGGGAATGGGAATAGGATAGGATAGGATAGGATAGGATAGGATAGGGAAAGGGAATGGGAATTGGAAGGGAATGAATTGGATTGGAACTGGAAATGGGAACAGAATAGAACAGAACAGAAGAGAACAGAATAGGGAATGGGAATGGGAAAGGGAATGGGAAGGGATTGGATTGGAATGGAACTGGAACTGGAAATTGGAACAGAATAGAATAGAACAGAACAGAACACAACAGAAGAGGACAGAACAGAATGGAACAGAATTGAATAGAATATAATCAAATAGAATAAAAGAATGGGAAAGTGAAAGGTAATGGGAACAGAGTAGACTAGACTAGACTAGACTAGACTAGACAATTGGAATGGGAATGGGAATGGGAATGGGAATGGGAATGGAATGGAAATGGAAATGCGAATAGAATAGAGTAGAGTAGTGTAGAATAGAGTAGAGTAGAATCGAATCGAATTGAATCGAATCGAATAGAAGAATGGGAAAGTGAAAGGTAATGGGAACAGAATAGACTAGACTAGACTAGGGAATGGGAATGGGAATGGGATAGAATAGAATAGAATAGAATAGAATAGAATAGAATAGAATAGGGAATGGGAAGAGGAGAGGAGAGGAGAGGAGAGGAGAGGAGAGGAGAGGAGAGGATACAGTAGGATATGATAGGATAGAATAGGGAATGGGAATGGGAATGGGAATGGGAATGGGAATGGGAATGGGAATTGGAAGGGAATGAATTGGATTGGCACTGGCACTGGAAATGGGAACAGAACATAACAGAACAGAATAGGGAATGGGAATGGGAAGGCATTGGATTGGAATGGAACTGGAAATGGAAATTGGAACAGAATAGAATAGAACAGAACAGAACACAACAGAAGAGGACAGAACAGAACGGAACAGAATCGAATCGAATCGAATAGAATAGAATAAAACAATGGGAAAGTGAAAGGTAATGGGAACAGGCTAGACGAGACTAGACTAGACTAGACTAGACTAGGGAATTGGAATGGGAATAAAATAGAATATGGAATAGAATAGAGTAGAGTAGAGTAGAGTAGAGTAGAGTAGAGTAGAGTAGGATAGGATAGGATAGGATAGGATAGGATAGGATAGGATAGGATAGGATAGGATAGGATAGAATAAAATAAAATGGGGAATGGGAATGGGAATGGGAATAGGATAGGATAGGATAGGAGAGGGAATGGGAATGGGAATGGGAATGGGAATGGGAATGGGAATGGGAATAGGAATAGGAATAGGAATAGGAATAGGAATAGGAATAGGATAGGATAGGATAGAATAGAATAGAATAGAATAGAATAGAATAGAATAGGGAATGGAATGGAATGGAAATGGAAATGGGAACGAACAGAACAGAACAGAACAGAACAGGAAATGAAAATGGGAATGGGAATGGGAATGGGAATGGGAATAGAATAGAATAGAATAGAATAGGGAATGGGAATTTTGGAATGAATTGGAATGAAACTGGAAATGGAAATGGAAATGGAAATGGGAACAGAACAGAACAGAACAGAACAGAATAGAACAGAATAGAATAGGGAATGGGAATAGGATAGGATAGGAGAGGAGAGGAGAGGAGAGGAGAGGAGAGGAGAGGAGAGGAGAGGAGAGGAGAGGATAGGATAGGATAGGATAGGATAGGATAGGATAGGATACGATAGGATAGGACAGGAAAGGATAGGATAGGATAGGATAGGGAATGGGAATGGGAATGGGAATGGGAATGGGAATGGGATAGGATAGGATAGGATAGGATAGAATAGAATAGAATAGAATAGAATAGAATAGAACAGAACAGAACAGAACAGAACAGAATAGAATAGAATAGAATAGAATAGAATAGGGAATGGGAATGGAAATGGGAATTGGAAGGGATTGGATTGGAATTGGAATGGAACTGGAAATAGAAATTGGAACAGAATAGAATAGAATAGAACAGAACAGAACAGAACAGAATATGGAATGGGAATGGGAATGGGAATGGGAATGGGAATGCGAATAGAATAGAGTAGAGTAGAGTAGAATCGAATCGAATAGAAGAATGGGAAAGTGAAAGGTAATGGGAACAGAGTAGACTAGACTAGACTAGACTAGACTAGACTAGACTAGACTAGGGAATGGGAATGGGAATGGGAATGGGAATGGGATAGGATAGAATAGAATAGAATAGAATAGAATAGAATAGAATAGAATAGAATAGAATAGAATAGAATAGAATAGAATAGAATAGAATAGGAAATGGAAATGGAAATGGGAATGGGAACGGGAAGGGAATGGATTGGAATGGAAATGGAAATGGGATTGGAAATGGAAATGGGAAAAGAACAGAACAGAACAGGGAATGGGAATGGGAATAGAATACAATAGAACAGAATAGAATAGGGAATGGGAATTTTGGAAGGGAATGAATTGGAATGAAACTGGAAATGGAAATGGAAATGGGAACAGAACACAACACAACACAACACAACACAACACAACACAATACAATAATTACAATACAATAGGGAATGGGAATGGGAATGGGAATGGGAATGGGAATAGGATAGGATAGGATAGGATAGGATAGGATAGGATAGGATAGGATAGAATAGAATAGAAGAATGGGAAAGTGAAAGGTAATGGGAACACCTTGGGAATGGGAATGGGAATGGGAATAGAATAGAATAGAATAGAATAGAATAGGGAATGGGAATGGGAATAGAATAGAATAGAATAGAATAGAATAGGGAATGGGAATAGAATAGTATACAATAGGATAGAATAGAATAGAATAGAATAGAATAGAATAGAATAGAATAGAATAGAATAGGGAATGGGAATAGAATAGTATACAATAGGATAGAATAGAATAGAATAGAATAGAATAGAATAGAATAGAATAGAATAGAATAGAATACAATACAATACAATATAACAGAACAGAATAGAATAGGGAAAGGGATGAGAACGGGAACGGGAACGGGAATGGGAACGGGAACGGGAAGGGAATGGATTGGAATGGAAATGGAAATGGAAATGGAAATGGAAATGGGAACAGAACAGAACAGAACAGAACAGGAAATGAAAATGGGAATGGGAATGGGAATGGGAATGGGAATGGGAATAGAATAGAATAGAATAGAATAGAATAGAATAGAATAGGGAATGGAATGGAAATGGAAATGGAAATGGGAACGAACAGAACAGAACAGAATAGGAAATGAAAATGGGAATGGGAATGGGAATGGGAATGGGAATGGGAATAGAATAGAATAGAATAGAATAGAATAGAATAGAATAGAATAGAATAGAATAGAACAGAATAGGGAATGGGAATTTTGGAATGAATTGGAATGAAACTGGAAATGGAAATGGAAATGGAAATGGAAATGGGAACAGAACAGAACAGAACAGAACAGAATAGAATAGAATAGAATAGAATAGAATAGAATAGGGAATGGGAATAGGATAGGATAGGATAGGATAGGATAGGAGAGGAGAGGAGAGGAGAGGAGAGGAGAGGAGAGGAGAGGAGAGGATAGGGTAGGATATGATAGGATAGAATAGGGAATGGGAAAGGGAAAGGGAATGGGAATGGGAATTGGAAGGGAATGAATTGGATTGGCACTGGCACTGGAAATGGGAACAGAACATAACAGAACAGAATAGGGAATGGGAATGGGAAGGGATTGGATTGGAATGGAACTGGAACTGGAAATTGGAACAGAATAGAATAGAACAGAACAGAACACAACAGAAGAGGACAGAACAGAACGGAACAGAATCGAATCGAATAGAATCAAATAGAATAAAAGAATGGGAAAGTGAAAGGTAATGGGAACAGAGTAGACTAGACTAGACTAGACTAGACTAGACTAGGCTAGGGAATTGGAATGGGAATGGGAATAGAATAGAATATGGAATGGGAATAGAATAGAATAGGGAATGGAATGGAAATGGAAATTGAAATGGGAACAGAATAGAATAGAATAGAATAGAATAGAATAGAATAGAATAGAATAGAATAGAATAGAATACAATACAATACAATACAATACAATACAATACAATACAATACAATAAAATACAATAAAATACAATAGGGAATGGGAATAGGATAGGATAGGATAGGATAGGATAGGATAGGATAGGATAGGATAGGGAATGGGAATGGGAATGGGAATGGGAATGGGAATGGGAATGGGATAGGATAGGATAGAATAGAATAGAATAGAATAGAATAGAATAGAATAGAATAGAATAGAATAGAACAGAACAGAACAGAACAGAATAGAACAGAACAGAATAGAATAGAATAGAATAGGGAATGGAAATGGAAATGGGAATTGGAAGGGATTGGATTGGAATTGGAATGGAACTGGAAATAGAAATTGGAACAGAATAGAATAGAACAGAACAGAACAGAATATGGAATGGGAATGGGAATGGGAATGGGAATGGGAATGCGAATAGAATAGAGTAGAGTAGAGTAGAATCGAATCGAATAGAAGAATGGGAAAGTGAAAGGTAATGGGAACAGAATAGACTAGACTAGACTAGACTAGACT
Source organism: Arizona elegans (assembly GCA_022577455.1). Taxonomy (NCBI): domain Eukaryota; kingdom Metazoa; phylum Chordata; class Lepidosauria; order Squamata; family Colubridae; genus Arizona; species Arizona elegans. The sequence goes on along the minus strand of JAKOOJ010000063.1, from coordinate 880,790 downwards.
AGACTAGATTAGACTAGACTAGGGAATGGGAATGGGAATGGGAATGGGAATGGGAATGGGAATGGGAATGGGAATGGGAATGGGATAGGATAGAATAGAATAGAATAGAATAGAATAGAATAGAATAGAATAGAATAGAATAGAATAGGAAATGGAAATGGGAATGGGAACGGGAAGGGAATGGATTGGAATGGAAATGGAAATGGAAATGGGAACAGAACAGAACAGAACAGAACAGGGAATGGGAATGGGAATAGAATACAATAGAACAGAATAGAATAGGGAATGGGAATTTTGGAAGGGAATGAATTGGAATATAACTGGAAATGGAAATGGAAATGGGAACAGAACACAACACAACACAACACAACACAACACAACACAACACAACACAACACAATACAATAATTACAATACAATAGGGAATGGGAATGGGAATGGGAATGGGAATAGGATAGGATAGGATAGGATAGGATAGGATAGGATAGGATAGGATAGAATAGAAGAATGGGAAAGTGAAAGGTAATGGGAACACCTTGGGAATGGGAATGGGAATGGGAATGGGAATAGAATAGAATAGAATAGAATAGAATAGAATAGAATAGAATAGAATAGGGAATGGGAATAGAATAGTATACAATAGGATAGAATAGAATAGTATAGCATAGCATAGCATAGCATAGAATAGAATAGAATAGAATAGAATAGAATAGAATAGAATAGAATAGGGAATGGGAATAGAATAGTATACAATAGGATAGAATAGAATAGAATACAATACAATACAATACAATACAATATAACAGAACAGAATAGAATAGGGAAAGGGATGGGAACGGGAACGGGAATGGGAACGGGAACGGGAACGGGAAGGGAATGGATTGGAATGGAAATGGAAATGGAAATGGAAATGGGAACAGAACAGAACAGAACAGAACAGGAAATGAAAATGGGAATGGGAATGGGAATGGGAATGGGAATAGAATACAATAGAACAGAACAGAATAGAATAGGGAATGGGAATTTTGGAAGAGAATGAATTGGAATGAAACTGGAAATGGAAATGGAAATGGGAACAGAACAGAACAGAACAGAACACAATACAATACAATACAATACAATACAATACAATACAATACAATACAATAATTACAAAACGGGAACGGGAACGGGAACGGGAACGGGAACGGGAAGGGAATGGATTGGAATGGAAATGGAAATGGAAATGGAAATGGAAATGGAAAGGGATGGGAATGGGAACGGGAACGGGAATGGGAACGGGAACGGGAAGGGAATGGATTGGAATGGAAATGGAAATGGAAATGGAAAGGGAACAGAACAGAACAGAACAGAACAGGGAATGGGAATGGGAATGGGAATGGGAATAGAATAGAATAGAACAGAACAGAATAGAATAGGGAATGGGAATTTTGGAATGAGTTGGAATGAAACTGGAAATGGAAATGGAAACAGAATAGAATAGAATAGAATAGAATAGAATAGAATAGAATAGAATAGAATAGAATAGAATAGAATAGAATACAATACAATACAATACAATACAATACAATACAATACAATACAAAAGAACAGAACAGAACAGAACAGAATAGAATAGAATAGAATAGAATAGGGAATGGGAATTTTGGAAGGGAATGAATTGGAATGAAATTGGAAATGGAAATGGAAATGTGAACAGAAAAGAACAGAACAGAACAGAACAGAACAGAACAGAATACAATACAATACAATACAATACAATACAATACAATACATTACAATACAAGAGGGAATGGGAATAGGATAGGATAGGATAGTATAGGATAGGATAGGATACGATAGGATAGGATAGGATAGGGAAAGGGAATGGGAATGGGAATGGGAATGGGAATGGGAATGGGAATGGGAATGGGAATTGGAAGGGAATGAATTGGATTGGAACTGGAACTGGAAATGGGAACAGAATAGAACAGAAATGAACAGAATAGGGAATGGGAATGGGAAAGGGAATGGGAATGGGAATTGGAAGGTATTGGATTGGATTGGAATGGAACTGGAAATGGAAATTGGAACAGAATAGAATACAACAGAACAGAACAGAATATGGAATGGGAATGGGAATGGGAATGGGAATGGGAATGGGAATGGAAATTCGAATAGAATAGAGTAGAGTAGTGTAGAATAGAGTAGAGTAGAATCGAATCAAATCAAATCAAATAGAAGAATGGGAAAGTGAAAGGTAATGGGAACAGAGTAGATTAGACTAGACTAGACTAGAGAAGACTAGACTAGGGAATGGGAATGGGAATGGGAATGGGATTGGATAGGATAGGATAGGATAGGATAGGATAGGATAGGATAGGATAGGATAGAATAGAATAGAATAGAATAGGGAATGGAAATGGGAATGGGAACGGGATGGGAATGGATTGGAATGGAAATGAAACTGGAAATGGAAATGGAAATGGGAACAGAACAGAACAGAACACAACACAACACAACACAACACAACACAACACAATACAATACAATATACATTATACAATACGGAATGGGAATGGGAATGGGAATCGGATAGGATAGGATAGGATAGGATAGGATAGGGAATGGGAATGGGAATGGGAATGGATATGGGATAGGATAGGATAGGATAGGATAGAATAGAAGAATGGGAAAGTGAAAGGTAATGGGAACACCTTGGGAATGGGAATGGGAATGGGAATGGGAATGGGAATGGGAATGGGAATGGGAATAGAATACAATAGAACAGAACAGAATAGAATAGGGAATGGGAATTTTGGAAGAGAATGAATTGGAATGAAACTGGAAATGGAAATGGAAATGGGAACAGAACAGAACAGAACAGAACACAATACAATACAATACAATACAATACAATACAATACAATACAATACAATACAATAATTACAAAACGGGAACGGGAACGGGAACGGGAACGGGAAGGGAATGGATTGGAATGGAAATGGAAATGGAAATGGAAATGGAAATGGAAAGGGATGGGAATGGGAACGGGAACGGGAATGGGAACGGGAACGGGAAGGGAATGGATTGGAATGGAAATGGAAATGGAAATGGAAAGGGAACAGAACAGAACAGAACAGAACAGAACAGGGAATGGGAATGGGAATGGGAATGGGAATAGAATACAATAGAACAGAACAGAATAGAATAGGGAATGGGAATTTTGGAAGAGAATGAATTGGAATGAAACTGGAAATGGAAATGAAATGGGAACGAACAGAACAGAAAAGAATAGGAAATGAAAATGGGAATGGGAATGGGAATGGGAATGGGAATGGGAATGGGAATAGAATAGAATAGAACAGAACAGAATAGAATAGGGAATGGGAATTTTGGAATGAGTTGGAATGAAACTGGAAATGGAAATGGAAACAGAATAGAATAGAATAGAATAGAATAGAATAGAATAGAATAGAATAGAATACAATACAATACAATACAATACAATACAATACAATACAATACAATACAAAAGAACAGAACAGAACAGAACAGAATAGAATAGAATAGAATAGAATAGGGAATGGGAATTTTGGAAGGGAATGAATTGGAATGAAATTGGAAATGGAAATGGAAATGTGAACAGAAAAGAACAGAACAGAACAGAACAGAACAGAATACAATACAATACAATACAATACAATACAATACAATACAATACAATACATTACAATACAAGAGGGAATGGGAATAGGATAGGATAGGATAGTATAGGATAGGATAGGATACGATAGGATAGGATAGGGAAAGGGAATGGGAATGGGAATGGGAATGGGAATGGGAATGGGAATGGGAATGGGAATTGGAAGGGAATGAATTGGATTGGAACTGGAACTGGAAATGGGAACAGAATAGAACAAAAATGAACAGAATAGGGAATGGGAATGGGAAAGGGAATGGGAATGGGAATTGGAAGGTATTGGATTGGATTGGAATGGAACTGGAAATGGAAATTGGAACAGAATAGAATACAACAGAACAGAACAGAATATGGAATGGGAATGGGAATGGGAATGGGAATGGGAATGGGAATGGAAATTCGAATAGAATAGAGTAGAGTAGTGTAGAATAGAGTAGAGTAGAATCGAATCAAATCAAATCAAATAGAAGAATGGGAAAGTGAAAGGTAATGGGAACAGAGTAGACTAGACTAGACTAGACTAGACTAGACTAGACTAGACTAAACTAGACTAGGGAATGGGAATGGGAATGGGATTGGGATTGGGATAGGGTAGGATAGGATAGGATAGGATAGGATAGGATAGGATAGGATAGGATAGGATAGAATAGAAGAATGGGAAAGTGAAAGGTAATGGGAACACCTTGGGAATGGGAATGGGAATAGAATAGAATAGAATAGAATAGAATAGAATAGGGAATGGGAATAGAATAGTATACAATAGGATAGAATAGAATAGAATAGAATAGAATAGAATAGAATAGAATAGAATAGAATAGAATAGAATAGGGAATGGGAATAGAATAGTATACAATAGGATAGAATAGAATAGAATAGAATAGAATAGAATAGAATAGAATAGAATAGAATAGAATACAATACAATACAATACAATACAATACAATATAACAGAACAGAATAGAATAGGGAAAGGGATGGGAACGGGAACGGGAACGGGAACGGGAACGGGAAGGGAATGGATTGGAATGGAAATGGAAATGGAAATGGAAATGGAAATGGAAATGGAAATGAGAACAGAACAGAACAGAACAGGGAATGGGAATGGGAATAGGAACAGAATACAATAGAACAGAACAGAATAGAATAGAATAGGGAATGGGAATTTTGGAAGAGAATGAATTGGAATGAAACTGGAAATGGAAATGGAAATGGGAACGAACAGAACAGAACAGAATAGGAAATGAAAATGGGAATGGGAACGGGAACGGGAACGGGAACGGGAAGGGAATGGATTGGAATGGAAATGGAAATGGAAATGGGAACAGAATAGAAAAGAATAGAACAGAATAGAATAGAATAGAATAGAATAGAATAGAATAGAATAGAATAGAATAGAATAGAATAGAATACAATACAATACAATACAATACAATACAATACAATACAATACAAAAGAACAGAACAGAACAGAATAGAATAGAATAGGGAATGGGAATTTTGGAAGGGAATGAATTGGAATGAAATTGGAAATGGAAATGGAAATGTGAACAGAAAAGAACAGAACAGAACAGAACAGAACAGAATATAATACAATACAATACAATACAATACAATACAATACAATACAATACAATACAATACATTACAATACAAGAGGGAATGGGAATAGGATAGGATAGGATAGGATAGGATAGGATAGGATAGGGAAAGGGAATGGGAATGGGAATGGGAATGGGAATGGGAATGGGAATGGGAATTGGAAGGGAATGAATTGGATTGGAACTGGAACTGGAAATGGGAACAGAATAGAACAGAAAAGAACAGAATACGGAATGGGAATGGGAAAGGGAATGGGAATGGGAATTGGAAGGTATTGGATTGGATTGGAATGGAACTGGAAATGGAAATTGGAACAGAATAGAATACAACAGAACAGAACAGAATATGGAATGGGAATGGGAATGGGAATGGGAATGGGAATGGGAATGGAAATTCGAATAGAATAGAGTAGAGTAGTGTAGAATAGAGTAGAGTAGAATCGAATCAAATCAAATCAAATAGAAGAATGGGAAAGTGAAAGGTAATGGGAACAGAGTAGATTAGACTAGACTAGACTAGAGAAGACTAGACTAGGGAATGGGAATGGGAATGGGAATGGGAATGGGAATGGGAATTGGAAGGCCATGAATTGGATTGGAACTGGAAATAGAAATTCGAACAGAATAGAATAGAACAGAACAGAACAGAATATGGAATGGGAATGGGAATGGGAATGGGAATGGGAATGGAAATGGAAATGCGAATAGAATAGAGTAGAGTAGAGTAGAATCGAATCGAATCGAATCGAATAGAAGAATGGGAAAATGAAAGGTAATGGGAACAGACTAGACTAGACTAGACTAGACTAGACTAGACTAGACTAGGGAATGGGAATGGGAATGGGAATGGGAATGGGAATGGGAATGGGAATGGGATAGGTTAGAATAGAATAGAATAGAATAGAATAGAATAGAATAGAATAGAATAGAATAGAATAGGGAATGGAAATGGGAATGGGAACGGGAAGGGAATGGATTGGAATGGAATGGAAATGGAAATGGGAATGGAAATGGAAATGGAAATGGAAATGGGAACAGAACAGAACAGAACACAACACAACACAACACAATACAATACAATACAATAATTACAATACAATAGGGAATGGGAATGGGAATGGGAATGGGAATAGGATAGGATAGGATAGGATAGGATAGGATAGGGAATGGGAATGGGAATGGGAATGGGAATGGATATGGGATAGGATAGGATAGGATAGGATAGGATAGGATAGGATAGGATAGGATAGGATAGGATAGGATAGGATAGGATAGAATAGAAGAATGGGAAAGTGAAAGGTAATGGGAACACCTTGGGAATGGGAATGGGAATGGGAATAGAATAGAATGGAATAGAATAGAATAGAATAGGGAATGGGAATAGAATAGTATACAATAGGATAGAATAGAATAGAATAGAATAGAATACAATAGAATACAATACAATATAACAGAACAGAATAGAATAGGGAAAGGGATGGGAACGGGAACGGGAACGGGAACGGGAAGGGAAGGGAATGGATTGGAATGGAAATGGAAATGGAAATGGAAATGGGAACAGAACAGAACAGAACAGAACAGAACAGAACAGGGAATGGGAATGGGAATGGGAATGGGAATAGAATACAATAGAAACAACAGAATAGAATAGGGAATGGGAATTTTGGAAGAGAATGAATTGGAATGAAACTGGAAATGGAAATGGAAATGGGAACGAACAGAACAGAACAGAATAGGAAATGAAAATGGGAATGGGAATGGGAATGGGAATAGAATAGAATAAAACAGAACAGAATAGAATAGGGAATGGGAATTTTGGAATGAGTTGGAATGAAACTGGAAATGGAAATGGAAACAGAATAGAATAGAATAGAATAGAATAGAATAGAATAGAATAGAATAGAATACAATACAATACAATACAATACAATACAATACAATACAATAAAATACAATACAAAAGAACAGAACAGAACAGAATACAATAGAATAGGGAATGGGAATTTTGGAAGGGAATGAATTCGAATGAAATTGGAAATGGAAATGGAAATGTGAACAGAAAAGAACAGAACAGAACAGAACAGAACAGAATACAATACAATACAATACAATACAATACAATACAATACATTACAATACAAGAGGGAATGGGAATAGGATAGGATAGGATAGGATAGGATAGGATAGGATAGGATAGGATAGGATAGGATAGGATAGGGAAAGGGAATGGGAATGGGAATGGGAATTGGAAGGGAATGAATTGGATTGGAACTGGAACTGGAAATGGGAACAGAATAGAACAGAAAAGAACAGAATAGGGAATGGGAATGGGAAAGGGAATGGGAATGGGAATTGGAAGGGATTGGATTGGATTGGAATGGAACTGGAAATGGAAATTGGAACAGAATAGAATACAACAGAACAGAACAGAATATGGAATGGGAATGGGAATGGGAATGGGAATGGGAATGGGAATGGAATGGAAATGGAAATTCGAATAGAATAGAGTAGAGTAGTGTAGAATAGAGTAGAGTAGAATCGAATCAATTCAAATCAAATAGAAGAATGGGAAAGTGAAAGGTAATGGGAACAGAGTAGACTAGACTAGACTAGACTAGACTAGACTAGACTAGGGAATGGGAATGGGAATGGGAATGGGATTGGGATAGGATAGGATAGGATAGGATAGGATAGGATAGGATAGGATAGGATAGGATAGAATAGAAGAATGGGAAAGTGAAAGGTAATGGGAACACCTTGGGAATGGGAATGGGAATGGGAATGGGAATGGGAATGGGAATGGGAATAGAATAGAATAGAATAGAATAGAATAGAATAGAATAGAATAGAATAGGGAATGGGAACGAGAACGAGAACAGTACAGAACAGAATAGAATAGAATAGAATAGAATAGAATAGGGAATGGGAATAGAATAGTATAGAATAGAATAGAATAGAATAGGGAATGGGAATAGAATAGTATACAATAGGATAGAACAGAATAGAATAGAATAGAATAGAATAGAATAGAATAGAATAGAATAGAATAAGGAAAGGGAATGGGAATGGGAATGGGAATGGGAATGGGAATGGGAATGGGAATGGGAATAGAATAGGTAATGGCAATTGGAATGGGAACGGGAACGGGAACGGGAATGGGAATGGGAATGGGAACGGGAAGGGAATGGATTGGAATGCTAATGGGAATGGGAACAGAATAGAAAAGAATAGAAAAGAATAGAACAGAACAGAACAGAACACAATACAATACAATACAATACAATAAAATACAATACAATACGGAATGGGAATAGGATAGGATAGGATAGGATAGGATAGAATAGAATAGAATAGAATAGAGAATGGCAATTGGAATTGGAATGGGAATAGAATAGTATAGAATAGGTAATGGGAATGGGAATGGGAATGGGAACGGGAACGGGAACGGGAAGGGAATGGATTGGAATGGAAATGGAAATGGAAATGGGAACAGAATAGAAAAGAATAGAACAGAATAGAATAGAATAGAATAGAATAGAATAGAATAGAATAGAATAGAATAGAATAGAATAGAATAGGGAATGGGAATGGGAATGGGAATGGGAATTGGAAGGGATTGGATTGGAATTGGAATGGAACTGGAAATGGAAATTGGAACAGAACAGGACAGGACAAAACAGGACAGGACAGGGAATGGGAATGGGAATAGAATAGAATAGAATTGAATAGAATAGAATAGAATAGGGAATGGGAATGGGAATGGAATGGAATGGAATGGAACGGAACGGAACGGAACGGAATGGAAATGGGAACAGAAGAGAAGAGAAGAGAAGAGAAGAGAAGAGAAGAATAGAATAGATTAGGAAATGAAAATGGGAATGGGAATGGGAATGGGAATGGGAATGGGAATAGAATACAATAGAACAGAACAGAATAGAATAGGGAATGGGAATTTTGGAATGAATTGGAATGAAACTGGAAATGGAAATGGGAACAGAATAGAATAGAATAGAATAGAATAGAATAGAATAGAATAGAATAGAATAGAATAGGGAATGGGAATAGAATAGTATACAATAGGATAGAACAGAATAGAATAGAATAGAATAGAATAGAATAGAATAGAATAGAATAGAATAGAATAGAATAGAATAGAATAGAATAGAATAAGGAAAGGGAATGGGAATGGGAATGGGAATGGGAATGGGAATGGGAATGGGAATGGGAATAGAATAGGTAATGGCAATTGGAATGGGAACGGGAACGGGAACGGGAATGGGAATGGGAATGGGAACGGGAAGGGAATGGATTGGAATGCTAATGGGAATGGGAACAGAATAGAAAAGAATAGAAAAGAATAGAACAGAACAGAACAGAACACAATACAATACAATACAATACAATAAAATACAATACAATACGGAATGGGAATAGGATAGGATAGGATAGGATAGGATAGAATAGAATAGAATAGAATAGAGAATGGCAATTGGAATTGGAATGGGAATAGAATAGTATAGAATAGGTAATGGGAATGGGAATGGGAATGGGAACGGGAACGGGAACGGGAAGGGAATGGATTGGAATGGAAATGGAAATGGAAATGGGAACAGAATAGAAAAGAATAGAACAGAATAGAATAGAATAGAATAGAATAGAATAGAATAGAATAGAATAGAATAGAATAGGGAATGGGAATGGGAATGGGAATGGGAATTGGAAGGGATTGGATTGGAATTGGAATGGAACTGGAAATGGAAATTGGAACAGAACAGGACAGGACAAAACAGGACAGGACAGGGAATGGGAATGGGAATAGAATAGAATAGAATTGAATAGAATAGAATAGAATAGGGAATGGGAATGGGAATGGAATGGAATGGAATGGAACGGAACGGAACGGAACGGAACGGAATGGAAATGGGAACAGAAGAGAAGAGAAGAGAAGAGAAGAGAAGAGAAGAATAGAATAGATTAGGAAATGAAAATGGGAATGGGAATGGGAATGGGAATGGGAATGGGAATAGAATACAATAGAACAGAACAGAATAGAATAGGGAATGGGAATTTTGGAATGAATTGGAATGAAACTGGAAATGGAAATGGGAACAGAATAGAATAGAATAGAATAGAATAGAATAGAATAGAATAGAATAGAATAGAATAGGGAATGGGAATAGAATAGTATACAATAGGATAGAACAGAATAGAATAGAATAGAATAGAATAGAATAGAATAGAATAGAATAGAATAGAATAGAATAGAATAGAATAGAATAGAATAGAATAAGGAAAGGGAATGGGAATGGGAATGGGAATGGGAATGGGAATGGGAATGGGAATGGGAATAGAATAGGTAATGGCAATTGGAATGGGAACGGGAACGGGAACGGGAATGGGAATGGGAATGGGAACGGGAAGGGAATGGATTGGAATGCTAATGGGAATGGGAACAGAATAGAAAAGAATAGAAAAGAATAGAACAGAACAGAACAGAACACAATACAATACAATACAATACAATAAAATACAATACAATACGGAATGGGAATAGGATAGGATAGGATAGGATAGGATAGAATAGAATAGAATAGAATAGAGAATGGCAATTGGAATTGGAATGGGAATAGAATAGTATAGAATAGGTAATGGGAATGGGAATGGGAATGGGAACGGGAACGGGAACGGGAAGGGAATGGATTGGAATGGAAATGGAAATGGAAATGGGAACAGAATAGAAAAGAATAGAACAGAATAGAATAGAATAGAATAGAATAGAATAGAATAGAATAGAATAGAATAGGGAATGGGAATGGGAATGGGAATGGGAATTGGAAGGGATTGGATTGGAATTGGAATGGAACTGGAAATGGAAATTGGAACAGAACAGGACAGGACAAAACAGGACAGGACAGGGAATGGGAATGGGAATAGAATAGAATAGAATTGAATAGAATAGAATAGAATAGGGAATGGGAATGGGAATGGAATGGAATGGAATGGAACGGAACGGAACGGAACGGAACGGAATGGAAATGGGAACAGAAGAGAAGAGAAGAGAAGAGAAGAGAAGAGAAGAATAGAATAGATTAGGAAATGAAAATGGGAATGGGAATGGGAATGGGAATGGGAATAGAATACAATAGAACAGAACAGAATAGAATAGGGAATGGGAATTTTGGAATGAATTGGAATGAAACTGGAAATGGAAATGGGAACAGAATAGAATAGAATAGAATAGAATAGAATAGAATAGAATAGAATAGAATAGAATAGAATACAATACAATACAATACAATACAATACAATACAATACAATACAATACAATAGAATAATTACAATACAATAGGGAATGGGGATAGGATAGGATAGGATAGGATAGGATAGGATAGGATAGGATAGGATAGGATAGGGAAAGGGAAACGAAATGGGAATGGGAATGGGAATGGGAATTGGAAGGGAATGAATTGGATTGGAACTGGAACTGGAAATGGGAACAGAATAGAACAGAACAGAACAGAATAGGGAATGGGAATGGGAATGGGAATTGGAAGGGAATAGATTGGCAAGAAATGGAAATGGAAATGGAAATGGAAATGGAAATAGAATAGAATAGAATAGAATAGAATAGAATAGAATAGAATAGAATAGAATAGAGAATGGCAATGGGAATGGGAATGGGAATGGGAATGGGAATAGAATAGAATAGGGAATGGGAATGGGAATTGGAAGGGATTGGATTGGAATTGGAATGGAACTGGAACTGGAAATTGGAACCGGACAGGACAGGACAGGACAGGACAGGACAGGACAGGGAATGGGAATGGGAATGGGAATGGGAATGGGAATGGGAATAGACTAGACTAGACTAGACTAGACTAGACTAGACTAGGAAATGGGAATGGGAATGGGAATGGGAATGGGAATGGGAATGGGAATGGGAATGGAATGGAATGGAATGGAATGGAAATGGAAATGGAAATCGAAATGGGAACAGAACAGTACAGAACAGTACAGAACAGAACAGAACAGAACAGAACAGAACAGGACAGAATAGAATAGAATAGAATAGAATAGAATAGAATAGAATAGAATAGATTAGGAAATGAAAATGGGAATGGGAATGGGAATAGAACACAATACAATACAATACAATACAATACTTACAATACAATAGGGAATGGGAATGGGAATAGGATAGGATAGGATAGGACAGGATAGGGAAAGGGAAAGGGAATGGGAATTGTACTTGGAAGGGAATGAATTGGATTGGAACTGGAACTGGAAATGGGAACAGAATAGAACAGAAAAGAACAGAATAGGGAATGGGAATGGGAATGGGAATGGGAATGGGAATTGGAAGGGATTGGATTGGAATGGAACTGGAAATGGAAATTGGAACAGAATAGAACAGAACAGAACAGAATATGGAATGGGAATGGGAATGGAATGGAAATGGAAATGCGAATATGGAAATGCGAATAGAATAGGGAATGGGAATGGGAATGGGATAGGATAGGATAGGATAGGATAGAATAGGGAATGGAAATGGAAATGGGAATGGGAATGGAAAGGGGAAGGGAATGGATTGGAATGGAAATGGGAATGGCAATGGGAATGGGAATAGAATACAATAGAACAGAACAGAATAGAATAGGGAATGGGAATTTTGGAAGGGAATGAATTGGAATGAAACTGGAAATGGAAATGGGAACAGAAAAGAACAGAACAGAATACAATACAATACAATACAATACATTACAATACATTAGGGAATGGGAATAGGATAGGATAGGATAGGATAGGATAGGATAGGATAGGATAGGGAAAGGGAAAGGGAAAGGGAATGGGAATGGGAATGGGAATGGGAACGGAATGAATTGGATTGGAACTGGAACTGGAACTGGAAATGCGAATAGAATAGAGTAGAGTAGAGTAGAGTAGAGTAGAGTAGAATCGAATCGAATTGAATCGAATAGAAGAATGGGAAAGTGAAAGGTAATGGGAACAGAGTAGAGTAGAGTAGAGTAGAGTAGAGTAGAGTAGAGTAGAATAGAATAGAATAGAATAGAATAGAATAGAATAGAGAATTGGAATGGGAATGGGAATGGGAATAGAATAGAATAGAATATGGAATGGGAATAGAATATGAATGGGAGTGGAAAAAATGGATAGATTATGTGCAGAGCAAATATCAAACTAGGAAGTATCAGATAGCTTTTAATTGAAAGTATTATATAAAGATAGAAATAGAAATATTTGAATTTTGTGAAGATGAAAAAAATATATTGGGGGTGGAGGGGTTCAAGTTTTATAAAAAGGGGATTTTGATTTGGATTATATTCTGTGGAAGTCCGGGGGGGGAGGGTTGGGTTAGGGGGGGTTGGGGAGGGTTAGGGGGGGTTGGGGAGGGTTGGGAGGGTTGGGGAGGGTTAGGGAGGTTAGGGAGGTTAGGGAGGGATGGCGGGGGGGAAATGGGGAGAAAATGTAATTGTAAAACGTTTCCAATAAAAAACAAAAGAATAGAGTAGAATAGGATAGGATAGGATAGGATAGGATAGGATAGGATAGGATAGGATAGGGTAGGGTAGGGTAGGGTTGGGTAGGGTAGGGTAGGGTAGGGTAGGATAGGATAGGATAGAATAGGGAATGGGAATGGGAATGGGAATGGGGATAGAATAGAATAGAATAGAATAGAATAGAATAGAATAGAATAGAATAGAAGAATGGGAAAGTGAAAGGTAATAGGAACACCTTGGGAATGGGAATAGAATAGAATAGAATAGAATAGAATAGAATAGAATAGAAGAGAAGAGAAGAGAAGAGAAGAGAAGAGAAGAGAATAGAATAGAATAGAATAGAATAGAATAGAATAGAATAGAATAGAGAATGGCAATTGGAATGGGAATGGGAATAGAATAGAATAGGGAATGGGAATGGGAATGGGAATGGGAACGGGAACGGGAACGGGAAGGGAATGGATTGGAATGGAAATGGAAATGGAAATGGGAACAGAATAGAAAAGAATAGAACAGAATAGAATAGGGAATGGGAATGGGAATGGGAATGGGAATTGGAAGGGATTGGATTGGAATTGGAATGGAACTGGAACTGGAAATTTGAACCAGACAGGACAGGACAGGACAGGACAGGACAGGACAGGACAGGACAGGACAGGGAATGGGAATGGGAATGGGAATGGGAATGGGAATGGGAATGGGAATATACTAGACTAGACTAGACTAGACTAGACTAGGGAATGGGAATGGGAATGGGAATGGGAATGGGAATGGGAATGGGAATGGAATGGAATGGAATGGAAATGGAAATGGAAATGGAAATGGAAATGGGAACAGAACAGTACAGAACAGTACAGAACAGAACAGAACAGAACAGAACAGAACAGAATAGAATAGAATAGAATAGAATAGAATAGAATAGAATAGATTAGGAAATGAAAATGGGAATGGGAATGGGAATGGGAATGGGAATGGGAATGGGAATAGAATACAATAGAACAGAACAGAATAGAATAGGGAATGGGAATTTTGGAAGGGAATGAATTGGAATGAAACTGGAAATGGAAATGGGAACAGAACAGAACACAATACAATACAATACAATACTTACAATACAATAGGGAATGGGAATGGGAATAGGATAGGATAGGATAGGATAGGGAAAGGGAAAGGGAATGGGAATTGTACTTGGAAGGGAATGAATTGGATTGGAACTGGAACTGGAAATGGGAACAGAATAGAACAGAAAAGAACAGAATAGGGAATGGGAATGGGAATGGGAATGGGAATGGGAATGGGAATTGGAAGGGATTGGATTGGAATGGAACTGGAACTGGAAATTGGAACAGAATAGAACAGAACAGAACAGAATATGGAATGGGAATGGGAATGGAATGGAAATGGAAATGCGAATATGGAAATGCGAATAGAATAGGGAATGGGAATGGGAATGGGATAGGATAGGATAGGATAGAATAGGGAATGGAAATGGAAATGGGAATGGGAATGGAAACGGGAAGGGAATGGATTGGAATGGAAATGGGAATGGCAATGGGAATGGGAATAGAATACAATAGAACAGAACAGAATAGAATAGGGAATGGGAATTTTGGAAGGGAATGAATTGGAATGAAACTGGAAATGGAAATGGGAACAGAAAAGAACAGAACAGAATACAATACAATACAATACAATACATTACAATACATTAGGGAATGGGAATAGGATAGGATAGTATAGGATAGGATAGGATAGGATAGGGAAAGGGAAAGGGAAAGGGAAAGGGAATGGGAATGGGAATGGGAATGGGAACGGAATGAATTGGATTGGAACTGGAACTGGAACTGGAAATGCGAATAGAATAGAGTAGAGTAGAGTAGAGTAGAGTAGAGTAGAGTAGAATCGAATCGAATTGAATCGAATTGAATCGAATAGAAGAATGGGAAAGTGAAAGGTAATGGGAACAGAGTAGAGTAGAGTAGAGTAGAGTAGAGTAGAGTAGAGTAGAGTAGAGTAGAGTAGAATAGAATAGAATAGAATAGAATAGAATAGAATAGAATAGAATAGAATAGAATAGAATAGAATAGAGAATTGGAATGGGAATGGGAATGGGAATGGGAATAGAATAGAATAGAATATGGAATGGGAATAGAATATGAATGGGAGTGGAAAAAATGGATAGATTATGTGCAGAGCAAATATCAAACTAGGAAATATCAGATAGCTTTTAATTGAAAGTATTATATAAAGATAGAAATAGAAATATTTGAATTTTGTGAAGATGAAAAAAATATATTGGGGTGGAGGGGTTCAAGTTTTATAAAAAGGGGATTTTGATTTGGATTATATTCTGTGGAAGTCCGGGGGGGAGGGGTGGGTTAGGGGGGGTTGGGGAGGGTTGGGGGGGTTGGGGAGGGTTAGGGAGGTTAGGGAGGTTAGGGAGGGATGGCGGGGGGGGAAATGGGGAGAAAATGTAATTGTAAAACGTTTCCAATAAAAAACAAAAGAATAGAGTAGAATAGGATAGGATAGGATAGGATAGGATAGGATAGGATAGGGTAGGGTAGGGTAGGGTAGGGTAGGGTAGGGTAGGGTAGGGTAAGGTAGGATAGGATAGGATAGAATAGGGAATGGGAATGGGAATGGGAATGGGGATAGAATAGAATAGAATAGAATAGAATAGAATAGAATAGAATAGAATAGAATAGAAGAATGGGAAAGTGAAAGGTAATAGGAACACCTTGGGAATGGGAATAGAATAGAATAGAATAGAATAGAATAGAATAGAATAGAATAGAATAGAATAGAATAGAATAGAATAGAATAGAATAGAATAGAATAGAATAGAATAGAATAGAATAGAATAGAATACAATACAATACAATACAATACAATACAATAGAACAGAACAGAACAGAACAGAATAGAATAGGGAATGGGAATTTTGGAAGGGAATGAATTGGAATGAAACTGGAAATGGAAATGGAAATGGGAACAGAAAAGAACAGAATAGGGAATGGGAATGGGAAAGGGAATGGGAATGGGAATTGGAAGGGATTAGATTGGATTGGAATGGAACTGGAAATGGAAATTGGAACAGAATAGAATAGAACAGAACAGAACAGAATATGGAATGGGAATGGGAATAGGAATGGAATGGAATGGAAATGGAAATGCGAATAGAATAGAGTAGAGTAGAGTAGAATAGAGTAGAGTAGAATCGAATCAAATCAAATCAAATAGAAGAATGGGAAAGTGAAAGGTAATGGGAACAGAGTAGACTAGACTAGACTAGACTAGACTAGACTAGACTAGACTAGACTAGACTAGAATAGGGAATGGGAATGGGAATGGGAATGGGAATGGGAATGGGAATGGGAATGGGATAGAATAGAATAGAATAGAATAGAATAGAATAGAATAGAATAGGGAATGGGAATGGGAATGGGAATGGAAATGGGAATGGGAATGGGAATGGGAATGGGAATGGGAAGGGAATGGATTGGAGTGGAAATGGGAACAGAACAGAACAGAACAGGGAATGGGAATGGGAATGGGAATGGGAATGGGAATGGGAATAGAATACAATAGAACAGAATAGAATAGAATAGGGAATGGGAATTTTGGAAGGGAATGAATTGGAATGAAACTAGAAATGGAAATGGGAACAGAACAGAACACAATACAATACAATACAATACAATATAATACAATACAATAATTACAATACAATAGGGAATGGGAATAGGATAGGATAGGATAGGATAGGATAGGATAGGATAGGATAGGATAGGATAGGATAGGATAGGGAATGGGAATGGATATGAGATAGGATAGGATAGGATAGGATAGGATAGGATAGGATAGGATAGGATAGGATAGGATAGGATAGGATAGAATAGAATAGAAGAATGGGAAAGTGAAAGGTAATGGGAACACCTTGGGAATGGGAATGGGAATGGGAATGGGAATGGGAATGGGAATGGGAATGGGAATAGAATAGAATAGAATAGAATAGAATAGAATAGAATAGGGAATGGGAACGAGAACAGAACAGAACAGAACAGAACAAAACAGAATAGAATAGAATAGAATAGAATAGAATAGGGAATGGGAATAGAATAGTATACAATAGGATAGAACAAAACAGAATAGAATAGAATAGAATAGAATAGGGAATAGAATAGTATACAATAGGATAGGATAGGATAGGATAGGATAGGATAGGATAGGATAGGATAGGATAGGATAGGATAGAATAGAATAGAATAGAATAGAATAGAATAGAATAGGGAATGGGAATAGAATAGTATACAATAGGATAGAATAGAATAGAACAGAATAGAATAGAATAGGGAATGGGAACGAGAACAGAATAGAATAGAATAGAATAGAATAGAATAGAATAGAATAGAATAGGGAATGGGAATAGAATAGAATAGAATAGAATAGAATAGAATAGAATAGAATACAATACAATACAATACAATACAATACAATAGAACAGAACAGAGAAGAGGAACAAACCAGTAAGGAGGAAAACGAGATAGCAAACACGGAAGAAGAGACATCCCAAGAACAAATTACTAGGGAAGATATAGAAGAGGAGAAGAAAAAGGAGGACACAGAGGAAAAAGGGAAAAAATCTAGACCAGTGAGAGCAGTAACTTTAAAAGGTAAATAAGAACAAGAGACCAGAAACCAACTACAGGAATGTACGATACCAAGATCATATCGGTGAATGTGAACGGCTTAAATGATTACAAAAAAAGAAGGATAATATTGTCAAAATTGGTGAAACAAAATTCCGATATTATCTGCATTCAAGAGGTCCATATAAAAAAAGATGAAGCCGACCATTTAAATTATTGTAAATTTGGTAAAGTATTTTCTTCACTAGCCGAGAAAAGAAAAAGGGGGGTCGCTATCTATGTTAAGAAAGGAATAGAGGGAGAATGTAAATATAAAGATGGAAAAGGGAGACTACTTATAGTTGAAATAATGAGAGGTAACTCTAAGGTGCTATTAGTAGGGGTTTATGCCCCGAACAAAAAACAAGGGAAATTTTACCGGAAACTGCATGAACAGCTGGCAAATTGGGCACATCTTGAAATATGTATGCTAGGGGACTTTAATGGAATTGTGGATCCAAAGTATGATTATAAGTGTGATATAACTAAAAAGAATAAAAGATCTCCCTTACCAAAGACCTTTTTTGATCTGGTGGACGAGATAAATTTAATAGACATGTGGCATATCTCGGCTCCCCTAGGACTGTGTCCACGCTCAAAGAACACACTCAAAGCCAAGCTGGTGTATCTTCATTTAATCGTGGCAATCAGCTCTTACAGAAACCGGAATGCAAAGCATAGCAAAACAAAGACGCAGCTGTCACGCCCTTGCAAGCGAGTTCTTATATAGTTCATTCCCAATTACACTCAGCTGGGAGATCTCGTACTTCCTCATTTCCTCCGGGCTTGCAGGGATGTCGTCATTTTCCTAGCGTGTTCTCAGAAGGGTAAGCTAATTCCACGCGACCCCATAAAGCACCCGTGCACATAAACGCCTATTCGGAAGCCTATCCCACCACCATCACCCATGTGGCTCACCCCCCCCCCCCCAAGCCAGGTATCCATGTTTCTGCCACTGCATGGACACGATGTCGAGTGCTTCTTGACGCTCGACAGGCGGCTCCCCCTACCAGGCGTCCGTCTAAGAGGAAGAGACAAAAAGAGATAATATTACTGGTTAGGTAAGGGATGTGGTTTCTGGGGGTTTGCTTTGTGGAACTTTCTCAGTAATCTCGGGGCGTTTATATCTTTTACGGGTACCCAGGATGCTTCACTATCAGGATACCCTGTCCAGCGAACCAAATAGTATAACTGGCCTCTACGTAGTTTGGAATCGATGATGTCTTGAATCTCATAGTGGGCACCGGTTACCGGGCCAGGAGGGGGTTTTGGTGTTGTAGTGGGTGTGGCTGGTTTTAATAAACTAGAGTGGAATACCGGATGAGTTTTTCCCAATAAGGGGGGTAGTTTTAGCATGAATGTTACAGGGTTAATTACCTTAATGATAGGAAATGGGCCTATATATTTGGGTCCTAGTTTTTTACTTGGTATTTGTAGCTTTAAATATTTTGTCGACAAATAAACCAAGTTTCCGAGTTGAAAAGGTGGAAATGCAGCCCTCCGTTTGTCTGCCTGGAGTTTGTACTCATCGGCTGCCTGTTTTAACGCGGTTTTCACATGAGGCCACACAGCATTTACGTTAGTAGACCAGTCGTTGGGAGTCATAGGTTTCAGGAGGGAACGGTCTAACTCCGGAATAGCAGGGAATTCCCTCCCCATGACTACCCGGAATGGTGTAAAACCAGTACTTCGATGCACTGCGTTATTGTATGCCGTTTCAGCAAATAGAAGATAATCAACCCAATCGTTTTGTTGGTAGGAAACGTAGGAGCGTAAGTACCGTTCTACCATGGCATTTGTGCGTTCAGCAACACCATTCGTACTAGGGTGATAGGCTGAACTAAGGCCCTGGGTTGACCCTATATCACGAAGGAAACCTCTCCAGAATCGGGCGGTGAATTGCACCCCTCTGTCTGATATTATCCTCTTAGGCACTCCATGCAAACGGTAAATATGTTGTAGGAATAAACGTACCAGGCGTCGAGCAGAAGGTAAGCCTTTACATGGAATAAAGTGGGCTTGCTTTGAGAAAAGATCGACTACTGTCCAAATAACGGTATAACCCCTGCTACTGGGAAGGTCTACAATGAAATCCATAGCTATTTCCTCCCAAGGTCTGTTTGGTTCGGCTACGGTTTGCAATAAGCCCAGTGGTTTCCCGGGTTGTGGCTTGGATACCGCACACGTGTGGCATCCCCGGACGTATTGGTTGATGTCTTTCCTCATTTTAGGCCACCAGAATTGTCTGCGCGTCAGATGTAGGGTTTTGAGGAACCCGAAGTGTCCTGCGGTTTTCCTATCATGGCACTGGAGTAACACTCGATGTCTCAATGTTTCTGGGATATATAGTTTATCTCCCCACCACGCTAGACCATCATGGTGGGTTAGGGACGCCGCATTGTTTTGTGCCCATGCGTCCGTCCGAACGGCTTTTTGTAAGAGCGTCAGCCAATCCTCGGTCTGCGGGGTTGTTAATACATACGCTTTTAGGGGTGAGATCACTGCTTGTAAACCCTCGTCTCGTTTACTGTGATATTGTGGCATCCTTGACAACGCATCCGCTAAAAACATTCCTTTAGCTGGCTTATACACAAGGACAAAATGGAACCGCTGGAAGTATTGTGCCCATCTCACCTGTTTTGGGGACAGTTTCCGGGGCGTTTGGAGGGCCTGTAGATTCTTGTGATCCGTCCAGACCTCGAATGGTATGGGATTACCCTCCAGTAGGTG
Source organism: Arizona elegans (assembly GCA_022577455.1). Taxonomy (NCBI): domain Eukaryota; kingdom Metazoa; phylum Chordata; class Lepidosauria; order Squamata; family Colubridae; genus Arizona; species Arizona elegans. Next base: position 859,568 of record JAKOOJ010000063.1, on the reverse strand, counting down.
CCGCCATGTTTGTAACGCCCATTTTACGGCATAGGCCTCTTTCTCCCACACTGCCCAATTTCTTTCTGCAGTTGTAAATTTTCGGGAGGTGTATGCACAAGGCCTTAGCATACCGTTCACATCTTTCTGCATTAGAATAGCTCCTACTGCCACGTCACTGGCATCCGCTTGTATCACGAACGGTTGTGCCGTGTTAGGGTGTATCAATACGGGTTCAGTGGCAAAAGCCCGTTTAAGGTCTTCAAAGGCTTGTTGGCATTCAGATGACCATTGTAGTTTGTATCCTGGCCTGGGTTTTTTCCCAGGGGCCACCACACCTTTTGTCCGTAATAGCTCCGTTAAAGGTAATGCTGTTGTTGCAAAGGATGGAATAAAATGTCGATAAAAGTTTGCAAAACCTAGAAAACTCTGCAATTGTCTACGGGTTTGCGGAGCTTTCCACTCTAAAACCGCTGCTACTTTCTTCGGGTCCATCTGGATACCAGTACGACTAATTCGAAAACCTAGATAATCGATCTCCTCCCGGTGGAACTCACATTTTGAGAGTTTTACAAAAAGATGTGCGTCCAGCAATTTGGTCAGGACTTGTCTAACCAGCTGGACGTGTTCTTCCATTGTATCAGAGTAAATCAAAATGTCGTCCAGATAGACTAAGACGCCCCGATATAGGTGTTCATGTAAAATACCGTTTATAAGCTGCATAAACACCGCGGGTGCCCCTTGTAGACCAAAGGGCATCACCAGGAACTGGTAGCTGCCGAGGGGAGTGTTAAAGGTGGTTTTCCACTTGTCTCCCTGACGTATCCGTACCCGGTAATAGGCTTCACGGAGGTCCAATTTCGTGAAGATTTTCCCTGACGCCAGGGTAGCCAACAAATCAGCCATTAGTGGCAGGGGGTACAACGGTTCTACGCAGACAGCGTTTAATCCCCGGTAGTCAACACATAAATGCAAGCCTCCATCCTTCTTGCCCCGAAAGAGGACGGGTGCCGCTAAATGCGAACGGCTGGGACGAATAAATCCTCGAGCCAGGTTTTTATCTATATATGTCCGCAATTCCTTCAGTTCCTGTGGTGTCATTGAGTACATACGGGGTTTTGGCAACCGGGCTCCGGGGAGTATTTCAATACCACAATCTGTGTCCCGATGGGGGGGCAGGATGTCACATTCTTCCTCGCTGAATACTCGGGCGAGGTCGTTATAGGCTTGGGGGTATATGCCTTGCCTTGTTGCTTCTTGCTGGAGAGCCACCCTCTCTTTTGTACATGGAAGTCTGAGCCTACGATAACCCCCCTCCCACCAAATGTGTGGTTCCCACCTGTCTAACCACGCGAGTCCAAGAATGATGGGTTCGATCATCTGGGTTACTACAATGAACCGGATAATTTCCTGATGGGCTCCTATTTGTAGGAAAACGGGTTCTGTAACACTGGCGGTAGGTGTGCCCCCCAGAATGGACCCATCCATCTGCTCGAATTAAATGGGGGTACGAAGAGCCAGGATCCGAAGGCCCAAGCCCTCAGCTACCGATCGCCGCATAAGGCACCGGGTACAGCCTGTGTCAATTAAGGCTTTTTGTTCACACTCCTTCTTAGTGACAGGGTGTTTAAGGGTCACCGGAATCAGGAAGGGATGTACAGGGTCACTTACCATAGGATCCTGCAACTCGTCTCCGTTGTCGCTTTCTTCGGATGCGTCGGGGACACGAGCCGTCCCTGGCAGCATATTATTGCTGGACCGGGTTGTCGGTTCTGACGAGGGCGTCTGATTGGCCGCCCTAGAGCGTTCTGGTGTTCGTAGGGGTCGGTCACGTGGCGCGGTAGTCGGAACAGGTGGCCGAGGAGTTGACAGTCGCGGTGCTGCGACGGGGCAGTCCGCAGCTCTATGACCCTCTTGGTTCCACCGAAAGCACCGGAACGGGCGTCTGTTCGCCTCAGTAGCGGTCGGCCCGAATGCCGGGGTTCCTCTGAACACCCCGCGGTCGCTGGATCTGCCACTTGGACCCCGACGGGACTGGAGCTGTGGTGTGTTCCGGGGCCTGAATTCTCGTAAACCCACGTCTAGGCTCACCGCTGCCTTGTACCATTCGGATAATCGCGGGCCTAGACCCCGGTATACACAGGCCTGCTTTATTTCTCTATCCAGCCCTGCCTGGAATTGGTGGATAAGTAAGCGCTCTGGCCACAAATGGAGTTTTCCTGCCAGGTTACGGAACTCCTTGACGTAATCCTTGGCAGGGCGACCACGCTGTCGTAGGTTGACTAATTCCCCTTCGATGACCTAGGTCCGTGTTTCATCCTCGAACCTATTGCGTAACGCTTCAAGGAACAGGCCCAGATCTGTTAACTCGTGGGCGTGTTCACTATGTAAATCAGCGACCCATTCAGCTGCCTCCCCCGTTAGCACTGCTGTGACCGCCATGACCATGGACCACTGCGAAGGATATAACCTGCCATAAAGGTCCATATGGCTTATTACCTGACTCAAGAATAGTGCCACCTTTCCTGCAGTTCCGTCAAAGGCAGCCTGCACAGGCGGTAATCCCCAGGGATGTTGCTGGAGGGGGGGGTGCCCAGGGGCCGTGGCCCCATGCCGGCAGCGGGTCTCTGTAACGCTGTTGCGGCAGTCTATTTCCTGTGCCGGGTAGCTGTCGAGGGGCGTCTCTCACGGGGTCTTCTCCCCTCTCCATCCCAGACTGTGTAGCGACGCTGGGTGTTGCGCGGCTGCCCTCGCCCCCACCAAATGAATGTACGGCCTGTCTCCGCTCTCCACCCATCCAGCGTTGTTCGCGCTCCTCCAACTTCAGCTTCGGGCTGGCAAGGCGGAATTTGCTGTCAGAACTCCCACCTGCTGTGCTGCCTCCCGACCAGGAGGGGGCTGCCTCCATGCTGGGCACCCATGGCTGCCAGGCGGGCGTGTCGCGAAAGCTCGCCTCGCCAAAACGGTCACGCAGGATCTCTAGGGTGGAAGTCCCCAAGCTAGTGGGGTGGCTCCAGTCCCCTTCCTCGTCTTCCAGCCACCGCCGTTCCCTCCAGCCCTGAAACTAGGAACCGGCATAGGGCGGGGTTTGTAGACACCTCCCACCTGTCTCTGGGCCGGGCGTCTCCCGTGCGTTGCGTTCGCGTTCCTTCCTTTCACTAGTAGCGCCATCGACCCCGGGCTCCCGCTGTTTCGGGCGCACCACCGGGGGGCTGGCCGCCCCATCCATCCCGGCGTCAACCTCCTCCTCCTCTGCTTCGCCCACGTTGTCATCTGCGTCCCCCGGCAATGCGTTGGCTGCTACGCCCTCCGCCATCCCGTTCCTTCACGGGGCGGCTCCAAACGGCTTGGGAAAAGGGAGAGCTGCGTCTTCCTCTCGGTTCCCCTAGGACTGTGTCCACGCTCAAAGAACACACTCAAAGCCAAGCTGGTGTATCTTCATTTAATCATGGCAATCAGCTCTTACAGAAACCGGAATGCAAAGCATAGCAAAACAAAGACGCAGCTGTCACGCCCTTGCAAGCGGGTTCTTATATAGTTCATTCCCAATTACACTCAGCTGGGAGATCTCGTACTTCCTCATTTCCTCCGGGCTTGCAGGGATGTCGTCATTTTCCTAGCATGTTTTCAGAAGGGTAAGCTAATTCCACGCGACCCCATAAAGCACCCGTGCACATAAACGCCTATTCGGAAGCCTATCCCACCACCATCACCCATGTGGCTCACCCCCCCCCCCCAGCCGGGTATCCATGTTTCTGCCACTGCATGGACATGATGTCGAGTGCTTCTTGATGCTCGACAGCGTACTTTATACCCCCAGGATAGACAATTTACTTTTTATTCAATGCCACAGAACTCCTGGTCCAGAATAGATATGGTTTGGGCTACTAGAAAATTGGCTCTAGAAATTAAAAAGGTTAACATGAACACCAATACTTGGGCAGATCATAAGCTCCTTGAAATTAGTTGGCTCCATGACACTAAGAAAATACAACAGAGATGGAGTTTAAGGACTAATTTGCTAAATGAAAAAGAGTTCACACTTAAATTCAACGAAGAAGTTAAACGCTTCTTCTTAGAAAATGGGAATCGAGAGACAGCTAAAGAAATTGTGTGGGACACCATGAAGGCCTATGTGAGAGGAGTAGCCATCTCATATACCGCCTTTAAAAATAAGGGAAAAAGAAAGATTAGAGAACTCACCCAAAAGGTATTACAAACTGAAGATGAACTCCAGCAACGACCGGGAGATGAGGTGACTAAACAACAGTGGTTGATGATGAGACATAGATTGAATTTATTGGACCAGGAGGAGATGGCACAAAAAATAAAAAGATCCAAGCATTATTGTTTTGAGAACGCTAACAAGTCGGGGAGATGGTTGGCGTATAAATTAAAAAAAGAGAAGGAAAAAAACCAAATATTAGTGTTAGAAGACCCTCAGGGCATCCTGCTGACAAAGGAAGAAGACAAATTAGAAAGCATAAGAAAATTTTATGAAAGTTTATACAAAAATGAAGGAATTGAGTTGAATAAGGTAGAACAGTATTTGTTGGGAGCCAATTTACCTCAAATCTCGGAAGAAGAAAAGGAAATGTTAAACGAAAAGATCACCATAGAGGAGCTAAGAACTGCCCTATCTAAAATAAAGAAGAATAAAACTCCAGGCCCAGATGGCCTCCCCGGGGAATTATATCAAAAATTTGATGATGTCCTGAAATTAGAATTGTTAGAAATACTAAATGATGCTATTGCTGGTATAACAATCCCAGACTCTTGGAGGGAAGCGTATTTGACGCTCATTCTGAAAGAAGGTGCCGACCCGAAGCAGATATCAAATTACAGACCCATCTCATTGCTGAATGCAGATTACAAACTATTTATGAATATAATTGCGGAGAGGCTCAAGAAAATTTTAAATCGATGGATACATAAAGATCAAAATGGTTTTCTCCCAGGGAGACAGATTAGAGATAATTTGAGAACAGTCTTAAATACCATAGAATATTACGAACAACACCCTGAAAAACAGCTGGCCTTAATGTTTGTCGATGCCCAAAAGGCATTCGACAATTTAAATTGGACCTTCATGATAAACCAAATTGACCTAATGGGATTCGGGACCAACTTTAGGAGGATGATAGAGAATATCTACCAAAATCAGAGGGCAAATATATTAGTGAATGGAGACAGAACTCAGGTATTTCAGATCCAAAGAGGAGTCAGGCAGGGATGTCCCCTATCTCCCTTACTTTATATTCTGGCACTAGAGGTCCTACTTAGAAAGATTAGAGCCAATAAAGATATTAAAGGTTTAAAGATTAGAAAGGAAACATTTAAAACCCAAGCTTTTGCGGACGATGTTGCCCTCATAATAGAAGATCCGTTAGAAACCGGTCTAAAATTAATGCAGGAAGTACAGGATTATGGAGAAGTTGCGGGCCTTAAACTCAATAAGAATAAAACTAAAATAATTGTGAAAAATATGACAAACCTACAAAAGAAAGAATTAGAAGATCTATTAGGCCTCCAGGCAGTTAAGAAAACAAAATATTTGGGAATATGGATCACTGCGAGACTCTCCTCATTAAAAGATGATAATTATATCCCCCTATTGCAGAAAACTTATCAAGACCTTGATAGATGGAAGAGGCTCAAATTGTCCCTGATTGGCAAAATTGCAGCGATCAAAATGAACATCTTACCTAAAATTCTATTTTTATTCCAAAATATACCGATATCACTAGATAAAAAATTCTTTTTGGATTTGAACAAACATCAGGAATTTTCTGTGGGAGGGCAAGAAATCGAGGATCTCTCTTAAGACACTTCAAGGGAAAAGAAATTTGGGAGGGTTTGGGCTCCCTGACTGGGAATTATATCAAAAGGTGGCAAAAATAACTTGGATAAAGGAGTGGATTAAGCTTCAAGATGGGAGAATTTTGACACTAGAAGGACACAATCTCCTTGAAGGATGGTATGCTTACCTCTGGGATACAAAGGATAGGAGGAAAACTTATTTTCATAAACATAAAATTAGGGAGACACTGATTCGTACGTGGGAGGAAATTAGACGGAGGATTTATACCAAGGTACCTAGCTGGTTGTCGATTATGGAAGCTTTAGTGGCCCCAAACAGGAGAGATAATTATAAATTGGGCACATATAAGGACATCTTGGATGAAGAAGGGAAGCTCAAACCTTTGGATGTATTGAGGGACCAGGGGTTCAACCTGGATTGGTGGAACTATCTCCAGATAAACTCCAGATTCCAAAAAAGATAGAGATAAATCTGGTATTGAAGCGAAACATGGACATTTTGATAAAATTATTTGGGGAACAGATAAGAAAATGTTATCAAAAATCTACAATTTCCTATTAGATGAGGACAGAGCAGAGACCATAGCAAAAAATCAGTTAAGTATCTGGGAAAAAAACTTAGGATACAGACTTAATTTTAATGATTGGGAGATAGCTTGGAACAGGAACTATAAAATAATGAAATCGGCAACATTCAGAGAAAATCACTACAAAATGTTGCATAGGTGGTACCTAGCCCCGGATAGGCTAGCGAAAATATTCCCAAATCTCCCAGCCACATGTTGGAAATGTGGAAAAACGGTCGGCACCTTCTATCATCTATGGTGGACTTGTCCTGAGACCAAAAAGTTCTGGTTAAAGATCCGACTCTGGCACTCTGAAATAACAGGACAGGAGATAGTCCTAGCCCCAGAATCTTTCCTCTTGTGTATGACTGAAGATGGTCTCAACAATAACAAAACGCAACTTGTAATTCAGATCACAACCGCGGCTAGACTAGCCTTTGCGAAACTCTGGAAAAATAAATCTACGCCCTCAGAGGAATTATTAATAAATAAAATTCTAGAGTGCGCAGAAATGGCAAAATTGACGAGCGAGTTAAAAAATGAGGAGAATTCTAAACATTATGAAGTATGGGGAAATTGGTATAACTGGTTGAAGAACAAGATAAAAGTATGATAATAGGATATGACTTGTTATGCACTTGAACTGGACTTAATTGTATAGAACATTGTATAGCTAAGGATGGAATCCATCCAACGTATGATTCACCAAATTGTATAAACACTGTACCTCGGATCAAGACAGAGAATGTATATCATATTTTTAAATTTTGGAACATTCAATAAAGTATTTAAAAAAAAAAAAGAATAGGGAATGGGAATTTTGGAAGGGAATGAATTGGAATGAAACTGGAAATGGAAATGGAAATGGGAACAGAACAGAACAGAACAGAACAGAACACAATACAATACAATACAATAATTACAATACAATAGGGAATGGGAATGGGAATGGGAATGGGGATAGGATAGGATAGGATAGGATAGGATAGGATAGGATAGGATAGGGAAAGGGAAACGAAATGGGAATGGGAATGGGAATTGGAAGGGAATGAATTGGATTGGAACTGGAACTGGAAATGGGAACAGAACAGAACAGAACAGAATACGGAATGGGAATGGGAATGGGAATGGGAATGGGAATGGGAATTGGAAGGGAATGGATTGCCAAGAAATGGAAATGGAAATGGAAACAGAATAGAATAGAATAGAATAGAATAGAATAGAATAGAATAGAATAGAGAATGGCAATGGCAATGGGAAAGGGAATGGGAATGGGAATAGAATAGAATAGGCAATGGCAATGGGAATGGGAATGGGAACAGGTACGGGAACGGGAACGGGAATGGGAACGGGAACGGGAACGGGAAGGGAATGGATTGGAATGGAAATGGAAATGGAAATGGAAATGGGAACAGAATAGAAAAGAATAGAATAGAACAGAACAGAACAGAACAGAACAGAACAGAACAGAATAGAATAGAATAGAATAGAATAGAATAGGGAATGCAAATGGGAATGGGAATTGGAAGGGATTGCATTGGATTGGAAATGGAATGGAACTGGAACTGGAAATTGGAACAGAACAGAACAGGAAAGGACAGGACAGGACAGGACAGGACAGGACAGGACAAAACAGGACAGGACAGGGAATGGGAATGGGAATGGGAATGGGAATGGGAATAGAATAGAATAGAATAGAATAGAATAGAATAGAATAGAATAAAATAGAATAGAATAGAATAGGGAATGGGAATGGGAATTGGAATTGGAAGGGAATGGATTGGCAAGAAATGGAAATGGAAATGGAAATAGAATAGAATAGAATAGAATAGAATAGAATAGAATAGAATAGAATAGAGAATGGCAATGGCAATGGGAATGGGAATGGGAACAGGAACGGGAATACTATACAATAGAACAGAACAGAACAGAATAGGGAATGGGAATGGGAATGGGAATGGGAATGGGAATGGGAATGGGAATGGGAATAGAATAGAATAGGTAATGGCAATCGGAATGGGAAGGGGAACGGGAATGGGAATGGGAACGGGAAGGGAATGGATTGGAATGGAAATGGAAATGGAAATGGAAATGGAAATGGAAATGGGAATGGGAACAGAATAGAAAAGAACAGAACAGAACACAATACAATACAATACAATACAATACAATACAATACAATACGGAATGGGAATAGGATAGGATAGGATAGGATAGGATAGGATGGGATGGGATGGGATGGGATGGGATGGGATGGGATGGGATGGGATGGGATGGGATAGGATAGGATAGGATAGGATAGAATAGGGAATGGAAATGGGAATGGGAATGGGAATTGGAAGGGAATGGATTGGCAAGAAATGGAAATGGAAACGGAAATAGAATAGAATAGAATAGAATAGAATAGAATAGAATAGAATAGAATAGACAATGGGAATGGGAATGGGAATGGGAATGGGAATGGGAATGGGAATGGGAATGGGAATAGAATAGAATAGGTGATGGCAATGGGAATGGGAATGGGAACAGGAACGGGAACGGGAACGGGAACGGGAAGGGAATGGATTGGAATGGAAATGGAAATGGAAATGGGAACAGAATAGAATAGAATAGAATAGAATAGGGAATGGGAATGGGAATGGGAATGGGAATGGGAATAGGAATCGGAAGGGATTGGATTGGAATTGGAATGGAACTGGAAATGGAAATTGGAACAGAACAGGACAGGACAGGACAGGACAGGACAAAACAGGACAGGACAGGACAGGACAGGGAATGGGAATGGGAATGGGAATGGGAATGGGAACAGAATAGAATAGAATAGAATAGAATAGAATAGAATAGAATAGAATACAATACAATACAATACAATACAATACAATAGGGAATGGGAATAGGATAGGATAGGATAGGATAGGAAAGGATAGGAAAGGATAGGATAGGGAATGGGAATGGGAATGGGAATGGGAATGGGAATTGGAAGGGAATGAATTGGATTGGAACTGGCACTGAAAATGGGAACAGAACATAACAGAACAGAATAGGGAATGGGAATGGGAAGGGATTGGATGGGAATGGAAATGGAAATGGAAATTGGAACAGAACAGAATAGAACAGAACAGAACAGAACAGAACAGAAGAGGACAGAACAGAACGGAACAGAATAGAATAGAATAGAATCAAATAGAATAAAAGAATGGGAAAGTGAAAGGTAATGGGAACAGAGTAGACTAGACTAGACTAGACTAGAATAGGGAATTGGAATGGGAATGGGAATGGGAATAGAATAGAATATGGAATGGGAATAGAATAGAATAGAATAGAATAGAGTAGAGTAGAGTAGAGTAGAGTAGAGTAGAGTAGAGTAGAGTAGGCTAGGATAGGGAATGGGAATGGGAATGGGAATGGGAATGGGAATGGGAATGGGAAGGGAATGGATTGGCAAGAAATGGAAATGGAAACGGAAATAGAATAGAATAGAATAGAATAGAATAGAATAGAATAGAATAGAATAGAATAGACAATGGGAATGGGAATGGGAATGGGAATGGGAATGGGAATAGAATAGAATAGGTGATGGCAATGGCAATGGGAATGGGAACAGGAACGGGAACGGGAACGGGAAGGGAATGGATTGGAATGGAAATGGAAATGGAAATGGGAACAGAATAGAATAGAATAGAATAGAATAGAATAGGGAATGGGAATGGGAATGGGAATGGGAATAGGAATCGGAAGGGATTGGATTGGAATTGGAATGGAACTGGAAATGGAAATTGGAACAGAACAGGACAGGACAGGACAGGACAGGACAAAACAGGACAGGACAGGACAGGGAATGGGAATGGGAATGGGAATGGGAATGGGAATGGGAACAGAATAGAATAGAATAGAATAGAATAGAATAGAATAGAATAGAATAGAATAGAATAGAATACAATACAATAAAATACAATACAATACAATACAATACAATACAATACAATACAATAGGGAATGGGAATAGGATAGGATAGGATAGGATAGGAAAGGATAGGAAAGGATAGGATAGGGAATGGGAATGGGAATGGGAATGGGAACAGGAACGGGAACGGGAACGGGAAGGGAATGGATTGGAATGGAAATGGAAATGGAAATGGGAACAGAATAGAATAGAATAGAATAGAATAGAATAGGGAATGGGAATGGGAATGGGAATGGGAATAGGAATCGGAAGGGATTGGATTGGAATTGGAATGGAACTGGAAATGGAAATTGGAACAGAACAGGACAGGACAGGACAGGACAGGACAAAACAGGACAGGACAGGACAGGGAATGGGAATGGGAATGGGAATGGGAATGGGAATGGGAATGGGAACAGAATAGAATAGAATAGAATAGAATAGAATAGAATAGAATAGAATAGAATACAATACAATACAATACAATACAATACAATACAATACAATACAATACAATAGGGAATGGGAATAGGATAGGATAGGATAGGATAGGAAAGGATAGGAAAGGATAGGATAGGGAATGGGAATGGGAATGGGAATGGGAATGGGAATTGGAAGGGAATGAATTGGATTGGAACTGGCACTGAAAATGGGAACAGAACATAACAGAACAGAATAGGGAATGGGAATGGGAAGGGATTGGATGGGAATGGAAATGGAAATGGAAATTGGAACAGAACAGAATAGAACAGAACAGAACAGAACAGAACAGAAGAGGACAGAACAGAACGGAACAGAATAGAATAGAATAGAATCAAATAGAATAAAAGAATGGGAAAGTGAAAGGTAATGGGAACAGAGTAGACTAGACTAGACTAGACTAGAATAGGGAATTGGAATGGGAATGGGAATGGGAATAGAATAGAATATGGAATGGGAATAGAATAGAATAGAATAGAATAGAGTAGAGTAGAGTAGAGTAGAGTAGAGTAGAGTAGAGTAGAGTAGGCTAGGATAGGGAATGGGAATGGGAATGGGAATGGGAATGGGAATGGGAATGAGAATAGAACAGAACAGAACAGAACACAATACAATACAATACAATACAATACAATACAATACAATACAATACGGAATGGGAATAGGATAGGATAGGATAGGATAGGATAGGATGGGATGGGATGGGATGGGATGGGATGGGATGGGATGGGATGGGATGGGATAGGATAGGATAGGATAGGATAGAATAGGGAATGGAAATGGGAATGGGAATGGGAATTGGAAGGGAATGGATTGGCAAGAAATGGAAATGGAAACGGAAATAGAATAGAATAGAATAGAATAGAATAGAATAGAATAGAATAGAATAGACAATGGGAATGGGAATGGGAATGGGAATGGGAATGGGAATGGGAATGGGAATGGGAATAGAATAGAATAGGTGATGGCAATGGGAATGGGAATGGGAACAGGAACGGGAACGGGAACGGGAACGGGAAGGGAATGGATTGGAATGGAAATGGAAATGGAAATGGGAACAGAATAGAATAGAATAGAATAGAATAGGGAATGGGAATGGGAATGGGAATGGGAATAGGAATCGGAAGGGATTGGATTGGAATTGGAATGGAACTGGAAATGGAAATTGGAACAGAACAGGACAGGACAGGACAGGACAGGACAAAACAGGACAGGACAGGACAGGACAGGGAATGGGAATGGGAATGGGAATGGGAATGGGAACAGAATAGAATAGAATAGAATAGAATAGAATAGAATAGAATAGAATAGAATACAATACAATACAATACAATACAATAGGGAATGGGAATAGGATAGGATAGGATAGGATAGGAAAGGATAGGAAAGGATAGGATAGGGAATGGGAATGGGAATGGGAATGGGAATGGGAATTGGAAGGGAATGAATTGGATTGGAACTGGCACTGAAAATGGGAACAGAACATAACAGAACAGAATAGGGAATGGGAATGGGAAGGGATTGGATGGGAATGGAAATGGAAATGGAAATTGGAACAGAACAGAATAGAACAGAACAGAACAGAACAGAACAGAAGAGGACAGAACAGAACGGAACAGAATAGAATAGAATAGAATCAAATAGAATAAAAGAATGGGAAAGTGAAAGGTAATGGGAACAGAGTAGACTAGACTAGACTAGACTAGAATAGGGAATTGGAATGGGAATGGGAATGGGAATAGAATAGAATATGGAATGGGAATAGAATAGAATAGAATAGAATAGAGTAGAGTAGAGTAGAGTAGAGTAGAGTAGAGTAGAGTAGAGTAGGCTAGGATAGGGAATGGGAATGGGAATGGGAATGGGAATGGGAATGGGAATGGGAAGGGAATGGATTGGCAAGAAATGGAAATGGAAACGGAAATAGAATAGAATAGAATAGAATAGAATAGAATAGAATAGAATAGAATAGAATAGAAGAGACAATGGGAATGGGAATGGGAATGGGAATGGGAATGGGAATAGAATAGAATAGGTGATGGCAATGGGAATGGGAATGGGAACAGGAACGGGAACGGGAACGGGAAGGGAATGGATTGGAATGGAAATGGAAATGGAAATGGGAACAGAATAGAATAGAATAGAATAGAATAGAATAGGGAATGGGAATGGGAATGGGAATGGGAATAGGAATCGGAAGGGATTGGATTGGAATTGGAATGGAACTGGAAATGGAAATTGGAACAGAACAGGACAGGACAGGACAGGACAGGACAAAACAGGACAGGACAGGACAGGGAATGGGAATGGGAATGGGAATGGGAATGGGAATGGGAACAGAATAGAATAGAATAGAATAGAATAGAATAGAATAGAATAGAATAGAATAGAATAGAATAGAATAGAATAGAATAGAATACAATACAATAAAATACAATACAATACAATACAATACAATACAATACAATACAATAGGGAATGGGAATAGGATAGGATAGGATAGGATAGGAAAGGATAGGAAAGGATAGGATAGGGAATGGGAATGGGAATGGGAATGGGAACAGGAACGGGAACGGGAACGGGAAGGGAATGGATTGGAATGGAAATGGAAATGGAAATGGGAACAGAATAGAATAGAATAGAATAGAATAGAATAGAATAGGGAATGGGAATGGGAATGGGAATGGGAATAGGAATCGGAAGGGATTGGATTGGAATTGGAATGGAACTGGAAATGGAAATTGGAACAGAACAGGACAGGACAGGACAGGACAGGACAAAACAGGAAAGGACAGGACAGGGAATGGGAATGGGAATGGGAATGGGAATGGGAATGGGAATGGGAACAGAATAGAATAGAATAGAATAGAATAGAATAGAATAGAATAGAATACAATACAATACAATACAATACAATACAATACAATACAATACAATACAATACAATACAATAGGGAATGGGAATAGGATAGGATAGGATAGGATAGGAAAGGATAGGAAAGGATAGGATAGGGAATGGGAATGGGAATGGGAATGGGAATGGGAATTGGAAGGGAATGAATTGGATTGGAACTGGCACTGAAAATGGGAACAGAACATAACAGAACAGAATAGGGAATGGGAATGGGAAGGGATTGGATGGGAATGGAAATGGAAATGGAAATTGGAACAGAACAGAATAGAACAGAACAGAACAGAACAGAACAGAAGAGGACAGAACAGAACGGAACAGAATAGAATAGAATAGAATCAAATAGAATAAAAGAATGGGAAAGTGAAAGGTAATGGGAACAGAGTAGACTAGACTAGACTAGACTAGAATAGGGAATTGGAATGGGAATGGGAATGGGAATAGAATAGAATATGGAATGGGAATAGAATAGAATAGAATAGAATAGAATAGAGTAGAGTAGAGTAGAGTAGAGTAGAGTAGAGTAGAGTAGAGTAGGCTAGGATAGGGAATGGGAATGGGAATGGGAATGGGAATGGGAATGGGAATGAGAATAGAACAGAACAGAACAGAACAGAACAGAATAGAATAGGGAATGGGAATTTTGGAATGAATTGGAATGAAACTGGAAATGGAAATGGGAATAGAATAGAATAGAATAGAATAGAATAGAATAGAATAGAATAGAATAGAATAGAATACAATACAATACAATACAATACAATACAATACAATACAATAAAATACAATAGGGAATGGGAATAGGATAGGATAGGATAGGATAGGATAGGATAGGATAGAATTGGGAATGGGAAGGGAATGAATTGGAATGGAAATGGAAATGGAAATGGGAAAAGAACAGAACAGAACAGAAGAGAATAGAATAGAATAGGGAATGGAATGGAAATGGAAATGGGAACGAACAGAACAGAACACAACAGAACAGAATACAATAGAATAGGAAATGGAAATGGAAATGGGAATGGGAATGGGAATGGGAATCGGAATGGAAATGGAAATGGAAATAGAATACAATACAATACAATACAATAGGGAATAGGATAGGATAGGATAGGATAGGATAGGGAAAGGGAATGGGAATGGGAATGGGAATTGGAAGGGAATGAATTGGATTGGAACTGGAATTGGAAATGGGAACAGATTAGAACAGAACAGAACAGAATATGGAATGTTAATGGGAATTGAAATGGAAATGCGAATAGAACAGAGTACACTAGACTAGACTAGATTAGAATAGAATAGGGAATGGGAATGGGAATGGGAATAGAGTAGAGTAGGATAGGATAGGATAGGATAGGATAGGATAAAATGGGGAGTGGGAATGGGAATGGGAATAGGATAGGATAGGGAATGGGAATGGGAATGGGAACGGGAACGGGAATGGGAACGGGAACGGGAACGGGAACGGGAAGGGAATGGATTGGAATGGAAATGGAAATGGAAATGGAAATGGAAATGGGAACAGAATAGAAAAGAATAGAATAGAACAGAACAGAACAGAACAGAACAGAACAGAACAGAATAGAATAGAATAGAATAGAATAGGGAATGCAAATGGGAATGGGAATTGGAAGGGATTGGATTGGATTGGAAATGGAATGGAACTGGAAATGGAAATTGGAACAGAACAGAACAGGAAAGGACAGGACAGGACAGGACAGGACAAAACAGGACAGGACAGGGAATGGGAATGGGAATGGGAATGGGAATGGGAATGGAAATGGGAATGGGAATGGGAATGGGAATAGAATAGAATAGAATAGAATAGAATAGAATAGAATAGAATAGAATAGAATAGAATAAAATAGAATAGAATAGGGAATGGGAATGGGAATTGGAATTGGAAGGGAATGGATTGGCAAGAAATGGAAATGGAAATGGAAATGGAAATAGAATAGAATAGAATAGAATAGAATAGAATAGAATAGAATAGAGAATGGCAATGGCAATGGGAATGGGAATGGGAACAGGAACGGGAATACAATACAATAGAACAGAACAGAACAGAATAGGGAATGGGAATGGGAATGGGAATGGGAATGGGAATGGGAATGGGAATAGAATAGAATAGGTAATGGCAATCGGAATGGGAACGGGAACGGGAATGGGAATGGGAACGGGAAGGGAATGGATTGGAATGGAAATGGAAATGGAAATGGAAATGGGAATGGGAACAGAATAGAAAAGAACAGAACAGAACACAATACAATACAATACAATACAATACAATACAATACAATACAATACAATACGGAATGGGAATAGGATAGGATAGGATAGGATAGGATAGGATGGGATGGGATGGGATGGGATGGGATGGGATGGGATGGGATGGGATGGGATGGGATGGGATGGGATAGGATAGAATAGGATAGGATAGAATAGGGAATGGAAATGGGAATGGGAATGGGAATTGGAAGGGAATGGATTGGCAAGAAATGGAAATGGAAAGGGAAACAGAATAGAATAGAATAGAATAGAATAGAATAGAATAGAATAGAATAGAATAGACAATGGGAATGGGAATGGGAATGGGAATGGGAATGGGAATGGGAATAGAATAGAATAGGTGATGGCAATGGGAATGGGAATGGGAACAGGAACGGGAACGGGAACGGGAAGGGAATGGATTGGAATGGAAATGGAAATGGAAATGGGAACAGAATAGAATAGAATAGAATAGAATAGAATAGAATAGAATAGAATAGAATAGGGAATGGGAATGGGAATGGGAATGGGAATCGGAAGGGATTGGATTGGAATTGGAATGGAACTGGAAATGGAAATTGGAACAGGACAGGACAGGACAGGACAGGACAAAACAGGACAGGACAGGACAGGGAATGGGAATGGGAATGGGAATGGGAATGGGAATGGGAACGGGAACAGAACAGAGCAGAACAGAACAGAACACAATACAATACAATACAATACAATACAATACAATACAATACAATACAACACAATAGGGAATGAGAATAGGATAGGATAGGATAGGAAAGGATAGGATAGAATTGGGAATGGGAAGGGAATGAATTGGAATGGAAATGGAAATGGAAATGGGAAAAGAACAGAACAGAACAGAAGAGAATAGAATAGAATAGGGAATGGAATGGAAATGGAAATGGGAACGAACAGAACAGAACACAACAGAACAGAATACAATAGAATAGGAAATGGAAATGGAAATGGGAATGGGAATGGGAATGGGAATCGGAATGGAAATGGAAATGGAAATAGAATACAATACAATACAATACAATAGGGAATAGGATAGGATAGGATAGGATAGGATAGGGAAAGGGAATGGGAATGGGAATGGGAATTGGAAGGGAATGAATTGGATTGGAACTGGAATTGGAAATGGGAACAGATTAGAACAGAACAGAACAGAATATGGAATGTTAATGGGAATTGAAATGGAAATGCGAATAGAACAGAGTACACTAGACTAGACTAGATTAGAATAGAATAGGGAATGGGAATGGGAATGGGAATAGAGTAGAGTAGGATAGGATAGGATAGGATAGGATAGGATAAAATGGGGAGTGGGAATGGGAATGGGAATAGGATAGGATAGGGAATGGGAATGGGAATGGGAACGGGAACGGGAATGGGAACGGGAACGGGAACGGGAACGGGAAGGGAATGGATTGGAATGGAAATGGAAATGGAAATGGAAATGGAAATGGGAACAGAATAGAAAAGAATAGAATAGAACAGAACAGAACAGAACAGAACAGAACAGAACAGAATAGAATAGAATAGAATAGAATAGGGAATGCAAATGGGAATGGGAATTGGAAGGGATTGGATTGGATTGGAAATGGAATGGAACTGGAAATGGAAATTGGAACAGAACAGAACAGGAAAGGACAGGACAGGACAGGACAGGACAAAACAGGACAGGACAGGGAATGGGAATGGGAATGGGAATGGGAATGGGAATGGGAATGGGAATGGGAATGGGAATAGAATAGAATAGAATAGAATAGAATAGAATAGAATAGAATAGAATAGAATAGAATAGGGAATGGGAATGGGAATTGGAATTGGAAGGGAATGGATTGGCAAGAAATGGAAATGGAAATGGAAATGGAAATAGAATAGAATAGAATAGAATAGAATAGAATAGAATAGAATAGAGAATGGCAATGGCAATGGGAATGGGAATGGGAACAGGAACGGGAATACAATACAATAGAACAGAACAGAACAGAATAGGGAATGGGAATGGGAATGGGAATGGGAATGGGAATGGGAATGGGAATGGGAATAGAATAGAATAGGTAATGGCAATCGGAATGGGAACGGGAACGGGAATGGGAATGGGAACGGGAAGGGAATGGATTGGAATGGAAATGGAAATGGAAATGGAAATGGGAATGGGAACAGAATAGAAAAGAACAGAACAGAACACAATACAATACAATACAATACAATACAATACAATACAATACAATACGGAATGGGAATAGGATAGGATAGGATAGGATAGGATAGGATGGGATGGGATGGGATGGGATGGGATGGGATGGGATGGGATGGGATGGGATGGGATAGGATAGAATAGGATAGGATAGAATAGGGAATGGAAATGGGAATGGGAATGGGAATTGGAAGGGAATGGATTGGCAAGAAATGGAAATGGAAAGGGAAACAGAATAGAATAGAATAGAATAGAATAGAATAGAATAGAATAGAATAGAATAGACAATGGGAATGGGAATGGGAATGGGAATGGGAATGGGAATGGGAATAGAATAGAATAGGTGATGGCAATGGGAATGGGAATGGGAACAGGAACGGGAACGGGAACGGGAAGGGAATGGATTGGAATGGAAATGGAAATGGAAATGGGAACAGAATAGAATAGAATAGAATAGAATAGAATAGAATAGAATAGAATAGGGAATGGGAATGGGAATGGGAATGGGAATCGGAAGGGATTGGATTGGAATTGGAATGGAACTGGAAATGGAAATTGGAACAGGACAGGACAGGACAGGACAGGACAAAACAGGACAGGACAGGACAGGGAATGGGAATGGGAATGGGAATGGGAATGGGAATGGGAACGGGAACAGAACAGAGCAGAACAGAACAGAACACAATACAATACAATACAATACAATACAATACAATACAATACAATACAACACAATAGGGAATGAGAATAGGATAGGATAGGATAGGAAAGGATAGGATAGGGAATGGGAATGGGAATGGGAATGGGAACTGGAAGGGAATGAATTGGATTGGAACTGGCACTGAAAATGGGAACAGAACATAACAGAACAGAATAGGGAATGGGAATGGGAAGGGATTGGATGGGAATGGAAATGGAAATGGAAATTGGAACAGAACAGAATAGAACAGAACAGAACAGAACAGAACAGAAGAGGACAGAACAGAACGGAACAGAATAGAATAGAATAGAATCAAATAGAATAAAAGAATGGGAAAGTGAAAGGTAATGGGAACAGAGTAGACTAGACTAGACTAGACTAGAATAGGGAATTGGAATGGGAATGGGAATGGGAATAGAATAGAATATGGAATGGGAATAGAATAGAATAGAATAGAATAGAGTAGAGTAGAGTAGAGTAGAGTAGAGTAGAGTAGAGTAGAGTAGAGTAGGCTAGGATAGGGAATGGGAATGGGAATGGGAATGGGAATGGGAATGGGAATGAGAATAGAACAGAACAGAACAGAACAGAATAGGGAATGGGAATTTTGGAATGAATTGGAATGAAACTGGAAATGGAAATGGGAATAGAATAGTATACAATAGGAAAGAATAGAATAGAATAGAATAGAATAGAATAGAATAGAATAGAATAGAATAGAATAGAATAGAATAGAACAGGTAATGGGAATAGAATAGTATACAATAGGATAGAATAGAATAGAATAGAGTAGAGTAGAATAGAATAGAATAGAATAGAATAGAATAGAATTCAATACAATTCAATTCAATACCATACCATACCATACCATACCATACCATACCATACCATACCATAGAACAGAACAGAAAAGGGAATGGGAATGGGAATGGGAATGGGAATAGAATAGAATAGGTAATGGCAATCGGAATGGGAACGGGAACGGGAATGGGAATGGGAACGGGAAGGGAATGGATTGGAATGGAAATGGAAATGGAAATGGAAATGGAAATGGGAACAGAATAGAAAAGAACACAACACAATACAATACAATACAATACAATACAATACAATACAATACAATAGGGAATGGGAATAGGATAGGATAGGATAGGAAAGGATAGGATAGGGAATGGGAATGGGAATGGGAATGGGAACTGGAAGGGAATGAATTGGATTGGAACTGGCACTGAAAATGGGAACAGAACAGAATAGGGAATGGGAATGGGAAGGGATTGGATGGGAATGGAAATGGAAATGGAAATTGGAACAGAACAGAATAGAACAGAACAGAACAGAACAGAACAGAAGAGGACAGAACAGAACGGAACAGAATAGAATAGAATAGAATCAAATAGAATAAAAGAATGGGAAAGTGAAAGGTAATGGGAACAGAGTAGACTAGACTAGACTAGACTAGAATAGGGAATTGGAATGGGAATGGGAATGGGAATAGAATAGAATATGGAATGGGAATAGAATAGAATAGAATAGAATAGAATAGAATAGAATAGAATAGAATAGAATAGAGTAGAGTAGAGTAGAGTAGAGTAGAGTAGAGTAGAGTAGAGTAGAGTAGGCTAGGATAGGGAATGGGAATGGGAATGGGAATGGGAATGGGAATGGGAATGGGAATGGGAATGGGAATGGGAATGAGAATAGAACAGAACAGAACAGAATAGAATAGGGAATGGGAATTTTGGAATGAATTGGAATGAAACTGGAAATGGAAATGGGAATAGAATAGTATACAATAGGAAAGAATAGAATAGAATAGAATAGAATAGAATAGAATAGAATAGAATAGAATAGAACAGGTAATGGGAATAGAATAGTATACAATAGGATAGAATAGAATAGAATAGAGTAGAGTAGAATAGAATAGAATAGAATAGAATAGAATAGAATAGAATAGAATAGAATTCAATACAATTCAATTCAATACCATACCATACCATACCATACCATACCATACCATACCATACCATAGAACAGAACAGAAAAGGGAATGGGAATGGGAATGGGAATAGAATAGAATAGGTAATGGCAATCGGAATGGGAACGGGAACGGGAATGGGAAAGGGAACGGGAAGGGAATGGATTGGAATGGAAATGGAAATGGAAATGGAAATGGAAATGGGAACAGAATAGAAAAGAACACAACACAATACAATACAAAACAATACAATACAATACAATACAATACAATACAGAATGGGAATAGGATAGGATGGGATGGGATGGGATGGGATGGGATGGGATGGGATGGGATGGGATGGGATGGGATGGGATGGGATGGGATGGGATGGGATAGGATAGGATAGAATAGGTAATGGAATCTGAATGGGAATGGGAACGGGAACGGGAATGGGAATGGGAACGGGAAGGGAATGGATTGGAATGGAAATGGAAATGGAAATGGGAATGGGAATGGGAATGGGAATGGGAACGGAACAGAATAGAAAAGAACAGAACAGAACAGAACAGAACAGAACACAATACAATACAATACAATACAATACAATACAATACAATACAATACGGAATGGGAATAGGATAGGATGGGATGGGATGGGATGGGATGGGATGGGATGGGATGGGATGGGATAAGATAGGGAATGGAAATGGGAATGGGAATGGGAAATGGAAGGGAATGGATTGGCAAGAAATGGAAATGGAAACAGAATAGAATAGAATAGAATAGAATAGAATAGAATAGAATAGAATAGAATAGAATAGAATAGAATAGAATAGAATAGAGAATGGCAATGGGAATGGGAATGGGAATGGGAATAGAATAGAATAGGTGATGGCAATGGGAATGGGAGTGGGAACAGGAACGGGAACGGGAATGGGAACGGGAACGGGAAGGGAATGGATTGGAATGGAAATGGAAATGGAAAGGGAAATGGGAACAGAATAGAACAGAACAGAACAGAACAGAATAGAATAGAATAGAATAGAATAGGGAATGGCAATGGGAATGGGAATGGGAATAGAATAGAAGAGGTGATGGCAATGGGAATGGGAATGGGAACAGGAATGGGAATGGGAATGGGAATTGGAAGGGACTGGATTGGAATTGGAACAGAACAGGACAGGACAGGACAGGACAGGACAAAACAGGACAGGACAGGACAGGGAATGGGAATGGGAATGGGAATGGAAATGGGAATAGAATAGAATAGAATAGAATAGAATAGAATAGAATAGAATAGAATAGAATAGAATAGAATAGAATAAAATACAATACAATACAATAGAATACAATAGAATACAATAGAATACAATAGAATACAATAGAATACAATAAAATAGGGAATGGGGATAGGATAGGATAGGATAGGATAGGATAGGATAGGATAGGATAGGAAAGGATAGGATAGGGAATGGGAATGGGAATGGGAATGGGAATGGGAATGGGAATGGGAATGGGAATGGGAATGGGAAGGGAATGAATTGGATTGGAACTGGCACTGAAAATGGGAACAGAACATAACAGAACAGAATAGGGAATGGGAATGGGAAGGGATTGGATGGGAACGGAAATGGAAATGGAAATTGGAACAGAACAGAATAGAACAGAACAGAACAGAACAGAAGAGGACAGAACAGAACGGAACAGAATCAAATAGAATAGAATCAAATAGAATGAAAGAATGGGAAAGTGAAAGGTAATGGGAACAGAGTACACTAGACTAGACTAGACTAGACTAGAATAGGGAATTGGAAAGGGAATGGGAATGGGAATAGAATAGAATATGGAATGGGAATAGAATAGAATAGAGTAGAGTAGAGTAGAGTAGAGTAGGCTAGGCTAGGATAGGATAGGGAATGGGAATGGGAATGGGAATGGGAATGGGAATGGGAATGGGAATGGGAATGGGAATGGGAATGGCAATAGAACAGAATAGAACAGAACAGAATAGAATAGGGAATGGGAATTTTGGAATGAATTGGAATGAAACTGGAAATGGAAATGGGAACAGAACAGAACAGAACAGAACAGAGCAGAATACAATACAATACAATACAATACAATACAATACAATACAATACAATACAATACAATACAATACAATACAATAAAATACAATACAATACAATACAATAAAATACAATAATTACAATACAATAGGGAATGGGCATAGGATAGGATAGTATAGGGAAAGGGAAAGGGAATGGGAATGGGAATGGGAATGGGAATTGGAAGGAAATGAATTGGATTGGAACTGGAACTGGAAATGGGAACAGAATAGAACAGAACAGAACAGAATAGGCAATGGGAATTTTGGAATGAATTGGAATGAAACTGGAAATGGAAATGGAAATGGGAATCGAATCGAATCGAATTGAATCGAATTGAATCGAATACAATACAATACAATACAATACAATACAATAGGGAATGGGAATGGGAATAGGATAGGATAGGATAGGATAGGATAGGATAGGATAGGATAGGATAGGATTGGGAATGGGAAGGGAATGAATTGGAATGGAATGGAAATGGAAATGGGAACTAACAGAACAGAACAGAACAGAATAGAATAGAATAGAATACGAAATGAAAATTGGAATGAAATGGAATGGAAATGGAAATGGAAATGGAAATGGAAATACAATACAATACAATACAATACAATACAATACAATACAATACAATACAATACAATACAATAGGGAATAGGATAGGATAGGATAGGATAGGATAGGATAGGATAGGATAGGATAGGGAAAGGGAAAGGGAAAGGGAATGGGAATGGGAATGGGAATTGGAAGGGAATGAATTGGATTGGAAATGGAAATGGGAACAGAATAGAACAAAAGAGAATACAATACAATACAATACATTACAATACAAGAGGGAATGGGAATAGGATAGGATAGGATAGGATAGGATAGGATAGGATAGGGAAAGGGAAAGGGAATGGGAATGGGAATGGGAATGGGAATGGGAATTGGAACGGAATGAATTGGATTGGAACTGGAACTGGAAATGGGAACAGAATAGAACAGAAAAGAACAGAATAGGGAATGGGAATGGGAAAGGGAATGGGAATGGGAATTGGAAGGGATTGGATTGGATTGGAACTGGAACTGGAAATGGGAACAGAATAGAAGAGAAAAGAACAGAATAGAGAATGGGAATGGAAATGGAAATGGAAATTGGAACAGAATAGAACAGAACAGAACAGAATAGGCAATGGGAATTTTGGAATGAATTGGAATGAAACTGGAAATGGAAATGGAAATGGGAATCGAATCGAATCGAATTGAATCGAATTGAATCGAATACAATACAATACAATACAATACAATACAATAGGGAATGGGAATGGGAATAGGATAGGATAGGATAGGATAGGATAGGATAGGATAGGATAGGATTGGGAATGGGAAGGGAATGAATTGGAATGGAATGGAAATGGAAATGGGAACTAACAGAACAGAACAGAACAGAATAGAATAGAATAGAATACGAAATGAAAATTGGAATGAAATGGAATGGAAATGGAAATGGAAATGGAAATGGAAATGGAAATACAATACAATACAATACAATACAATACAATACAATACAATACAATACAATACAATACAATACAATAGGGAATAGGATAGGATAGGATAGGATAGGATAGGATAGGATAGGATAGGATAGGATAGGGAAAGGGAAAGGGAAAGGGAATGGGAATGGGAATTGGAAGGGAATGAATTGGATTGGAAATGGAAATGGGAACAGAATAGAACAAAAGAGAATACAATACAATACAATACATTACAATACAAGAGGGAATGGGAATAGGATAGGATAGGATAGGATAGGATAGGATAGGATAGGATAGGGAAAGGGAATGGGAATGGGAATGGGAATGGGAATGGGAATTGGAACGGAATGAATTGGATTGGAACTGGAACTGGAAATGGGAACAGAATAGAACAGAAAAGAACAGAATAGGGAATGGGAATGGGAAAGGGAATGGGAATGGGAATTGGAAGGGATTGGATTGGATTGGAACTGGAACTGGAAATGGGAACAGAATAGAAGAGAAAAGAACAGAATAGAGAATGGGAATGGAAATGGAAATGGAAATTGGAACAGAATAGAACAGAACAGAACAGAATATGGAATGCGAATGGGAATAGGAATGGAAATGGAAATGCGAATAGAATAGAGTAGAGTAGAGTAGAATAGAGTAGAGTAGAATCGAATCGAATTGAATCCAATAGAAGAATGGGAAAGTGAAAGGTAATGGGAACAGAGTAGACTAGACTAGACTAGACTAGGGAATGGGAATGGGAATGGGAATGGGAATGGGAATGGGAATGGGAACGGGAAGGGAATGGATTGGAATGGAATGGAAATGGGAACAGAACAGAAAAGAACAGGGAATGGGAATGGGAATGGGAATAGAATACAATAGAACAGAACAGAATAGAATAGGGAATGGGAATTTTGGAAGGGAATGAATTGGAATGAAACTGGAAATGGAAATGGGAACAGAACAGAACAGAACACAATACAATACAATACAATACAATACAATACAATACAATAGGAAATCGGAATAGGATAGGATAGGATAGGATAGGATAGGATAGGATAGGATAGGATAGGATAGGATAGGGAAAGGGAATGGGAATGGGAATGGGAATTGGAACGGAATGAATTGGATTGGAACTGGAACTGGAAATGGGAACAGAATAGAACAGAAAAGAACAGAATAGGGAATGGGAATGGGAAAGGGAATGGGAATGGGAATTGGAAGGGATTGGATTGGATTGGATTGGATTGGATTGGATTGGATTGGATTGGATTGGAATGGAAATGGAAATGGAAATTGGAACAGAACAGAACAGAACAGAATATGGAATGGGAATGGGAATAGGAATGGAAATGGAAATGCGAATAGAATAGAGTAGAGTAGAGTAGAATAGAGTAGAGTAGAATCGAATCGAATTGAATCGAATAGAAGAATGGGAAAGTGAAAGGTAATGGGAACAGAGTAGACTAGACTAGACTAGACTAGGGAATGGGAATGGGAATGGGAATGGGAATGGGAATGGGATTGGGAATGGGAATGGGATAGAATAGAATAGAATAGAATAGAATAGAATAGAATAGGGAATGGAAATGGGAATGGGAATGGGAATGGGAACAGAATAGAACAGAACAGAATACAATACAATACAATACATTACAATACAAGGGGGAATGGGAATAGGATAGGATAGGATAGGATAGGATAGGATAGGATAGGATAGGATAGGGAAAGGGAATGAGAATGGGAATGGGAATGGGAATGGGAATTGGAACGGAATGAATTGGATTGGAACTGGAACTGGAACTGGAACTGGAAATGGGAACAGAATAGAACAGAACAGAACAGAATAGAATAGAATAGAATAGAATAGAATAGAATAGGGAATGGCAATGGGAATGGCAATGGGAATGGGAATGGGAACAGGAATGGGAATGGGAATGGGAATGGGAATTGGAAGGGACTGGATTGGAATTGGAATTGGAATGGAACTGGAACTGGAAATTGGAACAGAACAGAACAGGAAAGGACAGGACAGGACAGGACAGGACAAAACAGGGCAGGACAGGGAATGGGAATGGGAATGGGAATGGGAATGGGAATAGAATAGAATAGAATAGAATAGAATAGAATAGAATAGAATAGAATAAAATAGAATAGAATAGGGAATGGGAATGGGAATTGGAATTGGAAGGGAATGGATTGGCAAGAAATGGAAATGGAAATGGAAATGGAAATGGAAATGGAAATAGAATAGAATAGAATAGAATAGAATAGAATAGAATAGAATAGAATAGAGAATGGCAATGGCAATGGGAATGGGAATGGGAACAGGAACGGGAATACAATACAATAGAACAGAACAGAACAGAATAGGGAATGGGAATGGGAATGGGAATGGGAATGGGAATAGAATAGAATAGGTAATGGCAATCGGAATGGGAACGGGAACGGGAATGGGAATGGGAACGGGAAGGAAATGGATTGGAATGGAAATGGAAATGGAAATGGAAATGGAAATGGGAATGGGAACAGAATAGAAAAGAACAGAACAGAACACAATACAATACAATACAATACAATACAATACGGAATGGGAATAGGATAGGATAGGATAGGATAGGATAGGATAGGATGGGATGGGATGGGATGGGATGGGATGGGATGGGATGGGATGGGATGGGATGGGATGGGATAGGATAGAATAGGATAGGATAGAATAGGGAATGGAAATGGGAATGGGAATGGGAATTGGAAGGGAATGGATTGGCAAAAAATGGAAATGGAAATGGAAACAGAATAGAATAGAATAGAATATAATAGAATAGAATAAAATAGAATAGAATAGAATAGAATAGACAATGGGAATGGGAATGGGAATGGGAATGGGAATGGGAATGGGAATGGGAATGGGAATGGGAATAGAATAGAATAGGTGATGGCAATGGGAATGGGAATGGGAACAGGAACGGGAACGGGAACGGGAACGGGAACGGGAACGGGAACGGGAAGGGAATGGATTGGAATGGAAATGGAAATGGAAATGGGAACAGAATAGAATAGAATAGAATAGAATAGAATAGGGAATGGGAATGGGAATGGGAATGGGAATGGGAATGGGAATGGGAATGGGAATGGGAATGGGAATGGGAATGGGAATCGGAAGGGATTGGATTGGAATTGGAATGGAACTGGAAATGGAAATTGGAACAGGACAGGACAGGACAGGACAGGACAAAACAGGACAGGACAGGACAGGGAATGGGAATGGGAATGGGAATGGGAATGGGAATGGGAATGGGAATGGGAATGGGAATGGGAATAGAATAGAATAGGTAATGGCAATCGGAATGGGAACGGGAACGGGAATGGGAATGGGAACGGGAAGGGAATGGATTGGAATGGAAATGGAAATGGAAATGGGAATGGGAACAGAATAGAAAAGAACAGAACAGAACACAATACAATACAATACAATACAATACAATACAATACAATACGGAATGGGAATAGGATAGGATAGGATAGGATAGGATAGGATGGGATGGGATGGGATGGGATGGGATGGGATAGGATAGAATAGGATAGGATAGAATAGGGAATGGAAATGGGAATGGGAATGGGAATTGGAAGGGAATGGATTGGCAAGAAATGGAAATGGAAAGGGAAACAGAATAGAATAGAATAGAATAGAATAGAATAGAATAGAATAGAATAGAATAGACAATGGGAATGGGAATGGGAATGGGAATGGGAATGGGAATGGGAATAGAATAGAATAGGTGATGGCAATGGGAATGGGAATGGGAACAGGAACGGGAACGGGAACGGGAAGGGAATGGATTGGAATGGAAATGGAAATGGAAATGGGAACAGAATAGAATAGAATAGAATAGAATAGAATAGAATAGAATAGGGAATGGGAATGGGAATGGGAATGGGAATCGGAAGGGATTGGATTGGAATTGGAATGGAACTGGAAATGGAAATTGGAACAGGACAGGACAGGACAGGACAGGACAAAACAGGACAGGACAGGACAGGGAATGGGAATGGGAATGGGAATGGGAATGGGAATGGGAACGGGAACAGAACAGAGCAGAACAGAACAGAACACAATACAATACAATACAATACAATACAATACAATACAATACAATACAATACAACACAATAGGGAATGAGAATAGGATAGGATAGGATAGGAAAGGATAGGATAGGGAATGGGAATGGGAATGGGAATGGGAACTGGAAGGGAATGAATTGGATTGGAACTGGCATTGAAAATGGGAACAGAACATAACAGAACAGAATAGGGAATGGGAATGGGAAGGGATTGGATGGGAATGGAAATGGAAATGGAAATTGGAACAGAACAGAATAGAACAGAACAGAACAGAACAGAACAGAAGAGGACAGAACAGAACGGAACAGAATAGAATAGAATAGAATCAAATAGAATAAAAGAATGGGAAAGTGAAAGGTAATGGGAACAGAGTAGACTAGACTAGACTAGACTAGAATAGGGAATTGGAATGGGAATGGGAATGGGAATAGAATAGAATATGGAATGGGAATAGAATAGAATAGAATAGAATAGAGTAGAGTAGAGTAGAGTAGAGTAGAGTAGAGTAGAGTAGAGTAGAGTAGAGTAGGCTAGGATAGGGAATGGGAATGGGAATGGGAATGGGAATGGGAATGGGAATGGGAATGGGAATGAGAATAGAACAGAACAGAACAGAACAGAATAGGGAATGGGAATTTTGGAATGAATTGGAATGAAACTGGAAATGGAAATGGGAATAGAATAGTATACAATAGGAAAGAATAGAATAGAATAGAATAGAATAGAATAGAATAGAATAGAATAGAATAGAATAGAATAGAACAGGTAATGGGAATAGAATAGTATACAATAGGATAGAATAGAATAGAATAGAGTAGAGTAGAATAGAATAGAATAGAATAGAATAGAATAGAATTCAATACAATTCAATTCAATACCATACCATACCATACCATACCATACCATACCATACCATACCATAGAACAGAACAGAAAAGGGAATGGGAATGGGAATGGGAATAGAATAGAATAGGTAATGGCAATCGGAATGGGAACGGGAACGGGAATGGGAATGGGAACGGGAAGGGAATGGATTGGAATGGAAATGGAAATGGAAATGGAAATGGAAATGGGAACAGAATAGAAAAGAACACAACACAATACAATACAATACAATACAATACAATACAATACAATACAATACAATAGGGAATGGGAATAGGATAGGATAGGATAGGAAAGGATAGGATAGGGAATGGGAATGGGAATGGGAATGGGAACTGGAAGGGAATGAATTGG
This sequence comes from Arizona elegans, assembly GCA_022577455.1. Lineage (NCBI taxonomy): Eukaryota > Metazoa > Chordata > Lepidosauria > Squamata > Colubridae > Arizona > Arizona elegans. The sequence goes on along the minus strand of JAKOOJ010000063.1, from coordinate 829,730 downwards.
ATTGGAACTGGCACTGAAAATGGGAACAGAACAGAATAGGGAATGGGAATGGGAAGGGATTGGATGGGAATGGAAATGGAAATGGAAATTGGAACAGAACAGAATAGAACAGAACAGAACAGAACAGAACAGAAGAGGACAGAACAGAACGGAACAGAATAGAATAGAATAGAATCAAATAGAATAAAAGAATGGGAAAGTGAAAGGTAATGGGAACAGAGTAGACTAGACTAGACTAGACTAGAATAGGGAATTGGAATGGGAATGGGAATGGGAATAGAATAGAATATGGAATGGGAATAGAATAGAATAGAATAGAATAGAATAGAATAGAATAGAATAGAGTAGAGTAGAGTAGAGTAGAGTAGAGTAGAGTAGAGTAGAGTAGAGTAGGCTAGGATAGGGAATGGGAATGGGAATGGGAATGGGAATGGGAATGGGAATGGGAATGGGAATGGGAATGAGAATAGAACAGAACAGAACAGAATAGAATAGGGAATGGGAATTTTGGAATGAATTGGAATGAAACTGGAAATGGAAATGGGAATAGAATAGTATACAATAGGAAAGAATAGAATAGAATAGAATAGAATAGAATAGAATAGAATAGAATAGAATAGAATAGAACAGGTAATGGGAATAGAATAGTATACAATAGGATAGAATAGAATAGAATAGAGTAGAGTAGAATAGAATAGAATAGAATAGAATAGAATAGAATAGAATAGAATAGAATAGAATTCAATACAATTCAATTCAATACCATACCATACCATACCATACCATACCATACCATACCATACCATAGAACAGAACAGAAAAGGGAATGGGAATGGGAATGGGAATAGAATAGAATAGGTAATGGCAATCGGAATGGGAACGGGAACGGGAATGGGAAAGGGAACGGGAAGGGAATGGATTGGAATGGAAATGGAAATGGAAATGGAAATGGAAATGGGAACAGAATAGAAAAGAACACAACACAATACAATACAAAACAATACAATACAATACAATACAATACAATACAGAATGGGAATAGGATAGGATGGGATGGGATGGGATGGGATGGGATGGGATGGGATGGGATGGGATGGGATGGGATGGGATGGGATGGGATGGGATAGGATAGGATAGAATAGGTAATGGAATCTGAATGGGAATGGGAACGGGAACGGGAATGGGAATGGGAACGGGAAGGGAATGGATTGGAATGGAAATGGAAATGGAAATGGGAATGGGAATGGGAATGGGAATGGGAACGGAACAGAATAGAAAAGAACAGAACAGAACAGAACAGAACAGAACACAATACAATACAATACAATACAATACAATACAATACAATACAATACAATACGGAATGGGAATAGGATAGGATGGGATGGGATGGGATGGGATGGGATGGGATGGGATGGGATGGGATGGGATGGGATGGGATGGGATAAGATAGGGAATGGAAATGGGAATGGGAATGGGAACTGGAAGGGAATGGATTGGCAAGAAATGGAAATGGAAACAGAATAGAATAGAATAGAATAGAATAGAATAGAATAGAATAGAATAGAGAATGGCAATGGCAATGGCAATGGCAATGGGAACAGGAACGGGAACGGGAACGGGAAGGGAATGGATTGGAATGGGAATGGAAATGGAAATGGAAATGGGAATGGAAATGGAAATGGGAACAGAATAGAAAAGAATAGAATAGAATAGAATAGAATAGAATAGAATAGAATAGAATAGAATAGAATAGGGAATGGGAAGGGAATGGATTGGCAAGAAATGGAAATGGAAACAGAATAGAATAGAATAGAATAGAATAGAATAGAATAGAATAGAATAGAATAGAATAGAGAATGGCAATGGGAATGGGAATGGGAATGGGAATAGAATAGAATAGGTGATGGCAATGGGAATGGGAGTGGGAACAGGAACGGGAACGGGAATGGGAACGGGAACGGGAAGGGAATGGATTGGAATGGAAATGGAAATGGAAAGGGAAATGGGAACAGAATAGAACAGAACAGAACAGAACAGAATAGAATAGAATAGAATAGAATAGGGAATGGCAATGGGAATGGGAATGGGAATAGAATAGAAGAGGTGATGGCAATGGGAATGGGAATGGGAACAGGAATGGGAATGGGAATGGGAATTGGAAGGGACTGGATTGGAATTGGAACAGAACAGGACAGGACAGGACAGGACAGGACAAAACAGGACAGGACAGGACAGGGAATGGGAATGGGAATGGGAATGGAAATGGGAATAGAATAGAATAGAATAGAATAGAATAGAATAGAATAGAATAGAATAGAATAGAATAGAATAGAATAAAATACAATACAATACAATAGAATACAATAGAATACAATAGAATACAATAGAATACAATAAAATAGGGAATGGGGATAGGATAGGATAGGATAGGATAGGATAGGATAGGATAGGATAGGAAAGGATAGGATAGGGAATGGGAATGGGAATGGGAATGGGAATGGGAATGGGAATGGGAATGGGAATGGGAAGGGAATGAATTGGATTGGAACTGGCACTGAAAATGGGAACAGAACATAACAGAACAGAATAGGGAATGGGAATGGGAAGGGATTGGATGGGAACGGAAATGGAAATGGAAATTGGAACAGAACAGAATAGAACAGAACAGAACAGAACAGAAGAGGACAGAACAGAACGGAACAGAATCAAATAGAATAGAATCAAATAGAATGAAAGAATGGGAAAGTGAAAGGTAATGGGAACAGAGTACACTAGACTAGACTAGACTAGACTAGAATAGGGAATTGGAAAGGGAATGGGAATGGGAATAGAATAGAATATGGAATGGGAATAGAATAGAATAGAGTAGAGTAGAGTAGAGTAGAGTAGGCTAGGCTAGGATAGGATAGGGAATGGGAATGGGAATGGGAATGGGAATGGGAATGGGAATGGGAATAGAATAGAATAGAACAGAATAGAATAGAATAGAATAGGGAATGGGAATGGGAATGAAAATGGGAATGGGAATGGGAATGGCAATAGAACAGAATAGAACAGAACAGAATAGAATAGGGAATGGGAATTTTGGAATGAATTGGAATGAAACTGGAAATGGAAATGGGAACAGAACAGAACAGAACAGAACAGAGCAGAATACAATACAATACAATACAATACAATACAATACAATACAATACAATACAATACAATACAATACAATACAATACAATAGGAAATCGGAATAGGATAGGATAGGATAGGATAGGATAGGATAGGATAGGATAGGATAGGATAGGATAGGGAAAGGGAATGGGAATGGGAATGGGAATTGGAACGGAATGAATTGGATTGGAACTGGAACTGGAAATGGGAACAGAATAGAACAGAAAAGAACAGAATAGGGAATGGGAATGGGAAAGGGAATGGGAATGGGAATTGGAAGGGATTGGATTGGATTGGATTGGATTGGATTGGATTGGATTGGATTGGAATGGAAATGGAAATGGAAATTGGAACAGAACAGAACAGAACAGAATATGGAATGGGAATGGGAATAGGAATGGAAATGGAAATGCGAATAGAATAGAGTAGAGTAGAGTAGAATAGAGTAGAGTAGAATCGAATCGAATTGAATCGAATAGAAGAATGGGAAAGTGAAAGGTAATGGGAACAGAGTAGACTAGACTAGACTAGACTAGGGAATGGGAATGGGAATGGGAATGGGAATGGGAATGGGATTGGGAATGGGAATGGGATAGAATAGAATAGAATAGAATAGAATAGAATAGAATAGAATAGAATAGGGAATGGAAATGGGAATGGGAATGGGAATGGGAACAGAATAGAACAGAACAGAATACAATACAATACAATACATTACAATACAAGGGGGAATGGGAATAGGATAGGATAGGATAGGATAGGATAGGATAGGATAGGATAGGATAGGATAGGGAAAGGGAATGAGAATGGGAATGGGAATGGGAATGGGAATTGGAACGGAATGAATTGGATTGGAACTGGAACTGGAACTGGAACTGGAAATGGGAACAGAATAGAACAGAACAGAACAGAATAGAATAGAATAGAATAGAATAGAATAGAATAGGGAATGGCAATGGGAATGGCAATGGGAATGGGAATGGGAACAGGAATGGGAATGGGAATGGGAATGGGAATTGGAAGGGACTGGATTGGAATTGGAATTGGAATGGAACTGGAACTGGAAATTGGAACAGAACAGAACAGGAAAGGACAGGACAGGACAGGACAGGACAAAACAGGGCAGGACAGGGAATGGGAATGGGAATGGGAATGGGAATGGGAATAGAATAGAATAGAATAGAATAGAATAGAATAGAATAGAATAAAATAGAATAGAATAGGGAATGGGAATGGGAATTGGAATTGGAAGGGAATGGATTGGCAAGAAATGGAAATGGAAATGGAAATGGAAATGGAAATGGAAATAGAATAGAATAGAATAGAATAGAATAGAATAGAATAGAATAGAGAATGGCAATGGCAATGGGAATGGGAATGGGAACAGGAACGGGAATACAATACAATAGAACAGAACAGAACAGAATAGGGAATGGGAATGGGAATGGGAATGGGAATGGGAATAGAATAGAATAGGTAATGGCAATCGGAATGGGAACGGGAACGGGAATGGGAATGGGAACGGGAAGGAAATGGATTGGAATGGAAATGGAAATGGAAATGGAAATGGAAATGGGAATGGGAACAGAATAGAAAAGAACAGAACAGAACACAATACAATACAATACAATACAATACAATACGGAATGGGAATAGGATAGGATAGGATAGGATAGGATAGGATAGGATGGGATGGGATGGGATGGGATGGGATGGGATGGGATGGGATGGGATGGGATGGGATGGGATAGGATAGAATAGGATAGGATAGAATAGGGAATGGAAATGGGAATGGGAATGGGAATTGGAAGGGAATGGATTGGCAAAAAATGGAAATGGAAATGGAAACAGAATAGAATAGAATAGAATATAATAGAATAGAATAAAATAGAATAGAATAGAATAGAATAGACAATGGGAATGGGAATGGGAATGGGAATGGGAATGGGAATGGGAATGGGAATGGGAATGGGAATAGAATAGAATAGGTGATGGCAATGGGAATGGGAATGGGAACAGGAACGGGAACGGGAACGGGAACGGGAACGGGAACGGGAACGGGAAGGGAATGGATTGGAATGGAAATGGAAATGGAAATGGGAACAGAATAGAATAGAATAGAATAGAATAGAATAGGGAATGGGAATGGGAATGGGAATGGGAATGGGAATGGGAATGGGAATGGGAATGGGAATGGGAATGGGAATGGGAATCGGAAGGGATTGGATTGGAATTGGAATGGAACTGGAAATGGAAATTGGAACAGGACAGGACAGGACAGGACAGGACAAAACAGGACAGGACAGGACAGGGAATGGGAATGGGAATGGGAATGGGAATGGGAATGGGAATGGGAATGGGAATGGGAATGGGAATAGAATAGAATAGGTAATGGCAATCGGAATGGGAACGGGAACGGGAATGGGAATGGGAACGGGAAGGGAATGGATTGGAATGGAAATGGAAATGGAAATGGAAATGGGAATGGGAACAGAATAGAAAAGAACAGAACAGAACACAATACAATACAATACAATACAATACAATACAATACAATACGGAATGGGAATAGGATAGGATAGGATAGGATAGGATAGGATGGGATGGGATGGGATGGGATGGGATGGGATGGGATAGGATAGAATAGGATAGGATAGAATAGGGAATGGAAATGGGAATGGGAATGGGAATTGGAAGGGAATGGATTGGCAAGAAATGGAAATGGAAAGGGAAACAGAATAGAATAGAATAGAATAGAATAGAATAGAATAGAATAGAATAGAATAGACAATGGGAATGGGAATGGGAATGGGAATGGGAATGGGAATGGGAATAGAATAGAATAGGTGATGGCAATGGGAATGGGAATGGGAACAGGAACGGGAACGGGAACGGGAAGGGAATGGATTGGAATGGAAATGGAAATGGAAATGGGAACAGAATAGAATAGAATAGAATAGAATAGAATAGAATAGAATAGGGAATGGGAATGGGAATGGGAATGGGAATCGGAAGGGATTGGATTGGAATTGGAATGGAACTGGAAATGGAAATTGGAACAGGACAGGACAGGACAGGACAGGACAAAACAGGACAGGACAGGACAGGGAATGGGAATGGGAATGGGAATGGGAATGGGAATGGGAACGGGAACAGAACAGAGCAGAACAGAACAGAACACAATACAATACAATACAATACAATACAATACAATACAATACAATACAATACAACACAATAGGGAATGAGAATAGGATAGGATAGGATAGGAAAGGATAGGATAGGGAATGGGAATGGGAATGGGAATGGGAACTGGAAGGGAATGAATTGGATTGGAACTGGCATTGAAAATGGGAACAGAACATAACAGAACAGAATAGGGAATGGGAATGGGAAGGGATTGGATGGGAATGGAAATGGAAATGGAAATTGGAACAGAACAGAATAGAACAGAACAGAACAGAACAGAACAGAAGAGGACAGAACAGAACGGAACAGAATAGAATAGAATAGAATCAAATAGAATAAAAGAATGGGAAAGTGAAAGGTAATGGGAACAGAGTAGACTAGACTAGACTAGACTAGAATAGGGAATTGGAATGGGAATGGGAATGGGAATAGAATAGAATATGGAATGGGAATAGAATAGAATAGAATAGAATAGAGTAGAGTAGAGTAGAGTAGAGTAGAGTAGAGTAGAGTAGAGTAGAGTAGAGTAGGCTAGGATAGGGAATGGGAATGGGAATGGGAATGGGAATGGGAATGGGAATGGGAATGGGAATGAGAATAGAACAGAACAGAACAGAACAGAATAGGGAATGGGAATTTTGGAATGAATTGGAATGAAACTGGAAATGGAAATGGGAATAGAATAGTATACAATAGGAAAGAATAGAATAGAATAGAATAGAATAGAATAGAATAGAATAGAATAGAATAGAATAGAATAGAACAGGTAATGGGAATAGAATAGTATACAATAGGATAGAATAGAATAGAATAGAGTAGAGTAGAATAGAATAGAATAGAATAGAATAGAATAGAATTCAATACAATTCAATTCAATACCATACCATACCATACCATACCATACCATACCATACCATACCATAGAACAGAACAGAAAAGGGAATGGGAATGGGAATGGGAATAGAATAGAATAGGTAATGGCAATCGGAATGGGAACGGGAACGGGAATGGGAATGGGAACGGGAAGGGAATGGATTGGAATGGAAATGGAAATGGAAATGGAAATGGAAATGGGAACAGAATAGAAAAGAACACAACACAATACAATACAATACAATACAATACAATACAATACAATACAATACAATAGGGAATGGGAATAGGATAGGATAGGATAGGAAAGGATAGGATAGGGAATGGGAATGGGAATGGGAATGGGAACTGGAAGGGAATGAATTGGATTGGAACTGGCACTGAAAATGGGAACAGAACAGAATAGGGAATGGGAATGGGAAGGGATTGGATGGGAATGGAAATGGAAATGGAAATTGGAACAGAACAGAATAGAACAGAACAGAACAGAACAGAACAGAAGAGGACAGAACAGAACGGAACAGAATAGAATAGAATAGAATCAAATAGAATAAAAGAATGGGAAAGTGAAAGGTAATGGGAACAGAGTAGACTAGACTAGACTAGACTAGAATAGGGAATTGGAATGGGAATGGGAATGGGAATAGAATAGAATATGGAATGGGAATAGAATAGAATAGAATAGAATAGAATAGAATAGAGTAGAGTAGAGTAGAGTAGAGTAGAGTAGAGTAGAGTAGAGTAGAGTAGGCTAGGATAGGGAATGGGAATGGGAATGGGAATGGGAATGGGAATGGGAATGGGAATGGGAATGGGAATGAGAATAGAACAGAACAGAACAGAATAGAATAGGGAATGGGAATTTTGGAATGAATTGGAATGAAACTGGAAATGGAAATGGGAATAGAATAGTATACAATAGGAAAGAATAGAATAGAATAGAATAGAATAGAATAGAATAGAATAGAATAGAATAGAATAGAACAGGTAATGGGAATAGAATAGTATACAATAGGATAGAATAGAATAGAATAGAGTAGAGTAGAATAGAATAGAATAGAATAGAATAGAATAGAATAGAATAGAATAGAATTCAATACAATTCAATTCAATACCATACCATACCATACCATACCATACCATACCATACCATACCATAGAACAGAACAGAAAAGGGAATGGGAATGGGAATGGGAATAGAATAGAATAGGTAATGGCAATCGGAATGGGAACGGGAACGGGAATGGGAAAGGGAACGGGAAGGGAATGGATTGGAATGGAAATGGAAATGGAAATGGAAATGGAAATGGGAACAGAATAGAAAAGAACACAACACAATACAATACAAAACAATACAATACAATACAATACAATACAATACAGAATGGGAATAGGATAGGATGGGATGGGATGGGATGGGATGGGATGGGATGGGATGGGATGGGATGGGATGGGATGGGATGGGATGGGATGGGATAGGATAGGATAGAATAGGTAATGGAATCTGAATGGGAATGGGAACGGGAACGGGAATGGGAATGGGAACGGGAAGGGAATGGATTGGAATGGAAATGGAAATGGAAATGGGAATGGGAATGGGAATGGGAATGGGAACGGAACAGAATAGAAAAGAACAGAACAGAACAGAACAGAACAGAACACAATACAATACAATACAATACAATACAATACAATACAATACAATACAATACGGAATGGGAATAGGATAGGATGGGATGGGATGGGATGGGATGGGATGGGATGGGATGGGATGGGATGGGATGGGATGGGATGGGATAAGATAGGGAATGGAAATGGGAATGGGAATGGGAACTGGAAGGGAATGGATTGGCAAGAAATGGAAATGGAAACAGAATAGAATAGAATAGAATAGAATAGAATAGAATAGAATAGAATAGAGAATGGCAATGGCAATGGCAATGGCAATGGGAACAGGAACGGGAACGGGAACGGGAAGGGAATGGATTGGAATGGGAATGGAAATGGAAATGGAAATGGGAATGGAAATGGAAATGGGAACAGAATAGAAAAGAATAGAATAGAATAGAATAGAATAGAATAGAATAGAATAGAATAGAATAGGGAATGGGAAGGGAATGGATTGGCAAGAAATGGAAATGGAAACAGAATAGAATAGAATAGAATAGAATAGAATAGAATAGAATAGAATAGAATAGAATAGAGAATGGCAATGGGAATGGGAATGGGAATGGGAATAGAATAGAATAGGTGATGGCAATGGGAATGGGAGTGGGAACAGGAACGGGAACGGGAATGGGAACGGGAACGGGAAGGGAATGGATTGGAATGGAAATGGAAATGGAAAGGGAAATGGGAACAGAATAGAACAGAACAGAACAGAACAGAATAGAATAGAATAGAATAGAATAGGGAATGGCAATGGGAATGGGAATGGGAATAGAATAGAAGAGGTGATGGCAATGGGAATGGGAATGGGAACAGGAATGGGAATGGGAATGGGAATTGGAAGGGACTGGATTGGAATTGGAACAGAACAGGACAGGACAGGACAGGACAGGACAAAACAGGACAGGACAGGACAGGGAATGGGAATGGGAATGGGAATGGAAATGGGAATAGAATAGAATAGAATAGAATAGAATAGAATAGAATAGAATAGAATAGAATAGAATAGAATAGAATAGAATAAAATACAATACAATACAATAGAATACAATAGAATACAATAGAATACAATAGAATACAATAAAATAGGGAATGGGGATAGGATAGGATAGGATAGGATAGGATAGGATAGGATAGGATAGGAAAGGATAGGATAGGGAATGGGAATGGGAATGGGAATGGGAATGGGAATGGGAATGGGAATGGGAATGGGAAGGGAATGAATTGGATTGGAACTGGCACTGAAAATGGGAACAGAACATAACAGAACAGAATAGGGAATGGGAATGGGAAGGGATTGGATGGGAACGGAAATGGAAATGGAAATTGGAACAGAACAGAATAGAACAGAACAGAACAGAACAGAAGAGGACAGAACAGAACGGAACAGAATCAAATAGAATAGAATCAAATAGAATGAAAGAATGGGAAAGTGAAAGGTAATGGGAACAGAGTACACTAGACTAGACTAGACTAGACTAGAATAGGGAATTGGAAAGGGAATGGGAATGGGAATAGAATAGAATATGGAATGGGAATAGAATAGAATAGAGTAGAGTAGAGTAGAGTAGAGTAGGCTAGGCTAGGATAGGATAGGGAATGGGAATGGGAATGGGAATGGGAATGGGAATGGGAATGGGAATAGAATAGAATAGAACAGAATAGAATAGAATAGAATAGGGAATGGGAATGGGAATGAAAATGGGAATGGGAATGGGAATGGCAATAGAACAGAATAGAACAGAACAGAATAGAATAGGGAATGGGAATTTTGGAATGAATTGGAATGAAACTGGAAATGGAAATGGGAACAGAACAGAACAGAACAGAACAGAGCAGAATACAATACAATACAATACAATACAATACAATACAATACAATACAATACAATACAATACAATACAATAAAATACAATACAATACAATAAAATACAATAATTACAATACAATAGGGAATGGGCATAGGATAGGATAGAATAGGGAAAGGGAAAGGGAATGGGAATGGGAATGGGAATGGGAATTGGAAGGAAATGAATTGGATTGGAACTGGAACTGGAAATGGGAACAGAATAGAACAGAACAGAACAGAATAGGCAATGGGAATTTTGGAATGAATTGGAATGAAACTGGAAATGGAAATGGAAATGGGAATCGAATCGAATCGAATTGAATCGAATTGAATCGAATACAATACAATACAATACAATACAATACAATAGGGAATGGGAATGGGAATAGGATAGGATAGGATAGGATAGGATAGGATAGGATAGGATTGGGAATGGGAAGGGAATGAATTGGAATGGAATGGAAATGGAAATGGGAACTAACAGAACAGAACAGAACAGAATAGAATAGAATAGAATACGAAATGAAAATTGGAATGAAATGGAATGGAAATGGAAATGGAAATGGAAATGGAAATACAATACAATACAATACAATACAATACAATACAATACAATACAATACAATACAATACAATACAATAGGGAATAGGATAGGATAGGATAGGATAGGATAGGATAGGATAGGATAGGGAAAGGGAAAGGGAAAGGGAATGGGAATGGGAATGGGAATTGGAAGGGAATGAATTGGATTGGAAATGGAAATGGGAACAGAATAGAACAAAAGAGAATACAATACAATACAATACATTACAATACAAGAGGGAATGGGAATAGGATAGGATAGGATAGGATAGGATAGGATAGGATAGGGAAAGGGAATGGGAATGGGAATGGGAATGGGAATGGGAATTGGAACGGAATGAATTGGATTGGAACTGGAACTGGAAATGGGAACAGAATAGAACAGAAAAGAACAGAATAGGGAATGGGAATGGGAAAGGGAATGGGAATGGGAATTGGAAGGGATTGGATTGGATTGGAACTGGAACTGGAAATGGGAACAGAATAGAAGAGAAAAGAACAGAATAGAGAATGGGAATGGAAATGGAAATGGAAATTGGAACAGAATAGAACAGAACAGAACAGAATAGGCAATGGGAATTTTGGAATGAATTGGAATGAAACTGGAAATGGAAATGGAAATGGGAATCGAATCGAATCGAATTGAATCGAATTGAATCGAATACAATACAATACAATACAATACAATACAATAGGGAATGGGAATGGGAATAGGATAGGATAGGATAGGATAGGATAGGATAGGATAGGATTGGGAATGGGAAGGGAATGAATTGGAATGGAATGGAAATGGAAATGGGAACTAACAGAACAGAACAGAACAGAATAGAATAGAATAGAATACGAAATGAAAATTGGAATGAAATGGAATGGAAATGGAAATGGAAATGGAAATGGAAATACAATACAATACAATACAATACAATACAATACAATACAATACAATACAATACAATACAATACAATACAATACAATACAATACAATAGGGAATAGGATAGGATAGGATAGGATAGGATAGGATAGGATAGGATAGGATAGGATAGGATAGGGAAAGGGAAAGGGAAAGGGAAAGGGAATGGGAATGGGAATGGGAATTGGAAGGGAATGAATTGGATTGGAAATGGAAATGGGAACAGAATAGAACAAAAGAGAATACAATACAATACAATACATTACAATACAAGAGGGAATGGGAATAGGATAGGATAGGATAGGATAGGATAGGATAGGATAGGATAGGGAAAGGGAATGGGAATGGGAATGGGAATGGGAATGGGAATTGGAACGGAATGAATTGGATTGGAACTGGAACTGGAAATGGGAACAGAATAGAACAGAAAAGAACAGAATAGGGAATGGGAATGGGAAAGGGAATGGGAATGGGAATTGGAAGGGATTGGATTGGATTGGAACTGGAACTGGAAATGGGAACAGAATAGAAGAGAAAAGAACAGAATAGAGAATGGGAATGGAAATGGAAATGGAAATTGGAACAGAATAGAACAGAACAGAACAGAATATGGAATGCGAATGGGAATAGGAATGGAAATGGAAATGCGAATAGAATAGAGTAGAGTAGAGTAGAATAGAGTAGAGTAGAATCGAATCGAATTGAATCCAATAGAAGAATGGGAAAGTGAAAGGTAATGGGAACAGAGTAGACTAGACTAGACTAGACTAGGGAATGGGAATGGGAATGGGAATGGGAATGGGAATGGGAATGGGAACGGGAAGGGAATGGATTGGAATGGAATGGAAATGGGAACAGAACAGAAAAGAACAGGGAATGGGAATGGGAATGGGAATAGAATACAATAGAACAGAACAGAATAGAATAGGGAATGGGAATTTTGGAAGGGAATGAATTGGAATGAAACTGGAAATGGAAATGGGAACAGAACAGAACAGAACACAATACAATACAATACAATACAATACAATACAATACAATAGGAAATCGGAATAGGATAGGATAGGATAGGATAGGATAGGATAGGATAGGATAGGATAGGATAGGATAGGGAAAGGGAATGGGAATGGGAATGGGAATTGGAACGGAATGAATTGGATTGGAACTGGAACTGGAAATGGGAACAGAATAGAACAGAAAAAAACAGAATAGGGAATGGGAATGGGAAAGGGAATGGGAATGGGAATTGGAAGGGATTGGATTGGATTGGATTGGATTGGATTGGATTGGATTGGATTGGATTGGATTGGAATGGAAATGGAAATGGAAATTGGAACAGAACAGAACAGAACAGAATATGGAATGGGAATGGGAATAGGAATGGAAATGGAAATGCGAATAGAATAGAGTAGAGTAGAGTAGAATAGAGTAGAGTAGAATCGAATCGAATTGAATCGAATAGAAGAATGGGAAAGTGAAAGGTAATGGGAACAGAGTAGACTAGACTAGACTAGACTAGGGAATGGGAATGGGAATGGGAATGGGAATGGGAATGGGATTGGGAATGGGAATGGGATAGAATAGAATAGAATAGAATAGAATAGAATAGAATAGAATAGGGAATGGAAATGGGAATGGGAATGGGAATGGGAACAGAATAGAACAGAACAGAATACAATACAATACAATACATTACAATACAAGGGGGAATGGGAATAGGATAGGATAGGATAGGATAGGATAGGATAGGATAGGATAGGATAGGATAGGGAAAGGGAATGAGAATGGGAATGGGAATGGGAATGGGAATTGGAACGGAATGAATTGGATTGGAACTGGAACTGGAACTGGAACTGGAAATGGGAACAGAATAGAACAGAACAGAACAGAATAGAATAGAATAGAATAGAATAGAATAGAATAGGGAATGGCAATGGGAATGGCAATGGGAATGGGAATGGGAACAGGAATGGGAATGGGAATGGGAATGGGAATTGGAAGGGACTGGATTGGAATTGGAATTGGAATGGAACTGGAACTGGAAATTGGAACAGAACAGAACAGGAAAGGACAGGACAGGACAGGACAGGACAAAACAGGGCAGGACAGGGAATGGGAATGGGAATGGGAATGGGAATGGGAATAGAATAGAATAGAATAGAATAGAATAAAATAGAATAGAATAGGGAATGGGAATGGGAATTGGAATTGGAAGGGAATGGATTGGCAAGAAATGGAAATGGAAATGGAAATGGAAATGGAAATGGAAATAGAATAGAATAGAATAGAATAGAATAGAATAGAATAGAATAGAATAGAATAGACAATGGGAATGGGAATGGGAATGGGAATGGGAATGGGAATGGGAATGGGAATGGGAATAGAATAGAATAGGTGATGGCAATGGGAATGGGAATGGGAACAGGAACGGGAACGGGAACGGGAACGGGAACGGGAACGGGAAGGGAATGGATTGGAATGGAAATGGAAATGGAAATGGGAACAGAATAGAATAGAATAGAATAGAATAGAATAGGGAATGGGAATGGGAATGGGAATGGGAATGGGAATGGGAATGGGAATGGGAATGGGAATGGGAATGGGAATCGGAAGGGATTGGATTGGAATTGGAATGGAACTGGAAATGGAAATTGGAACAGGACAGGACAGGACAGGACAGGACAAAACAGGACAGGACAGGACAGGGAATGGGAATGGGAATGGGAATGGGAATGGGAATGGGAACGGGAACAGAACAGAACAGAACAGAACAGAACACAATACAATACAATACAATACAATACAATACAATACAATACAATACAATAGGGAATGGGAATAGGATAGGATAGGATAGGAAAGGATAGGATAGGGAATGGGAATGGGAATGGGAATGGGAACTGGAAGGGAATGAATTGGATTGGAACTGGCACTGAAAATGGGAACAGAACAGAATAGGGAATGGGAATGGGAAGGGATTGGATGGGAATGGAAATGGAAATGGAAATTGGAACAGAACAGAATAGAACAGAACAGAACAGAACAGAACAGAACAGAAGAGGACAGAACAGAACGGAACAGAATAGAATAGAATAGAATCAAATAGAATAAAAGAATGGGAAAGTGAAAGGTAATGGGAACAGAGTAGACTAGACTAGACTAGACTAGAATAGGGAATTGGAATGGGAATGGGAATGGGAATAGAATAGAATATGGAATGGGAATAGAATAGAATAGAATAGAATAGAATAGAATAGAATAGAGTAGAGTAGAGTAGAGTAGAGTAGAGTAGAGTAGAGTAGAGTAGAGTAGGCTAGGATAGGGAATGGGAATGGGAATGGGAATGGGAATGGGAATGGGAATGGGAATGGGAATGGGAATGGGAATGAGAATAGAACAGAACAGAACAGAATAGAATAGGGAATGGGAATTTTGGAATGAATTGGAATGAAACTGGAAATGGAAATGGGAATAGAATAGTATACAATAGGAAAGAATAGAATAGAATAGAATAGAATAGAATAGAATAGAATAGAATAGAATAGAATAGAATAGAATAGAACAGGTAATGGGAATAGAATAGTATACAATAGGATAGAATAGAATAGAATAGAGTAGAGTAGAATAGAATAGAATAGAATAGAATAGAATAGAATAGAATTCAATACAATTCAATTCAATACCATACCATACCATACCATACCATACCATACCATACCATACCATACCATAGAACAGAACAGAAAAGGGAATGGGAATGGGAATGGGAATAGAATAGAATAGGTAATGGCAATCGGAATGGGAACGGGAACGGGAATGGGAATGGGAACGGGAAGGGAATGGATTGGAATGGAAATGGAAATGGAAATGGAAATGGAAATGGGAACAGAATAGAAAAGAACACAACACAATACAATACAATACAATACAATACAATACAATACAATACAATACAATACAATACAATACAATACAGAATGGGAATAGGATAGGATGGGATGGGATGGGATGGGATGGGATGGGATGGGATGGGATGGGATGGGATGGGATGGGATAGAATAGGTAATGGAATCTGAATGGGAATGGGAACGGGAACGGGAATGGGAATGGGAACGGGAAGGGAATGGATTGGAATGGAAATGGAAATGGAAATGGGAATGGGAATGGGAATGGGAATGGGAACAGAACAGAATAGGAAAGAACAGAACAGAACAGAACAGAACAGAACACAATAAAATACAATACAATACAATACAATACAATACAATACAATACAATACAATACGGAATGGGAATAGGATGGGATGGGATGGGATGGGATGGGATGGGATGGGATGGGATGGGATGGGATGGGATAAGATAGGGAATGGAAATGGGAATGGGAATGGGAACTGGAAGGGAATGGATTGGCAAGAAATGGAAATGGAAACAGAATAGAATAGAATAGAATAGAATAGAATAGAATAGAATAGAGAATGGCAATGGCAATGGCAATGGCAATGGGAACAGGAACGGGAACGGGAACGGGAAGGGAATGGATTGGAATGGGAATGGAAATGGAAATGGAAATGGAAATGGGAATGGAAATGGAAATGGGAACAGAATAGAAAAGAATAGAACAGAATAGAATAGAATAGAATAGAATAGAATAGAATAGAATAGGGAATGGGAAGGGAATGGATTGGCAAGAAATGGAAATGGAAACAGAATAGAATAGAATAGAATAGAATAGAATAGAATAGAATAGAATAGAATAGAATAGAATAGAATAGAATAGAATAGAATAGAGAATGGCAATGGGAATGGGAATGGGAATGGGAATAGAATAGAATAGGTGATGGCAATGGGAATGGGAGTGGGAACAGGAACGGGAACGGGAATTGGAACGGGAACAGGAAGGGAATGGATTGGAATGGAAATGGAAATGGAAAGGGAAATGGGAACAGAATAGAACAGAACAGAACAGAACAGAATAGAATAGAATAGAATAGGGAATGGCAATGGGAATGGGAATGGGAATAGAATAGAAGAGGTGATGGCAATGGGAATGGGAATGGGAACAGGAATGGGAATGGGAATGGGAATGGGAATGGGAATTGGAAGGGACTGGATTGGAATTGGAATGGAACTGGAAATGGAAATTGGAACAGAACAGGACAGGACAGGACAGGACAGGACAAAACAGGACAGGACAGGACAGGGAATGGGAATGGGAATGGGAATGGAAATGGGAACAGAATAGAATAGAATAGAATAGAATAGAATAGAATAGAATAGAATAAAATACAATACAATACAATAGAATACAATAGAATACAATAGAATACAATAGAATACAATAAAATAGGGAATGGGGATAGGATAGGATAGGATAGGATAGGATAGGATAGGATAGGATAGGATAGGATAGGATAGGATAGGATAGGAAAGGATAGGATAGGGAATGGGAATGGGAATGGGAATGGGAATGGGAATGGGAATGGGAAGGGAATGAATTGGATTGGAACTGGCACTGAAAATGGGAACAGAACATAACAGAACAGAATAGGGAATGGGAATGGGAAGGGATTGGATGGGAACGGAAATGGAAATGGAAATTGGAACAGAACAGAATAGAACAGAACAGAACAGAACAGAAGAGGACAGAACAGAACGGAACAGAATCAAATAGAATAGAATCAAATAGAATGAAAGAATGGGAAAGTGAAAGGTAATGGGAACAGAGTACACTAGACTAGACTAGACTAGACTAGACTAGACTAGAATAGGGAATTGGAAAGGGAATGGGAATGGGAATAGAATAGAATATTGAATGGGAATAGAATAGAATAGAGTAGAGTAGAGTAGAGTAGAGTAGGCTAGGCTAGGATAGGATAGGGAATGGGAATGGGAATGGGAATGGGAATGGGAATGGGAATGGGAATGGGAATGGGAATAGAATAGAATAGAACAGAATAGAATAGAATAGAATAGGGAATGGGAATGGGAATGAAAATGGGAATGGGAATGGGAATGGGAATGGCAATAGAACAGAATAGAACAGAACAGAATAGAATAGGGAATGGGAATTTTGGAATGAATTGGAATGAAACTGGAAATGGAAATGGGAACAGAACAGAACAGAACAGAGCAGAATACAATACAATACAATACAATACAATACAATACAATACAATACAATACAATACAATACAATACAATAAAATACAATACAATACAATAAAATACAATAATTACAATACAATAGGGAATGGGCATAGGATAGGATAGAATAGGGAAAGGGAAAGGGAATGGGAATGGGAATGGGAATGGGAATTGGAAGGAAATGAATTGGATTGGAACTGGAACTGGAATTGGGAACAGAATAGAACAGAACAGAACAGAATAGGCAATGGGAATTTTGGAATGAATTGGAATGAAACTGGAAATGGAAATGGAAATGGGAATCGAATCGAATCAAATTGAATCGAATTGAATCGAATACAATACAATACAATACAATACAATACAATAGGGAATGGGAATGGGAATAGGATAGGATAGGATAGGATAGGATAGGATAGGATAGGATTGGGAATGGGAAGGGAATGAATTGGAATGGAATGGAAATGGAAATGGGAACTAACAGAACAGAACAGAACAGAATAGAATAGAATAGAATACGAAATGAAAATTGGAATGAAATGGAATGGAAATGGAAATGGAAATGGAAATGGAAATGGAAATACAATACAATACAATACAATACAATACAATACAATACAATAGGGAATAGGATAGGATAGGATAGGATAGGATAGGATAGGATAGGATAGGATAGGATAGGATAGGATAGGATAGGGAAAGGGAAAGGGAATGGGAATGGGAATTGGAAGGGAATGAATTGGATTGGAAATGGAAATGGGAACAGAATAGAACAAAACAGAATACAATACAATACAATACATTACAATACAAGAGGGAATGGGAATAGGATAGGATAGGATAGGATAGGATAGGATAGGATAGGATAGGGAAAGGGAATGGGAATGGGAATGGGAATGGGAATGGGAATTGGAACGGAATGAATTGGATTGGAACTGGAACTGGAAATGGGAACAGAATAGAACAGAAAAGAACAGAATAGGGAATGGGAATGGGAAAGGGAATGGGAATGGGAATGGGAAGGGATTGGATTGGATTGGAACTGGAACTGGAAATGGGAACAGAATAGAAGAGAAAAGAACAGAATAGAGAATGGGAATGGAAATGGAAATGGAAATTGGAACAGAATAGAACAGAACAGAACAGAATATGGAATGGGAATGGGAATAGGAATGGAAATGGAAATGCGAATAGAATAGAGTAGAGTAGAGTAGAATAGAGTAGAGTAGAATCGAATCGAATTGAATCCAATAGAAGAATGGGAAAGTGAAAGGTAATGGGAACAGAGTAGACTAGACTAGACTAGACTAGGGAATGGGAATGGGAATGGGAATGGGAATGGGAATGGGAATGGGAATGGGATTGGGAATGGGAATGGGATAGAATAGAATAGAATAGAATAGAATAGAATAGAATAGAATAGAATAGAATAGAATAGAATAGGGAATGGAAATGGGAATGGGTATGGGAATGGGAACAGAATAGAACAGAACAGAATACAATACAATACAATACATTACAATACAAGAGGGAATGGGAATAGGATAGGATAGGATAGGATAGGATAGGATAGGATAGGATAGGATAGGATAGGATAGGATAGGATAGGATAGGATAGGATAGGGAAAGGGAATGGGAATGGGAATTGGAACGGAATGAATTGGATTGGAACTGGAACTGGAAATGGGAACAGAATAGAACAGAAAAGAACAGAATAGGGAATGGGAAAGGGAATGGGAATGGGAATTGGAAGTGATTGGATTGGATTGGATTGGATTGGATTGGATTGGATTGGATTGGATTGGATTGGAATGGAAATGGAAATGGAAATTGGAACAGAACAGAACAGAATATGGAATGGGAATGGGAATAGGAATGGAAATGGAAATGCGAATAGAATAGAGTAGAGTAGAGTAGAATAGAGTAGAGTAGAATCGAATCGAATTGAATCGAATAGAAGAATGGGAAAGTGAAAGGTAATGGG
Source organism: Arizona elegans (assembly GCA_022577455.1). NCBI lineage: Eukaryota > Metazoa > Chordata > Lepidosauria > Squamata > Colubridae > Arizona > Arizona elegans. The sequence continues at coordinate 809,362 of JAKOOJ010000063.1, read as the reverse complement.
AACAGAGTAGACTAGACTAGACTAGACTAGGGAATGGGAATGGGAATGGGAATGGGAATGGGAATGGGATTGGGAATGGGAATGGGATAGAATAGAATAGAATAGAATAGAATAGAATAGAATAGGGAATGGAAATGGGAATGGGAATGGGAATGGGAACAGAATAGAACAGAACAGAATACAATACAATACAATACATTACAATACAAGAGGGAATGGGAATAGGATAGGATAGGATAGGATAGGATAGGATAGGATAGGATAGGATAGGATAGGGAAAGGGAATGAGAATGGGAATGGGAATGGGAATGGGAATTGGAACGGAATGAATTGGATTGGAACTGGAACTGGAACTGGAACTGGAAATGGGAACAGAATAGAACAGAACAGAACAGAAAAGAAGAGGGAATGGGAATGGGATTGGGAATGGGAATGGGATAGAATAGAATAGAATAGAACAGAACAGAATAGAATAGAATAGAATAGAATAGAATAGAATAGAATAGAATAGAATAGGGAATGGAAATGGGAATGGGAATGGGAATCGGAACAGAATAGAACAGAACAGAATACAATACAATACAATACATTACAATACAAGAGGGAATGGGAATAGGATAGGATAGGATAGGATAGGATAGGATAGGATAGGGAAAGGGAATGAGAATGAGAATGGGAATGGGAATGGGAATGGGAATGGGAATTGGAACGGAATGAATTGGATTGGAACTGGAACTGGAACTGGAACTGGAAATGGGAACAGAATAGAACAGAACAGAACAGAAAAGAAGAGGGAATGGGAATGGGATTGGGAATGGGAATGGGATAGAATAGAATAGAATAGAATAGAATAGAATAGAATAGAATAGGGAATGGAAATGGGAATGGGAATGGGAATGGGAATGGGAACAGAATAGAACAGAACAGAATACAATACAATACAATACATTACAATACAAGAGGGAATGGGAATAGGATAGGATAGGATAGGATAGGATAGAATAGGATAGGATAGGATAGGATAGGGAAAGGGAATGGGAATGGGAATGGGAATTGGAACGGAATGAATTGGATTGGAACTGGAACTGGAAATGGGAACAGAAAAGAACAGAAAAGAACAGAATAGGGAATGGGAATGGGAAAGGGAATGGGAATGGGAATTGGAAGGGATTGGATTGGATTGGAACTGGAACTGGAAATGGGAACAGAATAGAACAGAAAAGAACAGAATAGAGAATGGGAATGGAAATGGAAATGGAAATGGAAATTGGAACAGAATAGAACAGAACAGAACAGAATATGGAATGGGAATGGGAATAGGAATGGAAATGGAAATGCGAATAGAATAGAGTAGAGTAGAGTAGAATAGAGTAGAGTAGAATCGAATCGAATTGAATCCAATAGAAGAATGGGAAAGTGAAAGGTAATGGGAACAGAGTAGACTAGACTAGACTAGACTAGAATAGAATAGGGAATGGGAATGGGAATGGGAATGGGAACAGAATAGAACAGAACAGAATACAAGACAAGACAATACATTACAATACAAGAGGGAATGGGAATAGGATAGGATAGGATAGGATAGGATAGGATAGGATAGGATAGGGAAAGGGAATGGGAATGGGAATGGGAATGGGAATTGGAATGGAATGAATTGGATTGGAACTGGAACTGGAAATGGGAACAGAATAGAACAGAAAAGAACAGAATAGGGAATGGGAATAGGAAAGGGAATGGGAATGGGAATTGGAAAGGATTGGATTGGATTGGATTGGATTGGATTGGATTGGAATGGAAATGGAAATGGAAATGGAAATTGGAACAGAATAGAACAGAAGAGAACAGAATATGGAATGGGAATGGGAATAGGAATGGAAATGGAAATGCGAATAGAATAGAGTAGAGTAGAGTAGAATAGAGTAGAGTAGAATCGAATCGAATTGAATCCAATAGAAGAATGGGAAAGTGAAAGGTAAAGGGAACAGAGTAGACTAGACTAGACTAGACTAGGGAATGGGAATGGGAATGGGAATGGGAATGGGAATGGGAATGGGAACGGGAAGGGAATGGATTGGAATGGAATGGAAATGGGAACAGAACAGAAAAGAACAGGGAATGGGAATGGGAATGGGAATAGAATACAATAGAACAGAACAGAATAGAATAGGGAATGGGAATTTTGGAAGGGAATGAATTGGAATGAAACTGGAAATGGAAATGGGAACAGAACAGAAGGAAACAGAACACAATACAATACAATACAATACAATACAATACAATACAATAATTACAATACAATAGGGAATGGGAATAGGATAGGATAGGATAGGATAGGATAGGGAATGGGAATGGGAATGGATATGGGAGAGGATAGGATAGGATAGGATAGAATAGAATAGAAGAATGGGAAAATGAAAGGTAATGGGAATGGGAATGGGAATGGGAATGGGAATAGAATAGAATAGAATAGAATAGAATAGAATAGAATAGGGAATGGAAACGAGAACAGAACAGAACAGAACAGAACAGAATAGAATAGAATAGAATAGAATAGAATAGGGAATGGGAATAGAATAGTATACAATAGGAAAGAATAGAATAGAATAGAATATAAATAATAGAATAGAATAGAATAGAATAGAATAGAATAGAATAGAATAGAATAGAATAGAATAGAATAGAATAGAATAGAATAGAACAGGTAATGGGAATAGAATAGTATATAATAGGATAGAATAGAATAGAATAGAATAGAGTAGTGTAGAGTAGAGTAGAGTAGAATAGAATAGAATAGAATAGAATAGAATAGAATAGAATAGAATAGAATTCAATACCATACCATACCATACCATACCATACCATACCATACCATACCATACAACAGAACAGAACAGAACAGAACAGAACAGAACAGAATAGGGAATGGGAATGGGAATAGAATAGAATAGGTAATGGCAATCGGAATGGGAACGGGAACGGGAATGGGAATGGGAACGGGAAGGGAATGGATTCGAATGGAAATGGAAATGGAAATGGAAATGGAAATGGGAACAGAATTGAAAAGAACAGAACAGAACACAATACAATACAATACAATACAATACAATACGGAATGGGAATAGGATAGGATGGGATGGGATGGGATGGGATGGGATGGGATGGGATGTGATGGGATAGGATAGGATAGGATAGGATAGGATAGGATAGGATAGGGAATGGAAATGGGAATGGGAATGGGAACTGGAAGGGAATGGATTGGCAAGAAATGGAAATGGAAACAGAATAGAATAGAATAGAATAGAATAGAATAGAATAGAATAGAATAGAATAGAGAATGGCAATGGCAATGGCAATGGCAATGGGAACAGGAACGGGAACGGGAATGGGAACGGGAACGGGAAGGGAATGGATTGGAATGGGAATGGAAATGGAAATGGAAATGGGAATGGAAATGGGAACAGAATAGAAAAGAATAGAACAGAACAGAATAGAATAGAATAGAATAGAATAGGGAATGGGAAGGGAATGGATTGGCAAGAAATGGAAATGGAAATGGAAACAGAATAGAATAGAATAGAATAGAATAGAATAGAATAGAATAGAATAGAGAATGGCAATGGGAATGGGAATGGGAATAGAATAGAATAGGTGATGGCAATGGGAATGGGAGTGGGAACAGGAACGGGAACGGGAATGGGAACGGGAACGGGAAGGGAATGGATTGGAATGGAAATGGAAATGGAAATGGAAATGGAAATGGAAATGGAAATGGGAACAGAATAGAACAGAACAGAACAGAACAGAATAGAATAAAAGAGAAGAGAAGAGAAGAGAAGAGAAGAGAAGAGAAGAGAAGAGAAGAGAAGAGAAGAGAATAGGGAATGGCAATGGCAATGGGAATGGGAATAGAATAGAATAGGTGATGGCAATGGGAATGGGAATGGGAACAGGAATGGGAATGGGAATGGGAATGGGAATGGGAATTGGAAGGGACTGGATTGGAATTGGAATGGAACTGGAAATGGAAATTGGAAGAGAACAGGACAGGACAGGACAGGACAAAACAGGACAGGACAGGACAGGGAATGGGAATGGGAATGGGAATGGAAATGGGAACAGAATAGAATAGAATAGAATAGAATAGAATAGAATAGAATAGAATAGAATAGAATAGAATAGAATACAATACAATACAATACAATACAATACAATACAATACAATAGGGAATGGGAATAGGATAGGATAGGATAGGATAGGATAGGATAGGAAAGGATAGGATAGGATAGGATAGGGAATGGGAATGGGAATGGGAATTGGAAGGGAATGAATTGGATTGGAACTGGCACTGAAAATGGGAACAGAACATAACAGAACAGAATAGGGAATGGGAATGGGAAGGGATTGGATGGGAACGGAAATGGAAATGGAAATTGGAACAGAACAGAATAGAACAGAACAGAACAGAACAGAAGAGGACAGAACAGAACGGAACAGAATCGAATAGAATAGAATCAAATAGAATGAAAGAATGGGAAAGTGAAAGGTAATGGGAACAGAGTATACTACACTAGACTAGACTAGACTAGAATAGAATAGGGAATTGGAATGGGAATGGGAATGGGAATGGGAATGGGAATGGGAATAGAATAGAGTAGAGTAGAGTAGAGTAGAGTAGAGTAGAGTAGAGTAGAGTAGAGTAGGCTAGGATAGGATAGGGAATGGGAATGGGAATGGGAATGGGAATGGGAATGGGAATGGGAATGGGAATGGGAATGGGAATAGAATAGAATAGAATAGAATAGAATAGAATAGAATAGGGAATGGGAATGGGAATGGGAATGGGAATGGGAATGGGAATGGGAATGGGAATGGGAATTGGAAGGGACTGGATTGGAATTGGAATGGAACTGGAAATGGAAATTGGAACAGAACAGGACAGGACAGGACAGGACAAAACAGGACAGGACAGGGAATGGGAATGGGAATGGGAATGGGAATGGAAATGGGAACAGAATAGAATAGAATAGAATAGAATAGAATACAATACAATACAATACAATACAATATAATACAATACAATACAATACAATACAATACAATACAATACAATACAATAGGGAATGGGAATAGGATAGGATAGGATAGGATAGGATAGGATAGGATAGGATAGGATGGGATAGGATAGGATAGGAAAGGAAAGGATAGGATAGGATAGGATAGGATAGGATAGGATAGGGAATGGGAATGGGAATGGGAATTGGAAGGGATTGGATGGGAACGGAAATGGAAATGGAAATTGGAACAGAACAGAATAGAACAGAACAGAACAGAACAGAACAGAAGAGGACAGAACAGAACGGAACAGAATCGAATAGAATAGAATCAAATAGAATGAAAGAATGGGAAAGTGAAAGGTAATGGGAACAGAGTAGACTAGACTAGACTAGACTAGACTAGACTAGACTAGACTAGACTAGACTAGAATAGGGAATTGGAATGGGAATGGGAATGGGAACAGAATAGAATATGGAATTGGAATAGAATAGAATAGAATAGAGTAGAGTAGAGTAGAGTAGAGTAGAGTAGAGTAGAGTAGGCTAGGATAGGGAATGGGAATGGGAATGGGAATGGGAATGGGAATGAGAATAGAATAGAATGGAATAGAATAGAATAGAATAGAATAGAATAGAATAGAATAGAATAGAATAGAATAGAATACAATACAATACAATACAATACAATACAATACAATACAATACAATACAATACTATAAAATACAATAGGGAATGGGAATGGGAAGGGATTGGATGGGAAGGGAAATGGAAATGGAAATTGGAACAGAACAGAATAGAACAGAACAGAACAGAACAGAAGAGGACAGAACAGAATGGAACAGAATCAAATAGAATAGAATCAAATAGAATGAAAGAATGGGAAAGTGAAAGGTAATGGGAACAGAGTAGACTAGACTAGACTAGACTAGACTAGACTAGACTAGACTAGACTAGACTAGAATAGGGAATTGGAATGGGAATGGGAATGGGAATAGAATAGAATATGGAATTGGAATAGAATAGAATAGAATAGAATAGAGTAGAGTAGAGTAGAGTAGAGTAGAGTAGAGTAGAGTAGAGTAGGCTAGGATAAAGAATGGGAATGGGAATGGGAATGGGAATGGGAATGGGAATGGGAATGGGAATGGGAATGGGAATGAGAATAGAATAGAATAGAATAGAATAGAATAGAATAGAATAGGGAATGGAATGGAATGGAAATGGAAATGGAAATGGAAATGGAAATGGAAATGGAAATGGGAACGAACAGAACAGAACAGAACAGAATAGAATAGGAAATGAAAATGGGAATGGGAATGGGAATGGGAATGAGAATAGAACAGAACAGAACAGAACAGAACAGAACAGAATAGAATAGGGAATGGGAATTTTGGAATGAATTGGAATGAAACTGGAAATGGAAATGAATTGGAATGAAACTGGAAATGGAAATGGGAACAGAATAGAATAGAATAGAATAGAATAGAATAGAATAGAATAGAATAGAATAGAATAGAATACAATACAATACAATACAATACAATACAATACAATACTATAAAATACAATAAAATACAATAGGGAATGGGAATAGGATAGGATAGGATAGGATAGGATAGGATAGGATAGGATAGGATAGGAAAGGATAGGATAGGGAATGGGAATGGGAATGGGAATGGGAATGGGAATGGGAATTGGAAGGGAATGAATTGGATTGGAACTGGCACTGAAAATGGGAACAGAACATAACAGAACAGAATAGGGAATGGGAATGGGAAGGGATTGGATGGGAACGGAAATGGAAATGGAAATTGGAACAGAACAGAATAGAACAGAACAGAACAGAACAGAAGAGGACAGAACAGAACGGAACAGAATCAAATAGAATAGAATCAAATAGAATGAAAGAATGGGAAAGTGAAAGGTAATGGGAAAAGAGTAGACTAGACTAGACTAGACTAGACTAGACTAGACTAGACTAGACTAGACTAGAATAGGGAATTGGAATGGGAATGGGAATGGGAATAGAATAGAATATGGAATTGGAATAGAATAGAATAGAATAGAGTAGAGTAGAGTAGAGTAGAGTAGAGTAGAGTAGGCTAGGATAGGGAATGGGAATGGGAATGGGAATGGGAATGGGAATGGGAATGGGAATGAGAATAGAATAGAATAGAATAGAATAGAATAGAATAGAATAGAATAGAATAGGGAATGGAATGGAATGGAATGGAAATGGAAATGGAAATGGAAATGGAAATGGAAATGGGAACGAACAGAACAGAACAGAACAGAATAGAATAGGAAATGAAAATGGGAATGGGAATGGGAATGAGAATAGAACAGAACAGAACAGAATAGAATAGGGAATGGGAATTTTGGAATGAATTGGAATGAAACTGGAAATGGAAATGGGAACAGAACAGAATAGAATAGAATAGAATAGAATACAATACAATACAATACAATACAATACAATACAATACAATACAATAAAATAGGGAATGGGAATGGGAATGGGAATGGGAATGGGAATGGGAATGGGAATGGGAATGGGAATAGAAGAGAAGAGAAGAGAAGAGAAGAGAAGAGAAGAGAAGAGAAGAGAAGAGAAGAGAATAGGGAATGGAATGGAATGGAAATGGAAATGGAAATGGAAATGGAAATGGAAATGGGAACGAACAGAACAGAACAGAATAGGAAATGAAAATGGGAATGGGAATGGGAATGGGAATGAGAATAGAACAGAACAGAACAGAATAGAATAGGGAATGGGAATTTTGGAATGAATTGGACTGAAACTGGAAATGGAAATGGGAATGGGAACAGAATAGAATAGAATAGAATAGAATAGAATAGAATAGAATAGAATAGAATAGAATACAATACAATACAATACAATACAATACAATACAATACAATACAATACAATACAATACAATAGAATACAATAAAATAGGGAATGGGAATAGGATAGGATAGGAAATGATAGGATAGGGAATGGGAATGGGAATGGGAATGGGAATTGGAAGGGAATGAATTGGATTGGAACTGGCACTGAAAATGGGAACAGAACATAACAGAACAGAATAGGGAATGGGAATGGGAAGGGATTGGATGGGAACGGAAATGGAAATGGAAATTGGAGCAGAACAGAACAGAACAGAACAGAACAGAAGAGGACAGAACAGAACGGAACAGAATCGAATAGAATAGAATCAAATAGAATGAAAGAATGGGAAAGTGAAAGGTAATGGGAACAGAGTAGACTAGACTAGACTAGACTAGACTAGACTAGAATAGGGAATTGGAATGGGAATGGTAATGGGAATAGAATAGAATATGGAATTGGGATAGAATAGAATAGAGTAGAGTAGAGTAGAGTAGAGTAGAGTAGAGTAGAGTAGAGTAGAGTAGAGTAGGCTAGGCTATAGAATAGAATAGAATAGAATAGAATAGAATACAATACAATACAATACAATACAATACAATACAATACAATACAATACAATAAAATACAATAGGGAATGGGAATAGGATAGGATAGGATAGGATAGGAAAGGATAGGATAGGATAGGATAGAATTGGGAATGGGAAGGGAATGAATTGGAAAGGAAATGGAAATGGGAAAAGAACAGAACAGAACAGAAGAGAATAGAATAGAATAGAATAGGAAATGGAATTGAAATGGAAATGGAAACGAACAGAACAGAACAGAACAGAACAGAACAGAATACAATAGAATAGGAAATGGGAATGGGAATGGGAATGGAAATGGAAATGGAAATGGAAATGGAAATAGAATAGAATACAATACAATACAATAAAATACAATAGGGAATAGGATAGGATAGGATAGGATAGGATAGGATAGGATAGGATAGGATAGGATAGGATAGGATAGGATAGGGAAAGGGAATGGGAATGGGAATGGGAATGGGAATTGGAAGGGAATTAATTAGGTTGGAACTGGAATTTGAAATGGGAACAGATTAGAACAGAACAGAACAGAACAGAATATGGAATGTTAATATTAATGGAAATTGAAATGGAAATGCGAACAGAGTACACTAGACTAGACTAGACTAGAATAGGGAATGGGAATGGGAATGGGAATGGGAATAGAATAGAATAGAATAGAGTAGGGAATGGGAATGGGAATGGGAATGGGAACGGGAAGGGAAGGGAAGGAAATGGAAATGGGAATAGGATAGGATAGGATAGGATAGGATAGGATACGATAAGATAGGATAGAATAAAATGGGGTGTGGGAATGGGAATGGGAATAGGATAGGATAGGGAATGGGAATGGGAATGGGAATGGGAATGGGAATGGGAATGGGAATAGGAATAGGATAGAATAGAATAGAATAGAATAGAACAGAACAGAATAGAATAGGAAATGAAAATGGGAATGGGAATGGGAATGGCAATAGAATAGAATAGAACAGAACAGAATAGAATAGGGAATGGGAATTTTGGAATGAATTGGAATGAAACTGGAAATGGAAATGGAAATGGAAATGGGAATAGAATAGAATAGAATAGAATAGAATAGAATAGAATAGAATAGAATAGAATAGAATAGAATAGAATAGAATAGAATAGAATGCAATGCAATGCAATGCAATGCAATGCAATGCAATACAATACAATACAATACAATACAATAGGGAATGGGAATAGGATAGGATAGGATAGGATAGGATAGGATAGGATAGGATAGGATAGGATAGGATAGGAAAGGATAGGAAAGGATAGGAAAGGATAGGAAAGGATAGGGAAAGGGAATGGGAATGGGAATGGAGATGGGAATGGGAATGGGAATGGGAATGGGAATAGGATAGGATAGGATAGGAAAGGATAGGATAGGATAGGATAGAATTGGGAATGGCAAGGGAATGAATTGGAATGGAAATGGAAATGGGAAAAGAACAGAACAGAACAGAAGAGAATAGAATAGAATAGGGAATGGAATGGAAATGGAAATGGGAACGAACAGAACAGAACAGAACAGAATACAATAGAATAGGAAATGGGAATGGGAATGGAAATGGAAATGGAAATGGAAATAGAATACAATTCAATACAATACAATACAATAAAATACAATAGGGAATAGGATAGGATAGGATAGGATAGGATAGGGAAAGGGAATGGGAATGGGAATGGAAATGGGAATTGGAAGGGAATGAATTGGGTTGGAACTGGAATTGGAAATGGGAACAGATTAGAACAGAACAGAACAGAACAGAATATGGAATGTTAATATTAATGGAAATTGAAATGGAAATGCGAATAGAACAGAGTACACTAGACTAGACTAGACTAGACTAGAATAGGGAATGGGAATGGGAATGGGAATGGGAACAGAATAGAACAGAACAGAATACAATACAATACAATACATTACAATACAAGAGGGAATGGGAATAGGATAGGATAGGATAGGATAGGATAGGATAGGATAGGATAGGATAGGATAGGGAAAGGGAATGAGAATGGGAATGGGAATGGGAATGGGAATTGGAACGGAATGTATTGGATTGGAACTGGAACTGGAACTGGAACTGGAAATGGGAACAGAATAGAACAGAACAGAACAGAAAAGAAGAGGGAATGGGAATGGGATTGGGAATGGGAATGGTATAGAATAGAATAGAATAGAACAGAATAGAACAGAATAGAATAGAATAGGGAATGGAAATGGGAATGGGAATGGGAATCGGAACAGAATAGAACAGAACAGAATACAATACAATACAATACATTACAATACAAGAGGGAATGGGAATAGGATAGGATAGGATAGGATAGGATAGGATAGGATAGGATAGGATAGGGAAAGGGAATGAGAATGGGAATGGGAATGGGAATGGGAATGGGAATTGGAACGGAATGAATTGGATTGGAACTGGAACTGGAACTGGAACTGGAAATGGGAACAGAATAGAACAGAACAGAACAGAAAAGAAGAGGGAATGGGAATGGGATTGGGAATGGGAATGGGATAGAATAGAATAGAATAGAATAGAATAGAATAGAATAGAATAGGGAATGGAAATGGGAATGGGAATGGGAATGGGAATGGGAACAGAATAGAACAGAACAGAATACAATACAATACAATACATTACAATACAAGAGGGAATGGGAATAGGATAGGATAGGATAGGATAGGATAGGATAGGATAGGATAGGGAAAGGGAAAGGGAATGGGAATGGGAATTGGAACGGAATGAATTGGATTGGAACTGGAACTGGAAATGGGAACAGAATAGAACAGAAAAGAACAGAATAGGGAATGGGAATGGGAAAGGGAATGGGAATGGGAATTGGAAGGGATTGGATTGGATTGGAACTGGAACTGGAAATGGGAACAGAATAGAACAGAAAAGAACAGAATAGAGAATGGGAATGGAAATGGAAATGGAAATGGAAATTGGAACAGAATAGAACAGAACAGAACAGAATATGGAATGGGAATGGGAATAGGAATGGAAATGGAAATGCGAATAGAATAGAGTAGAGTAGAGTAGAATAGAGTAGAGTAGAATCGAATCGAATTGAATTGAATAGAAGAATGGGAAAGTGAAAGGTAATAGGAACAGAGTAGACTAGACTAGACTAGACTAGGGAATGGGAATGGGAATGGGAATGGGATTGGGAATGGGAATGGGATAGAATAGAATAGAATAGAATAGAATAGAATAGAATAGAATAGAATAGGGAATGGAAATGGGAATGGGAATGGGAATGGGAACAGAATAGAACAGAACAGAATACAATACAATACAATACATTACAATACAAGAGGGAATGGGAATAGGATAGGATAGGATAGGATAGGATAGGATAGGATAGGATAGGATAGGATAGGATAGGATAGGATAGGATAGGATAGGATAGGGAAAGGGAATGAGAATGGGAATGGGAATGGGAATGGGAATGGGAATGGGAATTGGAACGGAATGTATTGGATTGGAACTGGAACTGGAACTGGAACTGGAAATGGGAACAGAATAGAACAGAACAGAACAGAAAAGAAGAGGGAATGGGAATGGGATTGGGAATGGGAATGGGAATGGGATAGAATAGAATAGAATAGAACAGAACAGAATAGAATAGAATAGAATAGGGAATGGAAATGGGAATGGGAATGGGAATCGGAACAGAATAGAACAGAACAGAATACAATACAATACAATACATTACAATACAAGAGGGAATGGGAATAGGATAGGATAGGATAGGATAGGATAGGATAGGATAGGATAGGATAGGATAGGGAAAGGGAATGAGAATGGGAATGGGAATGGGAATGGGAATTGGAACGGAATGAATTGGATTGGAACTGGAACTGGAACTGGAATTGGAAATGGGAACAGAATAGAACAGAACAGAACAGAAAAGAAGAGGGAATGGGAATGGGATTGGGAATGGGAATGGGATAGAATAGAATAGAATAGAAGAGAATAGAATAGAATAGAATAGAATAGGGAATGGAAATGGGAATGGGAATGGGAATGGGAATGGGAATGGGAACAGAATAGAACAGAACAGAATACAATACAATACAATACATTACAATACAAGAGGGAATGGGAATAGGATAGGATAGGATAGGATAGGATAGGATAGGATAGGATAGGGAAAGGGAATGGGAATGGGAATGGGAATTGGAACGGAATGAATTGGATTGGAACTGGAACTGGAAATGGGAACAGAATAGAACAGAAAAGAACAGAATAGGGAATGGGAATGGGAAAGGGAATGGGAATGGGAATTGGAAGGGATTGGATTGGATTGGAACTGGAACTGGAAATGGGAACAGAATAGAACAGAAAAGAACAGAATAGAGAATGGGAATGGAAATGGAAATGGAAATGGAAATTGGAACAGAATAGAACAGAACAGAACAGAATATGGAATGGGAATGGGAATAGGAATGGAAATGGAAATGCGAATAGAATAGAGTAGAGTAGAGTAGAATAGAGTAGAGTAGAATCGAATCGAATTGAATCGAATAGAAGAATGGGAAAGTGAAAGGTAATGGGAACAGAGTAGACTAGACTAGACTAGGGAATGGGAATGGGAATGGGAATGGGAATGGGAATGGGAATGGGAATGGGAATGGGAATGGGAATGGGATTGGGAATGGGAATGGGAATGGGATAGAATAGAATAGAATAGAATAGAATAGGGAATGGAAATGGGAATGGGAATGGGAATGGGAACAGAATAGAACAGAACAGAATACAATACAATACAATACATTACAATACAAGAGGGAATGGGAATAGGATAGGATAGGATAGGATAGGATAGGATAGGATAGGATAGGATAGGATAGGATAGGGAAAGGGAATGGGAATGGGAATTGGAACGGAATGAATTGGATTGGAACTGGAACTGGAAATGGGAACAGAATAGAACAGAAAAGAACAGAATAGGGAATGGGAATGGGAAAGGGAATTGGAATGGGAATTGGAAAGGATTGGATTGGATTGGATTGGATTGGAATGGAAATGGAAATGGAAATGGAAATGCGAAAAGAATAGAGTAGAGTAGAGTAGAATAGAGTAGAGTAGAATCGAATCGAATTGAATCCAATAGAAGAATGGGAAAGTGAAAGGTAATGGGAACAGAGTAGACTAGACTAGACTAGACTAGGGAATGGGAATGGGAATGGGAATGGGAATAGAATACAATAGAACAGAACAGAATAGAATAGGGAATGGGAATTTTGGAAGGGAATGAATTGGAATGAAACTGGAAATGGAAATGGGAACAGAACAGAAGGAAACAGAACACAATACAATACAATACAATACAATACAATACAATACAATACAAAAATTACAATACAATATGAATAAAGGAACCTCGATGGAGATGGTATGGGATGCGAGTAAGGCATATATGAGAGGAACATTAATTTTTTTGAACAATAAATATAGACTAAAACAACAAAACAGACGGAAAGAGATAGAGGAGGAAATTAAAAAGAAAGAACAATCGCTTATAACTAACCCGGGAGATAAAAAGGCAAAAGATATGATTAATATTTTAAGAGAGCAATTTAATATGTTATTGGCTGGGCAAGTAGCAACTAGCATACAATATGCCAGACATAATACATTTTGTAATGCTAATAAACCTGGGAGATGGTTGGCTTATACGATGAGGAAAAAACAAAAATTACGTGTTATAGATAAGATAGAATTTAGAGGTAAAGAAATTTATCAACAGAATTTAATAAAAAAGGCTTTTTTGGAGTTTTATACAAAGTTATATGCTAAAGATGTGATTCAAGATGTTGATATTGATAGATATTTAAAGATGGAGATTCCTGAATTAACATTGGAACAGAGAGAGAGATTGAATCAGCCAATAACGTCCGAGGAAATTGTTGGGGCAATTAAGCAATTAAAAATAGGTAAGGCTCCAGGAACAGATGGATTAACAGCTGTCTATTATAAACATTTACAATCTGAAATGTTAGAACCACTCAAAATCTTATTTAATAAAATACAAGTAGGAGGAGGAGTACCACCTTCCTGGAAAACAGCTTTTGTCTCACTAATTCCAAAAGAGGACCAAAACTCCATTAAACCTGAGAACTTCAGGCCAATTTCACTTCTGAATACTGATTATAAGATTTTTGCTAAGATATTGGCTAATAGATTAATGCCAGTTATGCAACAAATAATTCATAATGATCAATCAGGGTTTATAAAAGGGAGACAAATGAGATATAATGTTAGACAAATCGTAAACTTACTGGAATACTTGGAAAAAAATAATCAAGTCCCTGCAGCGTTTATATTTTTGGATGCAGAGAAGGCATTTGATCGTTTGAACTGGCAATTTTTGTTTAAAATAATAGAGAAAATGCATTTTGGGGAATATTTTACACAATCAATTAGAGCGATATATCAGCAGCAAACAGCACAAATTATAGTTAATGGAGGTTTAACAGAGGCTTTTAAAATTGAGAGAGGAACAAGGCAGGGGTGTCCTCTGTCCCCACTATTATTTATTTTGACTTTGGAGGTATTATTGAACAAGATACGGGACTCAGAAAAACTGAAGGGTATTGTAATTAGACAACAAGATTATAGATTAAGAGCATTTGCAGATGATTTGGTTATTACCTTATCCCAACCTATAGAGTTGGTTCCATATATATTGGATATAATCGATCAATACGGGAAAGTATCAGGATTTAAAGTTAACCCACATAAGACAAAGATGATAGTTAAAAATATGACTATACTGGAAAGAGATAAACTGGCGAGATTAACAGATTTTGAAATAGTTAAAAAGGTTAAATATCTAGGGGTATACATAGCAGCTTCAAATACAAAATTATACAAAAACAATTATGAGGTCCTTTGGCAGAAGGTACAGAAGGATATGGAAAATTGGAAAAAATTACAGTTGTCTTTATTGGGAAGAATTGCAGCAATTAAAATGAATGTCTTACCTAGATTTTTATTTTTGTTCCAAATGTTACCTGTGCTTAAGAAAGATGAGAATTTGGACTTCCGGTTTCCTCGTCTTCGGCGGCGACGGTGCTTTCCTTTGGCACCGCCACCCCCGCCGCTTGTAGAGCCGCTTCCTGATTGCGAAGCGGCTCGAAATCTTCGAAATCCCTAGGATTGTAGAAGAAGAGGCAGCAGGGCACAGGTAGAGCCCCTGCAACCCCCCCAGGGAACTGTTTCTGGGGAGGAAGCAGGCGCGGCTCCCTAACAACCTGCTGAAACTCCGGGCGGCGTGGGACGTCTTCTGCCTGTGCGGAACAAGCCGACCTCAGGAAACCTTTAAAGAGCGAGGAAAAAACTCAAATAAACATCCGCAATCCACTTGAACCCTGAAACTTTGAACTGCAAGTATCAGACCTTTGCTGAACTTTTTTACTGAAGTGAAAGTCTCGGAATGAGTGAAAGTGATTGAAAAAATATGGCGCTCAGCAAATGAATTAGTGGGTGTGGATTGGTGAAGTTATCTTGTCTTGCTACAAAGTTAAAAAGTTGTTACAGAGTTGCTCCGGCTGCAACAGAAATAAGAGGAAAATCCCTCCCTTTTACTTGTCTTTGCTGCATTATAGCTTTGCTTTGAGTAACTCTGGGGGACTTTTTTAGAAGGTATTGTGGAGGTGGCAGAAGAGGCGGACCCTCCCTTTTTAAGAAAGCTAGCTTACGTGGCAGGATGGCTTCAAAAAAGCAGGAAGGCAAAACAGGGGGGGGATCCCCCCCACGTAAGCAGGATACGCAGTCACAAGCCCAAAAAAAAGATTTGGATATGGGAGAATTAAAAGCATTCATTTCAAATATTTTGGATGAGAAATTTCAAGACATGGATGACAAAATAAATAAAATAGATGAAAAAATTCAAAAGTCACAACAGGAAATCATGCAGGAAATGCAGCAGAGCCAAAAGATGGTGACCAAAAAAATAACGGATGTGGCGTCTGGTCTGGCAGGATTTATTATGAAAGTTGAGACAAAAGTGGATGAATTTAAATTAGAAGTTAATGCTAAGATGAAAAATAATGATCATAAATTTTTTGATGTTGATGACAAGATGCAGAGAGTTGAGAATGATATTGTTATGATGCAATTTCGTGCAATGGAATTTGCTATAAGGCTTCGAGGAATTAGAGAGGAGGAGAGACAAGATTTGAGACAGATCTGTGCTGAAGCCCTAGCTGTGATTTTAAAAGTTGAACCTGAGATGGTTTTTTGCAAAATAGATAAAATCTATAGAGTCAACTCGTGGGTGGCCAGACAAAGACAATTGCCTAGAGATGTGGTCATATATTTTACAGATAGAGCAATAAGAAATGACATTTTGCAAAAATCTTTTCTCACTTCTGTGCAAGTGAGTGGATCCAAGATTACAGTTTACAAGGAGCTCCCACCTAAGATGTTGAAATCTAGAAAAGAGTATGGTTTTCTTGTTAAAGAACTGCAGAATAATCAAATCCCATTTCGTTGGGACGCTCCAACTGGCATAATTTTGAGATACAAGGGAGAGAAACACCGTCTGAATACTGTGGAGAAGGCGGAGCAATTTTATAATGACATCTTTAAAGAAAGAACTCCATCCCCACGCACATCTACAGTTTTGGAGATTAGAGAACAACAATCTAAGCAGGAATTAGCAGAGCTGAAGGGTGCTGAAGGAGGCTTTTTGGATGAGCCTTTGCTGGAACCTTCTCCAATCTCGGAGCTGGCTTGGGCGGCTGAAGTTAAGGATCAGCGTATAACTCGAGCAAAAGCTAAGGAACTTAAAGAAAAGTTACAGCAGGAGAGTCAAGACAAGGCTGGAGCTGTGGGAAAAGCAGGACAGAGGATCTCAGATGACATCCTAAGGTTCTGCGCTTCGCTCCAGAAGGAGAATAAGGATGATTAAATGTTTATCTTGGAATGTGAATGGGTTGAATGCAACACAAAAAAGGAAGAAAATATTTGCATATTTAAAACAACATAATAATGATATAATTTGTTTACAAGAAACGCATATTACAGTTCAAGATCAAAACTATTTGAAAAATTCCAAATTAGGAACACATTTTATATCCTCAACTAATCAAAAAAAGAATGGTGTGGTTATTTATGTAAACAAAAAATTAACAGCCAAACTTATAGAAGCTGATCAAGATGGTAGGTTTGTAGCAATTGAATTACTTTCTGCCAATAGTCAAATTCTTCTGATAGGAATTTATGCTCCTAATCAACAACAGGACTATTTTTATAAAATGCTGCATACTAAAATACTTCAATGGGATTATAGATCTATTTTAATTATGGGAGACTGGAATGGAGTAATTGACTCTAAATTAGATAAAAAGACTTTGGCAAAATCAAGAATTAGATTACCACAGACTTTTTTTGATATGAAAGAAGACCTGGAATTAAAAGATATTTGGAGAGTACATAACCCAAAAGAACTGGACTATACTTTCTTTTCTGACAGACATAGATCCTTCTCCAGGATTGATTTTATTTTGTTGTCTGATGACTTACTTGTTAGGACAAAAAGAACAAAGATTCTGCCAAGAACTTTGACTGATCACAGTCCAGTCTGGATAGAAATTGAGACATGTAAGAATGAGAGACGCTCTTGGAGATTAAATGAAAACCTGTTTAGATATGAGAAAAATATAATAGAACTTAAAAAGCATTTGAAAGAGTTTTTTGAAATGAACTTGAATAAAGGCACCCCAATGGAAATTGTGTGGGACGCAAGCAAAGCTTATATGAGAGGGGTGCTTATATATATGAACTCTAAACATAAGCGGATTCGACAAAAGAAAAGACTTGAATTGGAAGCAGAAATAAAGGATAAAGAACAGTTACTTATTAAAAACCCAACAGATGAAAGAATACTTAGTGTTATAAAACTTCTGAAAGACCAATTCCAAATGCTTATAGCGGAACAAGTTGCAACAAACTTACAATATGCGAAGCATAATACATTCTGCAATGCTAACAAACCAGGCAGGTGGTTGGCTTACACATTAAGGAAGAAACAAAGCATACGGACTATTGATAGTGTTGATATTGGTGGGAAAGAAGTTTTTCAACAGAATTTAATAAAAGAAGCTTTTCTTCAATATTACACTAAACTATATGCCAGAGAGGAGGTGCAGAATGGACTTATAGAAAAATATTTGGATAATAAAAGAGTTACAAAAATCACTGAACAACAAAAGGAAAGAATGGATTATCCCATAACAGAGGAGGAGATAATAGCAGCAATAAAACAATTAAAAACAGCCAAAGCTCCTGGAACGGATGGTCTGACAGCAGTGTATTATAAAACTTTACAGGCAGAAATGGTGGAACAACTCAGAGACTTATTTTGCAACATACAACAAGGGGGAAAAGTACCTCCATCGTGGACTACAGCTTATATTTCTTTGATACCAAAAGAGCAAGTAGGTCCCAAAAAACCGGAGAATTACAGACCAATATCTCTTTTGAATATGGATTATAAAATTTATGCAAAAGTATTAGCCAACAGACTGATGCCAGTAATTCAAAAGGTGATTCATGATGACCAAGCGGGATTTATTGAGGGTAGGCACATGAAGGACAATGTAAGGCAAGTAATAGATTTATTGGAATATCTTGAGAAGAATAAACAGATCCCTGCAGTGCTGGTCTTTCTGGATGCAGAGAAGGCCTTTGATAGAGTGGATTGGAATTTTCTACTAAAGACATTAAAAAAGATGGACTTTGGGGACCAATATATACAGGCGGTCTCAGCAATTTATCAAGAGCAAAAGGCACAGATTATTATCAATGGAAGTCTGACAACAGAGTTTAAAATTGAAAAAGGTACAAGACAGGGATGTCCATTGTCCCCATTGTTGTTCATTTTAACACTAGAAGTCTTGTTAAATACAATAAGGGATTCTAACACATTGAAAGGTATAATGATAAGGCAAGAGGATTACAGAATAAAGGCATTTGCAGATGATCTGGTTGTTACCCTAACACAGCCAATGGAATCGATAATCCAGATGAAGGACATTATACAAGACTTTGGTAAAGTTTCAGGTTTCAGATTGAATCAGAGAAAAACTAAGATGGTAGTTAAAAATATGACACAAGATCGTAAACTGGAGTTAGAAAGAAGGGCAGGTTTTGAGATTGTACCAAAGGTAAAATATCTAGGAATTCAGGTTGCAGAATCAAATATGAAATTGTTTCAAAATAACTATGAGGCGTTGTGGCGAGAGGTGCAAAAAGATATGGAGATTTGGAAAAAACTGCAGCTGTCTTTACTTGGAAGAATAGCAGCAGTTAAGATGAACATTTTGCCAAGATTTCTTTTTTTGTTTCAAATGATTCCGGTGCTCAAAAATGATAAACAACTAAAAGCATGGCAAACTGGTATCAACAAATTTGTTTGGAATGAGAAAAAACCAAGAGTAAAAATGAAAATTATGCAAGACATCCCAGAAAGGGGAGGTCTCAAACTTCCAAACCTACAATTATATTATGATGCAACAGCTTTGACTTTAGTAAGTGATTGGTTTGGAGGAAAAAAGACTGGAATATTGAATGCAGAAAGTTTTGATTTGGAATTTGGATGGCACGCTTACTTATTTTATGATAGCAAAGTGGATAAAGTATTTAAAAGCCATATACTTAGAGATTCTTTGCTGAGAGTTTGGAAGAAGCACCGAAACAACTGGAATTACAAAATACCGCTATGGCTGGATCTTGGTCATACCTTGTGGAATACAAATATAATGTCACTCGGGGGGTTTTTATATAAAGAGGTTCTTTTTGCAGATGCGGGCAGATGGCAGCTGAAGACATTACAGACATTGTTGGCTGAAGGGATTAATTTAACTTGGTTACAATATAATCAATTGCAATTGAGATGGAAAGAGGACCAAAAAACTGGTATTATGATGTATGAGGAAGAATTAGTTAGACATATAAAAGAGAAAGGCCCAATGCATATTAAAAGACTTTATAATGTTTTGTTAGAAAGGGATTCAGAAACTGAACTAGTTAAAGACTGTATGGTTAAGTGGGCACAAAATTTCGAGGAACCAGTGATGTTGGAAACATGGGAAAAAATTTGGGTTCAGAATGTTAAATTTACACAGTCACAGAATCTGCGGGAAAATTTCTACAAAATGTTTTATAGATGGCATTTAGATCCAAAAAAATTGTCGTGTATGTACCCTAGTGCCCAGCCTAAATGTTGGAGATGCGATTGCTTAGATGCTACATATTATCATGTTTGGTGGACCTGTAAGAAAGTTAAGGCTTTTTGGATAAAAATTTGGTGGGTCATGCAGAATGTTTTGAAGAGAAAGATTCAATTTTCTCCACAACTGTTTTTATTGGGTATAGTTAAGGGTTTTACATTGGGGGAAACAAAAATGATATTGTACATGATAACTGCAGCAAGATTGTTGATAGGTAAATATTGGAAAAATGAAGCGCTGCCTTCGATTGAGGAATGGATTTTGAAGATGGCCAGTTTTGCGGAGATGGCGAAGATTTCAGCATATTTAAAAGACTGTTCTCAAGAGACTTATGAATGGGAATGGAAGAAGTGGATAGATTATGTTCAGAACAAATATCAAACTAGGAAGTACCAAATAGCTTTTATTTGAAAATGTTATATTAAGATAGAAATATTTTAAGGTTGAGGATGAAAATTTATTTGAAAATGTTATATTAAGATAGAAATATTTTTAAGGTAATCAGGATGAAAATTTAGTTGAAAATGTTATATTAAGATAGAAATATTTTTAAGGTAATCAGGATGAAAATTTATTTGAAACTGCTATATTAAGATAGAAATATCTTCAAGGTAATCAGGATGAAAATTTATTTGAAACTGCTATATTAAGATAGAAATAGGTTAATGTAATGAAGATGAAAATTTGTAAGGGGAGGGCGGGGTTCAAGTTTTATATACAAAGGAGGGTTTTTCCTTTTATTTGACATGATTATATTGTGAGGAAGTCTGGGGGGAGGGGTGGGTTAGGGTGGGTTAGGGAGGTTGGGAAGTTCGGGGCGGGTCGAGGGGGGGGAAAAAGGGGTGAAAATGTAATTGTAAAACTTTTGCAATAAAAAAAAAAAAAAAAAAAAGAAAGATGAGAATTTGAGAGAATGGCAGAAAGGTGTTAATACTTTTATTTGGGCTGGGAAAAAACCCAGAATAAAAATGAAAATTATGCAAGATACACGTGAAAGAGGGGGTCTCAAAATGCCTAATTTAAGATTATATTATGAAGCAGCGGTTTTATCACAAATTAGTGATTGGTTTAATTTAACTGAGGGGAGAATTTTGAATTTAGAAGGTCATGATTTGTTATATGGATGGCATGCCTATTTGTTATATGACAAAAAAGTGGATAAAGTATTTAAGGCTCATATATTAAGAAATGCTTTGTTGAGGGTTTGGAAAAAATATCAATATAAGTTAAATTATAAGATACCTGTATGGGCAAATCCTAGACATGCAATAGAAAATATAAGTATAGAACAAAAACAGGAGGTGATTAACTATAAAGAGCTTCTTATTATTGAAAGGGGGGTAATGTATTTGAAATCTTTAGATACACTGAGAGAAGAAGGTATAATTTACACATGGTTTCAGTACGGTCAACTTCAAGCTAGATGGAAGGAAGATCAAAAAACTGGCTTTGTGCAAAATGAGGAGAATTTGGTAAAACAAATTAGAGATCAAAAACAAATGCATATTAAAAGGTTGTATAATGCTTTATTGGAAATAGATTCTGAGACGGAATTGGTTAAAGATTGTATGATTAAATGGGCACAAAATTTTCAAGAGCCAGTAATGATGGAGACTTGGGAAAAGATTTGGATTAGAAATGTGAAATTTACACAAGCACAAAATTTAAGAGAAAATTTTTATAAAATGTTCTATAGATGGCACTTAGATCCCAAAAAATTATCATGTATGTATCCTAATGTGCAAGCTAAATGTTGGAGATGTGATTGTGATGATGCAACTTATTATCATATATGGTGGACTTGTAGAAAAATCAAAGCATTTTGGATAAAGATTTGGTGGGTGATGCAGAATATTTTTAAAAAGAGACTGAAATTTACTCCACAGTTGTTCTTAATGGGTATAACTACGGACTGTACAGTTGCAGAGACTAAATTGATTTTGAACTTGATAACAGCAGCAAGATTGTTGGTAGCACAACACTGGAAGAAGGACTATTTGCCTACTATTGATGATTGGATATTGAAAGTAACTAATTTAGCTGAAATGGCTAAAATTTCAGCATATCTGAAGGATCACACACAAGAAAGGTATATACAGGACTGGAGAAGATGGATTGATTATATACAAAATAAGTATCAGACCAAAAAATATCAAATAGCTTATGAATGATTTCTTTTATTTGTATAAGCGCTATATAAGTGATATTAGAAGTATTATGTTTAAGAAATAAGATTTTATATATGGGGGGTTAAGAATTTTTTTTTTAGGGGGTGTTAGTTTGATGAATGGTTATGCAATTTAGTTCATTGTTAAAGGTTAATAGAAATACCTTGTGTTCTGCTCTGGGAAGTCGGGGAGGGGGAGGGGGTTGGGAGGGAGGGTTGTGGGGAAATTGTGTTTGTTTTAAAACTTTTTCAATAAAAAAAAAAATTACAATACAATAGGGAATGGGAATAGGATAGGATAGGATAGGATAGGATAGGGAATGGGAATGGGAATGGATATGGGAGAGGATAGGATAGGATAGGATAGAATAGAATAGAATAGAAGAATGGGAAAATGAAAGGTAATGGGAATGGGAATGGGAATGGGAATGGGAATAGAATAGAATAGAATAGAATAGAATAGAATAGAATAGGGAATGGGAACGAGAACAGAACAGAACAGAACAGAATAGAATAGAATAGAATAGAATAGAATAGAATAGAATAGGGAATGGGAATAGAATAGTATACAATAGGAAAGAATAGAATAGAATAGAAAATAAATAATAGAATAGAATAGAATAGAATAGAATAGAATAGAATAGAATAGAACAGGTAATGGGAATAGAATAGTATATAATAGGATAGAATAGAATAGAATAGAATAGAATAGAGTAGAGTAGAGTAGAGTAGAATAGAATAGAATAGAATAGAATAGAATAGAATAGAATAGAATAGAATTCAATACCATACCATACCATACCATACCATACCATACCATACCATACCATACAACAGAACAGAACAGAACAGAACAGAACAGAATAGGGAATGGGAATGGGAATAGAATAGAATAGGTAATGGCAATCGGAATGGGAACGGGAACGGGAATGGGAATGGGAACGGGAAGGGAATGGATTCGAATGGAAATGGAAATGGAAATGGAAATGGAAATGGGAACAGAATAGAAAAGAACAGAACAGAACACAATACAATACAATACAATACAATACGGAATGGGAATAGGATAGGATGGGATGGGATGGGATGGGATGGGATGGGATGGGATGGGATGGGATAGGATAGGATAGGATAGGATAGGATAGGATAGGGAATGGAAATGGGAATGGGAATGGGAACTGGAAGGGAATGGATTGGCAAGAAATGGAAATGGAAACAGAATAGAATAGAATAGAATAGAATAGAATAGAATAGAATAGAATAGAATAGAATAGAATAGAGAATGGCAATGGCAATGGCAATGGCAATGGGAACAGGAACGGGAACGGGAATGGGAACGGGAACGGGAAGGGAATGGATTGGAATGGGAATGGAAATGGAAATGGAAATGGGAATGGAAATGGGAACAGAATAGAAAAGAATAGAACAGAACAGAACAGAATAGAATAGAATAGAATAGAATAGAATAGAATAGGGAATGGGAAGGGAATGGATTGGCAAGAAATGGAAATGGAAATGGAAATAGAATAGAATAGAATAGAATAGAATAGAATAGAGAATGGCAATGGGAATGGGAATGGGAATAGAATAGAATAGGTGATGGCAATGGGAATGGGAGTGGGAACAGGAACGGGAACGGGAATGGGAACGGGAACGGGAAGGGAATGGATTGGAATGGAAATGGAAATGGAAATGGAAATGGAAATGGAAATGGGAACAGAATAGAAGAGAAGAGAAGAGAAGAGAAGAGAAGAGAAGAGAAGAGAAGAGAAGAGAAGAGAAGAGAAGAGAAGAGAATAGGGAATGGCAATGGGAATGGGAATGGGAATAGAATAGAATAGGTGATGGCAATGGGAATGGGAATGGGAACAGGAATGGGAATGGGAATGGGAATGGGAATGGGAATTGGAAGGGACTGGATTGGAATTGGAATGGAACTGGAACTGGAAATTGGAAGAGAACAGGACAGGACAGGACAGGACAAAACAGGACAGGACAGGACAGGGAATGGGAATGGGAATGGGAATGGAAATGGGAACAGAATAGAATAGAATAGAATAGAATAGAATAGAATACAATACAATACAATACAATACAATACAATACAATACAATAGGGAATGGGAATAGGATAGGATAGGATAGGATAGGATAGGATAGGATAGGAAAGGATAGGATAGGATAGGGAATGGGAATGGGAATGGGAATGGGAATTGGAAGGGAATGAATTGGATTGGAACTGGCACTGAAAATGGGAACAGAACATAACAGAACAGAATAGGGAATGGGAATGGGAAGGGATTGGATGGGAACGGAAATGGAAATGGAAATTGGAACAGAACAGAATAGAACAGAACAGAACAGAACAGAACAGAAGAGGACAGAACAGAACGGAACAGAATCGAATAGAATAGAATCAAATAGAATGAAAGAATGGGAAAGTGAAAGGTAATGGGAACAGAGTATACTACACTAGACTAGACTAGACTAAAATAGAATAGGGAATTGGAATTGGAATTGGAATTGGAATTGGAATGGGAATGGGAATAGAATAGAGTAGAGTAGAGTAGAGTAGAGTAGAGTAGAGTAGAGTAGAGTAGAGTAGAGTAGGCTAGGCTAGGATAGGGAATGGGAATGGGAATGGGAATGGGAATGGGAATGGGAATGGGAATGGGAATGGGAATAGAATAGAATAGAATAGAATAGAATAGAATAGAATAGGGAATGGGAATGGGAATGGGAATGGGAATGGGAATGGGAATGGGAATGGGAATGGGAATGGGAATTGGAAGGGACTGGATTGGAATTGGAATGGAACTGGAAATGGAAATTGGAACAGAACAGGACAGGACAGGACAGGACAAAACAGGACAGGACAGGGAATGGGAATGGGAATGGGAATGGGAATGGAAATGGGAACAGAATAGAATAGAATAGAATAGAATAGAATAGAATAGAATACAATACAATACAATACAATACAATACAATACAATACAATACAATAGGGAATGGGAATAGGATAGGATAGGATAGGATAGGATAGGATAGGATAGGATAGGATAGGATAGGATAGGAAAGGAAAGGATAGGATAGGATAGGATAGGATAGGGAATGGGAATGGGAATGGGAATTGGAAGGGAATGAATTGGATTGGAACTGGCACTGAAAATGGGAACAGAACATAACAGAACAGAATAGGGAATGGGAATGGGAAGGGATTGGATGGGAACGGAAATGGAAATGGAAATTGGAACAGAACAGAATAGAACAGAACAGAACAGAACAGAACAGAAGAGGACAGAACAGAACGGAACAGAATCGAATAGAATAGAATCAAATAGAATGAAAGAATGGGAAAGTGAAAGGTAATGGGAACAGAGTAGACTAGACTAGACTAGACTAGACTAGACTAGACTAGACTAGACTAGGGAATTGGAATGGGAATGGGAATGGGAATAGAACAGAATATGGAATTGGAATAGAATAGAATAGAATAGAATAGAGTAGAGTAGAGTAGAGTAGAGTAGAGTAGAGTAGGCTAGGATAGGGAATGGGAATGGGAATGGGAATGGGAATGGGAATGGGAATGAGAATAGAATAGAATAGAATAGAATAGAATAGAATAGAATAGAATAGAATAGAATAGAATAGGGAATGGAATGGAATGGAATGGAAATGGAAATGGAAATGGAAATGGAAATGGAAATGGAAATGGGAACGAACAGAACAGAACAGAATAGAATAGGAAATGAAAATGGGAATGGGAATGGGAATGAGAATAGAACAGAACAGAACAGAATAGAATAGGGAATGGGAATTTTGGAATGAATTGGAATGAAACTGCAAATGGAAATGGGAACAGAATAGAATAGAATAGAATAGAATAGAATAGAATAGAATAGAATAGAATAGAATAGAATACAATACAATACAATACAATACAATACAATACAATAGAATACAATAAAATAGGGAATGGGAATAGGATAGGATAGGATAGGAAAGGATAGGATAGGGAATGGGAATGGGAATGGGAATGGGAATTGGAAGGGAATGAATTGGATTGGAACTGGCACTGAAAATGGGAACAGAACATAACAGAACAGAAAAGGGAATGGGAATGGGAAGGGATTGGATGGGAATGGAAATGGAAATTGGAACAGAACAGAATAGAACAGAACAGAACAGAACAGAACAGAAGAGGACAAAACAGAACGGAACAGAATCGAATCGAATAGAATCAAATAGAATAAAAGAATGGGAAAGTGAAAGGTAATGGGAACAGAGTAGACTAGACTAGACTAGACTAGAATAGGGAATTGGAATGGGAATGGGAATGGGAATAGAATAGAATATGGAATGGGAATAGAATAGAATAGAATAGAATAGAATAGAATAGAATAGAATAGAATAGAGTAGAGTAGAGTAGAGTAGAGTAGAGTAGAGTAGGCTAGGCTAGGGAATGGGAATGGGAATGGGAATGGGAATGGGAATGGGAATAGAATAGAATAGAATAGAATAGAATAGAATAGAATAGAATAGGGAATGGAATGGAATGGAATGGAAATGGAAATGGAAATGGGAACGAACAGAACAGAACAGAATAGGAAATGAAATTGGGAATGGGAATGGGAATGGGAATGGGAATGGGAATGGGAATGAGAATAGAACAGAACAGAACAGAACAGAATAGAATAGGGAATGGGAATGTTGGAATGAATTGGAATGAAACTGGAAATGGAAATGGGAACAGAATAGAATAGAATAGAATAGAATAGAATAGAATAGAATACAATACAATACAATACAATACAATACAATACAATACAATACAATACAATACAATACTATAAAATACAATAAAATACAATAGGGAATGGGAATGGGAATGGGAATGGGAATAGGATAGGATAGGATAGGATAGGATAGGATAGGATAGGATAGGGAATGGGAATGGGAATGGGAATGGGAATTGGAAGGGAATGAATTGGATTGGAACTGGCACTTAAAATGGGAACAGAACATAACAGAACAGAATAGGGAATGGGAATGGGAAGGGATTGGATGGGAACGGAAATGGAAATGGAAATTGGAACAGAACAGAATAGAACAGAACAGAACAGAACAGAAGAGGACAGAACAGAACGGAACAGAATCAAATAGAATAGAATCAAATAGAATGAAAGAATGGGAAAGTGAAAGGTAATGGGAAAAGAGTAGACTAGACTAGACTAGACTAGACTAGACTAGACTAGACTAGAATAGGGAATTGGAATGGGAATGGGAATGGGAATAGAATAGAATATGGAATTGGAATAGAATAGAATAGAATAGAGTAGAGTAGAGTAGAGTAGAGTAGAGTAGAGTAGAGTAGAGTAGGCTAGGATAGGGAATGGGAATGGGAATGGGAATGGGAATGGGAATGGGAATGGGAATGAGAATAGAATAGAATAGAATAGAATAGAATAGAATAGAATAGGGAATGGAATGGAATGGAATGGAAATGGAAATGGAAATGGAAATGGAAATGGGAACGAACAGAACAGAACAGAACAGAATAGAATAGGAAATGAAAATGGGAATGGGAATGGGAATGAGAATAGAACAGAACAGAACAGAATAGAATAGGGAATGGGAATTTTGGAATGAATTGGAATGAAACTGGAAATGGAAATGGGAACAGAACAGAATAGAATAGAATAGAATAGAATACAATACAATACAATACAATACAATAGAATACAATAAAATAGGGAATGGGAATAGGATAGGATAGGATAGGAAAGGATAGGATAGGGAATGGGAATGGGAATGGGAATGGGAATTGGAAGGGAATGAATTGGATTGGAACTGGCACTGAAAATGGGAACAGAACATAACAGAACAGAATAGGGAATGGGAATGGGAAGGGATTGGATGGGAATGGAAATGGAAATGGAAATTGGAACAGAACAGAATAGAACAGAACAGAACAGAACAGAACAGAACAGAACAGAAGAGGACAGAACAGAACGGAACAGAATCGAATAGAATAGAATCAAATAGAATAAAAGAATGGGAAAGTGAAAGGTAATGGGAACAGAGTAGACTAGACTAGACTAGACTAGAATAGGGAATTGGAATGGGAATGGGAATGGGAATAGAATAGAATATGGAATGGGAATAGAATAGAATAGAATAGAATAGAATAGAATAGAATAGAGTAGAGTAGAGTAGAGTAGAGTAGAGTAGAGTAGAGTAGAGTAGAGTAGGCTAGGCTAGGGAATGGGAATGGGAATGGGAATGGGAATGGGAATGGGAATGGGAATAGAAGAGAAGAGAAGAGAAGAGAAGAGAAGAGAAGAGAAGAGAAGAGAAGAGAAGAGAAGAGAAGAGAATAGAATAGAATAGAATAGGGAATGGAATGGAATGGAATGGAATGGAAATGGAAATGGAAATGGAAATGGAAATGGAAATGGAAATGGAAATGGAAATGGAAATGGAAATGGGAACGAACAGAACAGAACAGAATAGGAAATGAAAATGGGAATGGGAATGGGAATGGGAATGAGAATAGAACAGAACAGAACAGAATAGAATAGGGAATGGGAATTTTGGAATGAATTGGAATGAAACTGGAAATGGAAATGGGAACAGAATAGAATAGAATAGAATAGAATAGAATAGAATAGAATAGAATAGAATAGAATAGAATAGAATACAATACAATACAATACAATACAATACAATACAATACAATACAATAAAATACAATAGGGAATGGGAATAGGATAGGATAGGATAGGATAGGATAGGATAGGATAGGATAGGATAGGATAGGATAGGATAGGAAAGGAAAGGATAGGATAGGGAATGGGAATGGGAATGGGAATGGGAATGGGAATTGGAAGGGAATGAATTGGATTGGAACTGGCACTGAAAATGGGAACAGAACATAACATAACAGAATAGGGAATGGGAATGGGAAGGGATTGGATGGGAACGGAAATGGAAATGGAAATTGGAACAGAACAGAATAGAACAGAACAGAACAGAACAGAACAGAACAGAAGAGGACAGAACAGAACGGAACAGAATCGAATAGAATAGAATCAAATAGAATAAAAGAATGGGAAAGTGAAAGGTAATGGGAACAGAGTAGACTAGACTAGACTAGACTAGAATAGGGAATTGGAATGGGAATGGGAATGGGAATAGAATAGAATATGGAATTGGAATAGAATAGAATAGAGTAGAGTAGAGTAGAGTAGAGTAGAGTAGAGTAGAGTAGAGTAGGCTAGGATAGGGAATGGGAATGGGAATGGGAATGGGAATGGGAATGGGAATAGAATAGAATAGAATAGAATAGAATAGAATAGAATAGAATAGGGAATGGAATGGAATGGAATGGAAATGGAAATGGAAATGGAAATGGGAACGAACAGAACAGAACAGAACATAATAGAATAGGAAATGAAAATGGGAATGGGAATGGGTATGAGAATAGAACAGAACAGAACAGAACAGAATAGAATAGGGAATGGGAATTTTGGAATGAATTGGAATGAAACTGGAAATGGAAATGGGAACAGAATAGAATAGAATAGAATAGAATAGAATAGAATAGAATAGAATAGAATACAATAGAATACAATACAATACAATACAATACAATACAATACAATACAATACAATAAAATACAATAGGGAATGGGAATAGGATAGGATAGGATAGGATAGGATAGGATAGGATAGGATAGGATAGGATAGGAAAGGAAAGGATAGGGAATGGGAATGGGAATGGGAATGGGAATTGGAAGGGAATGAATTGGATTGGAACTGGCACTGAAAATGGGAACAGAACATAACATAACAGAATAGGGAATGGGAATGGGAAGGGATTGGATGGGAACGGAAATGGAAATGGAAATTGGAACAGAACAGAATAGAACAGAACAGAACAGAACAGAACAGAACAGAAGAGGACAGAACAGAACGGAACAGAATCGAATAGAATAGAATCAAATAGAATGAAAGAATGGGAAAGTGAAAGTTAATGGGAACAGAGTAGACTAGACTAGACTAGACTAGACTAGACTAGACTAGAATAGGGAATTGGAATGGGAATGGGAATGGGAATAGAATAGAATATGGAATTGGAATAGAATAGAATAGAGTAGAGTAGAGTAGAGTAGAGTAGAGTAGAGTAGGCTAGGATAGGGAATGGGAATGGGAATGGGAATGGGAATAGAATAGAATAGAATAGAATAGAATAGAATAGAATAGGGAATGGAATGGAATGGAATGGAAATGGAAATGGAAATGGAAATGGGAACGAACAGAACAGAACAGAACATAATAGAATAGGAAATGAAAATGGGAATGGGAATGGGTATGAGAATAGAACAGAACAGAACAGAACAGAATAGAATAGGGAATGGGAATTTTGGAATGAATTGGAATGAAACTGGAAATGGAAATGGAAATGGGAACAGAATAGAATAGAATAGAATAGAATAGAATAGAATAGAATAGAATAGAATAGAATAGAATAGAATAGAATAGAATAGAATAGAATACAATACAATACAATACAATACAATACAATACAATACAATACAATAGAATACAATAAAATAGGGAATGGGAATAGGATAGGATAGGAAAGGATAGGATAGGGAATGGGAATGGGAATGGGAATGGGAATTGGAAGGGAATGAATTGGATTGGAACTGGCACTGAAAATGGGAACAGAACATAACAGAACAGAATAGGGAATGGGAATGGGAAGGGATTGGATGGGAACGGAAATGGAAATGGAAATTGGAACAGAACAGAACAGAACAGAACAGAACAGAAGAGGACAGAACAGAACGGAACAGAATCGAATAGAATAGAATCAAATAGAATGAAAGAATGGGAAAGTGAAAGGTAATGGGAACAGAGTAGACTAGACTAGACTAGACTAGACTAGACTAGACTAGACTAGAATAGGGAATTGGAATGGGAATGGTAATGGGAATAGAATAGAATATGGAATTGGAATAGAATAGAATAGAGTAGAGTAGAGTAGAGTAGAGTAGAGTAGAGTAGAGTAGAGTAGAGTAGGCTAGGCTATAGAATAGAATAGAATAGAATAGAATACAATACAATACAATACAATACAATACAATACAATAAAATACAATAGGGAATCGGAATAGGATAGGATAGGATAGGATAGGAAAGGATAGGATAGGATAGGATAGAATTGGGAATGGGAAGGGAATGAATTGGAAAGGAAATGGAAATGGGAAAAGAACAGAACAGAACAGAAGAGAATAGAATAGAATAGGAAATGGAATGGAAATGGAAATGGAAACGAACAGAACAGAACAGAACAGAACAGAACAGAATACAATAGAATAGGAAATGGGAATGGGAATGGGAATGGAAATGGAAATGGAAATGGAAATGGAAATAGAATAGAATAGAATACAATACAATAAAATACAATAGGGAATAGGATAGGATAGGATAGGATAGGATAGGATAGGATAGGATAGGATAGGATAGGATAGGATAGGATAGGGAAAGGGAATGGGAATGGGAATGGGAATGGGAATTGGAAGGGAATTAATTAGGTTGGAACTGGAATTGGAAATGGGAACAGATTAGAACAGAACAGAACAGAACAGAATATGGAATGTTAATATTAATGGAAATTGAAATGGAAATGCGAACAGAGTACACTAGACTAGACTAGACTAGAATAGGGAATGGGAATGGGAATGGGAATGGGAATGGGAATGGGAATAGAATAGAATAGAATAGAGTAGGGAATGGGAATGGGAATGGGAATGGGAACGGGAAGGGAAGGAAATGGAAATGGGAATAGGATAGGATAGGATAGGATAGGATAGGATAGGATACGATAAGATAGGATAGAATAAAATGGGGTGTGGGAATGGGAATGGGAATAGGATAGGATAGGGAATGGGAATGGGAATGGGAATGGGAATGGGAATGGGAATGTGAATAGGAATAGGATAGAATAGAATAGAATAGAATAGAACAGAACAGAATAGAATAGGAAATGAAAATGGGAATGGGAATGGGAATGGGAATGGCAATAGAATAGAATAGAACAGAACAGAATAGAATAGGGAATGGGAATTTTGGAATGAATTGGAATGAAACTGGAAATGGAAATGGAAATGGAAATGGAAATGGGAATAGAATAGAATAGAATAGAATAGAATAGAATAGAATAGAATAGAATAGAATAGAATGCAATGCAATGCAATACAATACAATACAATACAATACAATACAATAGGGAATGGGAATAGGATAGGATAGGATAGGATAGGATAGGATAGGATAGGATAGGATAGGATAGGATAGGAAAGGATAGGAAAGGATAGGAAAGGATATGAAAGGATAGGGAAAGGGAATGGGAATGGAGATGGGAATGGGAATGGGAATGGGAATAGGATAGGATAGGATAGGAAAGGATAGGATAGGATAGGATAGAATTGGGAATGGCAAGGGAATGAATTGGAATGGAAATGGAAATGGGAACGAACAGAACAGAACAGAACAGAATACAATAGAATAGGAAATGGGAATGGGAATGGAAATGGAAATGGAAATGGAAATAGAATACAATTCAATACAATACAATACAATAAAATACAATAGGGAATAGGATAGGATAGGATAGGATAGGATAGGATAGGATAGGATAGGATAGGATAGGATAGGATAGGATAGGATAGGATAGGATAGGGAAAGGGAATGGGAATGGGAATGGAAATGGGAATTGGAAGGGAATGAATTGGGTTGGAACTGGAATTGGAAATGGGAACAGATTAGAACAGAACAGAACAGAACAGAATATGGAATGTTAATATTAATGGAAATTGAAATGGAAATGCGAATAGAACAGAGTACAGTAGACTAGACTAGACTAGACTAGAATAGAGAATGGGAATGGGAATGGGAATGGGAATAGAGTAGAGTAGGATAGGATAGGATAGGATAGGATAGGATAGGATAGGATAGGATAGGATAGGATAGGGAATGGGAATGGGAATGGGAATGGGAATAGAATAGAATAGAGTAAGGAATGGGAATGGGAATGGGAAGGGAAGGAAATGGAAATGGGGATAGGATAGGATAGGATAGAATAAAATGGGGTGTGGGAATGGGAATGGGAATAGGATAGGATAGGGAATGGGAATGGGAATGGGAATGGGAATGGGAATGGGAATGGGAATGGGAATGGGAATGGGAATGGGAACAGAATAGAACAGAACAGAATACAATACAATACAATACATTACAATACAAGAGGGAATGGGAATAGGATAGGATAGGATAGGATAGGATAGGATAGGATAGGATAGGATAGGATAGGATAGGGAAAGGGAATGGGAATGGGAATGGGAATTGGAACGGAATGAATTGGATTGGAACTGGAACTGGAAATGGGAACAGAATAGAACAGAAAAGAACAGAATAGGGAATGGGAATGGGAAAGGGAATTGGAATGGGAATTGGAAAGGATTGGATTGGATTGGATTGGATTGGAATGGAAATGGAAATGGAAATGGAAATTGGAACAGAATAGAACAGAACAGAACAGAATATGGAATGGGAATGGGAATAGGAATGGAAATGGAAATGCGAAAAGAATAGAGTAGAGTAGAGTAGAATAGAGTAGAGTAGAATCGAATCGAATTGAATCCAATAGAAGAATGGGAAAGTGAAAGGTAATGGGAACAGAGTAGACTAGACTAGACTAGACTAGGGAATGGGAATGGGAATGGGAATGGGAATAGAATACAATAGAACAGAACAGAATAGAATAGGGAATGGGAATTTTGGAAGGGAATGAATTGGAATGAAACTGGAAATGGAAATGGGAACAGAACAGAAGGAAACAGAACACAATACAATACAATACAATACAATACAATACAATACAAAAATTACAATACAATAGGGAATGGGAATAGGATAGGATAGGATAGGATAGGATAGGATAGGATAGGGAATGGGAATGGGAATGGATATGGGAGAGGATAGGATAGGATAGGATAGAATAGAATAGAATAGAAGAATGGGAAAATGAAAGGTAATGGGAATGGGAATGGGAATGGGAATAGAATAGAATAGAATAGAATAGAATAGAATAGAATAGAATAGAATAGGGAATGGGAACGAGAACAGAACAGAACAGAACAGAATAGAATAGAATAGAATAGAATAGAATAGAATAGAATAGAATAGGGAATGGGAATAGAATAGTATACAATAGGAAAGAATAGAATAGAATAGAAAATAAATAATAGAATAGAATAGAATAGAATAGAATAGAATAGAATAGAATAGAATAGAATAGAATAGAACAGGTAATGGGAATAGAATAGTATATAATAGGATAGAATAGAATAGAATAGAATAGAATAGAGTAGAGTAGAGTAGAGTAGAGTAGAATAGAATAGAATAGAATAGAATAGAATAGAATAGAATAGAATAGAATAGAATATAATTCAATACCATACCATACCATACCATACCATACCATACCATACCATACCATACAACAGAACAGAACAGAACAGAACAGAACAGAATAGGGAATGGGAATGGGAATAGAATAGAATAGGTAATGGCAATCGGAATGGGAACGGGAACGGGAATGGGAATGGGAACGGGAAGGGAATGGATTCGAATGGAAATGGAAATGGAAATGGAAATGGAAATGGGAACAGAATAGAAAAGAACAGAACAGAACACAATACAATACAATACAATACAATACGGAATGGGAATAGGATAGGATGGGATGGGATGGGATGGGATGGGATGGGATGGGATGGGATGGGATGGGATAGGATAGGATAGGATAAGATAGGATAGGATAGGATAGGATAGGGAATGGAAATGGGAATGGGAATGGGAACTGGAAGGGAATGGATTGGCAAGAAATGGAAATGGAAACAGAATAGAATAGAATAGAATAGAATAGAATAGAATAGAATAGAATAGAGAATGGCAATGGCAATGGCAATGGCAATGGGAACAGGAACGGGAACGGGAATGGGAACGGGAACGGGAAGGGAATGGATTGGAATGGGAATGGAAATGGAAATGGAAATGGGAATGGAAATGGGAACAGAATAGAAAAGAATAGAACAGAACAGAACAGAATAGAATAGAATAGAATAGAATAGGGAATGGGAAGGGAATGGATTGGCAAGAAATGGAAATGGAAATGGAAACAGAATAGAATAGAATAGAATAGAATAGAATAGAATAGAATAGAATAGAATAGAATAGAATAGAATAGAATAGAGAATGGCAATGGGAATGGGAATGGGAATAGAATAGAATAGGTGATGGCAATGGGAATGGGAGTGGGAACAGGAACGGGAACGGGAATGGGAACGGGAACGGGAAGGGAATGGATTGGAATGGAAATGGAAATGGAAATGGAAATGGAAATGGAAATGGAAATGGAAATGGAAATGGGAACAGAATAGAAGAGAAGAGAAGAGAAGAGAAGAGAAGAGAAGAGAAGAGAAGAGAAGAGAAGAGAAGAGAAGAGAAGAGAATAGGGAATGGCAATGGGAATGGGAATGGGAATAGAATAGAATAGGTGATGGCAATGGGAATGGGAATGGGAACAGGAATGGGAATGGGAATGGGAATGGGAATGGGAATTGGAAGGGACTGGATTGGAATTGGAATGGAACTGGAAATGGAAATTGGAAGAGAACAGGACAGGACAGGACAGGACAAAACAGGACAGGACAGGACAGGGAATGGGAATGGGAATGGGAATGGAAATGGGAACAGAATAGAATAGAATAGAATAGAATAGAATAGAATAGAATAGAATACAATACAATACAATACAATACAATACAATACAATACAATACAATAGGGAATGGGAATAGGATAGGATAGGATAGGATAGGATAGGATAGGATAGGATAGGATAGGATAGGATAGGAAAGGATAGGATAGGATAGGATAGGGAATGGGAATGGGAATGGGAATTGGAAGGGAATGAATTGGATTGGAACTGGCACTGAAAATGGGAACAGAACATAACAGAACAGAATAGGGAATGGGAATGGGAAGGGATTGGATGGGAACGGAAATGGAAATGGAAATTGGAACAGAACAGAATAGAACAGAACAGAACAGAACAGAACAGAAGAGGACAGAACAGAACGGAACAGAATCGAATAGAATAGAATCAAATAGAATGAAAGAATGGGAAAGTGAAAGGTAATGGGAACAGAGTATACTACACTAGACTAGACTAGAATAGAATAGAATAGGGAATTGGAATTGGAATTGGAATTGGAATTGGAATTGGAATGGGAATGGGAATGGGAATAGAATAGAGTAGAGTAGAGTAGAGTAGAGTAGAGTAGAGTAGAGTAGAGTAGAGTAGAGTAGAGTAGGCTAGGATAGGATAGGGAATGGGAATGGGAATGGGAATGGGAATGGGAATGGGAATGGGAATGGGAATGGGAATAGAATAGAATAGAATAGAATAGAATAGAATAGAATAGGGAATGGGAATGGGAATGGGAATGGGAATGGGAATGGGAATGGGAATGGGAATGGGAATGGGAATTGGAAGGGACTGGATTGGAATTGGAATGGAACTGGAAATGGAAATTGGAACAGAACAGGACAGGACAGGACAGGACAAAACAGGACAGGACAGGGAATGGGAATGGGAATGGGAATGGGAATGGAAATGGGAACAGAATAGAATAGAATAGAATAGAATAGAATAGAATAGAATAGAATAGAATACAATACAATACAATACAATACAATACAATACAATACAATACAATACAATAGGGAATGGGAATAGGATAGGATAGGATAGGATAGGATAGGATAGGATAGGATAGGATAGGATAGGATAGGATAGGAAAGGAAAGGATAGGATAGGATAGGATAGGGAATGGGAATGGGAATTGGAAGGGAATGAATTGGATTGGAACTGGCACTGAAAATGGGAACAGAACATAACAGAACAGAATAGGGAATGGGAATGGGAAGGGATTGGATGGGAACGGAAATGGAAATGGAAATTGGAACAGAACAGAATAGAACAGAACAGAACAGAACAGAACAGAAGAGGACAGAACAGAACGGAACAGAATCGAATAGAATAGAATCAAATAGAATGAAAGAATGGGAAAGTGAAAGGTAATGGGAACAGAGTAGACTAGACTAGACTAGACTAGACTAGACTAGACTAGACTAGAATAGGGAATTGGAATGGGAATGGGAATGGGAATAGAACAGAATATGGAATTGGAATAGAATAGAATAGAATAGAATAGAATAGAATAGAGTAGAGTAGAGTAGAGTAGAGTAGAGTAGAGTAGGCTAGGATAGGGAATGGGAATGGGAATGGGAATGGGAATGGGAATGGGAATGAGAATAGAATAGAATAGAATAGAATAGAATAGAATAGAATAGAATAGAATAGAATAGAATAGGGAATGGAATGGAATGGAAATGGAAATGGAAATGGAAATGGAAATGGAAATGGAAATGGAAATGGAAATGGGAACGAACAGAACAGAACAGAATAGAATAGGAAATGAAAATGGGAATGGGAATGGGAATGAGAATAGAACAGAACAGAACAGAATAGAATAGGGAATGGGAATTTTGGAATGAATTGGAATGAAACTGGAAATGGAAATGGGAACAGAATAGAATAGAATAGAATAGAATAGAATAGAATAGAATAGAATAGAATAGAATAGAATAGAATAGAATACAATACAATACAATACAATACAATACAATACAATAGAATACAATAAAATAGGGAATGGGAATAGGATAGGATAGGATAGGAAAGGATAGGATAGGGAATGGGAATGGGAATGGGAATGGGAATTGGAAGGGAATGAATTGGATTGGAACTGGCACTGAAAATGGGAACAGAACATAACAGAACAGAAAAGGGAATGGGAATGGGAAGGGATTGGATGGGAATGGAAATGGAAATTGGAACAGAACAGAATAGAACAGAACAGAACAGAACAGAAGAGGACAAAACAGAACGGAACAGAATCGAATCGAATAGAATCAAATAGAATAAAAGAATGGGAAAGTGAAAGGTAATGGGAACAGAGTAGACTAGACTAGACTAGACTAGAATAGGGAATTGGAATGGGAATGGGAATGGGAATAGAATAGAATATGGAATGGGAATAGAATAGAATAGAATAGAATAGAATAGAATAGAATAGAATAGAATAGAGTAGAGTAGAGTAGAGTAGAGTAGAGTAGAGTAGAGTAGAGTAGAGTAGGCTAGGCTAGGGAATGGGAATGGGAATGGGAATGGGAATGGGAATGGGAATAGAATAGAATAGAATAGAATAGAATAGAATAGAATAGAATAGAATAGGGAATGGAATGGAATGGAATGGAA
This sequence comes from Arizona elegans, assembly GCA_022577455.1. NCBI lineage: Eukaryota > Metazoa > Chordata > Lepidosauria > Squamata > Colubridae > Arizona > Arizona elegans. The sequence continues at coordinate 769,941 of JAKOOJ010000063.1, read as the reverse complement.
ATGGAAATGGAAATGGGAACGAACAGAACAGAACAGAATAGGAAATGAAATTGGGAATGGGAATGGGAATGGGAATGGGAATGGGAATGGGAATGAGAATAGAACAGAACAGAACAGAACAGAATAGAATAGGGAATGGGAATGTTGGAATGAATTGGAATGAAACTGGAAATGGAAATGGGAATAGAATAGAATAGAATAGAATAGAATAGAATAGAATAGAATACAATACAATACAATACAATACAATACAATACAATACAATACAATACAATACTATAAAATACAATAAAATACAATAGGGAATGGGAATGGGAATGGGAATAGGATAGGATAGGATAGGATAGGATAGGATAGGATAGGATAGGATAGGATAGGATAGGGAATGGGAATGGGAATGGGAATTGGAAGGGAATGAATTGGATTGGAACTGGCACTTAAAATGGGAACAGAACATAACAGAACAGAATAGGGAATGGGAATGGGAAGGGATTGGATGGGAACGGAAATGGAAATGGAAATTGGAACAGAACAGAATAGAACAGAACAGAACAGAACAGAAGAGGACAGAACAGAACGGAACAGAATCAAATAGAATAGAATCAAATAGAATGAAAGAATGGGAAAGTGAAAGGTAATGGGAAAAGAGTAGACTAGACTAGACTAGACTAGACTAGACTAGACTAGACTAGAATAGACTAGAATAGGGAATTGGAATGGGAATGGGAATGGGAATAGAATAGAATATGGAATTGGAATAGAATAGAATAGAATAGAGTAGAGTAGAGTAGAGTAGAGTAGAGTAGAGTAGAGTAGAGTAGGCTAGGATAGGGAATGGGAATGGGAATGGGAATGGGAATGGGAATGGGAATGAGAATAGAATAGAATAGAATAGAATAGAATAGGGAATGGAATGGAATGGAATGGAAATGGAAATGGAAATGGAAATGGAAATGGAAATGGGAACGAACAGAACAGAACAGAACAGAATAGAATAGGAAATGAAAATGGGAATGGGAATGGGAATGAGAATAGAACAGAACAGAACAGAATAGAATAGGGAATGGGAATTTTGGAATGAATTGGAATGAAACTGGAAATGGAAATGGGAACAGAACAGAATAGAATAGAATAGAATAGAATACAATACAATACAATAGAATACAATAAAATAGGGAATGGGAATAGGATAGGATAGGATAGGAAAGGATAGGATAGGGAATGGGAATGGGAATGGGAATGGGAATTGGAAGGGAATGAATTGGATTGGAACTGGCACTGAAAATGGGAACAGAACATAACAGAACAGAATAGGGAATGGGAATGGGAAGGGATTGGATGGGAATGGAAATGGAAATGGAAATTGGAACAGAACAGAATAGAACAGAACAGAACAGAACAGAACAGAACAGAACAGAAGAGGACAGAACAGAACGGAACAGAATCGAATAGAATAGAATCAAATAGAATAAAAGAATGGGAAAGTGAAAGGTAATGGGAACAGAGTAGACTAGACTAGACTAGACTAGAATAGGGAATTGGAATGGGAATGGGAATGGGAATAGAATAGAATATGGAATGGGAATAGAATAGAATAGAATAGAATAGAATAGAATAGAATAGAGTAGAGTAGAGTAGAGTAGAGTAGAGTAGAGTAGAGTAGAGTAGAGTAGAGTAGAGTAGAGTAGGCTAGGCTAGGGAATGGGAATGGGAATGGGAATGGGAATGGGAATGGGAATGGGAATAGAAGAGAAGAGAAGAGAAGAGAAGAGAAGAGAAGAGAAGAGAAGAGAAGAGAAGAGAAGAGAAGAGAAGAGAAGAGAAGAGAATAGAATAGAATAGAATAGAATAGGGAATGGAATGGAATGGAATGGAATGGAAATGGAAATGGAAATGGAAATGGAAATGGAAATGGAAATGGAAATGGGAACGAACAGAACAGAACAGAATAGGAAATGAAAATGGGAATGGGAATGGGAATGGGAATGAGAATAGAACAGAACAGAACAGAATAGAATAGGGAATGGGAATTTTGGAATGAATTGGAATGAAACTGGAAATGGAAATGGGAACAGAATAGAATAGAATAGAATAGAATAGAATAGAATAGAATACAATACAATACAATACAATACAATACAATACAATACAATACAATACAATACAATACAATACAATAAAATACAATAGGGAATGGGAATAGGATAGGATAGGATAGGATAGGATAGGATAGGATAGGATAGGATAGGATAGGATAGGAAAGGAAAGGATAGGATAGGGAATGGGAATGGGAATGGGAATGGGAATTGGAAGGGAATGAATTGGATTGGAACTGGCACTGAAAATGGGAACAGAACATAACATAACAGAATAGGGAATGGGAATGGGAAGGGATTGGATGGGAACGGAAATGGAAATGGAAATTGGAACAGAACAGAATAGAACAGAACAGAACAGAACAGAACAGAACAGGACAGAACAGAACGGAACAGAATCAAATAGAATAGAATCAAATAGAATGAAAGAATGGGAAAGTGAAAGTTAATGGGAACACAGTAGACTAGACTAGACTAGACTAGACTAGACTAGACTAGAATAGGGAATTGGAATGGGAATGGGAATGGGAATAGAATAGAATATGGAATTGGAATAGAATAGAATAGAGTAGAGTAGAGTAGAGTAGAGTAGAGTAGAGTAGAGTAGGCTAGGATAGGGAATGGGAATGGGAATGGGAATGGGAATGGGAATGGGAATGGGAATGGGAATGGGAATAGAATAGAATAGAATAGAATAGAATAGAATAGAATAGGGAATGGAATGGAATGGAATGGAAATGGAAATGGAAATGGAAATGGGAACGAACAGAACAGAACAGAACATAATAGAATAGGAAATGAAAATGGGAATGGGAATGGGTATGAGAATAGAACAGAACAGAACAGAACAGAATAGAATAGGGAATGGGAATTTTGGAATGAATTGGAATGAAACTGGAAATGGAAATGGAAATGGGAACAGAATAGAATAGAATAGAATAGAATAGAATAGAATAGAATAGAATAGAATAGAATAGAATAGAATACAATACAATACAATACAATACAATACAATACAATAGAATACAATAAAATAGGGAATGGGAATAGGATAGGATAGGAAAGGATAGGATAGGGAATGGGAATGGGAATGGGAATGGGAATTGGAAGGGAATGAATTGGATTGGAACTGGCACTGAAAATGGGAACAGAACATAACAGAACAGAATAGGGAATGGGAATGGGAAGGGATTGGATGGGAACGGAAATGGAAATGGAAATTGGAACAGAACAGAACAGAACAGAACAGAACAGAAGAGGACAGAACAGAACGGAACAGAATCGAATAGAATAGAATCAAATAGAATGAAAGAATGGGAAAGTGAAAGGTAATGGGAACAGAGTAGACTAGACTAGACTAGACTAGACTAGACTAGACTAGAATAGGGAATTGGAATGGGAATGGTAATGGGAATAGAATAGAATATGGAATTGGAATAGAATAGAATAGAGTAGAGTAGAGTAGAGTAGAGTAGAGTAGAGTAGAGTAGAGTAGAGTAGAGTAGGCTAGGCTATAGAATAGAATAGAATAGAATAGAATAGAATACAATACAATACAATACAATACAATACAATACAATAAAATACAATAGGGAATGGGAATAGGATAGGATAGGATAGGATAGGAAAGGATAGGATAGGATAGGATAGAATTGGGAATGGGAAGGGAATGAATTGGAAAGGAAATGGAAATGGGAAAAGAACAGAACAGAACAGAAGAGAATAGAATAGAATAGGAAATGGAATGGAAATGGAAATGGAAACGAACAGAACAGAACAGAACAGAACAGAACAGAACAGAATACAATAGAATAGGAAATGGGAATGGGAATGGGAATGGAAATGGAAATGGAAATGGAAATGGAAATAGAATAGAATACAATACAATACAATAAAATACAATAGGGAATAGGATAGGATAGGATAGGATAGGATAGGATAGGATAGGATAGGATAGGATAGGATAGGGAAAGGGAATGGGAATGGGAATGGGAATGGGAATTGGAAGGGAATTAATTAGGTTGGAACTGGAATTGGAAATGGGAACAGATTAGAACAGAACAGAACAGAACAGAATATGGAATGTTAATATTAATGGAAATTGAAATGGAAATGCGAACAGAGTACACTAGACTAGACTAGACTAGAATAGGGAATGGGAATGGGAATGGGAATGGGAATGGGAATGGGAATAGAATAGAATAGAATAGAGTAGGGAATGGGAATGGGAATGGGAATGAGAACGGGAAGGGAAGGAAATGGAAATGGGAATAGGATAGGATAGGATAGGATAGGATAGGATAGGATACGATAAGATAGGATAGAATAAAATGGGGTGTGGGAATGGGAATGGGAATAGGATAGGATAGGGAATGGGAATGGGAATGGGAATGGGAATGGGAATGGGAATGTGAATAGGAATAGGATAGAATAGAATAGAATAGAATAGAACAGAACAGAATAGAATAGGAAATGAAAATGGGAATGGGAATGGGAATGGCAATAGAATAGAATAGAACAGAACAGAATAGAATAGGGAATGGGAATTTTGGAATGAATTGGAATGAAACTGGAAATGGAAATGGAAATGGAAATGGGAATAGAATAGAATAGAATAGAATAGAATAGAATAGAATAGAATAGAATAGAATAGAATAGAATAGAATAGAATGCAATGCAATGCAATACAATACAATACAATACAATACAATACAATACAATAGGGAATGGGAATAGGATAGGATAGGATAGGATAGGATAGGATAGGATAGGATAGGATAGGATAGGATAGGATAGGAAAGGATAGGAAAGGATAGGAAAGGATATGAAAGGATAGGGAAAGGGAATGGGAATGGAGATGGGAATGGGAATGGGAATGGGAATAGGATAGGATAGGATAGGAAAGGATAGGATAGGATAGGATAGAATTGGGAATGGCAAGGGAATGAATTGGAATGGAAATGGAAATGGGAACGAACAGAACAGAACAGAACAGAATACAATAGAATAGGAAATGGGAATGGGAATGGAAATGGAAATGGAAATGGAAATAGAATACAATTCAATACAATACAATACAATAAAATACAATAGGGAATAGGATAGGATAGGATAGGATAGGATAGGATAGGATAGGATAGGATAGGATAGGATAGGATAGGATAGGGAAAGGGAATGGGAATGGGAATGGAAATGGGAATTGGAAGGGAATGAATTGGGTTGGAACTGGAATTGGAAATGGGAACAGATTAGAACAGAACAGAACAGAACAGAATATGGAATGTTAATATTAATGGAAATTGAAATGGAAATGCGAATAGAACAGAGTACACTAGACTAGACTAGACTAGAATAGAATAGGGAATGGGAATGGGAATGGGAATGGGAATAGAGTAGAGTAGGATAGGATAGGATAGGATAGGATAGGATAGGGAATGGGAATGGGAATGGGAATGGGAATGGGAATGGGAATGGGAATGGGAACGGGAAGGGAAGGAAATGGAAATGGAAATGGAAATGGGAATAGGATAGGATAGGATAGGATAGGATAGGATAGGATAGGATAGGATAGGATAGAATAAAATGGGGTGTGGGAATGGAAATGGGAATAGGATAGGATAGGATAGGATAGGATAGGATAGGATAGGATAGGATAGAATAAAATGGGGTGTGGGAATGGGAATGGGAATAGGATAGGATAGGGAATGGGAATGGGAATGGGAATGGGAATGAGAATGGGAATGGGAATGGGAATGGGAATGGGAATGGGAATGGGAATAGGATAGAATAGAATAGAATAGAATAGAATAGAATAGAATAGAATAGAATAGAACAGAACAGAATAGAATAGGAAATGAAAATGGGAATGGGAATGGGAATGGCAATAGAATAGAATAGAACAGAACAGAATAGAATAGGGAATGGGAATTTTGGAATGAATTGGAATGAAACTGGAAATGGAAATGCAAATGGGAATAGAATAGAATAGAATAGAATAGAATAGAATAGAATAGAATAGAATAGAATAGAATAGAATAGAATAGAATAGAATGCAATACAATACAATAGAATACAATACAATAGGGAATGGGAATGGGAATAGAATAGGAAAGGATAGGATAGGATAGGATAGGATAGGATAGGATAGGATAGGATAGGATAGGGAATGCGAATGGGAATGGGAATGGGAATGGGAATTGGAAGGGAATGAATTGGATTGGAACTGGAATTGGAAATGAGAATAGAACAGAGTACACTAGACTAGACAAGACTAGACTAGACTAGGGAATGGGAATGGGAATGGGAATGGGAATGGGAATGGGAATGGGAATGGGAATGGGAATAGAATACAATACAATACAATACAATACAATACAATACAATAGGGAATAGGATAAGATAGGATAGGATAGGATAGGATAGGATAGGATAGGATAGGATAGGGAATGGGAAGGGAATGAATTGGAATGGAAATGGAAATGGAAATGGGAAAAGAACAGAACAGAACAGAATAGAATAGAATAGGGAATGGAATGGAAATGGAAATGGGAACGAACAGAACAGAACAGAACAGAATAGAATAGAATAGGCAATGAAAATTGGAATGGAAATGGAAATGGAAATGGAAATGGAAATGGAAATACAATACAATACAATACAATACAATACAATACAATACAATACAATAGGGGATACGATAGGATAGGATAGGATAGGATAGGATAGGATAGGATAGGATAGGATAGGATAGGGAATGGGAATGGGAATGGGAATTGGAAGGGAATGAATTGGATTAGAACTGGAATTGGAAATGGGAACAGAATAGAACAGAATAGAACAGAACAGAACAGAATATGGAATGGGAATGGGAATGGGAATTGAAATGGAATGGAATGGAAATGCGAATAGAACAGAGTACACTAGACTAGACAAGACTAGACTAGACTAGGGAATGGGAATGGGAATGGGAATGGGAATAGAGTAGGATAGGATAGGATAGGATAGGATAGGATAGGATAGGATAGGATAGGGAAAGGGAATGGGAATGGGCATGGGAATTGGAATGGGAATTGGAAGGGATTGGATTGGAATGGAACTGGAACTGGAAATTGGAACAGAATAGAATAGAACAGAACAGAATAGGGAATGAGAATGGGAATGGGAATGGGAATGGGAATGGGAATGGGAATGGGAATTGGAAGGGATTGGATTGGAATGGAACTGGAAATGGAAATTGGAACAGAATAGAATAGAATAGAACAGAACAGAATATGGAATGGGAATGGGAATGGAATGGAAATGGAAATGCGAATATGGAAATGCGAATAGAATAGGGAATGGGAATGGGAATGGGAATGGGAATGGGAATGCAATAGGATAGGATAGGATAGGATAGGATAGGATAGGATAGGATAGAATAGGGAATTGAAATGGAAATGGGAATGGGAATGGGAATGGGAATGGGAATGGGAATGGAAACGGGAAGGGAATGGATTGGAATGGAAATGGGAATGGGAATGGGAATGGGAATGGGAATGGGAATAGAATACAATAGAACAGAACAGAATAGAATAGGGAATGGGAATTTTGGAAGGGAATGAATTGGAATGAAACTGGAAATGGAAATGGGAACAGAACAGAACAGAACAGAGCAGAATACAATACAATACAATACAATACAATACAATACAATACAATACAATACAATACAATACAATACAATACAATACAATACATTAGGGAATGGGAATAGGATAGGATAGGATAGGATAGGATAGGATAGGATAGGATAGGGAAAGGGAAAGGGAATGGATTGGAATGGAAATGGGAATGGGAATGGGAATGGGAAGGGAATGAATTGGATTGGAACTGGAATTGGAAATGGGAACAGAACAGAACAGAATATGGAATGTTAATGTTAATGGGAATTGAAATGGAAATGCGAATAGAACAGAGTACACTAGACTAGACTAGCCTAGAATAGAATAGGGAATGGGAATGGGAATGGGAATAGAGTAGAGTAGGATAGGATAGGATAGGATAGGATAGGGAATGGGAATGGGAATGGCAATGGGAATAGAATAGAATAGAATAGGGAATGGGAATGGGAATGGGAATGGGAACGGGAAGGGAAGGAAATGGAAATGGAAATGGGAATAGGATAGGATAGGATAGGATAGGATAGGATAGGATAGGATAGGATAGGATAGAATAAATTGGGGAGTGGGAATGGGATTGGGAATAGGATAGGATAGGATAGGGAATGGGAATGGGAATGGGAATGGGAATGGGAATAGGAATAGGATAGAATAGAATAGAATAGAATAGAATAGAATAGAATAGAATAGAATAGGGAATGGAATGGAAATGGAAATGGGAACGAACAGAACAGAACAGAATACAATAGGAAATGAAAATGGGAATGGGAATGGGAATGGGAATGGCAATAGAATAGAATAGAACAGAACAGAATAGAATAGGGAATGGGAATTTTGGAATGAATTGGAATGAAACTGGAAATGGAAATGGGAATAGAATAGAATCGAATCGAATCGAATCGAATCGAATAGAATAGAATAGAATAGAATAGAATAGGAAATGAAAATTGGAATGGAAATGGAAATGGAAATGGAAATGGAAATGGAAATACAATACAATACAATACAATACAATACAATACAATACAATACAATACAATACAATACAATACAATACAATACAATACAATACAATAGGGGATAGGATAGGATAGGATAGGATAGGATAGGATAGGATAGGATAGGATAGGATAGGATAGGATAGGATAGGATAGGATAGGATAGGATAGGATAGGACAGGGAATGGGAATGGGAATGGGAATTGGAAGGGAATGAATTGGATTAGAACTGGAATTGGAAATGGGAACAGAATAGAACAGAATAGAACAGAACAGAACAGAATATGGAATGGGAATGGGAATGGGAATTGAAATGGAATGGAATGGAAATGCGAATAGAACAGAGTACACTAGACTAGACAAGACTAGACTAGACTAGGGAATGGGAATGGGAATGGGAATGGGAATGGGAATAGAGTAGGATAGGATAGGATAGGATAGGATAGGATAGGATAGGATAGGATAGGGAAAGGGAATGGGAATGGGCATGGGAATTGGAATGGGAATTGGAATGGATTGGATTGGAATGGAACTGGAACTGGAAATTGGAACAGAATAGAATAGAACAGAACAGAATAGGGAATGAGAATGGGAATGGGAATGGGAATGGGAATGGGAATTGGAAGGGATTGGATTGGAATGGAACTGGAAATGGAAATTGGAACAGAATAGAATAGAATAGAACAGAACAGAATATGGAATGGGAATGGGAATGGAATGGAAATGGAAATGCGAATATGGAAATGCGAATAGAATAGGGAATGGGAATGGGAATGGGAATGCAATAGGATAGGATAGGATAGGATAGGATAGGATAGGATAGGATAGGATAGGATAGAATAAAATGGGGTGTGGGAATGGGAATGGGAATAGGATAGGATAGGGAATGGGAATGGGAATGGGAATGGGAATGAGAATGGGAATGGGAATGGGAATGGGAATGGGAATGGGAATGGGAATAGGATAGAATAGAATAGAATAGAATAGAATAGAATAGAATAGAATAGAATAGAATAGAATAGAATAGAATAGAATAGAATAGAACAGAACAGAATAGAATAGGAAATGAAAATGGGAATGGGAATGGGAATGGGAATAGAATAGAATAGAACAGAACAGAATAGAATAGGGAATGGGAATTTTGGAATGAATTGGAATGAAACTGGAAATGGAAATGCAAATGGGAATAGAATAGAATAGAATAGAATAGAATAGAATAGAATAGAATAGAATAGAATAGAATAGAATAGAATGCAATACAATACAATAGAATACAATACAATAGGGAATGGGAATGGGAATAGAATAGGAAAGGATAGGATAGGATAGGATAGGATAGGATAGGATAGGATAGGATAGGATAGGATAGGGAATGCGAATGGGAATGGGAATGGGAATGGGAATTGGAAGGGAATGAATTGGATTGGAACTGGAATTGGAAATGAGAATAGAACAGAGTACACTAGACTAGACAAGACTAGACTAGACTAGGGAATGGGAATGGGAATGGGAATGGGAATGGGAATGGGAATGGGAATGGGAATGGGAATAGAATACAATACAATACAATACAATACAATACAATACAATAGGGAATAGGATAAGATAGGATAGGATAGGATAGGATAGGATAGGATAGGATAGGATAGGGAATGGGAAGGGAATGAATTGGAATGGAAATGGAAATGGAAATGGGAAAAGAACAGAACAGAACAGAATAGAATAGAATAGGGAATGGAATGGAAATGGAAATGGGAACGAACAGAACAGAACAGAACAGAATAGAATAGAATAGGCAATGAAAATTGGAATGGAAATGGAAATGGAAATGGAAATGGAAATGGAAATACAATACAATACAATACAATACAATACAATACAATACAATACAATAGGGGATACGATAGGATAGGATAGGATAGGATAGGATAGGATAGGATAGGATAGGATAGGATAGGATAGGGAATGGGAATGGGAATGGGAATTGGAAGGGAATGAATTGGATTAGAACTGGAATTGGAAATGGGAACAGAATAGAACAGAATAGAACAGAACAGAACAGAATATGGAATGGGAATGGGAATGGGAATTGAAATGGAATGGAATGGAAATGCGAATAGAACAGAGTACACTAGACTAGACAAGACTAGACTAGACTAGGGAATGGGAATGGGAATGGGAATGGGAATAGAGTAGGATAGGATAGGATAGGATAGGATAGGATAGGATAGGATAGGATAGGGAAAGGGAATGGGAATGGGCATGGGAATTGGAATGGGAATTGGAAGGGATTGGATTGGAATGGAACTGGAACTGGAAATTGGAACAGAATAGAATAGAACAGAACAGAATAGGGAATGAGAATGGGAATGGGAATGGGAATGGGAATGGGAATGGGAATTGGAAGGGATTGGATTGGAATGGAACTGGAAATGGAAATTGGAACAGAATAGAATAGAATAGAACAGAACAGAATATGGAATGGGAATGGGAATGGAATGGAAATGGAAATGCGAATATGGAAATGCGAATAGAATAGGGAATGGGAATGGGAATGGGAATGGGAATGCAATAGGATAGGATAGGATAGGATAGGATAGGATAGGATAGGATAGGATAGGATAGAATAGGGAATTGAAATGGAAATGGGAATGGGAATGGGAATGGGAATGGGAATGGGAATGGAAACGGGAAGGGAATGGATTGGAATGGAAATGGGAATGGGAATGGGAATGGGAATGGGAATGGGAATAGAATACAATAGAACAGAACAGAATAGAATAGGGAATGGGAATTTTGGAAGGGAATGAATTGGAATGAAACTGGAAATGGAAATGGGAACAGAACAGAACAGAACAGAGCAGAATACAATACAATACAATACAATACAATACAATACAATACAATACAATACAATACAATACAATACAATACATTAGGGAATGGGAATAGGATAGGATAGGATAGGATAGGATAGGATAGGATAGGATAGGATAGGATAGGATAGGGAAAGGGAAAGGGAATGGATTGGAATGGAAATGGGAATGGGAATGGGAATGGGAAGGGAATGAATTGGATTGGAACTGGAATTGGAAATGGGAACAGAACAGAACAGAATATGGAATGTTAATGTTAATGGGAATTGAAATGGAAATGCGAATAGAACAGAGTACACTAGACTAGACTAGCCTAGAATAGAATAGGGAATGGGAATGGGAATGGGAATAGAGTAGAGTAGGATAGGATAGGATAGGATAGGATAGGGAATGGGAATGGGAATGGGAATGGGAACGGGAAGGGAAGGAAATGGAAATGGAAATGGGAATAGGATAGGATAGGATAGGATAGGATAGGATAGGATAGGATAGGATAGGATAGAATAAATTGGGGAGTGGGAATGGGATTGGGAATAGGATAGGATAGGATAGGGAATGGGAATGGGAATGGGAATGGGAATGGGAATAGGAATAGGATAGAATAGAATAGAATAGAATAGAATAGAATAGAATAGGGAATGGAATGGAAATGGAAATGGGAACGAACAGAACAGAACAGAATACAATAGGAAATGAAAATGGGAATGGGAATGGGAATGGGAATGGCAATAGAATAGAATAGAACAGAACAGAATAGAATAGGGAATGGGAATTTTGGAATGAATTGGAATGAAACTGGAAATGGAAATGGGAATAGAATAGAATAGAATCGAATCGAATCGAATAGAATAGAATAGAATAGAATAGAATAGAATAGGAAATGAAAATTGGAATGGAAATGGAAATGGAAATGGAAATGGAAATGGAAATACAATACAATACAATACAATACAATACAATACAATACAATACAATACAATACAATACAATAGGGGATAGGATAGGATAGGATAGGATAGGATAGGATAGGATAGGATAGGATAGGATAGGATAGGATAGGATAGGATAGGACAGGGAATGGGAATGGGAATGGGAATTGGAAGGGAATGAATTGGATTAGAACTGGAATTGGAAATGGGAACAGAATAGAACAGAATAGAACAGAACAGAACAGAATATGGAATGGGAATGGGAATGGGAATTGAAATGGAATGGAATGGAAATGCGAATAGAACAGAGTACACTAGACTAGACAAGACTAGACTAGACTAGGGAATGGGAATGGGAATGGGAATGGGAATGGGAATAGAGTAGGATAGGATAGGATAGGATAGGATAGGATAGGATAGGATAGGATAGGGAAAGGGAATGGGAATGGGCATGGGAATTGGAATGGGAATTGGAATGGATTGGATTGGAATGGAACTGGAACTGGAAATTGGAACAGAATAGAATAGAACAGAACAGAATAGGGAATGAGAATGGGAATGGGAATGGGAATGGGAATGGGAATGGGAATGGGAATTGGAAGGGATTGGATTGGAATGGAACTGGAAATGGAAATTGGAACAGAATAGAATAGAATAGAACAGAACAGAATATGGAATGGGAATGGGAATGGAATGGAAATGGAAATGCGAATATGGAAATGCGAATAGAATAGGGAATGGGAATGGGAATGGGAATGCAATAGGATAGGATAGGATAGGATAGGATAGGATAGGATAGGATAGGATAGGATAGGATAGAATAGGGAATTGAAATGGAAATGGGAATGGGAATGGGAATGGGAATGGGAATGGAAACGGGAAGGGAATGGATTGGAATGGAAATGGGAATGGGAATGGGAATGGGAATGGGAATGGGAATGGGAATAGAATACAATAGAACAGAACAGAATAGAATAGGGAATGGGAATTTTGGAAGGGAATGAATTGGAATGAAACTGGAAATGGAAATGGGAACAGAACAGAACAGAACAGAGCAGAATACAATACAATACAATACAACACAACACAACACAACACAACACAACACAACACAATACAATACAATACAATACAATACAATACAATACAATACATTAGGGAATGGGAATAGGATAGGATAGGATAGGATAGGATAGGATAGGATAGGATAGGATAGGATAGGATAGGGAAAGGGAAAGGGAATGGGAATGGGAATGGGAATTGGAAGGGAATGAATTGGATTGGAACTGGAACTGGAACTGGAACTGGAAATGGGAACAGAATAGAACAGAACAGAACAGAAAAGAAGAGGGAATGGGAATGGGAATGGGAATGGGAATGGAAATGCGAATAGAATAGAGTAGAGTAGAGTAGAGTAGAATCGAATTGAATCGAATCGAATCGAATTGAATAGAAGAATGGGAAAGTGAAAGGTAATGGGAACAGAGTAGACTAGACTAGACTAGACTAGACTAGACTAGAATAGAATAGAAAATTGGAATGGGAATGGGAATAGAATATGAATGGGAGTGGAAAAAATGGATAGATTATGTGCAGAGCAAATATCAAACTAGGAAGTATCAGACAGCTTTTAATTGAAAGTATTATATAAAGATAGAAATAGAAATATTTGAATTTTGTGAAGATGAAAAAATATATTGGGGGTGGAGGGATTCAAGTTTTATAAAAAGGGGATTTTGATTTGGATTATATTCTGTGGAAGTCCGGGGGGAGGGGTGAGTTGGGGGGGTTGGGGAGGGTTGGGGGGGTTGGGGAGGGTTAGAGAGGTTAGGGAGTTTAGGGAGGGATGGGGTGGGAAAAGGGGAGAAAATGTAATTGTAAAACTTTCCCCCCCTCAAAAAAAAGAACAGAGTAGAATAGGATACGATACGATACGATACGATAGAATAGGGAATGGGAATGGGAATGGGAATGGGAATGGGAATGGGAATGGGATAGGATAGGATAGAATAGAATAGAATAGAATAGAATAGAATAGAATAGAAGAATGGGAAAGTGAAAGGTAATGGGAACACCTTGGGAATGGGAATGGGAATGGGAATGGGAATAGAATAGAATAGAATAGAATAGAGTAGAGTAGAATAGAATAGAATAGAATAGAATAGAATAGAGAATGGGAATAGAATAGTATACAATAGGATAGGATAGAATAGAATAGAATAGAACAGAACAGAATAGAATAGAATAGAATAGAATAGAATAGAATAGAATAGGGAATGGGAATAGAATAGTATACAATAGGATAGAATAGAATAGAATGGTCGTTGCTTACCTGAACGACCCTTTTATCCTCGCTGTGAAGACACTCCTCAGACTGGGTAACGATCACTCTCATTTGCATGGCTGAGTGTCAATCAAATCCCTCTGGAGCTGGATCCTCCTCACTTCCTGTTCCTTCCTCAGACTTTTCACGAAGACAACTCGGTCCAAGAGCAGTAGAACTGACATGTAGAAACTCCGGCAGATAGTCACACAGGAAGCAGACAGCTACAGAGGGAAAGAAAGCAGACCTCCACCAAGGCCAGACGCGGCGAAGATCTGGGAGGGACGGAGTGTCTTCACAGCGAGGATAAAAGGGTCGTTCAGGTAAGCAACGACCATTTTCCTCCTTGCTGTTCAGACACTCCTCAGACTGGGACATACCCAAGTTGAAGGAGAAAAAAGGGAGGGAACTAAGCCAAAGACTGGCCTCGTGGAGAAATTACAGACTGTAATACTCTTCTGCCAAAGGCAGCATCTGCAGAGGCAAACTTATCTAGCCTATAGTGACTCACAAAAGAAGAAAGGGAAGACCATGTGGCTGCCCGGCAAATATCATCTACTGAAGCCTGGGTAGCCCAAGCCGCTGAAGTTGCGGCGCTACGGGTAGAATGGGGCACTATACCACCCGGGACAGGAGCCTCCCTCAATTCATATGCCTTGGATATACAAGCTTTGAGCCACCTGCCTACAGTAGAGGAAGACACCTTCTGACCCAAGGAAGAGGGGAGAAAAGACACCAACAGTGCCTCAGTCCTGCGAAATGAAGCGGTCCTTTTAAGATATCGGCGCAATGCCCTTCTCACATCTAAAGTGTGCCAGCGCCTCTCAGCAGGATGACGAGGGTTCGGGCAGAAATTAGGCAATACGAGTTCTTGGGCCCGATGAAAACGAGTGTTCACTTTGGGAACAAAGGCTGGGTCCAAGCGTAAAACAACCCGGTCAGGATAGAAGACGCAGAGATCATTCCTCATTGACAAAGCTGCAATTTCGGATACTCTGCGAGCCGAGGTAATTGCCAACAAAAAGGCCATCTTTAAGGTCAAGTAACGAAGACTGGACGAAGCAATGGGTTCGAACGGTGGAGCCGTCAAGGCCTGCAACACCAAGGTAAGGTCCCAAGTGGGGTAGCGGTGAACCTGCGGCGGTCGTAAGTTGGAAACCCCTTGTAGAAAGGAACGAATCCTGGGATCCTGAGACAAAGGGACTCGAGCCTCCCCTGACAAAACAGTGGCCAGAGCAGCCATCTGTCGGCGTAGGGTCGCAGTAGCCAAACCTTTGGAGAATCCCGCATGCAGGAAACGCAGAATGTCCGGAACAGACACAGTTGTGGGGTCAACATGATGATCTCCGCACCATCTGGTGAAGGCAGCCCACGAGGCATTATAAATACGAGTTGTCAATGGTCTTCGAGCTGCCTGAATAATGGAAATGACGTCATCAGACAAATTGTCCTTGAAGAGCTTTATGCGCTCAAATGCCACACGGCTAATCGAAGCCATTCTGGTTCCGGATGACGGACGGCTCCTTGAGTCAGTACAACCTTGTTGGGTGGAATCCTCCATGGTGGTTCGACCGATAAGTTCTTGAGGTCGGCAAACCACTCCCGACGAGGCCAATACGGCGCTATCAGCAGAAGATTCGCCCGTTCCTGAATGACCTTCCGAACGACTTTGGAGATGACAGGAAGGGGGGGGGGGAAGCGTAAAGAAGGCCCCGGGGCCACTGGCTTCGAAGAGCGTCCAGACCCTCCGCTGTTGGAGACGGGTAGCGGGAAAAGAATCTCGGCAATTGGGTGTTCTGAGCCGTCGCAAACAGGTCCACTAGGGGCCGACCGAACCTCGTGGATAGGTCCTGGAACAGGCCGGGGTCCAACCTCCACTCGGTGTGATCTATTTGGTCTCTGCTGAGCCAATCTGCTTCTCGATTCAAAGTCCCCGAAATGTGTTCGGCTTTTATCGACGAGAGGTGGAGTTCCGCCCATGACAGAAGACGCTCCGCCTCCTGCATTAGTGTCCAGGAGCGGGTCCCCCCGTTTGTTGATGTGGGCCTTGGTGGCCACATTGTCCATTAAAATTAGAAGGTCCTGGTGATACACAAGGTGTTTGAAGTGCAGCAGAGCGAGTTGGACCGCCCTGAGCTCGAGCCAATTTATATTGTGTAGTAGTTCCGTTGACGACCAGGCACCTTGAGCTAACTGACGGTCGAGGTGAGGCCCCCATCCTCGCAAACTTGCGTCCGTGGTCAACACTATCCGAGCTGGTTCCAGGAAGGGGGAACCCTTGTTGAGAGCCGGAGACAGCCACCACCTCAGGGAAAGGCGAACTGGAGCTGGAACCGTTACCTTGAGAAGAGACTCCGCTCGACCTTGTCTTTGGTAAGGGAGCAGGAACCACTGAAGGCGACGAAGATGGAAATGCGCCCACGGAACAATGTCTATGCATGAGATTAATTTCCCCAGAAGCTGGGAAAGAGACAGTAAGGTCACAGTCCTGTGAAGTAAGACTAGAGACACCAGTTTCCAAATGCTGACTTGTCTGTCGGGAGATAGGAAGACCACACACAGTCTCGAATCTATCGTTGCTCCGAAATGTAGAATGCGAGATGTGAGAGTCAGATGGCTTTTGGCAAAGTTCAAAGTGAACCCGTGGTCTTGAAGGGTTTGAATTACCAGCTCCCGGTCCTGGATCGCCCGCTCGGGAGAAGACGACAGGATCAAAATGTCGTCGAGGTAGCATGCCAGACGAACGGGAACCTCCCTGAGCGACGCCGCCACCGCCGCCAGCAACTTTGTAAAGGTCCTCGGAGCGGACGAAAGGCCGCATGGCATGGCCCGATATTGAAAATGGTGGTCTCCAAAGGCAAACCTGAGGTACTTTCGGTGCGACTGGTGAATGGGGACGTGCAGATACGCTTCCTTTAGATCTACAGATTGCATCAGATCCCCCCTCCGAATGCAGCCAAGCAGAGACTTGAGGGAATGCATTTTGAACCGACGGTATAAGATGTGTTGATTGAGATGTCGAAGATTCAAAATGCCTCTCCAATCTCCCGAGGATTTCGGTACCAGGAATAGTGTCGAATAAAAGCCGGTTTTGCGTTGATTCGATGGAACCTGTTCTATGGCCTGGATTTGCAACAGATGGTGGATTTCGAGCGACAGAAGAGATCGCTTTTCCGGCTGGAGTGTCCAAGGGCAGTGAACATAAAAGTCCTGTGGCATGGTGGTGAATTCCAAACGTAACCCTTCGGTGACAGTTTGAACAATCCAGGCATCCGAGGTGGTAGCTGGCCACAGGTGAGAGAAGGCCTGGAGCTTGCCACCGATCGGGACCAGGGGCGGTGAGTCACTTACCGCGCCTGGAAAAACGGCCCGCCGACTGCTTGAAAGGTCGCCTGAAGTTGGATTGTCGGCGACCACGGTCACGAAAGGGCGCCCTATCAGAAGCAGGCTGGTACTGGAACTGCGAAGATCTGTAATAAGTGGCGCCCCCGGCGCCGTGCTCCTGACGAAAGGGCTGTTGAGTATAAGGAACATAGCACCTGTCCTGACGGCGGAAAGACGTGGGCAACACTTTTTTCTTATCCCTATTCTCGACCAGCACAGAGTCCAGGGATGAGCCAAATAAAGCGGGGCCCTTGTAAGGGGCAGCAGTCAAGCGCCACTTGGACTTGGCGTCAGCTCTCCAGTTACGGAGCCACAAGAGACGTCTTGAAGATACTGTCGAAGCTAAGGCCCGGGAAGCGAACTTAGCCGCGTCCAAGGATGCGTCAGCTGAATATTCAGCAGCTGCGACCAGTTTGGCCAGGTCCTGTTGTAAACGTGCGTCTTCCGGAGGAAGTCTGTCCTTCAATTGACGCAACCACACCAGCGATGCCCGATTACAAAGTGATGAGGAGGTTGCAGCACGAATGGCCCAAGCCGCCGCTTGGTACGTCTTACGAAAACCCATTTCGGCTCGTTTGTCCTCGAACTTGAGGCCATCCCCAGCCTCACCTACCAAGATGGAGGACGATGTGAGACTCACCACCGGATCATCAATTGTAGGCAACTGCAGGAGAGCATCCAGCGCAGGAGCCGAGGCATAGAGCTTTCGATCAAAGGAATTCGGACCGACAACGAGGCGGGGCGGTCCCAAGGCTTTTGAACGACCTGGCAGAAAAGGTCAGGACAGGGAACAAAGTCCTCATCAGGTTGAGGTAGATTGAACAAATTACTATTAGGGCCAGATGGAGCAGAAGAAGAAGAACCCTGAAGAGGCGTGGTATCCATATTAGTGGCAGCTTTCGCTTTGCGTAGCAGAGAGCGAAACAAAGAAGGCTTAAATAGTCCCGGGAAGGCCGGCTTGTCCTGGATCTCATCCTCATCCTCTGACATCTCAAAATCATCCATGAAATCTTCCTCCTGGGCTGATTCAGGTACAAGACTACAGGGAGCGGATTGCTGTTGTTGTTGTGCACCAGGAGGATGCATGGAAAAGGCAGAAGTAGTAGGGCATATTGGAGTAGGGAAAGTACCAGTGGACTGTTGCAACCCCATTTGATACATGTGGGACATGGCCTGAGTAAAAAAGGACTGAAAATCCACAGGCTGAGGAAACACAGGGCCTGCCTCAGGGCGGAGCCCAGCTGCAGTGGGTGTAAACGTAGCTTCAGGAGCTGACCTAGAAGCTTGAGAAAAATGGCTAGCAAAACTAGATGAACGGGATCTAGCACTAGCACCTGACTGAATAGTCGCAGCAAGTGGAACCTCCTGAGAAGTTGATGGGCCTTCCTCTCTCAGGCCACTGGCCAAACAACTTGCGTTATGAGAGGCCGAGGGCTCACAGGTCACCTCATGGCTCAAGCCTTCAGAAATAGGTCCTTGACAAGGGTCATGAACTTGTTGCCTAGCCCTAGCAAACTGCTTTTCTAATGCCTTATGCCTCCTTTGGGCATCTTTATCTATTTTGGCAGTTTTGGAGGACTTCGCCTGTCTGGACTTCTTAGACTTCTTCCCCCTGAGCTGTTTAGGGGAAGGTACTGGAGAGGGAGAGGGACTCCTGTCCAAATCAGAAGAAAGAGCAACTGCCTCCTTGTCCTCCATGATCAACAATCCCAATAAAGTATTATTTAATTGTTAATAAATTGTAGATAGACACTTATCAATTCTATATATATAATTGAATATTAGTAATATGAAGTTTAATATAAATATACCATATTTTCCGGCGTATAAGACGACTGGGCGTATAAGACGACCCCCAACTTTTCCTGTTAAAATATAGGGTTTGGGCTATATTCGCCATATAAGACTACCCCTCTTCCAACACACACCAAATAAAAATTAAAAAACATCAACTGCCTCAACACAATGTAAAAGCAGCTGTGCTAGACCCAAAATGGCCCCTGCAACTAGCAGGAACCTCACACAGCCACAAAAAGCCCAAAAAACAACTTTCACACTTTACACACACACACACAACACAACACAACACAACTGGCTCATCCACAATGTAAAAGCAGCTGTGCTAGACCCAAAATGGCCCCTGCAACAAGCAGGAACCTCACACAGCCACAAAAAGCGCAAAAAACAACTTTCACACTTTACACACACACAACACAACACAACACAACTGGCTCATCCACAATGTAAAAGCAGCTGTGCTAGACCCAAAATGGCCCCTGCAACAAGCAGGAACCTCACACAGCCACAAAAAGCGCAAAAAACAACTTTCACACTTTACACACACACAACACAACACAACACAACACAACACAACTGGCTCATCCACAATGTAAAAGCAGCTGTGCTAGACCCAAAATGGCCCCTGCAACAAGCAGGAACCTCACACAGCCACAAAAAGCCCAAAAAAATCAACCTTCACACTTTACACACACAAAATTCCACATACAGCTTTGTGAGATTTTGTGTGTTTGTGTAGTTAGAGTGAAACACTACAGAAACACACCACATCTCAGAAAGCTGCACAAATATTATTTTATTTTTATTTTTATATGAAAACTAAATTTAAAACTTCCTAAACTTTAAATGGCTAGGTCTAAAAAAGAACAACTAAAAAACCCCCAATTAACTATTTTTTTAAAGCTCCCAAAGGGGAAAAAAACTTACCCAATAGAACAGGGGTCTCCAACCTTGGCAACTTTAAGACTTGTAGACTTCAACTCCCAGAATTCCTCAGCCAGCTTTGTTTTTACTGCCTGAGGAATTCTGGGAGTTGAAGTCCACAACTCCTGCCTGCATGATTGCAGGCAGAGAGTGGCTTGCTGATGGAATGGATTCAGGCAAGCGAAGCAAGGCAAGCGTTGCGATTACCAGCTAAGGTAAGCAAGCTGGAGGGGGGAAATTTTTTCTTTTTACAGGGCTCTGGGCTCTGGCGATCCCAGCTGAGTTGCCTGATTAGCAGGCAACGCAGCTGGGATCGTCAGAGCTTGGATCGATGGCTCTGGCGATCCCAGCTGCGATGCCCGATTGGCAGGCAACTCAGCTGGGATCGTCAGAGCTTGCAGATTCACGTAAAAGGAAAAAAGTTTTTTCCTTTAACATGGCTCTGGCATCCCAGCTGAGTTGCCTGATTAGCAGGCAAAGCTGGGATCGTCAGAGCTTCGATCGCCAGAGCCATTTAAGGCTCGTTAGAGTCTTTTGGGCTGGTCTGCCTGGTTACAGGAGAACAACACCCGGCGTATAAGACGACCCCCGACTTTTGAGATGATTTTCATGTGTTAAAAAGTCGTCTTATACGCCGGAAAATACGGTATCTATCTATCTATCTATCTATCTATCTATCTATCTATCTATCTATCCATCTATATATATATTTAATAAATCAAAATAACTATTTACAGGAAAACTGAGCTATCAAATATAACGAGGCAACGGCCTTTTCTTTCTTTCTTTTTTCTTTTTTCTTTTTTTAAAATAATAAATGTAAATAAATTTAAACAATATGTACTTCCCTGGGACTTTCAGGCACTCCTCTGCAGGCAGTTGGAAATTGCAGGTATGATCAGGACAGCGTCCATACCTGCCGGCAACCCAGCGACCCTGGAAACCAAAGCCCAGGTCGCTGTGCCCACGGAGCAGCCAAAAACAGCGGCGATGGTCAGGGCCCAAAATGGCGGCCCGCGAGGTGATTTCCAACAAGTCCTAAGCCAGGCGAAACAAAGCGCCTACGGCCGGACTGAAGCTGCAGCTGAAAAGGGGCAGTCACTATCTCCCAAAACGGCTAATGAGTATGCCAGCCGGCAGGGACTCAAGCCGATAACACAGATGGTCACTAAACCAATCCACAGCCTCGCACAGTGACTGGCAACAAAATGGCGGCAATGGCGGCAAACGGCGCCAACGATAGCTTAGAATTAAACTGCCAGCCAAGCCAAGCCGCTAGTGGTGGCCGAAGCTCCGAACCACCGATATGCGCTTTAAACCTCACCAGGTGAAGGCAGTCGAAGCGCAGCACTTTGAAATAGTAAACAAAGGATACTTAGCCAAAATACTAAGGGAAAGGTAAAAATAAGAAACAATTTTAAACTTGAAAAACAGACACTCGATGCTCTTGCAATGGCTGAGTGAAAAAGTCTGAGGAAGGAACAGGAAGTGAGGAGGATCCAGCTCCAGAGGGATTTGATTGACACTCAGCCATGCAAATGAGAGTGATCGTTACCCAGTCTGAGGAGTGTCTGAACAGCGAGGAGGAAAATAGAGTAGAGTAGAATAGAATAGAATAGAATAGAATAGAATACAATAGAATACAATACAATACAATACAATACAATACAATACAATACAATACAATAGAACAGAACAGAACAGAACAGAACAGAATAGGGAATGGGAATGGGAATGGGAATGGGAATGGGAATGGGAATAGAATAGAATAGAATAGAATAGAATAGAATAGAATAGAATAGAATAGAATAGAACAGAACAGAATAGAATAGGGAATGGGAATTTTGGAAGGGAATGAATTGGAATGAAACTGGAAATGGAAATGGAAATGGGAACAGAACAGAACAGAACAGAACACAATACAATACAATACAATACAATACAATAATTACAATACAATAGGGAATGGGAATGGGAATGGGAATGGGAATAGGATAGGAAAGGATAGGACAGGATAGGATAGGCTAGGATAGGGAAACGAAATGGGAATGGGAATTGGAAGGGAATGAATTGGATTGGAAATGGAAATGGAAATGGGAACAGAATAGAACAGAACAGAATAGGGAATGGCAATGGGAATGGGAATGGGAAGGGAATGGATTGGCAAGAAATGGAAATGGAAATGGAAACAGAATAGAATAGAATAGAACAGAACAGAACAGAACAGAACAGAACAGAACAGAACAGAATAGAATAGAGAATGGCAATGGCAATGGGAATGGGAAAAGAATAGAATAGGTAATGGCAATGGGAATGGGAATGGGAATGGGAACAGGAACGGGAACGGGAATGGGAACGGGAACGGGAACGGGAAGGGAATGGATTGGAATGGAAATGGAAATGGAAATGGAAATGGAAATGGGAACAGAATAGAAAAGAACAGAACAGAACAGAATAGAATAGAATAGAATAGAATAGAATAGAATAGAATAGAATAGAATAGAATAGAATAGAATAGGGAATGGGAATGGGAATGGGAATGGGAATTGGAAGGGATTGGATTGGAATTGGAATGGAACTGGAAATGGAAATTGGAACAGAACAGGACAGAACAGGACAAAACAGGACAGGACAGGGAATGGGAATGGGAATGGGAATGGGAATAGAATAGAATAGGGAATGGGAATGGGAATGGGAATGGGAATTTGAATGGAATGGAATGGAATGCAATGGAATGGAATGGAAATGGAAATGGAAATGGGAACAGAACAGAATAGAATAGAATAGAATAGAATAGAATAGAATAGAATAGAATAGATTAGGAAATGAAAATGGGAATGGGAATGGGAATGGGAATGGGAATAGAATACAATAGAACAGAACAGAATAGAATAGGGAATGGGAATTTTGGAAGGGAATGAATTGGAATGAAACTGGAAATGGAAATGGGAACAGAACAGAACACAATACAATACAATACAATACAATACAATACAATACAATACAATACAATAGGAAATCGGAATAGGATAGGATAGGATAGGATAGGATAGGATAGGATAGGATAGGATAGGATAGGATAGGGAAAGGGAAAGGGAATGGGAATGGAAATGGAAATGGGAACAGAACAGAACAGAACAGAACAGGGAATGGGAATGGGAATGGGAATAGAATAGAATAGAATAGAATAGAATAGAATAGAATAGAATAGAATAGAATAGAATAGAATAGAATAGGTAATGGCAATGGGAATGGGAACGGGAACGGGAATGGGAAGGGAATGGATTGGAATGGAAATGGAAATGGGAATGGGAACAGAATAGAAAAGAATAGAACAGAAAGAAAAGAACACAATACAATACAATACAATACAATACAATACAATACAATACAATACAATACAATACAATACGGAATGGGAATGGGATGGGATGGGATGGGATGGGATGGGATGGGATGGGATGGGATGGGATGGGATGGGATGGGATGGGATGGGATAGGATAGGATAGAATAGGGAATGGAAATGGAAATGGGAATGGGAATGGGAATTGGAAGTAAATGGATTGGCAAGAAATGGAAAGGGAAATGGAAATGGAAATGGAAATGGAAACAGAATAGAATAGAATAGAGAATGGGAATGGGAATGGGAATGGGAATGGGAATGGGAATAGAATAGAACAGAATAGAATAGAATAGAATATTATAGAATAGAATAGGGAATGGGAATGGGAATGGGAATGGGAATGGGAATAGAATAGAATAGAATAGAATAGAATAGAATAGAATAGAATAGAATAGGGAATGGGAATGGGAATGGGAATGGGAATGGAATGGAATGGAATGGAATGGAACAAAATGGAAATGGGAACAGAACAGAACAGAACGGAACAGAACAGAACAGAATAGAATAGAATACATTAGGAAATGAAAATGGGAATGGGAATGGGAATGGGAATAGAATACAATAGAACAGAACAGAATAGAATAGGGAATGGGAATTTTGGAAGGGAATGAATTGGAATGAAACTGGAAATGGAAATGGGAACAGAACAGAACAGAACAGAATACAATGCAATGCAATACAATACAATACAATACAATACAATAATTACAATACAATAGGAAATGGGAATAGGATAGGATAGGATAGGATAGGATAGGATAGGATAGGATAGGATAGGAAAAGGGAATGGGAATGGGAATGGAAATTGGAAGGAAATGAATTGGATTGGAACTGGAACTGGAAATTGGGAATTGGAAGGGATTGGATCAGAATGGAAATGGGAATGGGAATGGGAATGGGAATGGAAATGGAAATGGAAATGGGAACAGAACAGAACAGAACAGAGAATGGGAATGGGAATGGGAATGGGAATAGAATAGAATAGAATAGAATAGAATAGAATAGGTAATGGCAACGGGAATGGGAACGGGAACGGGAATGGGAACGGAAACGGGAAGGGAATGGATTGGAATGGAAATGGGAATGGGAATGGGAATAGAATAGAATAGGTAATGGCAATGGGAATGGGAACGGGAATGGGAACGGGAAGCGAATGGATTGGAATGGAATGGAAATGGAAATGGAAATGGGAACAGAATAGAAAAGAATAGAACAGAATAGAATAAAATAGAATAGGCAATGGCAATGGGAATGGGAATGGGAACGGGAACGGGAACTGGAACGGGAAGGGAATGGATTGGAATGGAAATGGAAATGGAAATGGGAATGGGAACAGAATAGAAAAGAATAGAACAGAACAGAAAAGAACACAATACAATACAATACAATACAATACAATACAATACAATACAATACGGAATGGGAATGGGATGGGATGGGATGGGATGGGATGGGATGGGATGGGATAGGATAGGATGGGATAGGATAGGATAGGATAGGATAGAATAGGGAATGGAAATGGAAATGGGAATGGGAATGGGGATGGGAATTGGATGTAAATGGATTGGCAAGAAATGGAAATGGAAATGGAAATAGAATAGAATAGAATAGAATAGAATAGAATAGAATAGAGAATAGAGAATGGGAATGGGAATGGGAATGGGAATGGGAATAGAATAGAATAGAATAGAATAGAATAGAATAGAATAGAATAGAATAGGTAATGGCAATGGGAATGGGAACGGGAACGGGAATGGGAACGGGAACGGGAAGGGAATGGATTGGAATGGAAATGGAAATGGGAATGGGAATGGGAACAGAATAGAAAAGAAAAGAATAGAACAGAACACAACACAACACAACACAACACAACACAATACAATACCATACGGAATGGGAATAGGATAGGATAGGATAGGATAGGATAGGATGGGATGGGATGGGATGGGATGGGATGGGATAGGATAGAATAGGGAATGGAAATGTGAATGGGAATGTGAATGTGAATGTGAATGTGAATGTGAATGTGAATGTGAATGTGAAAAGAATAGAATAGAATAGAATAGAATAGAATAGAATAGGGAATGGGAATGGGAATGGGAATGGGAATGGGAATAGAATAGAATAGAATAGGGAATGGCAAAGGGAATGGGAATGAGAATGGGAACGGGAACGGGAATAGGAATGGGAACGCGAACGGGAAGGGAATGGATTGAAATGGAAATGGAAATGGAAATGGGAACAGAATAGAAAAGAATAGAACAGAACAGAACACAATACAATACAATACAATACAATACAATACAATACAATACAATACAATACGGAATGGGAATGGGATGGGATGGGATGGGATGGGATGGGATGGGATGGGATGGGATGGGATGGGATGGGATGGGATAGGATAGGATAGAATAGGGAATGGAAATGGAAATGGGAATGGGGATGGGAATTGGATGTAAATGGATTGGCAAGAAATGGAAATGGAAATGGAAACAGAATAGAATTGAATAGAATAGAATAGAATAGAATATTATAAAATAGAATAGGGAATGGGAATGGGAATGGTAATGGGAATGGTAATGGGAATAGAATAGAATAGAATAGAATAGAATAGAATAGGGAATGGGAATGGGAATGGGAATGGGAATGGGAACAGAATACAATAGAACAGAACAGAATAGAATAGGGAATGGGAATTTTGGAAGGGAATGAATTGGAATGAAACTGGAAATGGAAATGGGAACAGAACAGAACAGAACAGAACAGAACACAATACAATACAATACAATACAATACGGAATGGGAATGGGATGGGATGGGATGGGATGGGATGGGATGGGATGGGATAGGATAGGATAGGATAGGGAAAGGGAAAGGGAATGGGAATGGGAATTGAAAGGAAATGAATTCGATTGGAACTGGAACTGGAAATGGGAACAGAATAGAACAGAAAAGAACAGAATAGGGAATGGGAATGGGAAAGGGAATGAATTGGATTGGAAATGGAAATGGAAATGGGAACAGAATAGAACAGAACAGAATAGGGAATGGCAATGGGAATGGGAATGGGAAGGGAATGGATTGGCAAGAAATGGAAATGGAAATGGAAACAGAATAGAATAGAATAGAATAGAATAGAATAGAATAGAATAGAACAGAACAGAACAGAACAGAACAGAACAGAATAGAATAGAATAGAATAGAGAATGGCAATGGCAATGGGAATGGGAAAAGAATAGAATAGGTAATGGCAATGGGAATGGGAATGGGAATGGGAACAGGAACGGGAATGGGAACGGGAACGGGAACGGGAAGGGAATGGATTGGAATGGAAATGGAAATGGAAATGGAAATGGGAACAGAATAGAAAAGAACAGAATAGAATAGAATAGAATAGGGAATGGGAATGGGAATGGGAATTGGAAGGGATTGGATTGGAATTGGAATGGAACTGGAAATGGAAATTGGAACAGAACAGGACAGGACAGGACAGGACAAAACAGGACAGGACAGGGAATGGGAATGGGAATGGGAATACAATAGAATAGGGAATGGGAATGGGAATGGGAATGGGAATTTGAATGGAATGGAATGGAATGCAATGGAATGGAAGGGAAATGGAAATGGAAATGGGAACAGAACAGAACAGAACAGAACAGAATAGAATAGAATAGAATAGATTAGGAAATGAAAATGGGAATGGGAATGGGAATGGGAATGGGAATGGGAATGGGAATAGAATACAATAGAACAGAACAGAATAGAATAGGGAATGGGAATTTTGGAAGGGAATGAATTGGAATGAAACTGGAAATGGAAATGGGAACAGAACAGAACACAATACAATACAATACAATACAATACAATACAATACAATAGGAAATCGGAATAGGATAGGATAGGATAGGATAGGATAGGATAGGATAGGATAGGATAGGATAGGATAGGATAGGGAAAGGGAAAGGGAATGGGAATGGGAATGGAAATTGGAACAGAATAGAACCGAACAGAACAGAATTGGGAATGGGAATGGGAATGGGAATTGGAAGGGATTGGATTAGAATGGAAATGGGAATGGGAATGGAAATGGAAATGGGAACAGAACAGAACAGAACAGAACAGGGAATGGGAATGGGAATGGGAATGGGAATGGGAATAGAATAGAATAGAATAGAATAGAATAGAATAGAATAGAATAGAATAGAATAGAATAGGTAATGGCAATGGGAATGGGAACGGGAATGGGAAGGGAATGGATTGGAATGGAAATGGAAATGGAAATGGGAATGGGAACAGAATAGAAAAGAATAGAACAGAAAAGAAAAGAACACAATACAATACAATACAATACAATACAATACAATACAATAAAATAAAAAACAATATGGAATGGGAATGGGAAGGGATGGGATGGGATGGGATGGGATGGGATGGGATGGGATAGGATAGAATAGGGAATGGAAATGGAAATGGAAATGGGAATGGGAATGGGAATTGGAAGTAAATGGATTGGCAAGAAATGGAAATGGAAATGGAAATGGAAATGGAAACAGAATAGAATAGAATAGAATAGAGAATGGGAATGGGAATGGGAATGGGAATAGAATAGAACAGAATAGAATAGAATATTATAGAATAGAATAGGGAATGGGAATGGGAATGGGAATGGGAATAGAATAGAATAGAATAGAATAGAATAGAATAGGGAATGGGAATGGGAATGGAATGGAATGGAATGGAACGAAATGGAAATCGGAACAGAACAGAACAGAACGGAACAGAACAGAACAGAATAGAATAGTATACATTAGGAAATGAAAATGGGAATGGGAATGGGAATGGGAATAGAATACAATAGAACAGAACAGAATAGAATAGAATAGGGAATGGGAATTTTGGAAGGGAATGAATTGGAATGAAACTGGAAATGGAAATGGGAACAGAACAGAACAGAACAGAATACAATGCAATGCAATGCATTACAATACAATACAATACAATACAATACAATACAATACAATACAATAATTACAATACAATAGGAAATGGGAATGGGAATGGGATAGGATAGGATAGGATAGGATAGGATAGGATAGGATAGGGAAAGGGAATGGGAATGGGAATGGGAATGGGAATGGAAATTGGAAGGAAATGAATTGGATTGGAACTGGAACTGGAAATTGGGAATTGGAAGGTATTGGATCAGAATGGAAATGGGAATGGGAATGGGAATGGGAATGGGAATGGAAATGGAAATGGGAACAGAACAGAACAGAACAGAGAATGGGAATGGGAATGGGAATGGGAATGGGAATAGAATAGAATAGAATAGAATAGAATAGAATAGAATAGAATAGGTAATGGCAACGGGAATGGGAACGGGAACGGGAATGGGAACGGAAACGGGAAGGGAATGGATTGGAATGGAAATGGGAATGGGAATGGGAATGGGAATAGAATAGAATAGAATACGTAATGGCAATGGGAATGGGAATGGGAACGGGAATGGGAACGGGAAGCGAATGGATTGGAATGGAATGGAAATGGAAATGGAAATGGGAACAGAATAGAAAAGAATAGAACAGAATAGAATAAAATAGAATAGGCAATGGCAATGGGAATGGGAATGGGAATGGGAATGGGAACGGGAACGGGAACGGGAACGGGAAGGGAATGGATTGGAATGGAAATGGAAATGGGAATGGGAATGGGAACAGAATAGAAAAGAATAGAACAGAACAGAAAAGAACACAATACAATACAATACGGAATGGGAATGGGAATGGGATGGGATGGGATGGGATGGGATGGGATGGGATGGGATGGGATGGGATGGGATGGGATGGGATGGGATGGGATGGGATAGGATAGGATAGGATAGAATAGGGAATGGAAATGGAAATGGGAATGGGGATGGGAATTGGATGTAAATGGATTGGCAAGAAATGGAAATGGAAATGGAAACAGAATAGAATAGAATAGAATAGAATAGAATAGAATAGAATAGAATAGAATAGAATAGAGAATGGGAATGGGAATGGGAATGGGAATAGAATAGAATAGAATAGAATAGAATAGAATAGAATAGGGAATGGGAATGGGAATGGGAATGGGAATAGAATGGAATGGAATGGAATGGAACGAAATGGAAATGGGAACAGAACAGAACAGAACGGAACAGAACAGAACAGAACAGAATAGAATAGAATAGATTAGGAAATGAAAATGGGAATGGGAATGGGAATGGGAATGGGAATAGAATACAATAGAACAGAACAGAATAGAATAGAATAGGGAATGGGAATGGGAATGGGAATGGGAATGGGAATGGGAATAGAATAGAACAGAATAGAATAGAATAGAATATTATAGAATAGAATAGGGAATGGGAATGGGAATGGGAATGGGAATGGGAATAGAATAGAATAGAATAGAATAGAATAGAATAGAATAGAATAGAATAGGGAATGGGAATGGGAATGGGAATGGGAATGGAATGGAATGGAATGGAATGGAACAAAATGGAAATGGGAACAGAACAGAACAGAACGGAACAGAACAGAACAGAATAGAATAGAATACATTAGGAAATGAAAATGGGAATGGGAATGGGAATGGGAATAGAATACAATAGAACAGAACAGAATAGAATAGGGAATGGGAATTTTGGAAGGGAATGAATTGGAATGAAACTGGAAATGGAAATGGGAACAGAACAGAACAGAACAGAATACAATGCAATGCAATACAATACAATACAATACAATACAATAATTACAATACAATAGGAAATGGGAATAGGATAGGATAGGATAGGATAGGATAGGATAGGATAGGATAGGATAGGATAGGAAAAGGGAATGGGAATGGGAATGGAAATTGGAAGGAAATGAATTGGATTGGAACTGGAACTGGAAATTGGGAATTGGAAGGGATTGGATCAGAATGGAAATGGGAATGGGAATGGGAATGGGAATGGAAATGGAAATGGAAATGGGAACAGAACAGAACAGAACAGAGAATGGGAATGGGAATGGGAATGGGAATAGAATAGAATAGAATAGAATAGAATAGAATAGGTAATGGCAACGGGAATGGGAACGGGAACGGGAATGGGAACGGAAACGGGAAGGGAATGGATTGGAATGGAAATGGGAATGGGAATGGGAATAGAATAGAATAGGTAATGGCAATGGGAATGGGAACGGGAATGGGAACGGGAAGCGAATGGATTGGAATGGAATGGAAATGGAAATGGAAATGGGAACAGAATAGAAAAGAATAGAACAGAATAGAATAAAATAGAATAGGCAATGGCAATGGGAATGGGAATGGGAACGGGAACGGGAACTGGAACGGGAAGGGAATGGATTGGAATGGAAATGGAAATGGAAATGGGAATGGGAACAGAATAGAAAAGAATAGAACAGAACAGAAAAGAACACAATACAATACAATACAATACAATACAATACAATACAATACAATACAATACAATACGGAATGGGAATGGGATGGGATGGGATGGGATGGGATGGGATGGGATGGGATAGGATAGGATGGGATAGGATAGGATAGGATAGGATAGAATAGGGAATGGAAATGGAAATGGGAATGGGAATGGGGATGGGAATTGGATGTAAATGGATTGGCAAGAAATGGAAATGGAAATGGAAATAGAATAGAATAGAATAGAATAGAATAGAATAGAATAGAGAATAGAGAATGGGAATGGGAATGGGAATGGGAATGGGAATAGAATAGAATAGAATAGAATAGAATAGAATAGAATAGGTAATGGCAATGGGAATGGGAACGGGAACGGGAATGGGAACGGGAACGGGAAGGGAATGGATTGGAATGGAAATGGAAATGGGAATGGGAATGGGAACAGAATAGAAAAGAAAAGAATAGAACAGAACACAACACAACACAACACAACACAACACAATACAATACCATACGGAATGGGAATAGGATAGGATAGGATAGGATAGGATAGGATGGGATGGGATGGGATGGGATGGGATGGGATAGGATAGAATAGGGAATGGAAATGTGAATGGGAATGTGAATGTGAATGTGAATGTGAATGTGAATGTGAATGTGAATGTGAAAAGAATAGAATAGAATAGAATAGAATAGAATAGAATAGAATAGAATAGGGAATGGGAATGGGAATGGGAATGGGAATGGGAATAGAATAGAATAGAATAGGGAATGGCAAAGGGAATGGGAATGAGAATGGGAACGGGAACGGGAATAGGAATGGGAACGCGAACGGGAAGGGAATGGATTGAAATGGAAATGGAAATGGAAATGGGAACAGAATAGAAAAGAATAGAACAGAACAGAACACAATACAATACAATACAATACAATACAATACAATACAATACAATACAATACGGAATGGGAATGGGATGGGATGGGATGGGATGGGATGGGATGGGATGGGATGGGATGGGATGGGATGGGATGGGATGGGATAGGATAGGATAGAATAGGGAATGGAAATGGAAATGGGAATGGGGATGGGAATTGGATGTAAATGGATTGGCAAGAAATGGAAATGGAAATGGAAACAGAATAGAATTGAATAGAATAGAATAGAATAGAATATTATAAAATAGAATAGGGAATGGGAATGGGAATGGTAATGGGAATGGTAATGGGAATAGAATAGAATAGAATAGAATAGAATAGAATAGGGAATGGGAATGGGAATGGGAATGGGAATGGGAACAGAATACAATAGAACAGAACAGAATAGAATAGGGAATGGGAATTTTGGAAGGGAATGAATTGGAATGAAACTGGAAATGGAAATGGGAACAGAACAGAACAGAACAGAACAGAACACAATACAATACAATACAATACAATACGGAATGGGAATGGGATGGGATGGGATGGGATGGGATGGGATGGGATGGGATAGGATAGGATAGGATAGGGAAAGGGAAAGGGAATGGGAATGGGAATTGAAAGGAAATGAATTCGATTGGAACTGGAACTGGAAATGGGAACAGAATAGAACAGAAAAGAACAGAATAGGGAATGGGAATGGGAAAGGGAATGAATTGGATTGGAAATGGAAATGGAAATGGGAACAGAATAGAACAGAACAGAATAGGGAATGGCAATGGGAATGGGAATGGGAAGGGAATGGATTGGCAAGAAATGGAAATGGAAATGGAAACAGAATAGAATAGAATAGAATAGAATAGAATAGAATAGAATAGAACAGAACAGAACAGAACAGAACAGAACAGAATAGAATAGAATAGAATAGAGAATGGCAATGGCAATGGGAATGGGAAAAGAATAGAATAGGTAATGGCAATGGGAATGGGAATGGGAATGGGAACAGGAACGGGAATGGGAACGGGAACGGGAACGGGAAGGGAATGGATTGGAATGGAAATGGAAATGGAAATGGAAATGGGAACAGAATAGAAAAGAACAGAATAGAATAGAATAGAATAGGGAATGGGAATGGGAATGGGAATTGGAAGGGATTGGATTGGAATTGGAATGGAACTGGAAATGGAAATTGGAACAGAACAGGACAGGACAGGACAGGACAAAACAGGACAGGACAGGGAATGGGAATGGGAATGGGAATACAATAGAATAGGGAATGGGAATGGGAATGGGAATTTGAATGGAATGGAATGGAATGCAATGGAATGGAAGGGAAATGGAAATGGAAATGGGAACAGAACAGAACAGAACAGAACAGAATAGAATAGAATAGAATAGATTAGGAAATGAAAATGGGAATGGGAATGGGAATGGGAATGGGAATGGGAATGGGAATAGAATACAATAGAACAGAACAGAATAGAATAGGGAATGGGAATTTTGGAAGGGAATGAATTGGAATGAAACTGGAAATGGAAATGGGAACAGAACAGAACACAATACAATACAATACAATACAATACAATACAATACAATACAATAGGAAATCGGAATAGGATAGGATAGGATAGGATAGGATAGGATAGGATAGGATAGGATAGGATAGGATAGGGAAAGGGAAAGGGAATGGGAATGGGAATGGGAATGGAAATTGGAACAGAATAGAACCGAACAGAACAGAATTGGGAATGGGAATGGGAATGGGAATTGGAAGGGATTGGATTAGAATGGAAATGGGAATGGGAATGGAAATGGAAATGGGAACAGAACAGAACAGAACAGAACAGGGAATGGGAATGGGAATGGGAATAGAATAGAATAGAATAGAATAGAATAGAATAGAATAGAATAGAATAGAATAGAATAGAATAGGTAATGGCAATGGGAATGGGAACGGGAATGGGAAGGGAATGGATTGGAATGGAAATGGAAATGGAAATGGGAATGGGAACAGAATAGAAAAGAATAGAACAGAAAAGAAAAGAACACAATACAATACAATACAATACAATACAATACAATACAATAAAATAAAAAACAATATGGAATGGGAATGGGAAGGGATGGGATGGGATGGGATGGGATGGGATGGGATGGGATAGGATAGAATAGGGAATGGAAATGGAAATGGAAATGGGAATGGGAATGGGAATTGGAAGTAAATGGATTGGCAAGAAATGGAAATGGAAATGGAAATGGAAATGGAAACAGAATAGAATAGAATAGAATAGAGAATGGGAATGGGAATGGGAATGGGAATAGAATAGAACAGAATAGAATAGAATATTATAGAATAGAATAGGGAATGGGAATGGGAATGGGAATGGGAATAGAATAGAATAGAATAGAATAGAATAGAATAGGGAATGGGAATGGGAATGGAATGGAATGGAATGGAACGAAATGGAAATCGGAACAGAACAGAACAGAACGGAACAGAACAGAACAGAATAGAATAGTATACATTAGGAAATGAAAATGGGAATGGGAATGGGAATGGGAATAGAATACAATAGAACAGAACAGAATAGAATAGAATAGGGAATGGGAATTTTGGAAGGGAATGAATTGGAATGAAACTGGAAATGGAAATGGGAACAGAACAGAACAGAACAGAATACAATGCAATGCAATGCATTACAATACAATACAATACAATACAATACAATACAATAATTACAATACAATAGGAAATGGGAATGGGATAGGATAGGATAGGATAGGATAGGATAGGATAGGATAGGATAGGGAAAGGGAATGGGAATGGGAATGGGAATGGGAATGGAAATTGGAAGGAAATGAATTGGATTGGAACTGGAACTGGAAATTGGGAATTGGAAGGTATTGGATCAGAATGGAAATGGGAATGGGAATGGGAATGGGAATGGGAATGGAAATGGAAATGGGAACAGAACAGAACAGAACAGAGAATGGGAATGGGAATGGGAATGGGAATGGGAATAGAATAGAATAGAATAGAATAGAATAGAATAGAATAGAATAGAATAGGTAAT
This sequence comes from Arizona elegans, assembly GCA_022577455.1. Lineage (NCBI taxonomy): Eukaryota > Metazoa > Chordata > Lepidosauria > Squamata > Colubridae > Arizona > Arizona elegans. The sequence continues at coordinate 734,109 of JAKOOJ010000063.1, read as the reverse complement.
GGCAACGGGAATGGGAACGGGAACGGGAATGGGAACGGAAACGGGAAGGGAATGGATTGGAATGGAAATGGGAATGGGAATGGGAATGGGAATAGAATAGAATAGAATACGTAATGGCAATGGGAATGGGAATGGGAACGGGAATGGGAACGGGAAGCGAATGGATTGGAATGGAATGGAAATGGAAATGGAAATGGGAACAGAATAGAAAAGAATAGAACAGAATAGAATAAAATAGAATAGGCAATGGCAATGGGAATGGGAATGGGAATGGGAATGGGAACGGGAACGGGAACGGGAACGGGAAGGGAATGGATTGGAATGGAAATGGAAATGGGAATGGGAATGGGAACAGAATAGAAAAGAATAGAACAGAACAGAAAAGAACACAATACAATACAATACGGAATGGGAATGGGAATGGGATGGGATGGGATGGGATGGGATGGGATGGGATGGGATGGGATGGGATGGGATGGGATGGGATGGGATAGGATAGGATAGGATAGAATAGGGAATGGAAATGGAAATGGGAATGGGGATGGGAATTGGATGTAAATGGATTGGCAAGAAATGGAAATGGAAATGGAAACAGAATAGAATAGAATAGAATAGAATAGAATAGAATAGAATAGAATAGAGAATGGGAATGGGAATGGGAATAGAATAGAATAGAATAGAATAGAATAGAATAGAATAGGGAATGGGAATGGGAATGGGAATGGGAATAGAATGGAATGGAATGGAATGGAACGAAATGGAAATGGGAACAGAACAGAACAGAACGGAACAGAACAGAACAGAACAGAATAGAATAGAATAGATTAGGAAATGAAAATGGGAATGGGAATGGGAATGGGAATGGGAATAGAATACAATAGAACAGAACAGAATAGAATAGAATAGGGAATGGGAATTTTGGAAGGGAATGAATTGGAATGAAACTGGAAATGGAAATGGGAACAGAACAGAACAGAACAGAATACAATGCAATGCAATGCAATACAATACAATACAATACAATACAATACAATACAATAATTACAATACAATAGGAAATGGGAATAGGATAGGATAGGATAGGATAGGATAGGATAGGATAGGATAGGATAGGATAGGATAGGATAGGATACGGAAAGGGAATGGGAATGGGAATGGGAATGGGAATGGAAATTGGAAGGAAATGAATTGGATTGGAACTGGAACTGGAAATTGGAACAGAATAGAACCGAACAGAACAGAATTGGGAATGGGAATGGGAATTGGAAGGGATTGGATCAGAATGGAAATGGGAATGGGAATGGGAATGGGAATGGAAATGGAAATGGAAATGGGAACAGAACAGAACAGAACAGGGAATGGGAATGGGAATGGGAATGGGAATGGGAATGGGAATGGAATAGAATAGAATAGAATAGAATAGAATAGAATAGAATAGGTAATGGCAATGGGAATGGGAATGGGAACGGGAACGGGAACGGGAACGGGAACGGGAATGGGAAGGGAATGGATTGGAATGGAAATGGAAATGGGAATGGGAATGGGAACAGAATAGAAAAGAAAAGAATAGAACAGAACAGAACACAACACAACACAACACAACACAACACAACACAACACAATACAATACCATACGGAATGGGAATAGGATAGGATAGGATAGGATAGGATAGGATAGGATGGGATGGGATGGGATGGGATGGGATGGGATGGGATGGGATAGGATAGAATAGGGAATGGAAATGGGAATGGGAATGGGAATGGGAATGGGAATAGAATGGAATGGAATGGAATGGAAAAGAACAAAATGGAAATGGGAACAGAACAGAACAGAACGGAACAGAACAGAATAGAATAGAATAGAATAGATTAGGAAATGAAAATGGGAATGGGAATGGGAACAGAATACAATAGAACAGAACAGAATAGAATAGGGAATGGGAATTTTGGAAGGGAATGAATTGGAATGAAACTGGAAATGGAAATGGGAACAGAACAGAACAGAACACAATACAATACAATAAAATACAATACAATACGGAATGGGAATGGGATGGGATGGGATGGGATGGGATGGGATGGGATGGGATGGGATGGGATGGGATAGGATAGAATAGGGAATGGAAATGGAAATGGGAATGGGAATGGGAATGGGAATGGGAATTGGAAGTAAATGGATTGGCGAGAAATGGAAATAGAATAGAATAGAATAGAATAGAATAGAGAATGGGAATGGGAATGGGAATGGGAATGGGAATGGGAATGGGAATGGGAATAGAATAGAATAGAATAGAATAGAATAGAATAGAATAGAATAGAATAGAATAGAATAGGGAATGGGAATGGGAATGGGAATGGAATGGAATGGAACGGAACGGAACGGAAATGGAAATGGGACAGAACAGAACAGAACAGAATAGAATAGAATAGAATAGAATAGAACAGGGAATGGGAATGGGAATGGGAATGGGAATAGAATAGAATAGGTAATGGCAATGGGAATGGGAATGGGAACGGGAACGGGAAGGGAATGGATTGGAATGGAAATGGAAATGGTAATGGGAACAGAATAGAAAAGAATAGAACATAACAGAAAAGAAAACAATACAATACAATACAATACAATACAATACAATACAATACAATACAATACAATACAATACGGAATGGGAATGGGAATGGGAATGGGAATGGGAATGGGATGGGATGGGATAGGATAGGATAGGGAATGGAAATGGGAATGGAAATGGAAATGGGAATTGGAAGTAAATGGATTGGCAAGAAATGGAAATGGAAATGGAAACAGAATAGAATAGAATAGAATAGAATAGAATAGAATAGAATAGAATAGAATAGAACAGAATAGAGAATGGGAATGGGAATGGGAATGGGAATGGGAATGGGAAAGGGAATGGAATGGAATGGAACGGAACGGAAATGGAAATGGAACAGAACAGAACAGAACAGAACAGAACAGAATAGAATAGAATAAAATAGAATAGAACAGGGAATGGGAATGGGAATGGTAATGGGAATAGGAATAGAAAACAATAGGTAATGGCAATGGGAATGGGAATGGGAACGGGAACGGGAAGGGAATGGATTGGAATGGAAATGGAAATGGTAATGGGAACAGAATAGAAAAGAATAGAACAGAACAGAAAAGAACACAATACAATACAATACAATACAATACAATACAATACAATACGGAATGGGAATGGGAATGGGATGGGATGGGATAGGATAGGATAGGATAGGGAATGGAAATGGGAATGGGAATGGAAATGGGAATTGGAAGTAAATGGATTGGCAAGAAATGGAAATGGAAATGGAAATAGAATAGAATAGAATAGAATAGAATAGAATAGAATAGAATAGAATAGAATAGAATAGAACAGAATAGAGAATGGGAATGGGAATGGGAATGGGAATGGGAATGGGAATAGAATAGAAAGAAATAGAATAGAATAGAATAGAATAGAATAGAATAGAATAGAATAGAATAGGGAATGGGAATGGGAATGGGAATGGGAATGGGAATGGGAATAGAATGGAATGGAATGGAATGGAAAAGAACAAAATGGAAATGGGAACAGAACAGAACAGAACGGAACAGAACAGAATAGAATAGAATAGAATAGATTAGGAAATGAAAATGGGAATGGGAATGGGAACAGAATACAATAGAACAGAACAGAATAGAATAGGGAATGGGAATTTTGGAAGGGAATGAATTGGAATGAAACTGGAAATGGAAATGGGAACAGAACAGAACAGAACACAATACAATACAATAAAATACAATACAATACGGAATGGGAATGGGATGGGATGGGATGGGATGGGATGGGATGGGATGGGATAGGATAGAATAGGGAATGGAAATGGAAATGGGAATGGGAATGGGAATGGGAATTGGAAGTAAATGGATTGGCAAGAAATGGAAATAGAATAGAATAGAATAGAATAGAGAATGGGAATGGGAATGGGAATGGGAATAGAATAGAATAGAATAGAATAGAATAGAATAGAATAGAATAGGGAATGGGAATGGGAATGGGAATGGGAATGGAATGGAATGGAACGGAACGGAACGGAAATGGAAATGGGACAGAACAGAACAGAACAGAATAGAATAGAATAGAATAGAATAGAATAGAATAGAACAGGGAATGGGAATGGGAATGGGAATGGGAATAGAATAGAATAGGTAATGGCAATGGGAATGGGAATGGGAACGGGAACGGGAAGGGAATGGATTGGAATGGAAATTGAAATGGTAATGGGAACAGAATAGAAAAGAATAGAACATAACAGAAAAGAAAACAATACAATACAATACAATACAATACAATACAATACAATACAATACAATACGGAATGGGAATGGGAATGGGAATGGGAATGGGAATGGGATGGGATGGGATAGGATAGGATAGGGAATGGAAATGGGAATGGGAATGGAAATGGGAATTGGAAGTAAATGGATTGGCAAGAAATGGAAATGGAAATGGAAATAGAATAGAATAGAATAGAATAGAATAGAATAGAATAGAATAGAATAGAACAGAATAGAGAATGGGAATGGGAATGGGAATGGGAATGGGAATAGAATAGAATAGAATAGAATAGAATAGGGAATGGGAATGGGAATGAGAATGGGAATGGGAATGGGAATGGGAATGGGAAAGAGAATGGAATGGAATGGAACGGAACGGAAATGGAAATGGAACAGAACAGAACAGAACAGAACAGAATAGAATAGAATAAAATAGAATAGAACAGGGAATGGGAATGGGAATGGTAATGGGAACAGAATAGAAAAGAATAGAACAGAACAGAAAAGAACACAATACAATACAATACAATACAATACAATACAATACGGAATGGGAATGGGATGGGATGGGATAGGATAGGATAGGATAGGATAGGGAATGGAAATGGGAATGGGAATGGAAATGGGAATTGGAAGTAAATGGATTGGCAAGAAATGGAAATGGAAATGGAAATAGAATAGAATAGAATAGAATAGAATAGAATAGAATAGAATAGAATAGAATAGAACAGAATAGAGAATGGGAATGGGAATGGGAATAGAATAGAATAGAATAGAATAGGTAATGGCAAAGGGAATGGGAATGAGAATGGGAACGGGAATGGGAATAGGAATGGGAACGCGAACGGAAATGGAATAGAATAGAATAGAATAGAATAGAATAGAATAGAATAGAATAGAACAGAATAGAGAATGGGAATGGGAATGGGAATGGGAATAGAATAGAATAGAATAGAATAGAATAGAATAGAATTGAATAGGCAATGGGAATGGGAATGGCAATGGCAATGGGAACAGGAACGGGAAGGGAATGGATTGGAATGGAAATGGAAATGGGAATGGGAATGGGAACAGAATAGAAAAGAATAGAACAGAACAGAAAAGAACACAATACAATACAATACAATACAATACAATACAATACAATACCTAATGGGAATGGGAATGGGATGGGATGGGATGGGATGGGATGGGATGGGATGGGATGGGATAGGATAGGATGGGATAGGATAGGATAGGATAGAATAGGGAATGGAAATGGAAATGGGAATGGGGATGGGAATTGGATGTAAATGGATTTGCAAGAAATGGAAATGGAAATGGAAATGGAAACAGAATAGAATAGAATAGAATAGAATAGGATAGAATAGAATAGTATAGAATAGGGAATGGGAATGGGAATGGGAATGGGAATAGAGTAGAATAGAATAGAATAGAATAGAATAGAATAGAATAGAATAGAATAGAATAGGGAATGGGAATGGGAATGGGAATGGGAATAGAATGGAATGAAATGGAATGGAACGGAACGAAATGGAAATGGGAACAGAACAGAACGGAACGGAACAGAACAGAACAGAATAGAATAGAATAGATTAGGAAATGAAAATTGGAATGGGAATGGGAATGGGAATAGAATACAATAGAACAGAACAGAATAGAATAGGGAATGGGAATTTTGGAAGGGAATGAATTGGAATGAAACTGGAAATGGAAATGGGAACAGAACAGAACAGAACAGAATACAATGCAATGCAATACAATACAATACAATACAATACAATACAATACAATACAATACAATAATTACAATACAATAGGAAATGGGAATAGGATAGGATAGGATAGGATAGGATAGGATAGGATAGGATAGGATAGGATAGGGAATGGGAGTGGGAATGGGAATGGAAATTGGAAGGAAATGAATTGGATTGGAACTGGAACTGGAAATTGGAACAGAATAGAACCGAACAGAACAGAATTGGGAATGGGAATGGGAATGGGAATTGGAAGGGATTGGATCAGAATGGAAATGGGAATGGGAATGGGAATGGGAATGGGAATGGGAATGAAAATGGAAATGGAAATGGGAACAGAACAGAACAGAACAGGGAATGGGAATGGGAATGGGAATGGGAATGGGAATGGGAATGGGAACGGGAACGGGAATGGGAAGGGAATGGATTGGAATGGAAATGGAAATGGGAATGGGATTGGGAACAGAATAGAAAAGAAAAGAATAGAACAGAACACAACACAACACAACACAACACAACACAACACAACACAATACAATACCATACGGAATGGGAATAGGAGAGGATAGGAGAGGATAGGATAGGATAGGATAGGATAGGATAGGATAGGATGGGATGGGATGGGATGGAATGGGATGGGACGGGATGGGATGGGATGGGATGGGATGGGATCGGATACGATAGAATAGGGAATGGAAATGGAAATGGGAATGGGAATGGGAATGGGAATTGGAAGGTAATGGATTGGCAAGAAATGGAAATGGAAATGAATAGAATAGAATAGAATAGAATAGAATAGGGAATGGGAATGGGAATGGGAATGGGAATGGGAATGTGAATAGAATAGAATAGAATAGAATAGAATAGAATAGAATAGAATAGAATAGAATAGGGAATGGGAATGGGAATGGGAATAGAATAGAATAGAATAGAATAGGTAATGGCAAAGGGAATGGGAATGGGAATGGGAATTGGAAGTAAATGGATTGGCAAGAAATGGAAATGGATACAGAATAGAATAGAATAGAATAGAATAGAATAGAATAGAATAGAATAGAATAGAATAGAATAGAGAATGGGAATGGGAATGGGAATGGGAATGGGAATAGAATAAAAAAGTATACAATAGGGAATGGGAATGGGAATGGATTGGCAAGAAATGGAAATGGAAACAGAATAGAATAGAATAGAATAGAATAGAATAGAATAGAATAGAATAGAATAGAATAGAACAGAACAGAACAGGGAATGGGAATGGGAATGGGAATAGAATAGAATAGGTAATGGCAATGGGAATGGGAACGGGAACGGGAATGGGAAGGGGAAGGGAATGGATTGGAATGGAAATGGAAATGGGAATGGGAATGGGAACAGAATAGAAAAGAATAGAACAGAACAGAAAAGAACACAATACAATACAATACAATACAATACAATACAATACAATACGGAATGGGAATGGGATGGGATGGGATGGGATGGGATGGGATGGGATGGGATAGGATAGGGAATGGAATGGAAATGGAAATGGGAATGGGAATGGGAATGGGAATTGGAAGTAAATGGATTGGCAAGAAATGGAAATGGAAATGGAAATGGAAATAGAATAGAATAGAATAGAATAGAATAGAATAGGGAATGGGAATGGGAATGGAATGGAACGGAACGGAATGGAAATGGAAATGGGAACAGAACAGAACAGAATAGAATAGAATAGAATAGAATAGAATAGAATAGAATAGGAAATGAAAATGGGAATGGGGATGGGAATGGGAATGGGAATGAGAATGGGAATAGAATACAATAGAAGAGAACAGAATAGAATAGGGAATGGGAATTTTGTAAGGGAATGAATTGGAATGAAACTGGAAATGGAAATGGGAACAGAACAGAACACAATACAATACAATACAATACAATACAATACAATACAATACAATACAATACGGAATGGGAATGGGAATGGGAATGGGATGGGATGGGATAGGATAGGATAGGGAATGGAAATGGGAATGGGAAAGGAAATGGGAATTGGAAGTAAATGGATTGGCAAGAAATGGAAATGGAAATGGAAATAGAATAGAATAGAATAGTATAGTATAGAATAGAATAGAATAGAATAGAATAGAACAGAATAGAGAATGGGAATGGGAATGGGAATGGGAATAGAATAGAATAGAATAGAATAGAATAGAATAGAATAGAATAGAATAGAATAGAATAGAATAGAATAGGGAATGGGAATGGGAATGGGAATGGAATGGAACGGAATGGAAATGGGAACAGAACAGAATAGAATAGAATAGAATAGAATAGAATAGAATAGAATAGAATAGGAAATGAAAATGGGAATGGGAATGGGAATGGGAATGGGAATGGGAATGGGAATGAGAATGGGAATAGAATACAATAGAAAAGAACAGAATAGAATAGGGAATGGGAACTTTGGAAGGGAATGAATTGGAATGAAACTGGAAATGGAAATGGGAACAGAACACAATACAATACAATACAATACAATACAATACAATACAATACAATACAATAATTACAATACAATAGGGAATGGGCATAGGATAGGATAGGATAGGGAAAGGGAAAGGGAAAGGGAAAGGGAATGGGAATGGGAATGGGAATTGGAAGGAAATGAATTGGATTGGAACTGGAACTGGAAATGGGAACAGAATAGAACAGAAAAGAACAGAATAGGGAATGGGAATGGGAATGGGAATGGGAACGGGAACGGGAACGGGAAGGGAAGGGAATGGATTGGAATGGAAATCGAAATGGGAATGGGAACAGAATAGAAAAGAATAGAAAACAACAGAAAAGAACACAATACAATACAATACAATACAATACAATACGGAATGGGATGGGATGGGATGGGATGGGATGGGATAGGATGGGATGGGATGGGATGGGATGGGATGGAATGGGATGGGATAGGATAGGGAATTGAAATGGAAATGGGAATGGGAATGGGAATTGGAAGTAAATGGATTGGCAAGAAATGGAAATGGAAATGGAAACAGAATAGAATAGAATAGAATAGAATAGAATAGAATAGAATAGAATAGAATAGAATAGAATAGAGAATGGGAATGGGAATGGGAATAGAATAGAATAGAATAGAATAGAATAGAATAGGGAATGGGAATGGGAATGGATTGGCAAGAAATGGAAATGGAAATAATAGAATAGAATAGAATAGAATAGAATAGAATAGAATAGAATAGGGAATGGGAATGGAACGGAATGGAAATGGGAACAGAACAGAATAGAATAGAATAGAATAGAATAGAATAGAATAGAATAGGGAATGGGAATGGGAATGGAATGGAACGGAATGGAAATGGGAACAGAACAGAATAGAATAGAATAGAATAGAATAGAATAGAATAGAATAGAATAGAATAGAATAGGAAATGAAAATGGGAATGGGAATGGGAATGGGAATGGGAATGGGAATGGGAATGAGAATGGGAATAGAATACAATAGAAAAGAACAGAATAGAATAGGGAATGGGAATTTTGGAAGGGAATGAATTGGAATGAAACTGGAAATGGAAATGGGAACAGAACACAATACAATACAATACAATACAATACAATACAATACAATACAATACAATACGGAATGGGATGGGATGGGATGGGATGGGATGGGATGGGATAGGATGGGATGGGATGGGATGGGATGGGATGGGATGGGATAGGATAGGGAATTGAAATGGAAATGGGAATGGGAATGGGAATGGGAATGGGAAGTAAATGGATTGGCAAGAAATGGAAATGGATACAGAATAGAATAGAATAGAATAGAATAGAATAGAATAGAGAATGGGAATGGGAATGGGAATGGGAATGGGAATAGAATAAAAAAGTATACAATAGGGAATGGGAATGGGAATGGATTGGCAAGAAATGGAAATGGAAACAGAATAGAATAGAATAGAATAGAATAGAATAGAATAGAATAGAATAGAACAGAACAGGGAATGGGAATGGGAATGGGAATAGAATAGAATAGGTAATGGCAATGGGAATGGGAACGGGAACGGGAATGGGAAGGGGAAGGGAATGGATTGGAATGGAAATGGAAATGGGAATGGGAATGGGAACAGAATAGAAAAGAATAGAACAGAACAGAAAAGAACACAATACAATACAATACAATACAATACAATACAATACAATACGGAATGGGAATGGGATGGGATGGGATGGGATGGGATGGGATGGGATGGGATGGGATAGGATAGGGAATGGAATGGAAATGGAAATGGGAATGGGAATGGGAATGGGAATTGGAAGTAAATGGATTGGCAAGAAATGGAAATGGAAATGGAAACAGAATAGAATAGAATAGAATAGAATAGAATAGAATAGAATAGAATAGAATAGAATAGAATAGAGAATGGGAACGGGAATGGGAAGGGGAAGGGAATGGATTGGAATGGAAATGGAAATGGGAATGGGAATGGGAACAGAATAGAAAAGAATAGAACAGAACAGAAAAGAACACAATACAATACAATACAATACAATACAATACAATACGGAATGGGAATGGGATGGGATGGGATGGGATGGGATGGGATGGGATGGGATGGGATAGGATAGGGAATGGAATGGAAATGGAAATGGGAATGGGAATGGGAATGGGAATTGGAAGTAAATGGATTGGCAAGAAATGGAAATGGAAATGGAAACAGAATAGAATAGAATAGAATAGAATAGAATAGAATAGAATAGAATAGAATAGAATAGAGAATGGGAATGGGAATGGGAATGGGAATAGAATAGAATAGAATAGAATAGAATAGAATAGAATATCATAGAATAGAATAGAATAGAATAGAATAGAATAGAATAGAATAGGCAATGGCAATGGCAATGGGAATGGGAATGGCAATGGGAATGGGAACGGGAACGGGAATGGGAAGGGAATGGATTGGAATGGAAATGGGAATGGGAATGGGAACAGAATAGAAAAGAAAAGAATAGAACAGAACAGAACACAACACAACACAACACAACACCATACGGAATGGGAATAGGATAGGATAGGATAGGATAGGATGGGATGGGATGGGATGGGATGGGATGGGATGGGATGGGATGGGATGGAATAGGATAGAATAGGGAATGGAAATGGAAATGGGAATGGGAATGGGAATTGGAAGAGAATGGATTGGCAAGAAATGGAAATGGAAATGAATAGAATAGAATAGAATAGAATAGAATAGAATAGAATAGAATAGAATAGGGATGGAAATGGAAATGGAAATGGAAATGGGAACAGAACAGAACAGAACAGAACAGGGCATGGGAATGGGAATGGGAATAGAATAGAATAGAATAGAATAGAATAGGTAATGGCAAAGGGAATGGGAATGAGAATGGGAACGGGAATGGGAATAGGAATGGGAACGCGAACGGGAAGGGAATGGATTGAAATGGAAATGGAAATGGAAATGGGAACAGAATAGAAAAGAATAGAACAGAACAGAACACAATACAATACAATACAATACAATACAATACAATACAATACGGAATGGGAATGGGATGGGATGGGATGGGATGGGATGGGATGGGATGGGATGGGATGGGATGGGATAGGATAGGATAGGATAGGATAGAATAGGGAATGGAAATGGAAATGGGAATGGGGATGGGAATTGGATGTAAATGAATTGGCAAGAAATGGAAATGGAAATGGAAACAGAATAGAATTGAATAGAATAGAATAGAATAGAATAGAATAGAATAGAATATTATAGAATAGAATAGGGAATGGGAATGGGAATGGGAATGGGAATGGGAATGGGAATGGGAATAGAAGAGAAGAGAAGAGAAGAGAAGAGAAGAGAAGAGAAGAGAAGAGAATAGGGAATGGGAATGGGAATGGGAATGGGAATGGGAATGGGAATGGGAATAGAATGGAATGGAATGGAATGGAACGGAACGAAATGGAAATGGGAACAGAACAGAACAGAACGGAACAGAACAGAATAGAATAGAATAGAATAGATTAGGAAATGAAAATGGGAATGGGAATGGGAACAGAATACAATAGAACAGAATAGAATAGGGAATGGGAATTTTGGAAGGGAATGAATTGGAATGAAACTGGAAATGGAAATGGGAACAGAACAGAACAGAACACAATACAATACAATACAATACAATACAATACGGAATGGGAATGGGATGGGATGGGATGGGATGGGATGGGATGGGATGGGATAGGATAGGATAGAATAGGGAATGGAAATGGGAATGGGAATGGGAATTGGAAGTAAATGGATTGGCAAGAAATGGAAATGGAAATGGAAATAGAATAGAATAGAATAGAATAGAATAGAATAGAATAGAGAATGGGAATGGGAATAGAATAGAATAGAATAGAATAGAATAGAATAGAATAGAATAGAATAGAATAGGGAATGGGAATGGGAATGGGAATGGGAATGGAATGGAATGGAATGGAATGGAACGGAAATGGAAATGGAACAGAACAGAACAGAACAGAATAGAATAGAATAGAATAAAATAGAATAGAACAGGGAATGGGAATGGGAATGGGAATGGTAATGGGAATAGAATAGAATAGGTAATGGCAATGGGAATGGGAATGGGAATGGGAATGGGAACAGAATAGAAAAGAATAGAACAGAACAGAAAAGAACACAATACAATACAATACAATACAATACAATACAATACAATACGGAATGGGAATGGGAATGGGAATGGGATGGAATGGGATAGGATAGGATAGGGAATGGAAATGGGAATGGGAATGGAAATGGGAATTGGAAGTAAAAAGATTGGCAAGAAATGGAAATGGAAATGGAAATAGAATAGAATAGAATAGAATAGAATAGAATAGAATAGAACAGAAGAGAGAATGGGAATGGGAATGGGAATGGGAATAGAATAGAATAGAATAGAATAGAATAGAATAGAATAGAATAGAATAGAATAGAATAGGGAATGGGAATGGGAATGGAATGGAACGGAATGGAAATGGGAACAGAACAGAACAGAACAGAACAGGGCATGGGAATGGGAATGGGAATAGAATAGAATAGAATAGAATAGAATAGGTAATGGCAAAGGGAATGGGAATGAGAATGGGAACGGGAATGGGAATAGGAATGGGAACGCGAACGGGAAGGGAATGGATTGAAATGGAAATGGAAATGGAAATGGGAACAGAATAGAAAAGAATAGAACAGAACAGAACACAATACAATACAATACAATACAATACAATACAATACAATACGGAATGGGAATGGGATGGGATGGGATGGGATGGGATGGGATGGGATGGGATGGGATGGGATGGGATAGGATAGGATAGGATAGGATAGAATAGGGAATGGAAATGGAAATGGGAATGGGGATGGGAATTGGATGTAAATGAATTGGCAAGAAATGGAAATGGAAATGGAAACAGAATAGAATTGAATAGAATAGAATAGAATAGAATAGAATAGAATAGAATATTATAGAATAGAATAGGGAATGGGAATGGGAATGGGAATGGGAATGGGAATGGGAATGGGAATGGGAATAGAAGAGAAGAGAAGAGAAGAGAAGAGAAGAGAAGAGAAGAGAAGAGAATAGGGAATGGGAATGGGAATGGGAATGGGAATGGGAATGGGAATAGAATGGAATGGAATGGAATGGAACGGAACGAAATGGAAATGGGAACAGAACAGAACAGAACGGAACAGAACAGAATAGAATAGAATAGAATAGATTAGGAAATGAAAATGGGAATGGGAATGGGAACAGAATACAATAGAACAGAATAGAATAGGGAATGGGAATTTTGGAAGGGAATGAATTGGAATGAAACTGGAAATGGAAATGGGAACAGAACAGAACAGAACACAATACAATACAATACAATACAATACAATACGGAATGGGAATGGGATGGGATGGGATGGGATGGGATGGGATGGGATGGGATAGGATAGGATAGAATAGGGAATGGAAATGGGAATGGGAATGGGAATTGGAAGTAAATGGATTGGCAAGAAATGGAAATGGAAATGGAAATAGAATAGAATAGAATAGAATAGAATAGAATAGAATAGAATAGAATAGAGAATGGGAATGGGAATAGAATAGAATAGAATAGAATAGAATAGAATAGAATAGAATAGAATAGGGAATGGGAATGGGAATGGGAATGGGAATGGAATGGAATGGAATGGAATGGAACGGAAATGGAAATGGAACAGAACAGAACAGAACAGAATAGAATAGAATAGAATAAAATAGAATAGAACAGGGAATGGGAATGGGAATGGGAATGGGAATGGGAATGGGAATAGAATAGAATAGGTAATGGCAATGGGAATGGGAATGGGAATGGGAATGGGAACAGAACAGAAAAGAACACAATACAATACAATACAATACAATACAATACAATACAATACGGAATGGGAATGGGAATGGGAATGGGATGGAATGGGATAGGATAGGATAGGGAATGGAAATGGGAATGGGAATGGAAATGGGAATTGGAAGTAAAAAGATTGGCAAGAAATGGAAATGGAAATGGAAATAGAATAGAATAGAATAGAATAGAATAGAATAGAATAGAATAGAACAGAAGAGAGAATGGGAATGGGAATGGGAATGGGAATAGAATAGAATAGAATAGAATAGAATAGAATAGAATAGAATAGAATAGAATAGAATAGGGAATGGGAATGGGAATGGAATGGAACGGAATGGAAATGGGAACAGAACAGAACAGAATAGAATAGAATAGAATTGGAAATGAAAATGGGAATGGGAATGGGAATGGGAATGGGAATGGGAATGAGAATGGGAATAGAATACAATAGAAGAGAACAGAATAGAATAGGGAATGGGAATTTTGGAAGGGAATGAATTGGAATGAAACTGGAAATGGAAATGGAAATGGGAACAGAACAGAACACAATACAATACAATACAATACAATACAATACAATACAATACAATACAATACAATACAATAATTACAATACAATAGGGAATGGGCATAGGATAGGATAGGATAGGGAAAGGGAAAGGGAATGGGAATGGGAATGGGAATTGGAAGGAAATGAATTGGATTGGAACTGGAACTGGAAATGGGAACAGAATAGAACAGAACAGAACAGTATAGGGAATGGGAATGGGAATGGGAACGGGAACGGGAACGGGAACGGGAAGGGAAGGGAATGGATTGGAATGGAAATCGAAATACGAATGGGAACAGAATAGAAAAGAATAGAACAGAACATAAAAGAACACAATACAATACAATACAATACAATACAATACAATACAATACAACAGAACAGAACGGGAATGGGAATGGGAATGGGAAAGGGAAAGGGAATGGGAATAGAATAGAATAGAATAGAATAGAATAGAATAGAATAGAATAGAATAGGTAATGGCAACGGGAATGGGAACGGGAACGGGAACGGGAATGGGAACGGAAACGGGAAGGGAATGGATTGGAATGGAAATGGGAATGGGAATGGGAATGGGAATAGAATAGAATAGAATAGGTAATGGCAATGGGAATGGGAATGGGAACGGGAATGGGAACGGGAAGCGAATGGATTGGAATGGAATGGAAATGGAAATGGAAATGGGAACAGAATAGAAAAGAATAGAACAGAATAGAATAAAATAGAATAGGCAATGGCAATGGGAATGGGAATGGGAATGGGAATGGGAACGGGAACGGGAACGGGAAGGGAATGGATTGGAATGCAAATGGAAATGGAAATGGGAATGGGAACAGAATAGAAAAGAATAGAACAGAACACAATACAATACAATACAATACAATACAATACAATACAATACGGAATGGGAATGGGAATGGGATGGGATGGGATGGGATGGGATGGGATGGGATGGGATGGGATAGGATAGAATAGGATAGGATAGAATAGGGAATGGAAATGGAAATGGGAATGGGGATGGGAATTGGATGTAAATGGATTGGCAAGAAATGGAAATGGAAATGGAAACAGAATAGAATAGAATAGAATAGAATAGAATAGAATAGAATAGAATAGAGAATGGGAATGGGAATGGGAATGGGAATGGGAATGGGAATGGGAATAGAATAGAATAGAATAGAATAGGGAATGGGAATGGGAATGGGAATGGGAATGTGAATGGGAATGGGAATAGAATAGAATAGGGAATGGGAATGGAATGGAATTGGGAATGGGAATGGGAATGGGAATAGAATACAATAGAAGAGAACAGAATAGAATAGGGAATGGGAATTTTGGAAGGGAATGAATTGGAATGAAACTGGAAATCGAAATGGGAACAGAACAGAACAGAACAGAATACAATGCAATGCAATGCAATACAATACAATACAATACAATAATTACAATACAATAGGAAATGGGAATAGGATAGGATAGGATAGGATAGGATAGGATAGGATAGGATAGGATAGGGAAAGGGAATGGGAATGGGAATGGGAATGGGAATGGGAATGGAAATTGGAAGGAAATGAATTGGATTGGAACTGGAACTGGAAATTGGAACAGAATAGAACCGAACAGAACAGAATTGGGAATGGGAATGGGAATTGGAAGGGATTGGATCAGAATGGAAATGGGAATCGGAATGGGAATGGGAATGGGAATGGAAATGGAAATGGAAATGGGAACAGAACAGAACAGAACAGAACAGGGAATGGGAATGGGAATGGGAATGGGAATGGGAATGGAATAGAATAGAATAGAATAGAATAGAATAGAATAGGTAATGGCAATGGAAATGGGAACGGGAACGGGAACGGGAACGGGACGGGAACGAGAATGGGAAGGGAATGGATTGGAATGGAAATGGAAATGGAAATGGGAATGGGAATGGGAACAGAATAGAAAAGAAAAGAATAGAACAGAACAGAACACAACACAACACAACACAACACAACACAACACAATACAATACCATATGGAATGGGAATAGGATAGGATAGGATAGGATAGGATAGGATAGGATAGGATAGGATGGGATGGGATGGGATGGGATGGGATGGGATGGGATGGGATAGGATAGAATAGGGAATGGAAATGGAAATGGGAATGGGAATGGGAATGGGAATGGGAATGGGAATGTGAATAGAATAGAATAGAATAGAATAGGGAATGGGAATGGGAATGGGAATGGGAATGGGAATAGAATATAATAGAATAGGTAATGGCAAAGGGAATGGGAATGAGAATGGGAACGGGAATAGGAATGGGAACGCGAACGGGAAGGGAATGGATTGAAATGGAAATGGAAATGGAAATGGGAACAGAATAGAAAAGAATAGAACAGAACAGAACACAATACAATACAATACAATACAATACAATACAATACAATACAATACAATACAATACGGAATGGGAATGGGATGGGATGGGATGGGATAGGATAGGATAGGATAGGATAGAATAGGGAATGGAAATGGAAATGGGAATGGGGATGGGAATTGGATGTAAATGGATTGGCAAGAAATGGAAATGGAAATGGAAACAGAATAAAATTGAATAGAATAGAATAGAATAGAATATTATAGAATAAAATAGGGAATGGGAATGGGAATGGGAATGGGAATGGGAATAGAATAGAATAGAATAGAATAGAATAGAATAGAATAGAATAGAATAGAATAGAATAGAATAGAGAATGGGAATGGGAATGGGAATGGGAATGGGAATAGAATAGAATAGAATAGAATAGAATAGGGAATGGGAATGGGAATGGGAATGGGAATGGGAATGGGAATGGGAATGGAATGGAATGGAACGGAACGGAAATGGAAATGGAACAGAACAGAACAGAACAGAATAGAATAGAATAAAATAGAATAGAACAGGGAATGGGAATGGGAATGGGAATAGAATAGAATAGGTAATGGCAATGGGAATGGGAATGGGAACGGGAACGGGAAGGGAATGGATTGGAGTGGAAATGGAAATGGTAATGGGAACAGAATAGAAAAGAATAGAACAGAACAGAAAAGAACACAATACAATACAATATAATACAATACAATACAATACAATACGGAATGGGAATGGGAATGGGAATGGGATGGGATGGGATAGGATAGGATAGGGAATGGAAATGGGAATGGGAATGGAAATGGGAATTGGAAGTAAATGGATTGGCAAGAAATGGAAATGGAAACAGAATAGAATAGAATAGAATAGAATAGAACAGAATAGAGAATGGGAATGGGAATGGGAATAGAATAGAATAGAATAGAATAGAATAGAATAGAATAGAATAGAATAGAATAGAATAGAATAGAATAGAACAGAATAGAGAATGGCAATGGGAATGGGAACGGGAACGGGAAGGGAATGGATTGGAATGGAAATGGAAATGGAAATGGGAATGGGAACAGAATAGAAAAGAATAGAACAGAACAGAAAAGAACACAATACAATACAATACAATACAATACAATACAATACAATACAATACAATACAATACCTAATGGGAATGGGAATGGGATGGGATGGGATGGGATGGGATGGGATGGGATGGGATGGGATGGGATGGGATGGGATAGGATGGGATAGGATAGGATAGGATAGAATAGGGAATGGAAATGGAAATGGGAATGGGGATGGGAATTGGATTTAAATGGATTGGCAAGAAATGGAAATGGAAATGGAAACAGAATAGAATAGAATAGAATAGAATAGAATAGAATAGAATAGGATAGAATAGGATAGAATAGGATAGAATAGGGAATGGGAATGGGAATGGGAATAGAATAGAATAGAATAGAATAGAATAGAATAGAATAGAATAGAATAGGGAATGGGAATGGGAATGGGAATGGGAATAGAATGGAATGGAATGGAATGGAACGGAACGAAATGGAAATGGGAACAGAACAGAACAGAACGGAACAGAACAGAACAGAACAGAATAGAATAGAATAGATTAGGAAATAAAAATGGGAATGGGAATGGGAATGGGAATAGAATACAATAGAACAGAACAGAATAGAATAGGGAATGGGAATTTTGGAAGGGAATGAATTGGAATGAAACTGGAAATGGAAATGGGAACAGAACAGAACAGAACAGAATACAATGCAATGCAATACAATACAATACAATACAATACAATACAATACAATACAATAATTACAATACAATAGGAAATGGGAATAGGATAGGATAGGATAGGATAGGATAGGATAGGATAGGATAGGATAGGATAGGATAGGATAGGATAGGATAGGATAGGGAAAGGGAATGGGAGTGGGAATGGGAATGGAAATTGGAAGGAAATGAATTGGATTGGAACTGGAACTGGAAATTGGAACAGAATAGAACCGAACAGAACAGAATTGGGAATGGGAATGGGAATGGGAATTGGAAGGGATTGGATCAGAATGGAAATGGGAATGGGAATGGGAATGGGAATGGGAATGGGAATGAAAATGGAAATGGAAATGGGAACAGAACAGAACAGAACAGGGAATGGGAATGGGAATGGGAATGGGAATGGAATGGAATAGAATAGAATAGAATAGAATAGAATAGAATAGGTAATGGCAATGGGAATGGGAACGGGAACGGGAACGGGAACCGGAATGGGAAGGGAATGGATTGGAATGGAAATGGAAATGGGAATGGGAATGGGAACAGAATAGAAAAGAAAAGAATAGAACAGAACAGAACACAACACAACACAACACCACACAACACAACACAATACAATACCATACGGAATGGGAATAGGATAGGATAGGATAGGATAGGATAGGATAGGATAGGATAGGATAGGATAGGATGGGATGGGATGGGATGGGATGGGATGGGATGGGATGGGATGGGATGGGATAGGATAGAATAGGGAATGGAAATGGAAATGGGAATGGGAATGGGAATGGGAATTGGAAGGGAATGGATTGGCAAGAAATGGAAATGGAAATGAATAGAATAGAATAGAATAGGGAATGGGAATGGGAATGGGAATGGGAATGGGAATGTGAATAGAATAGAATAGAATAGAATAGAATAGAATAGAATAGAATAGAATAGAATAGGGAATGGGAATAGAATAGAATAGGTAATGGCAAAGGGAATGGGAATGGGAATGGGAATGAGAATGGGAACGGGAATGGGAATAGGAATGGGAACGCGAACGGGAAGGGAATGGATTGAAATGGAAATGGAAATGGAAATGGGAACAGAAAAGAATAGAACAGAACAGAACACAATACAATACAATACAATACAATACAATACAATACAATACAATACAATACGAAATGGGAAAGGGATGGGATGGGATGGGATGGGATGGGATGGGATGGGATGGGATGGGATAGGATAGAATAGGGAATGGAAATGGAAATGGGAATGGGAATGGGAATGGGAATGGGAATGGGAATGGAATGGAATGGAATGGAACGGAAATGGAAATGGAACAGAACAGAACAGAACAGAATAGAATAGAATAGAATAAAATAGAATAGAACAGGGAATGGGAATGGGAATGGGAATGGGAATAGAATAGAATAGGTATTGGCAATGGGAATGGGAATGGGAATGCAAACAGAATAGAATAGAATAAAATAGAATAGAATAGAATATTATAGAATAGAATAGGGAATGGTAATGGGAATGGTAATGGGAATAGAATAGAATAGAATAGAATAGAACAGGGAATGGGAATGGGAATGGGAATAGAATAGAATAGGTATTGGCAATGGGAATGGGAATGGAAATGCAAACAGAATAGAATAGAATAAAATAGAATAGAATAGAATATTATAGAATAGAATAGGGAATGGTAATGGGAATGGTAATGGGAATAGAATAGAATAGAATAGAATAGAATAGAATAGAATAGGGAATGGGAATGGGAATGGGAATGGGAATGGGAATAGAATGGAATGGAATGGAATGGAATGGAATGGAATGGAATGGAATGGAATGGAACGGAACGAAATGGAAATGGGAACAGAACAGAACAGAACGGAACAGAACAGAATAGAATAGAATAGAATAGATTAGGAAATGAAAATGGGAATGGGAATGGGAACAGAATACAATAGAACAGAACAGAATAGAATAGGGAATGAGAATTTTGGAAGGGAATGAATTGGAATGAAACTGGAAATGGAAATGGGAACAGAACAGAACAGAACAGAACACAATACAATACAATACAATACAATACAATACGGAATGGGAATGGGATGGGATGGGATGGGATGGGATGGGATGGGATGGGATAGGATAGGATAGGATAGAATAGGGAATGGAAATGGAAATGGGAATGGGAATTGGAATTGGAAGTAAATGGATTGGCAAGAAATGGAAATGGAAATGGAAATGGAAATAGAATAGAATAGAATAGAATAGAATAGAATAGAATAGAATAGAATAGAGAATGGGAATGGGAAGGGGAATAGAATAGAATAGAATAGAATAGAATAGAATAGAATAGAATAGAATAGAATAGAATAGAATAAAATAGAATAGAACAGGGAATGGGAATGGGAATGGGAATGGGAATGGGAATGGGAATGGGAATGGGAATGGAATGGAATGGAATGGAACGGAAATGGAAATGGAACAGAACAGAACAGAACAGAATAGAATAGAATAGAATAAAATAGAATAGAACAGGGAATGGGAATGGGAATGGGAATGGGAATAGAATAGAATAGGTATTGGCAATGGGAATGGGAATGGGAACGGGAACGGGAAGGGAATGGATTTGAATGGAAATGGAAATGGTAATGGGAACAGAATAGAAAAGAATAGAACAGAACAGAAAAGAACACAATACAATACAATACAATACAATACAATACAATACAATACAATACAATACAATACAATACAATACAATACAATACGGAATGGGAATGGGATGGGATGGGATGGGATGGAATGGAATGGAACGGAATGGAAATGGAAATGGAAATGGAAATGGGAACAGGACAGAACAGAACAGAATAGAATAGAATAGAACAGAACAGAACAGGGAATGGGAATGGGAACCGGAACGGGAAGGGGAAGGGAATGGATTTGAATTGAAATGGAAATGGTAATGGGAACAGAATAGAAAAGAATAGAACAGAACAGAAAAGAAAACAATACAATACAATACAATACAATACAATACAATACAATACAATAAAATACAATACGGAATGGGAATGGGATGGGATGGGATGGGATGGGATGGGATGGGATGGGATAGGATAGGATAGAATAGGGAATGGAAATGGGAATGGGAATGGGAATGGGAATTGGAAGTAAATGGATTGGCAAGAAATGGAAATGGAAATGGAAACAGAATAGAATAGAATAGAATAGAATAGAATAGAATAGAATAGAATAGAATAGGGAATGGGAATGGGAATGGGAATGGGAATGGGAATGGGAATGGGAACCGAACGGAACGGAATGGAAATGGAAATGGGAACAGAACAGAACAGAACAGAATAGAACAGAACAGAATAGAATAGAATAGAATAGAATAGAATAGAATAGGAAATGAAAATAGGAATGGGAATGGGAATGGGGATGAGAATGGGAATAGAATACAATAGAAGAGAACAGAATAGAATACGGAATGGGAATTTTGGAAGGGAATGAATTGGAATGAAACTGGAAATGGAAATGGGAACAGAACAGAACAGAACAGAACAGAACAGAATACAATACAATACAATACAATACAATACAATACAATACAATAAAATACAATAATTACAATACAATAGGGAATGGGCATAGGATAGGATAGGATAGGGAAAGGGAAAGGGATAGGGAATGGGAATGGGAATGGGAATTGGAAGGAAATGAATTGGATTGGAACTGGAACTGGAAATGGGAACAGAATAGAACAGAACAGAATAGGCAATGGGAATGGGAACGGGAACCGGAACCGGAACGGGAACGGGAAGGGAATAGAATGGAATGGATTGGAATGGAAATGGAAATGGGAATGGGAACAGAATAGAAAAGAATAGAACAGAACAGAAAAGAACACAATAAAATACAATACAATACAATACAATACAATACAATACAATACAATACAATACAATACGGAATGGGAATGGGATGGGATGGGATGGGATGGGATGGGATGGGATGGGATGGGATAGGATAGGATAGGATAGGATAGGATAGGATAGGATAGGATAGGATAGGGAATGGAAATGGGAATGGGAATTGGAAGTAAATGGATTGGCAAGAAATGGAAATGGAAATGGAAACAGTATAGAATAGAATAGAATAGAATAGAATAGAATAGAATAGAATAGAATAGGGAATGGGAATGGGAATGGGAATGGGAATGGGAATGGAATGGAATTGAACGGAATGGAAATGGAAATGGGAAAAGAACAGAACAGAACAGAACAGAACAGAATAGAATAGAATAGGGAATGGAAATGGAAATGGGAATAGGAATGGGAATGGGAATGGGAACGGGAAGGGAATGGATTGGCATGGAATGGAAATGGGAACAGAACAGAACAGAACAGGGAATGGGAATGGGAATGGGTATGGGAATAGAATAGAATAGAATAGAATAGGGAATGGGAATGGGAATGGAATGGAAATGGGAACAGAACAGAATAGAATAGAATAGAATAGAATAGAATAGAATAGAATAGAATAGAATAGAATAGAATACAATACAATACAATACAATACAATACAATACAATACAATACAATACAATACAATAGAACAGAACAGAACAGAACAGAATAGAATAGGGAATGGGAATTTTGGAAGGGAATGAATTGGAATGAAACTGGAAATGGAAATGGGAACAGAACAGAACACAATACAATACAATACAATACAATACAATACAATACAATACAATACAATACAATACAATAATTACAATACAATAGGGAATGGGCATAGGATAGGATAGGATAGGATAGGATAGGGAAAGGGAAAGGGAAAGGGAATGGGAATGGGAATGGGAATTGGAAGGAAATGAATTGGATTGGAACTGGAACTGGAAATGGGAACAGAATAGAACAGAACAGAACAGAATAGGGAATGGGAATGGGAATGGGAATGGGAATGGGAACGGGAACGGGAAGGGAAGGGAATGGATTGGAATGGAAATCGAAATGGGAATGGGAACAGAATAGAAAAGAATAGAACAGAACAGAAAAGAACACAATACAATACAATACAATACAATACAATACGGAATGGGAATGGGATGGGATGGGATGGGATGGGATGGGATGGGATGGGATGGGATAGGATAGGGAATTGAAATGGAAATGGGAATGGGAATGGGAATGGGAATTGGAAGTAAATGGATTGGCAAGAAATGGAAATGGAACTGGAAACGGAAACAGAATAGAATAGAATAGAATAGAATAGAATAGAATAGAATAGAATAGAGAATGGGAATGGGAATGGGAATAGAATAGAATAGAATAGAATAGAATAGAATAGAATAGAATAGAATAGAATAGAACAGAACAGAACAGAACAGAACAGAACAGAACAGAACAGAAAATGGGAATGGGAATGGGAATGGGAATGGGAATGGGAATGGGAATAGAATAGAATAGAATAGAATAGAATAGAATAGAATAGAATAGAATAGGGAATGGGAATGGGAATGGAATGGAACGGAACGGAATGGAAATGGAAATGGGAACAGAACAGAACAGAACAGAATAGAATAGAATAGAATAGAATAGAATAGAATAGAATAGGAAATGAAAATGGGAATGGGAATGGGAATGGGAATGAGAATGGGAATAGAATACAATAGAAGAGAACAGAATAGAATAGGGAATGGGAATTTTGGAAGGGAATGAATTGGAATGAAACTGGAAATGGAAATGGGAACAGAACAGAACAGAACATAACACAATACAATACAATACAATACAATACAATACAATACAATACGGAATGGGAATAGGATGGGATGGGATGGGATGGGATGGGATGGGATAGGATAGGATAGGATTGAATAGGGAATGGAAATGGGAATGGGAATGCGAATTAGAATTGGAAGGGAATGGATTGGCAAGAAATGGAAATGGAAATGGAAAAAGAATAGAATAGAATAGGGAATGGGAATGGGAATGAGAATGGGAATAGAATAGAATAGAATAGAATAGGGAATGGGAATGGGAATGGGAATGGGAATAGAATAGAATAGAATAGGTAATGGCAATGGCAATGGCAATGGCAATGGCAATGGGAACGGGAACGGGAACGGGAATGGGAATGGGAACGCGAACTGGAAAGGAATGGATTGGAATGGAAATTGAAATGGAAATGGGAATGGTAATGGGAAGAGAATAGAAAAGAATAGAACAGAACACAATACAATACAATACAATACAATACAATACAATACAATACAATACAGTACAATACGGAATGGGATAGGATAGGATGGGATGGGATGGGATGGGATGGGATGGGATAGGATAGGATAGGATAGGATAGGATAGGGAATGGAAATGGGAATAGGAATTGGAAGTAAATGGATTGGCAAGAAATGGAAATGGAAATGGAAACAGAATAGAATAGAATAGAATAGAATAGAATAGAATAGAATAGAATAGAATAGGGAATGGGAATGGGAATGGGAATGGGAATGGGAATGGAATGGAATTGAACGGAATGGAAATGGAAATGGGAAAAGAACAGAACAGAACAGAACAGAACAGAATAGAATAGAATAGAATAGAATAGAATAGAATAGGGAATGGAAATGGGAATGGGAATGAGAATGGGAATGGGAATAGAATAGAATAGAATAGAATAGAATAGAATAGAATAGAATAGGTAATGGCAATGGGAATGGGAATGGGAACGGGAAAGGGAACCGGAATGGGAAAGGAATGGATTGGAATGGAAATGGAAATGGGAATGGGAATGGGAACAGAATAGAAAAGAAAAGAATAGAACAGAACAGAACACAACACAACACAACACAACACAACACAACACAATACAATACCATACGGAATGGGAATAGGATAGGATAGGATAGGATAGGATAGGATGGGATGGGATGGGATGGGATGGGATGGGATGGGATGGGATGGGATGGGATGGGATGGGATGGGATAGGATAGAATAGGGAATGGAAATGGAAATGGGAATGGGAATGGGAATGGGAATTGGAAGGGAATGGATTGGCAAGAAATGGAAATGGAAATGAATAGAATAGAATAGAATAGGGAATGGGAATGGGAATGGGAATGTGAATGGGAATGTGAATAGAATAGAATAGAATAGAATAGAATAGAATAGGGAATGGGAATGGGAATGGGAATGGGAACGGGAATGGGAATAGGAATGGGAACGCGAACGGGAAGGGAATGGATTGAAATGGAAATGGAAATGGAAATGGGAACAGAAAAGAATAGAACAGAACAGAACACAATACAATACAATACAATACAATACAATACAATACAATACGAAATGGGAAAGGGATGGGATGGGATGGGATGGGATGGGATGGGATGGGATGGGATAGGATAGAATAGGGAATGGAAATGGAAATGGGAATGGGGATGGGAATTGGATGTAAATGGATTGGCAAGAAATGGAAATGGAAATGGAAACAGAATAGAATAGAATAAAATAGAATAGAATAGAATATTATAGAATAGAATAGGGAATGGTAATGGTAATGGGAATGGTAATAGAATAGAATAGAATAGAATAGAATAGAATAGAATAGAATAGGGAATGGGAATGGGAATGGGAATGGGAATGGGAATGGGAATAGAATGGAATGGAATGGAATGGAATGGAATGGAATGGAACGGAACGAAATGGAAATGGGAACAGAACAGAACAGAACGGAACAGAACAGAATAGAATAGAATAGAATAGAATAGAATAGATTAGGAAATGAAAATGGGAATGGGAATGGGAACAGAATACAATAGAACAGAACAGAATAGAATAGGGAATGAGAATTTTGGAAGGGAATGAATTGGAATGAAACTGGAAATGGAAATGGGAACAGAACAGAACAGAACACAATACAATACAATACAATACAATACAATACGGAATGGGAATGGGATGGGATGGGATGGGATGGGATGGGATGGGATGGGATGGGATAGGATAGGATAGGATAGGATAGAATAGGGAATGGAAATGGAAATGGGAATGGGAATTGGAATTGGAAGTAAATGGATTGGCAAGAAATGGAAATGGAAATGGAAATGGAAATGGAAATGGAAATGGAAATAGAATAGAATAGAATAGAATAGAATAGAATAGAATAGAATAGAATAGAATAGAATAGAATAGAGAATGGGAATGGGAATGGGAATAGAATAGAATAGAATAGAATAGAATAGAATAGAATAGAATAGAATAGAATAGAATAGAATAAAATAGAATAGAACAGGGAATGGGAATGGGAATGGGAATGGGAATGGGAATGGGAATGGAATGGAATGGAATGGAACGGAAATGGAAATGGAACAGAACAGAACAGAACAGAATAGAATAGAATAGAATAAAATAGAATAGAACAGGGAATGGGAATGGGAATGGGAATGGGAATAGAATAGAATAGGTATTGGCAATGGGAATGGGAATGGGAACGGGAACGGGAAGGGAATGGATTTGAATGGAAATGGAAATGGTAATGGGAACAGAATAGAAAAGAATAGAACAGAACAGAAAAGAACACAATACAATACAATACAATACAATACAATACAATACAATACAATAAAATACAATACGGAATGGGAATGGGATGGGATGGGATGGGATGGGATGGGATGGGATGGGATGGGATAGGATAGGATAGAATAGGGAATGGAAATGGGAATGGGAATGGGAATGGGAATTGGAAGTAAATGGATTGGCAAGAAATGGAAATGGAAATGGAAATGGAAATGGAAATAGAATAGAATAGAATAGAATAGAATAGAATAGAATAGAATAGGGAATGGGAATGGGAATGGGAATGGGAATGGGAATGGGAATGGGAACGGAACGGAACGGAATGGAAATGGAAATGGGAACAGAACAGAACAGAACAGAATAGAACAGAACAGAATAGAATAGAATAGAATAGAATAGAATAGAATAGAATAGAATAGGAAATGAAAATAGGAATGGGAATGGGAATGGGGATGAGAATGGGAATAGAATACAATAGAAGAGAACAGAATAGAATACGGAATGGGAATTTTGGAAGGGAATGAATTGGAATGAAACTGGAAATGGAAATGGGAACAGAACAGAACAGAACAGAACAGAATACAATACAATACAATACAATACAATACAATACAATACAATACAATACAATAAAATACAATAATTACAATACAATAGGGAATGGGCATAGGATAGGATAGGATAGGGAAAGGGAAAGGGATAGGGAATGGGAATGGGAATGGGAATTGGAAGGAAATGAATTGGATTGGAACTGGAACTGGAAATGGGAACAGAATAGAACAGAACAGAATAGGCAATGGGAATGGGAACGGGAACCGGAACCGGAACGGGAACGGGAAGGGAATAGAATGGAATGGATTGGAATGGAAATGGAAATGGGAATGGGAACAGAATAGAAAAGAATAGAACAGAACAGAAAAGAACACAATAAAATACAATACAATACAATACAATACAATACAATACAATACGGAATGGGAATGGGATGGGATGGGATGGGATGGGATGGGATGGGATGGGATGGGATGGGATGGGATGGGATAGGATAGGATAGGATAGGATAGGATAGGATAGGATGGGATGGGATGGGATGGGATGGGATGGGATGGGATGGGATGGGATGGGATGGGATGGGATGGGATGGGATAGGATAGAATAGGGAATGGAAATGGAAATGGGAATGGGAATGGGAATGGGAATTGGAAGGGAATGGATTGGCAAGAAATGGAAATGGAAATGAATAGAATAGAATAGAATAGGGAATGGGAATGGGAATGGGAATGGGAATGGGAATGTGAATAGAATAGAATAGAATAGAATAGAATAGAATAGAATAGGGAATGGGAATAGAATAGAATAGGTAATGGCAAAGGGAATGGGAATGGGAATGAGAATGGGAACGGGAATGGGAATAGGAATGGGAACGCGAACGGGAAGGGAATGGATTGAAATGGAAATGGAAATGGAAATGGGAACAGAAAAGAATAGAACAGAACAGAACACAATACAATACAATACAATACAATACAATACAATACAATACAATACGAAATGGGAAAGGGATGGGATGGGATGGGATGGGATGGGATGGGATGGGATGGGATGGGATGGGATGGGATGGGATGGGATAGGATAGAATAGGGAATGGAAATGGAAATGGGAATGGGGATGGGAATTGGATGTAAATGGATTGGCAAGAAATGGAAATGGAAATGCAAACAGAATAGAATAGAATAAAATAGAATAGAATAGAATATTATAGAATAGAATAGGGAATGGTAATGGGAATGGTAATGGGAATAGAATAGAATAGAATAGAATAGAATAGAATAGAATAGAATAGAATAGGGAATGGGAATGGGAATGGGAATGGGAATGGGAATGGGAATAGAATGGAATGGAATGGAATGGAATGGAATGGAATGGAATGGAACGGAACGAAATGGAAATGGGAACAGAACAGAACAGAACGGAACAGAACAGAATAGAATAGAATAGAATAGATTAGGAAATGAAAATGGGAATGGGAATGGGAACAGAATACAATAGAACAGAACAGAATAGAATAGGGAATGAGAATTTTGGAAGGGAATGAATTGGAATGAAACTGGAAATGGAAATGGGAACAGAACAGAACAGAACAGAACACAATACAATACAATACAATACAATACAATACGGAATGGGAATGGGATGGGATGGGATGGGATGGGATGGGATGGGATGGGATGGGATAGGATAGGATAGGATAGAATAGGGAATGGAAATGGAAATGGGAATGGGAATTGGAATTGGAAGTAAATGGATTGGCAAGAAATGGAAATGGAAATGGAAATGGAAATAGAATAGAATAGAATAGAATAGAATAGAATAGAATAGAATAGAATAGAATAGAGAATGGGAATGGGAAGGGGAATAGAATAGAATAGAATAGAATAGAATAGAATAGAATAGAATAGAATAGAATAGAATAAAATAGAATAGAACAGGGAATGGGAATGGGAATGGGAATGGGAATGGGAATGGGAATGGGAATGGGAATGGAATGGAATGGAACGGAAATGGAAATGGAACAGAACAGAACAGAACAGAATAGAATAGAATAGAATAAAATAGAATAGAACAGGGAATGGGAATGGGAATGGGAATGGGAATAGAATAGAATAGGTATTGGCAATGGGAATGGGAATGGGAACGGGAACGGGAAGGGAATGGATTTGAATGGAAATGGAAATGGTAATGGGAACAGAATAGAAAAGAATAGAACAGAACAGAAAAGAACACAATACAATACAATACAATACAATACAATACAATACAATACAATACAATACAATACAATACGGAATGGGAATGGGATGGGATGGGATGGGATGGAATGGAATGGAACGGAATGGAAATGGAAATGGAAATGGGAACAGGACAGAACAGAACAGAATAGAATAGAATAGAACAGAACAGAACAGGGAATGGGAATGGGAACCGGAACGGGAAGGGGAAGGGAATGGATTTGAATTGAAATGGAAATGGTAATGGGAACAGAATAGAAAAGAATAGAACAGAACAGAAAAGAAAACAATACAATACAATACAATACAATACAATACAATACAATACAATACAATACAATAAAATACAATACGGAATGGGAATGGGATGGGATGGGATGGGATGGGATGGGATGGGATGGGATGGGATGGGATGGGATGGGATGGGATGGGATGGGATAGGATAGGATAGAATAGGGAATGGAAATGGGAATGGGAATGGGAATGGGAATTGGAAGTAAATGGATTGGCAAGAAATGGAAATGGAAATGGAAACAGAATAGAATAGAATAGAATAGAATAGAATAGAATAGAATAGGGAATGGGAATGGGAATGGGAATGGGAATGGGAATGGGAATGGGAACCGAACGGAACGGAATGGAAATGGAAATGGGAACAGAACAGAACAGAACAGAATAGAACAGAACAGAATAGAATAGAATAGAATAGAATAGAATAGAATAGAATAGAATAGAATAGAATAGGAAATGAAAATAGGAATGGGAATGGGAATGGGGATGAGAATGGGAATAGAATACAATAGAAGAGAACAGAATAGAATACGGAATGGGAATTTTGGAAGGGAATGAATTGGAATGAAACTGGAAATGGAAATGGGAACAGAACAGAACAGAACAGAACAGAACAGAATACAATACAATACAATACAATACAATACAATACAATACAATACAATACAATAAAATACAATAATTACAATACAATAGGGAATGGGCATAGGATAGGATAGGATAGGGAAAGGGAAAGGGATAGGGAATGGGAATGGGAATGGGAATTGGAAGGAAATGAATTGGATTGGAACTGGAACTGGAAATGGGAACAGAATAGAACAGAACAGAATAGGCAATGGGAATGGGAACGGGAACCGGAACCGGAACGGGAACGGGAAGGGAATAGAATGGAATGGATTGGAATGGAAATGGAAATGGGAATGGGAACAGAATAGAAAAGAATAGAACAGAACAGAAAAGAACACAATAAAATACAATACAATACAATACAATACAATACAATACAATACAATACAATACGGAATGGGAATGGGAATGGGATGGGATGGGATGGGATGGGATGGGATGGGATGGGATGGGATGGGATGGGATAGGATAGGATAGGATAGGATAGGATAGGATAGGATAGGGAATGGAAATGGGAATGGGAATTGGAAGTAAATGGATTGGCAAGAAATGGAAATGGAAATGGAAACAGTATAGAATAGAATAGAATAGAATAGAATAGAATAGAATAGAATAGAATAGAATAGAATAGAATAGAATAGGGAATGGGAATGGGAATGGGAATGGGAATGGGAATGGGAATGGAATGGAATTGAACGGAATGGAAATGGAAATGGGAAAAGAACAGAACAGAACAGAACAGAACAGAATAGAATAGAATAGAATAGGGAATGGAAATGGGAATAGGAATGGGAATGGGAATGGGAACGGGAAGGGAATGGATTGGCATGGAATGGAAATGGGAACAGAACAGAACAGAACAGGGAATGGGAATGGGAATGGGTATGGGAATAGAATAGAATAGAATAGAATAGGGAATGGGAATGGGAATGGAATGGAACGGAATGGAAATGGGAACAGAACAGAATAGAATAGAATAGAATAGAATAGAATAGAATAGAATACAATACAATACAATACAATACAATACAATACGAAATGGGAAAGGGATGGGATGGGATGGGATGGGATGGGATGGGATGGGATGGGATGGGATGGGATAGGATAGAATAGGGAATGGAAATGGAAATGGGAATGGGGATGGGAATTGGATGTAAATGGATTGGCAAGAAATGGAAATGGAAATGCAAACAGAATAGAATAGAATAAAATAGAATAGAATAGAATATTATAGAATAGAATAGGGAATGGTAATGGGAATGGTAATGGGAATAGAATAGAATAGAATAGAATAGAATAGAATAGAATAGAATAGGGAATGGGAATGGGAATGGGAATGGGAATGGGAATAGAATGGAATGGAATGGAATGGAATGGAATGGAATGGAATGGAATGGAACGGAACGAAATGGAAATGGGAACAGAACAGAACAGAACGGAACAGAACAGAATAGAATAGAATAGAATAGATTAGGAAATGAAAATGGGAATGGGAATGGGAACAGAATACAATAGAACAGAACAGAATAGAATAGGGAATGAGAATTTTGGAAGGGAATGAATTGGAATGAAACTGGAAATGGAAATGGGAACAGAACAGAACAGAACAGAACACAATACAATACAATACAATACAATACAATACGGAATGGGAATGGGATGGGATGGGATGGGATGGGATGGGATGGGATGGGATAGGATAGGATAGGATAGAATAGGGAATGGAAATGGAAATGGGAATGGGAATTGGAATTGGAAGTAAATGGATTGGCAAGAAATGGAAATGGAAATGGAAATGGAAATAGAATAGAATAGAATAGAATAGAATAGAATAGAATAGAATAGAATAGAGAATGGGAATGGGAAGGGGAATAGAATAGAATAGAATAGAATAGAATAGAATAGAATAGAATAGAATAAAATAGAATAGAACAGGGAATGGGAATGGGAATGGGAATGGGAATGGGAATGGGAATGGAATGGAATGGAATGGAACGGAAATGGAAATGGAACAGAACAGAACAGAACAGAATAGAATAGAATAGAATAAAATAGAATAGAACAGGGAATGGGAATGGGAATGGGAATGGGAATAGAATAGAATAGGTATTGGCAATGGGAATGGGAATGGGAACGGGAACGGGAAGGGAATGGATTTGAATGGAAATGGAAATGGTAATGGGAACAGAATAGAAAAGAATAGAACAGAACAGAAAAGAACACAATACAATACAATACAATACAATACAATACAATACAATACAATACAATACAATACAATACAATAAAATACAATACGGAATGGGAATGGGATGGGATGGGATGGGATGGGATAGGATAGGATAGAATAGGGAATGGAAATGGGAATGGGAATGGGAATGGGAATTGGAAGTAAATTGATTGGCAAGAAATGGAAATGGAAATGGAAATGGAAATAGAATAGAATAGAATAGAATAGAATAGAATAGAATAGGGAATGGGAATGGGAATGGGAATGGGAATGGGAATGGGAATGGGAATGGGAACGGAACGGAACGGAATGGAAATGGAAATGGGAACAGAACAGAACAGAACAGAATAGAACAGAACAGAATAGAATAGAATAGAATAGAATAGAATAGAATAGAATAGAATAGGAAATGAAAATAGGAATGGGAATGGGAATGGGGATGAGAATGGGAATAGAATACAATAGAAGAGAATAGAATAGAATACGGAATGGGAATTTTGGAAGGGAATGAATTGGAATGAAACTGGAAATGGAAATGGGAACAGAACAGAACAGAACAGAACAGAATACAATACAATACAATACAATACAATACAATACAATACAATACAATACAATACAATACAATACAATAAAATACAATAATTACAATACAATAGGGAATGGGCATAGGATAGGATAGGATAGGGAAAGGGAAAGGGATAGGGAATGGGAATGGGAATGGGAATTGGAAGGAAATGAATTGGATTGGAACTGGAACTGGAAATGGGAACAGAATAGAACAGAACAGAATAGGCAATGGGAATGGGAACGGGAACCGGAACCGGAACGGGAACGGGAAGGGAATAGAATGGAATGGATTGGAATGGAAATGGAAATGGGAATGGGAACAGAATAGAAAAGAATAGAACAGAACAGAAAAGAACACAATAAAATACAATACAATACAATACAATACAATACAATACAATACGGAATGGGAATGGGATGGGATGGGATGGGATGGGATGGGATGGGATGGGATGGGATGGGATAGGATAGGGAATTGAAATGGAAATGGGAATGGGAATGAGAATGGGAATAGAATACAATAGAAGAGAACAGAATAGAATAGGGAATGGGAATGGGAATGGGAATGGGAATAGAATAGAATAGAATAGGTAATGGCAATGGCAATGGCAATGGCAATGGGAACGGGAACGGGAACGGGAATGGGAATGGGAACGCGAACTGGAAAGGAATGGATTGGAATGGAAATTGAAATGGAAATGGTAATGGTAATGGGAAGAGAATAGAACAGAATAGAACAGAACACAATACAATACAATACAATACAATACAATACAATACAATACAATACGGAATGGGAATAGGATGGGATGGGATGGGATGGGATGGGCTAGGATAGGATAGGATAGAATAGGGAATGGAAATGGGAATGGGAATGCGAATTAGAATTGGAAGGGAATGGATTGGCAAGAAATGGAAATGGAAATGGAAAAAGAATAGAATAGAATAGGGAATGGGAATGGGAATGAGAATGGGAATAGAATAGAATAGAATAGAATAGAATAGAATAGAATAGAATAGAATAGAATAGAATAGGGAATGGGAATGGGAATGGGAATGGGAATAGAATAGAATAGAATAGGTAATGGCAATGGCAATGGCAATGGCAATGGCAATGGGAACGGGAACGGGAACGGGAATGGGAATGGGAACGCGAACTGGAAAGGAATGGATTGGAATGGAAATTGAAATGGAAATGGTAATGGTAATGGGAAGAGAATAGAAAAGAATAGAACAGAACACAATACAATACAATACAATACAATACAATACAATACAATACAATACAATACGGAATGGGATAGGATAGGATGGGATGGGATGGGATGGGATGGGATGGGATAGGATAGGATAGGATAGGATAGGATAGGATAGGATAGGGAATGGAAATGGGAATAGGAATCTGAAGTAAATGGATTGGCAAGAAATGGAAATGGAAATGGAAACAGAATAGAATAGAATAGAATAGAATAGAATAGAATAGAATAGAATAGAATAGGGAATGGGAATGGGAATGGGAATGGAATGGAATTGAACGGAATGGAAATGGAGATGGGAAAAGAACAGAACAGAACAGAACAGAACAGAATAGAATAGAATAGAATAGAATAGAATAGGGAATGGAAATGGGAATGGGAATGGGAATGGGAACGGGAAGGGAATGGATTGGAATGGAATGGAATTGGGAACAGAACAGAACAGAACAGGGAATGGGAATGGGAATGGGAATGGGAATAGAATACAATAGAAGAGAACAGAATAGAATAGGGAATGGGAATTTTGGAAGGGAATGAATTGGAATGAAACTGGAAATGGAAATTGGAACAGAACAGAACACAATACAATACAATACAATACAATACAATACAATACAATACAATACAATAATTACAATACAATAGGGAATGGGCATAGGATAGGATAGGATAGCATAGGATAGGATAGGGAAAGGGAAAGGGAAAGGGAATGGGAATGGGAATGGGAATTGGAAGGAAATGAATTGGATTGGAACTGGAACTGGAAATGGGAACAGAATAGAACAGAACAGAACAGAATAGGGAATGGGAATGGGAATGGGAATGGGAATGGGAATGGGAACGGGAACGGGAAGGGAAGGGAATGGATTGGAATGGAATTCGAAATGGGAATGGGAATGGGAACAGAATAGAAAAGAATAGAACAGAACAGAAAAGAACACAATACAATACAATACAATACAATACAATACAATACGGAATGGGAATGGGATGGGATGGGATGGGATGGGATGGGATGGGATGGGATGGGATGGGATAGGATAGGGAATTGAAATGGAAATGGGAATGGGAATGGGAATGGGAATTGGAAGTAAATGGATTGGCAAGAAATGGAAATGGAAACAGAATAGAATAGAATAGAATAGAATAGAACAGAATAGAGAATGGGAATGGGAATGGGAATAGAATAGAATAGAATAGAATAGAATAGAATAGAATAGAATAGAATAGAATAGAATAGAATAGAACAGAATAGAGAATGGCAATGGGAATGGGAACGGGAACGGGAAGGGAATGGATTGGAATGGAAATGGAAATGGAAATGGGAATGGGAACAGAATAGAAAAGAATAGAACAGAACAGAAAAGAACACAATACAATACAATACAATACAATACAATACAATACAATACAATACAATACAATACCTAATGGGAATGGGAATGGGATGGGATGGGATGGGATGGGATGGGATGGGATGGGATGGGATGGGATGGGATAGGATGGGATAGGATAGGATAGGATAGAATAGGGAATGGAAATGGAAATGGGAATGGGGATGGGAATTGGATTTAAATGGATTGGCAAGAAATGGAAATGGAAATGGAAACAGAATAGAATAGAATAGAATAGAATAGAATAGGATAGAATAGGATAGAATAGGATAGAATAGGGAATGGGAATGGGAATGGGAATGGGAATAGAATAGAATAGAATAGAATAGAATAGAATAGAATAGAATAGGGAATGGGAATGGGAATGGGAATGGGAATAGAATGGAATGGAATGGAATGGAACGGAACGAAATGGAAATGGGAACAGAACAGAACAGAACGGAACAGAACAGAACAGAACAGAATAGAATAGAATAGATTAGGAAATAAAAATGGGAATGGGAATGGGAATGGGAATAGAATACAATAGAACAGAACAGAATAGAATAGGGAATGGGAATTTTGGAAGGGAATGAATTGGAATGAAACTGGAAATGGAAATGGGAACAGAACAGAACAGAACAGAATACAATGCAATGCAATACAATACAATACAATACAATACAATACAATACAATACAATAATTACAATACAATAGGAAATGGGAATAGGATAGGATAGGATAGGATAGGATAGGATAGGATAGGATAGGATAGGATAGGATAGGATAGGATAGGATAGGGAAAGGGAATGGGAGTGGGAATGGGAATGGAAATTGGAAGGAAATGAATTGGATTGGAACTGGAACTGGAAATTGGAACAGAATAGAACCGAACAGAACAGAATTGGGAATGGGAATGGGAATGGGAATTGGAAGGGATTGGATCAGAATGGAAATGGGAATGGGAATGGGAATGGGAATGGGAATGGGAATGAAAATGGAAATGGAAATGGGAACAGAACAGAACAGAACAGGGAATGGGAATGGGAATGGGAATGGGAATGGGAATGGGAATGGGAATGGGAATGGAATGGAATAGAATAGAATAGAATAGAATAGAATAGAATAGAATAGGTAATGGCAATGGGAATGGGAACGGGAACGGGAACGGGAACCGGAATGGGAAGGGAATGGATTGGAATGGAAATGGAAATGGGAATGGGAATGGGAACAGAATAGAAAAGAAAAGAATAGAACAGAACAGAACACAACACAACACAACACCACACAACACAACACAATACAATACCATACGGAATGGGAATAGGATAGGATAGGATAGGATAGGATAGGATAGGATGGGATGGGATGGGATGGGATGGGATGGGATGGGATGGGATGGGATGGGATGGGATGGGATGGGATGGGATGGGATGGGATGGGATAGGATAGAATAGGGAATGGAAATGGAAATGGGAATGGGAATGGGAATGGGAATTGGAAGGGAATGGATTGGCAAGAAATGGAAATGGAAATGAATAGAATAGAATAGAATAGGGAATGGGAATGGGAATGGGAATGGGAATGGGAATGGGAATGTGAATAGAATAGAATAGAATAGAATAGAATAGAATAGAATAGGGAATGGGAATAGAATAGAATAGGTAATGGCAAAGGGAATGGGAATGGGATTGAGAATGGGAACGGGAATGGGAATAGGAATGGGAACGCGAACGGGAAGGGAATGGATTGAAATGGAAATGGAAATGGAAATGGGAACAGAAAAGAATAGAACAGAACAGAACACAATACAATACAATACAATACAATACAATACAATACAATACAATACAATACAATACAATAAAATACAATAATTACAATACAATAGGGAATGGGCATAGGATAGGATAGGATAGGGAAAGGGAAAGGGATAGGGAATGGGAATGGGAATGGGAATTGGAAGGAAATGAATTGGATTGGAACTGGAACTGGAAATGGGAACAGAATAGAACAGAACAGAATAGGCAATGGGAATGGGAACGGGAACCGGAACCGGAACGGGAACGGGAAGGGAATAGAATGGAATGGATTGGAATGGAAATGGAAATGGGAATGGGAACAGAATAGAAAAGAATAGAACAGAACAGAAAAGAACACAATAAAATACAATACAATACAATACAATACAATACAATACAATACGGAATGGGAATGGGATGGGATGGGATGGGATGGGATGGGATGGGATGGGATGGGATGGGATAGGATAGGGAATTGAAATGGAAATGGGAATGGGAATGAGAATGGGAATAGAATACAATAGAAGAGAACAGAATAGAATAGGGAATGGGAATGGGAATGGGAATGGGAATAGAATAGAATAGAATAGGTAATGGCAATGGCAATGGCAATGGCAATGGGAACGGGAACGGGAACGGGAATGGGAATGGGAACGCGAACTGGAAAGGAATGGATTGGAATGGAAATTGAAATGGAAATGGGAATGGTAATGGGAAGAGAATAGAACAGAATAGAACAGAACACAATACAATACAATACAATACAATACAATACAATACAATACGGAATGGGAATAGGATGGGATGGGATGGGATGGGATGGGATAGGATAGGATAGGATAGAATAGGGAATGGAAATGGGAATGGGAATGCGAATTAGAATTGGAAGGGAATGGATTGGCAAGAAATGGAAATGGAAATGGAAAAAGAATAGAATAGAATAGGGAATGGGAATGGGAATGAGAATGGGAATAGAATAGAATAGAATAGAATAGAATAGAATAGAATAGAATAGAATAGAATAGAATAGAATAGGGAATGGGAATGGGAATGGGAATGGGAATAGAATAGAATAGTATAGGTAATGGCAATGGCAATGGCAATGGCAATGGCAATGGGAACGGGAACGGGAACGGGAATGGGAATGGGAACGCGAACTGGAAAGGAATGGATTGGAATGGAAATTGAAATGGAAATGGTAATGGTAATGGGAAGAGAATAGAAAAGAATAGAACAGAACACAATACAATACAATACAATACAATACAATACAATACAATACAATACAATACGGAATGGGATAGGATAGGATGGGATGGGATGGGATGGGATGGGATGGGATAGGATAGGATAGGATAGGATAGGATAGGATAGGGAATGGAAATGGGAATAGGAATTGGAAGTAAATGGATTGGCAAGAAATGGAAATGGAAATGGAAACAGAATAGAATAGAATAGAATAGAATAGAATAGAATAGAATAGAATAGAATAGGGAATGGGAATGGGAATGGGAATGGAATGGAATTGAACGGAATGGAAATGGAGATGGGAAAAGAACAGAACAGAACAGAACAGAACAGAATAGAATAGAATAGAATAGAATAGAATAGAATAGAATAGGGAATGGAAATGGGAATGGGAATGGGAATGGGAACGGGAAGGGAATGGATTGGAATGGAATGGAATTGGGAACAGAACAGAACAGAACAGGGAATGGGAATGGGAATGGGAATGGGAATAGAATACAATAGAAGAGAACAGAATAGAATAGGGAATGGGAATTTTGGAAGGGAATGAATTGGAATGAAACTGGAAATGGAAATTGGAACAGAACAGAACACAATACAATACAATACAATACAATACAATACAATACAATACAATAC
This sequence comes from Arizona elegans, assembly GCA_022577455.1. Classification (NCBI taxonomy): domain Eukaryota; kingdom Metazoa; phylum Chordata; class Lepidosauria; order Squamata; family Colubridae; genus Arizona; species Arizona elegans. Next base: position 693,424 of record JAKOOJ010000063.1, on the reverse strand, counting down.
AATAATTACAATACAATAGGGAATGGGCATAGGATAGGATAGGATAGCATAGGATAGGATAGGGAAAGGGAAAGGGAAAGGGAATGGGAATGGGAATGGGAATTGGAAGGAAATGAATTGGATTGGAACTGGAACTGGAAATGGGAACAGAATAGAACAGAACAGAACAGAATAGGGAATGGGAATGGGAATGGGAATGGGAATGGGAATGGGAACGGGAACGGGAAGGGAAGGGAATGGATTGGAATGGAATTCGAAATGGGAATGGGAATGGGAACAGAATAGAAAAGAATAGAACAGAACAGAAAAGAACACAATACAATACAATACAATACAATACAATACAATACAATACAATACGGAATGGGAATGGGATGGGATGGGATGGGATGGGATGGGATGGGATGGGATGGGATGGGATGGGATAGGATAGGGAATTGAAATGGAAATGGGAATGGGAATGGGAATGGGAATTGGAAGTAAATGGATTGGCAAGAAATGGAAATGGAAACAGAATAGAATAGAATAGAATAGAATAGAATAGAACAGAATAGAGAATGGGAATGGGAATGGGAATAGAATAGAATAGAATAGAATAGAATAGAATAGAATAGAATAGAATAGAATAGAATAGAACAGAATAGAGAATGGCAATGGGAATGGGAACGGGAACGGGAAGGGAATGGATTGGAATGGAAATGGAAATGGAAATGGGAATGGGAACAGAATAGAAAAGAATAGAACAGAACAGAAAAGAACACAATACAATACAATACAATACAATACAATACAATACAATACAATACAATACAATACAATACCTAATGGGAATGGGAATGGGATGGGATGGGATGGGATGGGATGGGATGGGATGGGATGGGATGGGATAGGATGGGATAGGATAGGATAGGATAGAATAGGGAATGGAAATGGAAATGGGAATGGGGATGGGAATTGGATTTAAATGGATTGGCAAGAAATGGAAATGGAAATGGAAACAGAATAGAATAGAATAGAATAGAATAGAATAGGATAGAATAGGATAGAATAGGATAGAATAGGGAATGGGAATGGGAATGGGAATGGGAATAGAATAGAATAGAATAGAATAGAATAGAATAGAATAGAATAGAATAGAATAGGGAATGGGAATGGGAATGGGAATGGGAATAGAATGGAATGGAATGGAATGGAACGGAACGAAATGGAAATGGGAACAGAACAGAACAGAACGGAACAGAACAGAACAGAACAGAATAGAATAGAATAGATTAGGAAATAAAAATGGGAATGGGAATGGGAATGGGAATAGAATACAATAGAACAGAACAGAATAGAATAGGGAATGGGAATTTTGGAAGGGAATGAATTGGAATGAAACTGGAAATGGAAATGGGAACAGAACAGAACAGAACAGAATACAATGCAATGCAATACAATACAATACAATACAATACAATACAATACAATACAATACAATAATTACAATACAATAGGAAATGGGAATAGGATAGGATAGGATAGGATAGGATAGGATAGGATAGGATAGGATAGGATAGGATAGGGAAAGGGAATGGGAGTGGGAATGGGAATGGAAATTGGAAGGAAATGAATTGGATTGGAACTGGAACTGGAAATTGGAACAGAATAGAACCGAACAGAACAGAATTGGGAATGGGAATGGGAATGGGAATTGGAAGGGATTGGATCAGAATGGAAATGGGAATGGGAATGGGAATGGGAATGGGAATGGGAATGAAAATGGAAATGGAAATGGGAACAGAACAGAACAGAACAGGGAATGGGAATGGGAATGGGAATGGGAATGGGAATGGGAATGGGAATGGAATGGAATAGAATAGAATAGAATAGAATAGAATAGAATAGAATAGGTAATGGCAATGGGAATGGGAACGGGAACGGGAACGGGAACCGGAATGGGAAGGGAATGGATTGGAATGGAAATGGAAATGGGAATGGGAATGGGAACAGAATAGAAAAGAAAAGAATAGAACAGAACAGAACACAACACAACACAACACCACACAACACAACACAATACAATACCATACGGAATGGGAATAGGATAGGATAGGATAGGATAGGATAGGATAGGATAGGATGGGATGGGATGGGATGGGATGGGATGGGATGGGATGGGATGGGATGGGATGGGATGGGATGGGATGGGATAGGATAGAATAGGGAATGGAAATGGAAATGGGAATGGGAATGGGAATGGGAATTGGAAGGGAATGGATTGGCAAGAAATGGAAATGGAAATGAATAGAATAGAATAGAATAGGGAATGGGAATGGGAATGGGAATGGGAATGGGAATGTGAATAGAATAGAATAGAATAGAATAGAATAGAATAGAATAGGGAATGGGAATAGAATAGAATAGGTAATGGCAAAGGGAATGGGAATGGGAATGAGAATGGGAACGGGAATGGGAATAGGAATGGGAACGCGAACGGGAAGGGAATGGATTGAAATGGAAATGGAAATGGAAATGGGAACAGAAAAGAATAGAACAGAACAGAACACAATACAATACAATACAATACAATACAATACAATACAATACAATACGAAATGGGAAAGGGATGGGATGGGATGGGATGGGATGGGATGGGATGGGATGGGATGGGATGGGATAGGATAGAATAGGGAATGGAAATGGAAATGGGAATGGGGATGGGAATTGGATGTAAATGGATTGGCAAGAAATGGAAATGGAAATGCAAACAGAATAGAATAGAATAAAATAGAATAGAATAGAATATTATAGAATAGAATAGGGAATGGTAATGGGAATGGTAATGGGAATAGAATAGAATAGAATAGAATAGAATAGAATAGGGAATGGGAATGGGAATGGGAATGGGAATGGGAATAGAATGGAATGGAATGGAATGGAATGGAATGGAATGGAATGGAATGGAACGGAACGAAATGGAAATGGGAACAGAACAGAACAGAACGGAACAGAACAGAATAGAATAGAATAGAATAGATTAGGAAATGAAAATGGGAATGGGAATGGGAACAGAATACAATAGAACAGAACAGAATAGAATAGGGAATGAGAATTTTGGAAGGGAATGAATTGGAATGAAACTGGAAATGGAAATGGGAACAGAACAGAACAGAACAGAACACAATACAATACAATACAATACAATACAATACAATACGGAATGGGAATGGGATGGGATGGGATGGGATGGGATGGGATGGGATGGGATAGGATAGGATAGGATAGAATAGGGAATGGAAATGGAAATGGGAATGGGAATTGGAATTGGAAGTAAATGGATTGGCAAGAAATGGAAATGGAAATGGAAATGGAAATGGAAATAGAATAGAATAGAATAGAATAGAATAGAATAGAATAGAATAGAATAGAGAATGGGAATGGGAAGGGGAATAGAATAGAATAGAATAGAATAGAATAGAATAGAATAGAATAGAATAGAATAGAATAGAATAGAATAGAATAGAACAGGGAATGGGAATGGGAATGGGAATGGGAATGGGAATGGGAATGGGAATGGGAATGGAATGGAATGGAATGGAACGGAAATGGAAATGGAACAGAACAGAACAGAACAGAATAGAATAGAATAGAATAAAATAGAATAGAACAGGGAATGGGAATGGGAATGGGAATGGGAATAGAATAGAATAGGTATTGGCAATGGGAATGGGAATGGGAACGGGAACGGGAAGGGAATGGATTTGAATGGAAATGGAAATGGTAATGGGAACAGAATAGAAAAGAATAGAACAGAACAGAAAAGAACACAATACAATACAATACAATACAATACAATACAATACAATACAATACAATACAATACAATACAATACGGAATGGGAATGGGATGGGATGGGATGGGATGGAATGGAATGGAACGGAATGGAAATGGAAATGGAAATGGGAACAGGACAGAACAGAACAGAATAGAATAGAATAGAACAGAACAGAACATGGAATGGGAATGGGAACCGGAACGGGAAGGGGAAGGGAATGGATTTGAATTGAAATGGAAATGGTAATGGGAACAGAATAGAAAAGAATAGAACAGAACAGAAAAGAAAACAATACAATACAATACAATACAATACAATACAATACAATACAATACAATACAATAAAATACAATACGGAATGGGAATGGGATGGGATGGGATGGGATGGGATGGGATGGGATGGGATGGGATGGGATAGGATAGGATAGAATAGGGAATGGAAATGGGAATGGGAATGGGAATTGGAATTGGAAGTAAATGGATTGGCAAGAAATGGAAATGGAAATGGAAACAGAATAGAATAGAATAGAATAGAATAGAATAGAATAGAATAGAATAGGGAATGGGAATGGGAATGGGAATGGGAATGGGAATGGGAATGGGAATGGGAACCGAACGGAACGGAATGGAAATGGAAATGGGAACAGAACAGAACAGAACAGAATAGAACAGAACAGAATAGAATAGAATAGAATAGAATAGAATAGAATAGGAAATGAAAATAGGAATGGGAATGGGAATGGGGATGAGAATGGGAATAGAATACAATAGAAGAGAACAGAATAGAATACGGAATGGGAATTTTGGAAGGGAATGAATTGGAATGAAACTGGAAATGGAAATGGGAACAGAACAGAACAGAACAGAACAGAATACAATACAATACAATACAATACAATACAATACAATAAAATACAATAATTACAATACAATAGGGAATGGGCATAGGATAGGATAGGATAGGGAAAGGGAAAGGGATAGGGAATGGGAATGGGAATGGGAATTGGAAGGAAATGAATTGGATTGGAACTGGAACTGGAAATGGGAACAGAATAGAACAGAACAGAATAGGCAATGGGAATGGGAACGGGAACCGGAACCGGAACGGGAACGGGAAGGGAATAGAATGGAATGGATTGGAATGGAAATGGAAATGGGAATGGGAACAGAATAGAAAAGAATAGAACAGAACAGAAAAGAACACAATAAAATACAATACAATACAATACAATACAATACAATACAATACAATACAATACAATACGGAATGGGAATGGGATGGGATGGGATGGGATGGGATGGGATGGGATGGGATGGGATGGGATGGGATAGGATAGGATAGGATAGGATAGGATAGGATAGGATAGGGAATGGAAATGGGAATGGGAATTGGAAGTAAATGGATTGGCAAGAAATGGAAATGGAAATGGAAACAGTATAGAATAGAATAGAATAGAATAGAATAGAATAGAATAGAATAGAATAGAATAGAATAGGGAATGGGAATGGGAATGGGAATGGGAATGGGAATGGAATGGAATTGAACGGAATGGAAATGGAAATGGGAAAAGAACAGAACAGAACAGAACAGAACAGAATAGAATAGAATAGGGAATGGAAATGGGAATAGGAATGGGAATGGGAATGGGAACGGGAAGGGAATGGATTGGCATGGAATGGAAATGGGAACAGAACAGAACAGAACAGGGAATGGGAATGGGAATGGGTATGGGAATAGAATAGAATAGAATAGAATAGGGAATGGGAATGGGAATGGAATGGAACGGAATGGAAATGGGAACAGAACAGAATAGAATAGAATAGAATAGAATAGAATAGAATAGAATAGAATAGAATAGAATACAATACAATACAATACAATACAATACAATACAATACAATACAATACAATACAATAGAACAGAACAGAACAGAACAGAATAGAATAGGGAATGGGAATTTTGGAAGGGAATGAATTGGAATGAAACTGGAAATGGAAATGGGAACAGAACAGAACACAATACAATACAATACAATACAATACAATACAATACAATACAATACAATACAATACAATAATTACAATACAATAGGGAATGGGCATAGGATAGGATAGGATAGGATAGGGAAAGGGAAAGGGAAAGGGAATGGGAATGGGAATGGGAATGGGAATTGGAAGGAAATGAATTGGATTGGAACTGGAACTGGAAATGGGAACAGAATAGAACAGAACAGAATAGGGAATGGGAATGGGAATGGGAATGGGAATGGGAACGGGAACGGGAAGGGAAGGGAATGGATTGGAATGGAAATCGAAATGGGAATGGGAACAGAATAGAAAAGAATAGAACAGAACAGAAAAGAACACAATACAATACAATACAATACAATACAATACGGAATGGGAATGGGATGGGATGGGATGGGATGGGATGGGATGGGATGGGATGGGATGGGATAGGATAGGGAATTGAAATGGAAATGGGAATGGGAATGGGAATGGGAATTGGAAGTAAATGGATTGGCAAGAAATGGAAATGGAACTGGAAACGGAAACAGAATAGAATAGAATAGAATAGAATAGAATAGAATAGAATAGAATAGAAAAGAATAGAGAATGGGAATGGGAATGGGAATGGGAATAGAATAGAATAGAATAGAATAGAATAGAATAGAATAGAATAGAATAGAACAGAACAGAACAGAACAGAACAGAACAGAACAGAATAGAGAATGGGAATGGGAATGGGAATGGGAATGGGAATAGAATAGAATAGAATAGAATAGAATAGAATAGGGAATGGGAATGGGAATGGAATGGAACGGAACGGAATGGAAATGGAAATGGGAACAGAACAGAACAGAACAGAATAGAATAGAATAGAATAGAATAGAATAGAATAGAATAGGAAATGAAAATGGGAATGGGAATGGGAATGGGAACGGGAAGGGAATGGATTGGAATGGAATGGAATTGGGAACAGAACAGAACAGAACAGGGAATGGGAATGGGAATGGGAATGGGAATAGAATACAATAGAAGAGAACAGAATAGAATAGGGAATGGGAATTTTGGAAGGGAATGAATTGGAATGAAACTGGAAATGGAAATTGGAACAGAACAGAACACAATACAATACAATACAATACAATACAATACAATACAATACAATAATTACAATACAATAGGGAATGGGCATAGGATAGGATAGGATAGGATAGGATAGGATAGGATAGGGAAAGGGAAAGGGAAAGGGAATGGGAATGGGAATGGGAATTGGAAGGAAATGAATTGGATTGGAACTGGAACTGGAAATGGGAACAGAATAGAACAGAACAGAACAGAATAGGGAATGGGAATGGGAATGGGAATGGGAATGGGAACGGGAACGGGAACGGGAAGGGAAGGGAATGGATTGGAATGGAATTCGAAATGGGAATGGGAATGGGAACAGAATAGAAAAGAATAGAACAGAACAGAAAAGAACACAATACAATACAATACAATACAATACAATACAATACAATACGGAATGGGAATGGGATGGGATGGGATGGGATGGGATGGGATGGGATGGGATGGGATGGGATGGGATAGGATAGGGAATTGAAATGGAAATGGGAATGGGAATGGGAATTGGAAGTAAATGGATTGGCAAGAAATGGAAATGGAAACAGAATAGAATAGAATAGAATAGAATAGAACAGAATAGAGAATGGGAATGGGAATGGGAATAGAATAGAATAGAATAGAATAGAATAGAATAGAATAGAATAGAATAGAATAGAATAGAATAGAACAGAATAGAGAATGGCAATGGGAATGGGAACGGGAACGGGAAGGGAATGGATTGGAATGGAAATGGAAATGGAAATGGGAATGGGAACAGAATAGAAAAGAATAGAACAGAACAGAAAAGAACACAATACAATACAATACAATACAATACAATACAATACAATACAATACAATACAATACCTAATGGGAATGGGAATGGGATGGGATGGGATGGGATGGGATGGGATGGGATGGGATGGGATGGGATGGGATAGGATGGGATAGGATAGGATAGGATAGAATAGGGAATGGAAATGGAAATGGGAATGGGGATGGGAATTGGATTTAAATGGATTGGCAAGAAATGGAAATGGAAATGGAAACAGAATAGAATAGAATAGAATAGAATAGAATAGAATAGAATAGGATAGAATAGGATAGAATAGGATAGAATAGGGAATGGGAATGGGAATGGGAATGGGAATAGAATAGAATAGAATAGAATAGAATAGAATAGAATAGAATAGAATAGAATAGGGAATGGGAATGGGAATGGGAATGGGAATAGAATGGAATGGAATGGAATGGAACGGAACGAAATGGAAATGGGAACAGAACAGAACAGAACGGAACAGAACAGAACAGAACAGAATAGAATAGAATAGATTAGGAAATAAAAATGGGAATGGGAATGGGAATGGGAATAGAATACAATAGAACAGAACAGAATAGAATAGGGAATGGGAATTTTGGAAGGGAATGAATTGGAATGAAACTGGAAATGGAAATGGGAACAGAACAGAACAGAACAGAATACAATGCAATGCAATACAATACAATACAATACAATACAATACAATACAATACAATACAATAATTACAATACAATAGGAAATGGGAATAGGATAGGATAGGATAGGATAGGATAGGATAGGATAGGATAGGATAGGGAAAGGGAATGGGAGTGGGAATGGGAATGGAAATTGGAAGGAAATGAATTGGATTGGAACTGGAACTGGAAATTGGAACAGAATAGAACCGAACAGAACAGAATTGGGAATGGGAATGGGAATGGGAATTGGAAGGGATTGGATCAGAATGGAAATGGGAATGGGAATGGGAATGGGAATGAAAATGGAAATGGAAATGGGAACAGAACAGAACAGAACAGGGAATGGGAATGGGAATGGGAATGGGAATGGGAATGGGAATGGGAATGGAATGGAATAGAATAGAATAGAATAGAATAGAATAGAATAGGTAATGGCAATGGGAATGGGAACGGGAACGGGAACGGGAACCGGAATGGGAAGGGAATGGATTGGAATGGAAATGGAAATTGGAATGGGAATGGGAACAGAATAGAAAAGAAAAGAATAGAACAGAACAGAACACAACACAACACAACACCACACAACACAACACAATACAATACCATACGGAATGGGAATTGGATAGGATAGGATAGGATAGGATAGGATAGGATAGGATGGGATGGGATGGGATGGGATGGGATGGGATGGGATGGGATGGGATAGGATAGAATAGGGAATGGAAATGGAAATGGGAATGGGAATGGGAATGGGAATTGGAAGGGAATGGATTGGCAAGAAATGGAAATGGAAATGAATAGAATAGAATAGAATAGGGAATGGGAATGGGAATGGGAATGGGAATGGGAATGTGAATAGAATAGAATAGAATAGAATAGAATAGAATAGAATAGAATAGGGAATGGGAATAGAATAGAATAGGTAATGGCAAAGGGAATGGGAATGGGAATGAGAATGGGAACGGGAATGGGAATAGGAATGGGAACGCGAACGGGAAGGGAATGGATTGAAATGGAAATGGAAATGGAAATGGGAACAGAAAAGAATAGAACAGAACAGAACACAATACAATACAATACAATACAATACAATACAATACAATACAATACGAAATGGGAAAGGGATGGGATGGGATGGGATGGGATGGGATGGGATGGGATGGGATGGGATAGGATAGAATAGGGAATGGAAATGGAAATGGGAATGGGGATGGGAATTGGATGTAAATGGATTGGCAAGAAATGGAAATGGAAATGCAAACAGAATAGAATAGAATAAAATAGAATAGAATAGAATATTATAGAATAGAATAGGGAATGGTAATGGGAATGGTAATGGGAATAGAATAGAATAGAATAGAATAGAATAGAATAGAATAGGGAATGGGAATGGGAATGGGAATGGGAATGGGAATAGAATGGAATGGAATGGAATGGAATGGAATGGAATGGAATGGAATGGAATGGAACGGAACGAAATGGAAATGGGAACAGAACAGAACAGAACGGAACAGAACAGAATAGAATAGAATAGAATAGATTAGGAAATGAAAATGGGAATGGGAATGGGAACAGAATACAATAGAACAGAACAGAATAGAATAGGGAATGAGAATTTTGGAAGGGAATGAATTGGAATGAAACTGGAAATGGAAATGGGAACAGAACAGAACAGAACAGAACACAATACAATACAATACAATACAATACAATACGGAATGGGAATGGGATGGGATGGGATGGGATGGGATGGGATGGGATGGGATAGGATAGGATAGGATAGAATAGGGAATGGAAATGGAAATGGGAATGGGAATTGGAATTGGAAGTAAATGGATTGGCAAGAAATGGAAATGGAAATGGAAATGGAAATAGAATAGAATAGAATAGAATAGAATAGAATAGAATAGAATAGAATAGAGAATGGGAATGGGAAGGGGAATAGAATAGAATAGAATAGAATAGAATAGAATAGAATAGAATAGAATAGAATAGAATAGAATAGAATAGAACAGGGAATGGGAATGGGAATGGGAATGGGAATGGGAATGGGAATGGAATGGAATGGAATGGAACGGAAATGGAAATGGAACAGAACAGAACAGAACAGAATAGAATAGAATAGAATAAAATAGAATAGAACAGGGAATGGGAATGGGAATGGGAATGGGAATAGAATAGAATAGGTATTGGCAATGGGAATGGGAATGGGAACGGGAACGGGAAGGGAATGGATTTGAATGGAAATGGAAATGGTAATGGGAACAGAATAGAAAAGAATAGAACAGAACAGAAAAGAACACAATACAATACAATACAATACAATACAATACAATACAATACAATACGGAATGGGAATGGGATGGGATGGGATGGGATGGAATGGAATGGAACGGAATGGAAATGGAAATGGAAATGGGAACAGGACAGAACAGAACAGAATAGAATAGAATAGAACAGAACAGAACATGGAATGGGAATGGGAACCGGAACGGGAAGGGGAAGGGAATGGATTTGAATTGAAATGGAAATGGTAATGGGAACAGAATAGAAAAGAATAGAACAGAACAGAAAAGAAAACAATACAATACAATACAATACAATACAATACAATACAATACAATACAATACAATAAAATACAATACGGAATGGGAATGGGATGGGATGGGATGGGATGGGATGGGATGGGATGGGATGGGATGGGATGGGATAGGATAGGATAGAATAGGGAATGGAAATGGGAATGGGAATGGGAATGGGAATTGGAAGTAAATGGATTGGCAAGAAATGGAAATGGAAATGGAAACAGAATAGAATAGAATAGAATAGAATAGAATAGAATAGAATAGAATAGAATAGGGAATGGGAATGGGAATGGGAATGGGAATGGGAATGGGAACCGAACGGAACGGAATGGAAATGGAAATGGGAACAGAACAGAACAGAACAGAATAGAACAGAACAGAATAGAATAGAATAGAATAGAATAGAATAGAATAGGAAATGAAAATAGGAATGGGAATGGGAATGGGGATGAGAATGGGAATAGAATACAATAGAAGAGAACAGAATAGAATACGGAATGGGAATTTTGGAAGGGAATGAATTGGAATGAAACTGGAAATGGAAATGGGAACAGAACAGAACAGAACAGAACAGAACAGAATACAATACAATACAATACAATACAATACAATACAATAAAATACAATAATTACAATACAATAGGGAATGGGCATAGGATAGGATAGGATAGGGAAAGGGAAAGGGATAGGGAATGGGAATGGGAATGGGAATTGGAAGGAAATGAATTGGATTGGAACTGGAACTGGAAATGGGAACAGAATAGAACAGAACAGAATAGGCAATGGGAATGGGAACGGGAACCGGAACCGGAACGGGAACGGGAAGGGAATAGAATGGAATGGATTGGAATGGAAATGGAAATGGAAATGGGAATGGGAACAGAATAGAAAAGAATAGAACAGAACAGAAAAGAACACAATAAAATACAATACAATACAATACAATACAATACAATACAATACAATACAATACAATACAATACGGAATGGGAATGGGATGGGATGGGATGGGATGGGATGGGATGGGATGGGATGGGATGGGATGGGATGGGATGGGATGGGATAGGATAGGATAGGATAGGATAGGATAGGATAGGATAGGGAATGGAAATGGGAATGGGAATTGGAAGTAAATGGATTGGCAAGAAATGGAAATGGAAATGGAAACAGTATAGAATAGAATAGAATAGAATAGAATAGAATAGAATAGAATAGGGAATGGGAATGGGAATGGGAATGGGAATGGGAATGGAATGGAATTGAACGGAATGGAAATGGAAATGGGAAAAGAACAGAACAGAACAGAACAGAACAGAATAGAATAGAATAGAATAGAATAGGGAATGGAAATGGGAATAGGAATGGGAATGGGAATGGGAACGGGAAGGGAATGGATTGGCATGGAATGGAAATGGGAACAGAACAGAACATTACAGGGAATGGGAATGGGAATGGGTATGGGAATAGAATAGAATAGAATAGAATAGGGAATGGGAATGGGAATGGAATGGAACGGAATGGAAATGGGAACAGAACAGAATAGAATAGAATAGAATAGAATAGAATAGAATAGAATAGAATAGAATACAATACAATACAATACAATACAATACAATACAATACAATACAATACAATAGAACAGAACAGAACAGAACAGAATAGAATAGGGAATGGGAATTTTGGAAGGGAATGAATTGGAATGAAACTGGAAATGGAAATGGGAACAGAACAGAACACAATACAATACAATACAATACAATACAATACAATACAATACAATACAATACAATACAATACAATAATTACAATACAATAGGGAATGGGCATAGGATAGGATAGGATAGGATAGGGAAAGGGAAAGGGAAAGGGAATGGGAATGGGAATGGGAATGGGAATTGGAAGGAAATGAATTGGATTGGAACTGGAACTGGAAATGGGAACAGAATAGAACAGAACAGAATAGGGAATGGGAATGGGAATGGGAATGGGAATGGGAACGGGAACGGGAAGGGAAGGGAATGGATTGGAATGGAAATCGAAATGGGAATGGGAACAGAATAGAAAAGAATAGAACAGAACAGAAAAGAACACAATACAATACAATACAATACAATACAATACGGAATGGGAATGGGATGGGATGGGATGGGATGGGATGGGATGGGATGGGATAGGATAGGGAATTGAAATAGAAATGGGAATGGGAATGGGAATGGGAATTGGAAGTAAATGGATTGGCAAGAAATGGAAATGGAACTGGAAACGGAAACAGAATAGAATAGAATAGAATAGAATAGAATAGAATAGAATAGGAATGGGAATGGGAATGGGAATGGGAATAGAATAGAATAGAATAGAATAGAATAGAATAGAATAGAATAGAACAGAACAGAACAGAACAGAACAGAACAGAACAGAATAGAGAATGGGAATGGGAATGGGAATGGGAATGGGAATAGAATAGAATAGAATAGAATAGAATAGAATAGAATAGAATAGGGAATGGGAATGGGAATGGAATGGAACGGAACGGAATGGAAATGGAAATGGGAACAGAACAGAACAGAACAGAATAGAATAGAATAGAATAGAATAGAATAGAATAGAATAGGAAATGAAAATGGGAATGGGAATGGGAATGGGAATGAGAATCGGAATAGAATACAATAGAAGAGAACAGAATAGAATAGGGAATGGGAATTTTGGAAGGGAATGAATTGGAATGAAACTGGAAATGGAAATGGGAACAGAACAGAACAGAACATAACACAATACAATACAATACAATACAATACAATACAATACGGAATGGGAATAGGATGGGATGGGATGGGATGGGATGGGATGGGATAGGATAGGATAGGATAGAATAGGGAATGGAAATGGGAATGGGAATGCGAATTAGAATTGGAAGGGAATGGATTGGCAAGAAATGGAAATGGAAATGGAAAAAGAATAGAATAGAATAGGGAATGGGAATGGGAATGAGAATGGGAATAGAATAGAATAGAATAGAATAGGGAATGGGAATGGGAATGGGAATGGGAATAGAATAGAATAGAATAGGTAATGGCAATGGCAATGGCAATGGCAATGGCAATGGGAACGGGAACGGGAACGGGAATGGGAATGGGAACGCGAACTGGAAAGGAATGGATTGGAATGGAAATTGAAATGGAAATGGGAATGGTAATGGGAAGAGAATAGAAAAGAATAGAACAGAACACAATACAATACAATACAATACAATACAATACAATACAATACAGTACAATACGGAATGGGATAGGATAGGATGGGATGGGATGGGATGGGATGGGATGGGATAGGATAGGATAGGATAGGATAGGATAGGGAATGGAAATGGGAATGGGAATTGGAAGTAAATGGATTGGCAAGAAATGGAAATGGAAATGGAAACAGTATAGAATAGAATAGAATAGAATAGAATAGAATAGAATAGAATAGAATAGAATAGGGAATGGGAATGGGAATGGGAATGGGAATGGGAATGGAATGGAATTGAACGGAATGGAAATGGAAATGGGAAAAGAACAGAACAGAACAGAACAGAACAGAATAGAATAGAATAGAATAGGGAATGGAAATGGGAATAGGAATGGGAATGGGAATGGGAACGGGAAGGGAATGGATTGGCATGGAATGGAAATGGGAACAGAACAGAACATTACAGGGAATGGGAATGGGAATGGGTATGGGAATAGAATAGAATAGAATAGAATAGGGAATGGGAATGGGAATGGAATGGAACGGAATGGAAATGGGAACAGAACAGAACAGAATAGAATAGAATAGAATAGAATAGAATAGAATACAATACAATACAATACAATACAATACAATACAATACAATACAATACAATACAATACAATACAATAGAACAGAACAGAACAGAACAGAATAGAATAGGGAATGGGAATTTTGGAAGGGAATGAATTGGAATGAAACTGGAAATGGAAATGGGAACAGAACAGAACACAATACAATACAATACAATACAATACAATACAATACAATACAATACAATACAATACAATACAATAATTACAATACAATAGGGAATGGGCATAGGATAGGATAGGATAGGATAGGGAAAGGGAAAGGGAAAGGGAATGGGAATGGGAATGGGAATGGGAATTGGAAGGAAATGAATTGGATTGGAACTGGAACTGGAAATGGGAACAGAATAGAACAGAACAGAATAGGGAATGGGAATGGGAATGGGAATGGGAATGGGAACGGGAACGGGAAGGGAAGGGAATGGATTGGAATGGAAATCGAAATGGGAATGGGAACAGAATAGAAAAGAATAGAACAGAACAGAAAAGAACACAATACAATACAATACAATACAATACAATACGGAATGGGAATGGGATGGGATGGGATGGGATGGGATGGGATGGGATGGGATAGGATAGGGAATTGAAATAGAAATGGGAATGGGAATGGGAATGGGAATTGGAAGTAAATGGATTGGCAAGAAATGGAAATGGAACTGGAAACGGAAACAGAATAGAATAGAATAGAATAGAATAGAATAGAATAGAATAGAATAGAGAATGGGAATGGGAATGGGAATGGGAATAGAATAGAATAGAATAGAATAGAATAGAATAGAATAGAATAGAATAGAACAGAACAGAACAGAACAGAACAGAACAGAATAGAGAATGGGAATGGGAATGGGAATGGGAATGGGAATAGAATAGAATAGAATAGAATAGAATAGAATAGAATAGAATAGAATAGGGAATGGGAATGGGAATGGAATGGAACGGAACGGAATGGAAATGGAAATGGGAACAGAACAGAACAGAACAGAATAGAATAGAATAGAATAGAATAGAATAGAATAGGAAATGAAAATGGGAATGGGAATGGGAATGGGAATGAGAATCGGAATAGAATACAATAGAAGAGAACAGAATAGAATAGGGAATGGGAATTTTGGAAGGGAATGAATTGGAATGAAACTGGAAATGGAAATGGGAACAGAACAGAACAGAACATAACACAATACAATACAATACAATACAATACAATACAATACAATACGGAATGGGAATAGGATGGGATGGGATGGGATGGGATGGGATGGGATAGGATAGGATAGGATAGAATAGGGAATGGAAATGGGAATGGGAATGCGAATTAGAATTGGAAGGGAATGGATTGGCAAGAAATGGAAATGGAAATGGAAAAAGAATAGAATAGAATAGGGAATGGGAATGGGAATGAGAATGGGAATAGAATAGAATAGAATAGAATAGGGAATGGGAATGGGAATGGGAATGGGAATAGAATAGAATAGAATAGGTAATGGCAATGGCAATGGCAATGGCAATGGCAATGGGAACGGGAACGGGAACGGGAATGGGAATGGGAACGCGAACTGGAAAGGAATGGATTGGAATGGAAATTGAAATGGAAATGGGAATGGTAATGGGAAGAGAATAGAAAAGAATAGAACAGAACACAATACAATACAATACAATACAATACAATACAATACAATACAGTACAATACGGAATGGGATAGGATAGGATGGGATGGGATGGGATGGGATGGGATGGGATAGGATAGGATAGGATAGGATAGGATAGGGAATGGAAATGGGAATAGGAATTGGAAGTAAATGGATTGGCAAGAAATGGAAATGGAAATGGAAACAGAATAGAATAGAATAGAATAGAATAGAATAGAATAGAATAGAATAGAATAGAATAGAATAGAATAGGGAATGGGAATGGGAATGGGAATGGGAATGGGAATGGAATGGAATTGAACGGAATGGAAATGGAAATGGGAAAAGAACAGAACAGAACAGAACAGAACAGAATAGAATAGAATAGAATAGAATAGAATAGAATAGAATAGGGAATGGAAATGGGAATGGGAATGAGAATGGGAATGGGAATAGAATAGAATAGAATAGAATAGAATAGAATAGAATAGAATAGGTAATGGCAATGGGAATGGGAACGGGAACGGGAAAGGGAACCGGAATGGGAAAGGAATGGATTGGAATGGAAATGGAAATGGGAATGGGAATGGGAACAGAATAGAAAAGAAAAGAATAGAACAGAACAGAACACAACACAACACAACACAACACAACACAATACAATACCATACGGAATGGGAATAGGATAGGATAGGATAGGATAGGATAGGATAGGATGGGATGGGATGGGATGGGATGGGATGGGATGGGATGGGATGGGATGGGATGGGATAGGATAGAATAGGGAATGGAAATGGAAATGGGAATGGGAATGGGAATGGGAATTGGAAGGGAATGGATTGGCAAGAAATGGAAATGGAAATGAATAGAATAGAATAGAATAGGGAATGGGAATGGGAATGTGAATGTGAATGGGAATGTGAATATAATAGAATAGAATAGAATAGAATAGAATAGAATAGAATAGAATAGAATAGAATAGAATAGAATAGAATAGGGAATGGGAATGGGAATGGGAATAGAATAGAATAGAATAGAATAGGTAATGGCAAAGGGAATGGGAATGGGAATGAGAATGGGAACGGGAATGGGAATAGGAATGGGAACGCGAACGGGAAGGGAATGGATTGAAATGGAAATGGAAATGGAAATGGGAACAGAAAAGAATAGAACAGAACAGAACACAATACAATACAATACAATACAATACAATACAATACAATACAATACGAAATGGGAAAGGGATGGGATGGGATGGGATGGGATGGGATGGGATGGGATAGGATAGAATAGGGAATGGAAATGGAAATGGGAATGGGGATGGGAATTGGATGTAAATGGATTGGCAAGAAATGGAAATGGAAATGGAAACAGAATAGAATAGAATAAAATAGAATAGAATAGAATATTATAGAATAGAATAGGGAATGGTAATGGTAATGGGAATGGTAATAGAATAGAATAGAATAGAATAGAATAGAATAGGGAATGGGAATGGGAATGGGAATGGGAATGGGAATGGGAATGGGAATAGAATGGAATGGAATGGAATGGAATGGAATGGAATGGAACGGAACGAAATGGAAATGGGAACAGAACAGAACAGAACGGAACAGAACAGAATAGAATAGAATAGAATAGAATAGATTATGAAATGAAAATGGGAATGGGAATGGGAACAGAATACAATAGAACAGAACAGAATAGAATAGGGAATGAGAATTTTGGAAGGGAATGAATTGGAATGAAACTGGAAATGGAAATGGGAACAGAACAGAACAGAACACAATACAATACAATACAATACAATACAATACGGAATGGGAATGGGATGGGATGGGATGGGATGGGATGGGATGGGATGGGATAGGATAGGATAGGATAGGATAGAATAGGGAATGGAAATGGAAATGGAAATGGAAATGGAAATGGAAATGGAAATAGAATAGAATAGAATAGAATAGAATAGAATAGAATAGAATAGAATAGAATAGAGAATGGGAATGGGAATGGGAATAGAATAGAATAGAATAGAATAGAATAGAATAGAATAGAATAGAATAGAATAAAATAGAATAGAACAGGGAATGGGAATGGGAATGGGAATGGGAATGGAATGGAATGGAACGGAAATGGAAATGGAACAGAACAGAACAGAACAGAACAGAATAGAATAGAATAGAATAAAATAGAATAGAACAGGGAATGGGAATGGGAATGGGAATGGGAATAGAATAGAATAGGTATTGGCAATGGGAATGGGAATGGGAACGGGAACGGGAAGGGAATGGATTTGAATGGAAATGGAAATGGTAATGGGAACAGAATAGAAAAGAATAGAACAGAACAGAAAAGAACACAATACAATACAATACAATACAATACAATACAATACAATACAATAAAATACAATACGGAATGGGAATGGGATGGGATGGGATGGGATGGGATGGGATGGGATAGGATAGGATAGAATAGGGAATGGAAATGGGAATGGGAATGGGAATGGGAATTGGAAGTAAACTGATTGGCAAGAAATGGAAATGGAAATGGAAATGGAAATAGAATAGAATAGAATAGAATAGAATAGAATAGAATAGGGAATGGGAATGGGAATGGGAATGGGAATGGGAATGGGAATGGGAACGGAACGGAACGGAATGGAAATGGAAATGGGAACAGAACAGAACAGAACAGAATAGAACAGAACAGAATAGAATAGAATAGAATAGAATAGAATAGAATAGAATAGGAAATGAAAATAGGAATGGGAATGGGAATGGGGATGAGAATGGGAATAGAATACAATAGAAGAGAACAGAATAGAATACGGAATGGGAATTTTGGAAGGGAATGAATTGGAATGAAACTGGAAATGGAAATGGGAACAGAACAGAACAGAACAGAATACAATACAATACAATACAATACAATACAATACAATACAATACAATAAAATACAATAATTACAATACAATAGGGAATGGGCATAGGATAGGATAGGATAGGGAAAGGGAAAGGGATAGGGAATGGGAATGGGAATGGGAATTGGAAGGAAATGAATTGGATTGGAACTGGAACTGGAAATGGGAACAGAATAGAACAGAACAGAATAGGCAATGGGAATGGGAACGGGAACCGGAACCGGAACGGGAACGGGAAGGGAATAGAATGGAATGGATTGGAATGGAAATGGAAATGGGAATGGGAACAGAATAGAAAAGAATAGAACAGAACAGAAAAGAACACAATAAAATACAATACAATACAATACAATACAATACAATACAATACAATACGGAATGGGAATGGGATGGGATGGGATGGGATGGGATGGGATGGGATGGGATGGGATAGGATAGGGAATTGAAATGGAAATGGGAATGGGAATGAGAATGGGAATAGAATACAATAGAAGAGAACAGAATAGAATAGGGAATGGGAATGGGAATGGGAATGGGAATAGAATAGAATAGAATAGGTAATGGCAATGGCAATGGCAATGGCAATGGCAATGGGAACGGGAACGGGAACGGGAATGGGAATGGGAACGCGAACTGGAAAGGAATGGATTGGAATGGAAATTGAAATGGAAATGGGAATGGTAATGGGAAGAGAATAGAACAGAATAGAACAGAACACAATACAATACAATACAATACAATACAATACAATACAATACAATACGGAATGGGAATAGGATGGGATGGGATGGGATGGGATGGGATAGGATAGGATAGGATAGAATAGGGAATGGAAATGGGAATGGGAATGCGAATTAGAATTGGAAGGGAATGGATTTTCAAGAAATGGAAATGGAAATGGAAAAAGAATAGAATAGAATAGGGAATGGGAATGGGAATGAGAATGGGAATAGAATAGAATAGAATAGAATAGAATAGAATAGAATAGAATAGAATAGAATAGAATAGAATAGAATAGGGAATGGGAATGGGAATGGGAATGGGAATGGGAATAGAATAGAATAGAATAGGTAATGGCAATGGCAATGGCAATGGCAATGGCAATGGGAACGGGAACGGGAACGGGAATGGGAATAGGAACGCGAACTGGAAAGGAATGGATTGGAATGGAAATTGAAATGGAAATGGTAATGGTAATGGGAAGAGAATAGAAAAGAATAGAACAGAACACAATACAATACAATACAATACAATACAATACAATACAATACGGAATGGGATAGGATAGGATGGGATGGGATGGGATGGGATGGGATGGGATAGGATAGGATAGGATAGGATAGGATAGGATAGGATAGGGAATGGAAATGGGAATAGGAATTGGAAGTAAATGGATTGGCAAGAAATGGAAATGGAAATGGAAACAGAATAGAATAGAATAGAATAGAATAGAATAGAATAGAATAGGGAATGGGAATGGGAATGGAATGGAATTGAACGGAATGGAAATGGAGATGGGAAAAGAACAGAACAGAACAGAACAGAACAGAATAGAATAGAATAGAATAGAATAGAATAGAATAGAATAGAATAGAATAGGGAATGGAAATGGGAATGGGAATGGGAATGGGAACGGGAAGGGAATGGATTGGAATGGAATGGAATTGGGAACAGAACAGAACAGAACAGGGAATGGGAATGGGAATGGGAATGGGAATAGAATACAATAGAAGAGAACAGAATAGAATAGGGAATGGGAATTTTGGAAGGGAATGAATTGGAATGAAACTGGAAATGGAAATTGGAACAGAACAGAACACAATACAATACAATACAATACAATACAATACAATACAATACAATAATTACAATACAATAGGGAATGGGCATAGGATAGGATAGGATAGGATAGGATAGGATAGGGAAAGGGAAAGGGAAAGGGAATGGGAATGGGAATGGGAATGGGAATTGGAAGGAAATGAATTGGATTGGAACTGGAACTGGAAATGGGAACAGAATAGAACAGAACAGAACAGAATAGGGAATGGGAATGGGAATGGGAATGGGAATGGGAATGGGAATGGGAATGGGAACGGGAACGGGAAGGGAAGGGAATGGATTGGAATGGAATTCGAAATGGGAATGGGAATGGGAACAGAATAGAAAAGAATAGAACAGAACAGAAAAGAACACAATACAATACAATACAATACAATACAATACAATACAATACGGAATGGGAATGGGATGGGATGGGATGGGATGGGATGGGATGGGATGGGATAGGATAGGGAATTGAAATGGAAATGGGAATGGGAATGGGAATGGGAATTGGAAGTAAATGGATTGGCAAGAAATGGAAATGGAAATAGAATAGAATAGAATAGAATAGAATAGAATAGAATAGAATAGAATAGAGAATGGGAATGGGAATGGGAATGGGAATGGGAATAGAATAGAATAGAATAGAATAGGGAATGGGAATGGGAATGGGAATGGATTGGCAAGAAATGGAAATGGAAATAGAATAGAATAGAATAGAATAGAATAGAATAGAATAGAATAGAATAGAATAGGGAATGGGAATGGGAATGGAATGGAACGGAATGGAAATGGGAACAGAACAGAACAGAACAGAACAGAACAGAACAGAATAGAATAGAACAGAACAGGGAATGGGAATGGGAATGGGAATAGAATAGAATAGGTAATGGCAATGGGAATGGGAACGGGAACGGGAAGGGGAAGGGAATGGATTGGAATGGAAATGGAAATGGGAATGGGAACAGAATAGAAAAGAATAGAACAGAACAGAAAAGAACACAATACAATACAATACAATGCAATGCAATACAATACAATACAATACAATAAAATACAATACGGAATGGGATGGGATGGGATGGGATGGGATGGGATGGGATGGGATGGGATGGGATGGGATAGGATAGGATAGGGAATGGAATGGAAATGGAAATGGGAATGGGAATTGGAAGTAAATGGATTGGCAAGAAATGGAAATGGAAATGGAAACAGAATAGAATAGAATAGAATAGAATAGAATAGAATAGAATAGAATAGAATAGAATAGAATAGAATAGGGAATGGGAATGGGAATAGAATAGAATAGAATAGAATAGGGAATGGGAATGGGAATGGATTGGCAAGAAATGGAAATGGAAATAGAATAGAATAGAATAGAATAGAATAGAATAGAATAGGGAATGGGAATGGGAATGGAATGGAACGGAATGGAAAAGGGAACAGAACAGAACAGAACAGAACAGAATAGAATAGAACAGAACAGGGAATGGGAATGGGAATGGGAATAGAATAGAATAGGTAATGGCAATGGGAATGGGAACGGGAACGGGAAGGGGAAGGGAATGGATTGGAATGGAAATGGAAATGGGAATGGGAACAGAATAGAAAAGAATAGAACAGAACAGAAAAGAACACAATACAATACAATACAATGCAATGCAATACAATACAATACAATACAATACGGAATGGGATGGGATGGGATGGGATGGGATGGGATGGGATGGGATGGGATGGGATGGGATGGGATGGGATAGGATAGGATAGGGAATGGAATGGAAATGGAAATGGGAATGGGAATGGGAATTGGAAGTAAATGGATTGGCAAGAAATGGAAATGGAAATGGAAACAGAATAGAATAGAATAGAATAGAATAGAATAGAATAGAATAGAATAGAATAGAACAGAATAGAGAATAGAGAATGGGAATGGGAATGGGAATGGGAATGGGAATGGGAATGGGAATGGGAATGGAAATGGAAATGGAAATGGGAACAGAACAGAACAGAACAGAACAGAACAGAATACAATACAATACAATACAATACAATACAATACTATACAATACAATACAATAAAATACAATAATTACAATACAATAGGGAATGGGCATAGGATAGGATAGGACAGGGAAAGGGAAAGGGAAAGGGAATGGGAATGGGAATGGGAATTGGAAGGAAATGAATTGGATTGGAACTGGAACTGGAAATGGGAACAGAATAGAACAGAACAGAATAGGCAATGGGAATGGGAACGGGAACGGGAACGGGAACCGGAACGGGAACGGGAACGGGAAGGGAATAGAATGGAATGGATTGGAATGGAAATGGAAATGGGAATGGGAACAGAATAGAAAAGAATAGAACAGAACAGAAAAGAACACAATACAATACAATACAATACAATACAATACAATACAATACAATACAATACAATACAATACAATACGGAATGGGAATGGGATGGGATGGGATGGGATGGGATGGGATGGGATGGGATGGGATGGGTTGGGCTGGGATGCGATGGGATGGGATGGGATGGGATGGGATGGGATGGGATAGGATAGGGAATGGAAATGGAAATGGGAATGGGAATGGGAATTGGAAGTAAATGGATTGGCAAGAAATGGAAATGGAAATGGAAACAGAATAGAATAGAATAGAATAGAATAGAATAGAATAGAATAGAATAGAATAGAATAGAATAGAGAATGGGAATGGGAATGGGAATGGGAATAGAATAGAATAGAATAGAATAGAATAGAATAGAATAGAATAGAATAGAATAGAATAGAATAGAATAGAACAGAACAGAACAGAATAGAACAGAACAGGGAATGGGAATGGGAATGGGAATGGGAATGGGAATGGGAATAGAATAGAATAGGTAATGGCAATGGGAATGGGAACGGGAAGGGGAAGGGAATGGATTGGAATGGAAATGGAAATGGTAATGGGAACAGAATAGAAAAGAATAGAACAGAACAGTAAAGAACACAATACAATACAATACAATACAATACAATACAATACAATACAATACAATACAATACGGAATGGGAATGGGATGGGATGGGATGGGATGGGATGGGATGGGATGGGATGGGATGGGATGCGATGGGATGGGATGGGATAGGATAGGATAGGGAATGGAATGGAAATGGAAATGGGAATGGGAATGGGAATGGGAATTGGAAGTAAATGGATTGGCAAGAAATGGAAATGGAAATGGAAACAGAATAGAATAGAATAGAATAGAATAGAATAGAATAGAATAGAATAGAGAATGGGAATGGGAATGGGAATAGAATAGAATAGAATAGAATAGAATAGAATAGAATAGAATAGAATAGAATAGAATAGAATACAATAGAATAGGGAATGGGAATGGGAATAGAATAGAATAGAATAGAATAGAATAGAATAGAATAGGGAATGGGAATGGGAATGGGAATGGGAATGGAATGGAATGGAATGGAATGGAACGGAATGGAAATGGAAATGGCAACAGGACTTCCGGTTTCCTTGTCTTCGGCGGCGACGGTGCCTTTTTAAGCGCCGCCAGCCCCGCCACTCGTAGAGCCGCTTCTCGATTGCGAAGCGGCTTGAAATCTTCAAAATCTTTAGGATTTATGAAGAAGAGGCAGCAGGGTACAGGTTGAGCCCCTGCAACCCCCCCAGGGAATTGTTTCTGGGGAGGAAACAGGGCGGTTCCCTTTCAACCTGCTTTGACTCCGGGCGGCGTGGGACGTCTCTGCTTCCGCAGAACAAGCCGGCTGCAGGAAACTTTTAAAGAGCGAGGAAATAACCCAAATAAACACTTGAAATGTACTTGAACCCTGAAGTTTTGAACTGCAAGTATTAGCTCTTTGCTGATTTTTTATACTGAAGTGAAAGTTTCTGAATGAGTGAAAGTGACTGGGAAAAAATATGGCGCTCAGCATTAGAGTAAATGTATCAGCGGGTGTGGATTGGTGAAGTCATCTTGCTTTGTTACAAAGTTAAAAAAAGTTGCTATAAAGTTGCTCCGGTTGTAACAGAAACAAGAAGAAAATCTCTCCCTTTTACTTGACTTTGCTGCATTATAGCTTTGCTTTGAATAAATCTGGGGGACCTTTTTAGAAGGCTTTGTGGAGGTGGCAGAAGAAGCGGAACCTCCCTTTTTAGAAAAGCTAGCCTACGTGGCAGGATGGCTTCAAAGAAGCAGGAAGGCAAAACGGGGGGGATCCCCCACACGCAAACAGGACACGCAATCACAAGTCCAGAAAAAAGATTTTGATATGGGAGATTTAAAAGAATTCATTTCAAATATCCTGGATGACAAATTTCAAAAAGCTCAACAGGAAATAGATGATAAAATAAATAAAATAGATGATAAAATTCAAAAGTCTCAACAGGAAATTATGCAGGAAATGCAACAGAACCAAAAGAAGGTGACCAAAAAAATAACAGATGTGGCGTCTAGCCTGGCAGGATTTATTATGAAAGTTGAGTCAAAAGTGGATGAATTTAAATTAGAAGTTAATGCTAAGATGAAAAATAATGATCATAAATTTTTTGATGTTGATGACAAGATGCAGAGAGTTGAGAACGAGATTGTTATGATGCAATTCCGGGCAATGGAATTTGCTATACGGCTTCGAGGAATTAGAGAAGAGGAGAGACAAGTTTTGAGACAGATCTGTGCTGAAGCCCTAGCTGTGATCTTAAAAACTGATCCTGATATGGTCTTTTGTAAAATAGACAAAATTTACAGAGTCAACTCTTGGGTGGCTAGACAAAGACAATTGCCTAGAGATGTGGTCATATATTTTACAGACAGAGCAATAAGAAATGATATCTTGCAAAAATCTTTTCTTACTTCTGTGCAAGTGAGCGGATCCAAGATTACAGTCTATAAGGAGCTTCCACCTAAGATGTTGAAATCCAGAAAAGATTTTGGCTTTCTTGTTAAAGAATTGCAGAATAATCAAATCCCATTTCGTTGGGACGCTCCAACTGGCATAATTTTGAGATATAAGGGAGAGAAACATCGTTTGAATACTGTGGAGAAGGCGGAGCAATTTTATACTCATATCTTTAAAGAAAGAACACCATCCCCACGTACATCTACAGTTTTGGAGACTAAAGAGAGTGATAAGAAGCAACTTCAAGAATCGCAACAACAATCTAAGCAGGAATCAGAGGAGTTGAAGGGCGCTGAAGGAGGTTTTCTGGATGAGCCTTTGCTGGAACCTTCTCCAATCTTGGAGCCGGCTTGGATGGCTGAAGTCAAGGACCAGCGTATAACCCGAGCAAAAGCCAAGCAACTTAAAGAAAAGTTACAGCAGGAAAGACAAGATGAAAAGGCTGGAGCCGTGGGGAATGCAGGACAGAAGATTTCGGATGAAATCCGAATGTTCTGCTCTTTGCTCCAGAAGGAGAATAACGATGATTAAATGTTTATCTTGGAATGTGAATGGGTTGAATGTAACACAAAAAAGGAAGAAAGTATTTGCATATTTAAAACAACATAACAATGATATAATTTGTTTACAAGAAACGCATATTACAGCTCAAGATCAAAACTATTTGAAAAATTCCAAACTAGGAACACATTTTATATCTTCAACTAACCAAAAAAAGAATGGTGTGGTTATTTACGTAAATAAAAAATTAACAGCCAAACTTATAGAAGCTGATCAAGATGGCAGGTTTGTAGCAATTGAATTACTTTCTGCTAATAATCCAATTCTTTTGATAGGAATTTATGCTCCTAACCAACAACAGGACTATTTTTATAAAATGTTGCATACGAAAATACTTCAATGGGATTACAGATCTATCTTAATTATGGGAGATTGGAATGGAGTAATTGATTCTAAATTAGATAAAAAGACTTTGGCGAAGTCAAGGATTAGATTACCACAGACTTTTTTTGATATGAAAGAAGATCTGGAATTAAAAGATATTTGGAGAATACATAACCCAAAAGAACTGGATTATACTTTCTTCTCTGACAGACATAGATCCTTTTCCAGGATTGACTTCATCTTGCTGTCTGATGATTTACTTGTCAGGACAAAAAGAACAAAGATTCTGCCAAGAACTTTGACTGATCATAGCCCAGTGTGGATAGAAATTGAGACACACAAGATTGAGAGACGCTCTTGGAGATTAAATGAAAACTTATTCAGATATGAAAAAAATATAGTAGAACTTAAAAAGTATTTGAAAGAGTTTTTTGAAATGAATTCAAATAAAGGCACCCCAATGGAAATTGTGTGGGACGCAAGCAAAGCTTATATGAGAGGGGTGCTTATATATATGAACTCTAAACATAGGTTGATTCGACAAAAGAAAAGACTTGAATTGGAAGCAGAAATAAAGAACAAAGAACAGTTACTTATTAAAAACCCAACAGATGAAAGAATACTTGGTGTCATAAAACTTTTGAAAGACCAATTCCAAATGCTTATAGCGGAACAAGTTGCAACAAATTTACAATACGCGAAGCATAATACATTCTGCAACGCCAATAAACCGGGCAGGTGGTTGGCTTACACATTGAGGAAGAAACAGAGCATACGGACTATTGATAGTATTGATATTGGAGGGAAAGAAGTTTTTCAACAGAAATTAATAAAAGAAGCTTTTCTTGAATATTACACTAAACTATATGCCAGAGAGGAGGTGCAGAATGGACTTACAGAAAAATATTTAGACAACAAAAGAGTTACAAAAATCACTAAGCAACAAAAGGAAAGAATGAATTATCCTATAACAGAGGACGAGATAATAGTAGCAATAAAACAATTAAAAACAGCTAAAGCTCCTGGAACGGATGGTCTGACTGCAGTGTATTATAAAACTCTGCAGGCAGAAATGGTGGAACAACTTAGAGACTTATTTTGTAATATACAACAAGGGGGAAAAGTACCCCCATCATGGACTACAGCTTATATTTCTTTGATACCAAAAGAACAAGCAGGTCCCAAAAAACCAGAGAACTATAGACCAATATCTCTCTTGAATACGGATTATAAAATTTACGCAAAAGTATTAGCCAACAGATTGATGCCAGTAATTCAAAAGGTGATTCATGATGATCAAGCGGGATTTATTGAGGGTAGGCACATGAATGATAATGTAAGGCAAGTAATAGATTTATTGGAATATCTTGAGAAGAATAAACAGATCCCTGCAGTGCTGGTTTTTCTGGATGCAGAGAAGGCCTTTGATAAAGTGGACTGGAATTTTCTATTAAAGACTTTAAAAAGGATGGACTTTGGGGACCAATTTATTCAGGCGGTCTCAGCAATCTATCAAGAACAAAAGGCACAGATTATTATTAATGGAAGTTTGACAACAGAGTTTAAAATCGAAAAAGGAACAAGACAGGGATGTCCGTTGTCCCCACTGTTGTTTATTTTAACACTAGAAGTCTTGTTAAACACAATAAGGGACTCTAATACTTTGAAAGGTATAATGATAAGTCAAGAGGATTACAGAATAAAGGCATTTGCAGACGATCTGGTTGTTACCCTAACACAGCCAATGGAATCAATAATCCAGATGAAGGACATTATACAAGACTATGGTAAAGTTTCAGGTTTTAGATTGAACCAGAAAAAAACTAAGATGGTAGTTAAAAATATGACACAAGATCGTAAACTTGAGCTTGAAAGGAGGGCAGGTTTTGAGATTGTACCAAAGGTAAAATATCTAGGAGTTCAGGTTGCAGAATCAAATATGAAATTGTTTCAAAATAACTATGAGGTGTTGTGGCGAGAGGTGCAAAAAGATATAGAGACTTGGAAAAAACTGCAGCTGTCTCTACTTGGAAGAATAGCAGCAGTTAAGATGAACATTTTGCCAAGATTTCTTTTTTTGTTTCAAATGATTCCGGTGCTCAAAAATGATAAACAACTAAAAGTATGGCAAACTGGTGTGAATAAGTTTGTTTGGAACGAGAAAAAACCAAGAGTAAAAATGAAAATCATGCAAGACGTTCCAGAAAGGGGAGGTCTTAAACTTCCAAACCTACAGTTATATTATGATGCAGCAGCTTTGACTTTACTAAGTGACTGGTTTGGAGGAAAAAAGACTGGAATACTAAACGCAGAAAGTTTTGATTTGGAATTTGGATGGCACGCTTACTTATTTTATGACAGTAAAGTGGATAAAGTATTCAAAAGCCATATACTTAGAGATTCTTTGTTGAGAGTTTGGAAGAAGCACCGAAACAATTGGGATTATAAAATACCGTTATGGCTGGATCTTGGTCATACTTTGTGGAATACAAATATAATGTCACTCGGGGGGTTTTTATACAAAGAGGTTCTTTTTACAGATGCGGGCAGATGGCAGCTGAAGACATTACAGACATTGTTGGCTGAAGGGATTAATCTAACTTGGTTACAATATAATCAATTGCAATTGAGATGGAAAGAGGACCAAAAAACTGGTATTATGATGTATGAGGAAGAATTAGTTAGACACATAAAAGAGAAAGGCCCAATGCATATCAAAAGACTTTATAATGTTTTGTTAGAAAGGGATTCAGAAACTGAACTAGTTAAAGACTGCATGATTAAGTGGGCACAAAATTTTGAGGAACCAGTGATGTTGGAAACATGGGAAAAAATTTGGGTTCAGAATGTTAAATTTACACAGTCGCAGAATCTGAGGGAAAATTTTTATAAAATGTTTTATAGATGGCATCTAGACCCTAAAAAATTGTCGTGTATGTACCCTAATGTGCAGCCTAAATGTTGGAGATGTGATTGTTTAGATGCTACATATTATCATGTTTGGTGGACCTGTAAGAAAGTTAAGGCTTTTTGGATAAAAATTTGGTGGGTCATGCAGAACGTTTTGAAGAAAAAAATTCAATTTTCTCCACAACTGT
Source organism: Arizona elegans (assembly GCA_022577455.1). Lineage (NCBI taxonomy): Eukaryota > Metazoa > Chordata > Lepidosauria > Squamata > Colubridae > Arizona > Arizona elegans. The sequence continues at coordinate 663,280 of JAKOOJ010000063.1, read as the reverse complement.
TTTTATTGGGTATAGTTAAGGGTTTTACATCGGGTGAAACAAAATTGATATTGTATATGATAACAGCAGCAAGATTGTTGATAGGTAAATATTGGAAAAATGAAGCGCTGCCTACGATTGAGGAATGGACTTTGAAGATGGCCAGTTTTGCAGAGATGGCGAAGATTTCAGCATATCTAAAAGATTGTTCACAAGAGACTTATGAATGGGAATGGAAGAAGTGGATAGATTATGTTCAGAACAAATATCAAACTAGGAAGTATCAAATAGCTTTTATTTGAAAATGTTATATTAAGATAGAAATTTTTTAAGGTTAAGGATGAAAATTTATTAGAAAATGTTATATTAAGATAGAAATATTTTTAAGGCAATTAGGATGAAAATCTATTTGAAAATGTTATATTAAGATAGAAATAGGTTAATGTAATGAAGATGAAAACTTGTAAGGGGGAGGGAGGGGTTCAAGTTTTATATATAAAGGAGGGTTTTTCCCTTTATTTGACATGAGTATACTGTAAGGAAGTCCGGGGGGAGGGGAGGGTTAGGGTGGGTTAGGGAGGTTGGGAAGTTTGGGGTGGTTTGAGGGGGGGGGGGGAAAGGGATGAAAATGTAATTGTAAAACTTTTGCAATAAAAAAAAAAAGAAATGGCAACAGAACAGAACAGAACAGAACAGAACAGAATAGAACAGAACAGGGAATGGGAATGGGAATGGGAATAGAATAGAATAGGTAATGGCAATGGGAATGGGAACGGGAATGGGAAGGGGAAGGGAATGGATTGGAATGGAAATGGAAATGGGAATGGGAACAGAATAGAAAAGAATAGAACAGAACAGAAAAGAACACTATACAATACAATACAATACAATACAATACAATACAATACAATACAATACGGAATGGGAATGGGAATGGGAATGGGAATGGGATGGGATGGGATGGGATGGGATGGGATGGGATGGGATGGGATGGGATAGGATAGGATAGGGAATGGAATGGAAATGGGAATGGGAATGGGAATGGGAATGGAAATGGGAATTGGAAGTAAATGGATTGGCAAGAAATGGAAATGGAAATGGAAACAGAATAGAATAGAATAGAATAGAATAGAATAGAATAGAATAGAGAATGGGAATGGGAATGGGAATGGGAATAGAATAGAATAGAATAGAATAGAATAGAATAGAATAGAATAGAATAGAATAGAATAGAATAGGGAATGGGAATGGGAATGGGAATGGGACGGAATGGAAATGGAAATGGGAACAGAACAGAACAGAACAGAACAGAACAGAACAGAATAGAATAGAATAGAATAGGAAATGAAAATGGGAATGGGAATGGGAATGGGAATGAGAATGGGAATAGAATACAATAGAAGAGAACAGAATAGAATACGGAATGGGAATTTTGGAAGGGAATGAATTGGAATGAAACTGGAAATGGAAATGGAAATGGGAACAGAACAGAATACAATACAATACAATACAATACAATACAATACAATACAATACAATACAATAATTACAATACAATAGGGAATGGGCATAGGATAGGATAGGATAGGGAAAGGGAATGGGAATGGGAATGGGAATGGGAAGGAAATGAATTGGATTGGAACTGGAACTGGAAATGGGAACAGAATAGAACAGAACAGAATAGGGAATGGCAATGGCAATGGGAATGGGAACGGGAACGGGAACGGGAACGGGAACGGGAAGGGAATGGATTGGAATGGAAATGGAAATGGGAATGGGAACAGAATAGAAAAGAATAGAACAGAACAGAAAAATAAAAATACAATACAATACAATACAATACAATACAATACAATACAATACAATACAATACGGGATGGGTTGGGTTGGGATGTGATGTGATGGGAATGGAAATTGGAATGGGATAAAGTATTTAAAAGCCATATACTTAGAGATTCTTTGCTGAGAGTTTGGAAGAAGCACCGAAACAACTGGAATTATAAAATACCGCTATGGCTGGATCTTGGTCATACCTTGTGGAATACAAATATAATGTCACTCGGGGGGTTTTTATATAAAGAGGTTCTCTTTACAGATGCGGGCAGATGGCAGCTGAAGACATTACAGACATTGTTGGCTGAAGGGATTAATTTAACTTGGTTACAATATAATCAACTGCAATTGAGATGGAAAGAGGACCAAAAAACTGGTATTATGATGTATGAGGAAGAATTAGTTAGACATATAAAAGAGAAAGGCCCAATGCATATTAAAAGACTTTATAATGTTTTGTTAGAAAGGGATTCAGAAACTGAGCTAGTTAAAGACTGCATGGTTAAGTGGGCACAAAATTTTGAGGAACCAGTGATGTTGGAAACATGGGAAAAAATTTGGGTTCAGAATGTTAAATTTACACAGTCGCAGAATCTGCGGGAAAATTTCTATAAAATGTTTTATAGATGGCATTTAGATCCAAAAAAATTGTCGTGTATGTACCCTAGTGCCCAGCCTAAATGTTGGAGATGTGACTGCTTAGACGCTACATATTATCATGTTTGGTGGACCTGTAAGAAAGTTAAGGCTTTTTGGGTAAAAATTTGGTGGGTCATGCAGAATGTTTTGAAGAGAAAAATTCAATTTTCTCCACAACTGTTTTTATTGGGTATAGTTAAGGGTTTTACATTGGGGGAAACAAAAATGATATTGTACATGATAACTGCAGCAAGATTGTTGATAGGTAAATACTGGAAAAATGAAGCGCTGCCTTCGATTGAGGAATGGACTTTGAAGATGGCCAGTTTTGCGGAGATGGCGAAGATTTCAGCATATTTAAAAGATTGTTTTCAAGAGACTTATGAATGGGAATGGAAGAAGTGGATAAATTATGTTCAGCATAAATATCAAACTAGGAAGTATCAAATAGCCTTTATTTAAAAATGTTATATAAGATAGAAACATTTTAGGGTTGAGGATAAAAATTTGTTAGAAAATGTTATATTAAGATAGAAATATTTTAAGGTTAAGGATGAAAATTTGTTAGAAAATGTTACATTATGATAGAAATATTTTTAAGGTAATCAGGATGAAAATTTATTTGAAAATGATATACCAAGATAGAAATAGGTTAATGTAATGAAGATGAAAATTTGTAAGGGGGAGGGAGGGGTTCAAGTTTTATATACAAAGGAGGGTTTTTTCCTTTTATCTGACATGAGCATACTAGGAAGTCTGGGGGGAGGGGAGGGTTAGGGTGGGCTGGGGAGGTTGGGAAGTTTGGGGGGGGTAGTGGGGGGGGAAATGGGGGTGAAAATGTAATTGTAAAACTTTTGCAATAAAAAAAAAAAGGAAATGGGAATGGGAATGGGAATGGGAATGGGAATGGGAGGTAAATGGATTGGCAAGAAATGGAAATGGAAATGGAAACAGAATAGAATAGAATAGAATAGAATAGAATAGAATAGAATAGAATAGAATAGAGAATGGGAATGGGAATGGAATGGAATGGAATGGAATGGGAATGGGAATGGGAATGGAATGGAACGGAATGGAAATGGAAATGGGAACAGAACAGAACAGAACAGAATATAATAGAATAGGAAATGAAAATGGGAATGGGAATGGGAATGGGAATGAGAATGGGAATAGAATACAATAGAAGAGAACAGAATAGAATAGGGAATGGGAATTTTGGAAGGGAATGAATTGGAATGAAACTGGAAATGGAAATGGGAACAGAACAGAACAGAAAAGAACACAATACAATACAATACAATACAATACAATACAATAATTACAATACAATAGGGAATGGGAATAGGATAGGATAGGATAGGATAGGATAGGATAGGATAGGATAGGATAGGATAGGATAGGATAGGATAGGATAGGGAAAGGGAAAGGGAAAGGGAATGGGAATGGGAATTGAAAGGAAATGAATTCGATTGGAACTGGAACTGGAAATGGGAACAGAATAGAACAGAACAGAACAGAATAGGGAATTGGAATGGGAATGGGAATGGGAATTGGAAGGGATTGGATTAGAATGGAAATGGGAATGGGAATGGGAATGGGAATGGAAATGGGAATGGGAACAGAACAGAACAGAACAGGGAATGGGAATGGGAATGGGAATGGGAATAGAATAGAATAGAATAGAATAGAATAGAATAGAATAGAATAGAATAGAATAGAATAGGAAATGAAAATGGGAATGGGAATGGGAATGGGAATGAGAATGGGAATAGAATACAATAGAAGAGAACAGAACAGAATAGGGAATTGGAATGGGAATGGGAATGGGAATTGGAAGGGATTGGATTAGAATGGAAATGGGAATGGGAATGGGAATGGGAATGGAAATGGGAATGGGAACAGAACAGAACAGAACAGAACAGAACAGGGAATGGGAATGGGAATGGGAATGGGAATGGGAAGGGAATAGAATAGAATAGAATAGAATAGAATAGAATAGAATAGAATAGAATAAAATAGGTAATGGCAATGGGAATGGGAACGGGAACGGGAATGCTAACGGGAACGGGAACGGGAAGGGAATGGATTGGAATGGAATGGAAATGGAAATGGAAATGGGAATGGCAATGGCAATGGCAATGGGAACAGAATAGAAAACAATAGAACAGAACAGAACAGAACAGAACAGAACATTACGGAACAGAACAGAACAGAACAGAACAGAACAGAATAGAATAGAATAGAATAGGAAATGAAAATGGGAATGGGAATGGGAATGGGAATGGGAATGAGAATGAGAATGAGAATGAGAATGAGAATAGAATACAATAGAAGAGAACAGAATAGAATACGGAATGGGAATTTTGGAAGGGAATGAATTGGAATGAAACTGGAAATGGGAATGGGAACAGAACAGAACAGAACAGAATACAATACAATACAATACAATACAATACAATACAATACAATACAATACAATACAATACAATAAAATACAATAATTACAATACAATAGGGAATGGGCATAGGATAGGATAGGATAGGATAGGATAGGGAAAGGGAAAGGGAAAGGGAATGGGAATGGGAATGGGAATGGGAATTGGAAGGAAATTAATTGGATTCGAACTGGAACTGGAAATGGGAACAGAATAGAACAGAACAGAATAGGGAATGGGAATGGCAATGGGAATGGGAACGGGAACGGGAACGGGAACGGGAAGGGAATGTGTCAAGTATTTGCAAGCCATTGGCACATATATCATACAGACACTAGTGGAGGCAGAAAGTGCCCCCACCCCTATGTGGAGAGGAGGGGCTTACACTGAGTATAAAACCCCCTCTAACCTTTCCACCATGCTCTCTTTTACGTTTGTTCTCCATGAGACATGATCTTTGATAGGGGTAGTCACACACGCTGTGTGCCCCCTATCCTAATGGATATTAAGACAGCCTTTGTATATAGTTAATATGTTTTGTTATATGAATAAATACATTTATAACATTTATTCATGCATCTGCCTTTGGACTCTTCTATGCTCCTGGGTGTTTCTACGATCCCAATTTCCACAGAATGGTAGCAGAGGATGGTTGCAGAACTCCACTCCAGGAGCTGTTGAAAAGGCGAGATGCCCTCCAAAATAACCTGTGAGAGAAGCTCCCCTGTTGTGACCAGAGGCCTTCAACGGAGGAGAACTTCACAGCAGCCCCAGACTGAATCAACGATGGGAAACATTGAAGGGGGTTTCCATCCAGCTACACCCTGGCAGCCAGAGGCCACCCAGATGCAGCAAGAGATCCCAGGGGCCGAGCCAAGCGATGCTGGAGAAGGCTTCTTCAGCACTGACGACGAGGGGGCAGAAGGACCAGATGAAAGCCTGGACAGGCAAGTGGCTGAGATGTCAGAAGAGGAGTGCCGAGCTGCAATCCTGCTCCTCTGATGGACAAGAGGAGATCCAGAGACATTTCCAGGCCTATCCAGCCCATGGACCTCATCTGATGGGCCTCCAGCCTCCAGAAAGATCTCCAGGCCTTCTTCCCACTCCTCCAAGGCTTCCCCACCACATCGCTGATGTCCGGGCCTATTCTGAGGCTCCAGCCAGACCTGACTTCAGAGCTCAGAGAGGGAGATCGGAGCTCCAACAAGAAAAGGCTTTGGAGCATGCTCCATTTCCTGCACGTGCCCAGTTGCTTCAAACTACAGAAGGACTACAAAAAGGAGCCAGACCTAAGCAATCGATCCCAGGCTTAGGGATCCCAATGCCATTCACAACAGGCTCTTTTCAGCCATTTGAACAACTCCCCATGCAGTTTAATGGCAATAATTTTGTAACTTTGCCAAATAATTTTGAAAAATTACATTTAAGTGGTCAGAATTTTAAAAAATGGTGTAAAGAGATTCAGATAATTCTCTTAAGAGAAAATACTCTGGACATGATCAAAAGACCACCCCCTTTACCTTGGAGCCCTGAAATTGAGTTCCTGCATAAAAGAGCTTACACAACCCTGTTAAGTTCTATAGACACAGCTCTGTATGCCAGTCTTTCAGACGGCCTCACAGCTCAGGAAGTTTGGACTGCCCTATATAATTTGTTCCATAGTGACAATATGGCTGCAACCAGCAGATTGTCAAGAATTTTCCACAACTATAAACTCAAACCTGGTGTCAAAATGGGGGAACATTTGGCAACGCTTAAAGCCATGAGGGATGAGCTTATACAGAGGGGGGAGCCTGTTTCTGAATCCACTTTAATTAGCGTGATGTTGAACTCCCTAGACAAATCTTGGAGTCCCTTTATTATTTCTCTAGAAGGGGTTTCTAGGGAACAAAGAAATATAGAATACTTTTCTGGCCGCTTTATTGAGGAAGATTTAAGGCGCAGAGATGAGGAACAACAAGAAATGAAGGAGGCATATCACAGACCTAGGCCTCAGAGGAGGCGCCAGGACACAAGTGAAAGGATTAATACCCTTCCCACCTGTTTTGACTGTGGCATACAAGGTCACTTTAAAAGGGAGTGCCCTCGCTCCAGGGCCAACACGGCCGGACTTAAGCACAATAAAAATAAAAGAGGCCGTGGAAGAGGGGGAGGTGGTCATAAAGGATACCAATTCTGTAGTGTCACTAGTGACAATCACACCTCCCAGGTAAAGGATGCTGAGGGGCTGTGGCTTCTTGATTCAGGTGCATCAACGCATATAGCCAACACGGAGCAACGATTTAAGGTTTTAAACCCACTCAAGTCCTCAGTAAAAGTTGCCACTGGGGACAAGGCAGAGGTAACTGGGGAAGGCGTGATCAATGTGCCTGGTATAGGAGATGTCACAGGGGCACTGTATGTTCCCTCAATCAAGAACAACCTTTTAAGCATCTTAAAATTGACTGAGGATAAAAATGTAAAACTGGTTTTTGAGAAGGGTGGAGGTTATGTTTTCGAAAGTGGGGATGTTGTTGGCGATATTGTAAAAATCAACAATTTGCCTTATTTTTCCCCAAAAGCAAAGGTCAAAAGGCTCAAGAAACCTAACAAGAGGGCTCAGGGAGCTAATGCCCAGATAGAGCAGAAAGCTCCTGTGCCAGCCCCGAGGTTGTCCAAACTCATGGACGCTGGACCTAATCCCAATGAAGCTCCTAAACTGGCTCCTAGGACATTCAAAGCCATTAAGGCTGAGCCCATTAAGGTCACAACTCCTCAGCCAACCCTGAGGAACTCTAAGGTGACCATTAATCCAGTGCCTATTCTCATTACTGAACAGACCAAGGCTTGTAATGGTAAGATACATAAGGTTGACAAAGTATGCATGGGTAAACCTTTACATTTGGATTGTGCTCATATATTACACCGCAGGCTCGGCCATGCCAGCTTCCCGGTTATTAAGAAAATGCAAGATTTTTCTGATGGGATTAAGATAAAGAATTGTAATACCTATTTGGAATGTGCCATCTGTAAGGCAGCAAAATCTAAAACTGCTGCTATACCCAAGGTCTCTTCCCGTCGTGCAAGGTACCCTTATCAGCTGGTACACATGGATTTGGTTGGTCCTTTTAGACCCTCCCTTGGTAGGGGGCGTTATTTTTTAACGGTAGTAGATGATTACTCTCGTTATGGCCATGTATTTATTTTAAAGGACAAAACTGAAGTCTTTACCAACTTCAAATATCTTTACAACCAGATCCAAACGCAACACAAGGTGTGCATCGCTCAGGTGCAGAGTGATAGGGGGACTGAGTTTACATCCAAGATTTTTGAAAAGTGGATGAAGGAGAGAGGTATCCTCCATTTTAAATCATCCCCTCGAACTCCGTCCGAGAATGGTATTGTAGAAAGGAGAAATGGCGTGCTGCAGAATGTCATGAACTGCCTACTTGCAGATGCTGACATGAGCCAAGTTTTTTGGGCAGAAGCGGTCAAAATGGCTAATTATCTAGTCAACAGGACGTGGAGTAGTGCCATTAACCAAACCCCATACTTCCTGGTCCATGGAAGGAAACCTAGCCTCTCACACCTGAGAATTTTTGGTTCCTATGCCTGGGTCCATATTCCCAAGCACCTCAGAAGAAAGGGGGGCAAGGCATCAAGGAGGCTCAGATTTATAGGTTATGCAACCGGCAGCAAGGCCTCTAGGTTTGTAGACAAAAATAACCTTGTCATTGTCTCTAGATCAGCTTCCTTTGAGGAGGGGTCAAATTGGACAAAAATTCATTCCAATGAACCCGGTTATTCCCCTATTAGAAGCGACACTGAACAAGCAGCACCACCTGAAGAGGATGAACCAACAAACTCCAAACAACTGACCAGCGAAGATCCGGATGGTGATGAATCCCTACCTGACTCTGACGATTCAGACAAGGAATCCCTGGGTGACTTCACACCTCCTGCCTCACCTAAACGACCATATCTTCGCAGCGCCTGGGACAGAGGCCCGCCCCATTTTGATTGGAAAGATACCTCCGGCAGCTCCAATTCTGACACCGATGCTCCGGATGACAATGATGATGGTGAGTGGCAATTTCCCAGACGGTCAAAACGCTCCAATAAAGGGGTGCCACCCAAAAGGTTGGACATTGGCTGTGTTGCCTCGGTCAACAGCGTTACCATGGCCCCTAAAACGTACTCAGATGTCCTCCAGCTTCCCGAGGAAGAACAGCGCAGGTGGAGGGTGGCAATGGAGCGGGAAATGGACAGTCTCAAAAAATTGAAAGTCTTCATCCCCATGGAAGTCCCCAAAAAGAGGAAAGCAATTGGCACCTGTTGGGTCTACAAGGTCAAGCCAATGCCCAACAACAAACTCCTCTATAAAGCCCGACTGGTAGCACAAGGCTACGCACAGCGCTACTTGCAGGACTTTGATGAAACATACTCCCCCACCGTGAGAGCGGAAAGTGTGAGGGCCGCTTTGGTCACCGCAGCAGCACATGGGGAACACATTTTTCAATTTGATGTGCAAACTGCTTATTTACACACACATCTAAAACAAGAAATTTACGTCAGAGGTGCCCCTGGATTTCAACGGCAGGAAGGCCACACCTGGCTTCTGAAGAAAAGTTTGTACAGCCTCAAGCAATCAGGCAGACTGTGGTACAAATGCCTGACTAAAACTCTCAAATCACTGGGTTTCCATCCATCTCCAGCTGATAAATGTACCTTCACAAGGGATACCAAAGGGGGGCTGGAGAAAGTCCTAGTGTATGTCGATGATCTTTTATATATAGGGCCTGACAAGGGGGGAAGTATTATATTTGCCAGGACCCTACAACAAAAAAAGTTCACTCTAAAGTCTTTAGGATATGTGGACAAGTACCTAGGCGTACAAATCATCACTACACCAAAAGGTTTTGCTCTCTCCCAAAAGGAAAAGATAGAGGAACTCTTGGTGAAATGTAAAATGGAAGATAGCAAGCCAACGGCTATCCCAATGCAGACCGACTATTATGGATTGGCACACAAGGATAGCCCAGAGTTCCAAAATAATACTCTATTTAGGTCAGTGATCGGCTCATTACTATATATAAGTAATTGGAGCCGTCCAGATATTGCCCTGACCATAAACCTGCTATCTAGACAAGTGGAACATCCTACCCAGTTCCACTGGTTGGCCATTAAAAAGCTATTAAGGTATCTCAAGACCACAGCAGATTACGTGCTTCGCTTGGAACCTGAGAATAGAGACAAGGCCCAATTAAAATGTTTCGCGGATGCAGACTGGGCCGGAGATACCAAGACACGTAGGAGTACTTCGGGCTTCTTGGTACTATTAAATGAGGCACCCATCCATTGGCATGTGGGGCAACAGAAATTTGTTTCGTGCTCCACCGCTGAGGCCGAATATGCATGCTTATCAGAGGCAGGAAACGATCTGATATGGTTTGATGCCTTAATTTCTAGCATCTGGACACCACCGACTTTGCCCACCCAAATTATAGAAGACAACACCGGGGCCATAGGCATTGCCAAAGCCTATGCGGTGGGAAAAAGGTCCAGACATATTGATATCCGCTATCAAAATGTTAGGCAACTAGTAGAGATGGGGTTTATATCTTTATCACATTGTCAGACCAAATATCAAACAGCTGATATTTTCACAAAACCTCTACCAGCAGATAGGCACAAAGATCTGTGTAAAAAGTTATGTCTCACAGGGTAAAATTTGTTGTGCATTGCATTTGTATGTTTGCATGCCATCGGCTCGCAAGGAGGGGAACTGTGAAGTATTTGCAAGCCATTGGCACATATATCATACAGACACTAGTGGAAGGAGAAAGTGCCCCCACCCCTATGTGGAGAGGAGGGGCTTACACTGAGTATAAAACCCCCTCTAACCTTTCCACCATGCTCTCTTTTACGTTTGTTCTCCATGAGACATGATCTTTGATAGGGGTAGTCACACACGCTGTGTGCCCCCTATCCTAATGGATATTAAGACAGCCTTTGTATATAGTTAATATGTTTTGTTATATGAATAAATACATTTATAACATTTATTCATGCATCTGCCTTTGGACTCTTCTATGCTCCTGGGTGTTTCTACGATCCCAATTTCCACAGAATGGATTGGAATGGAAATGGAAATGGGAATGGGAACAGAATAGAAAAGAATAGAACAGAAAAGAACACAATAAAATACAATACAATACAATACAATACAATACAATACAATACAATACAATACAATACAATACGGAATGGGAATGGGAATGGGATGGGATGGGATGGGATGGGATGGGATGGGATGGGATGGGATAGGGAATGGAAATGGAAATGGGAATGGGAATGGGAATGGGAATTGGAAGTAAATGGATTGGCAAGAAATGGAAATGGAAATGGAAACAGAATAGAATAGAATAGAATAGAATAGAATAGAATAGAATAGAATAGAATAGAATAGAATAGAGAATGGGAATGGGAAAGTGAAAGGTAATGGGAACAGAGTAGACTAGACTAGACTAGACTAGAATAGAATAGAATAGAATAGGGAATGGGAATGGGAACGGGAACGGGAAGGGAATGGATTGGAATGGAAATGGGAATGGAAATGGAAATGGGAACAGAAGAGAAGAGAACAGAACAGAACAGGGAATGGGAATGGGAATGGGAATGGGAATGGGAATGGGAATAGAATAGAATAGGTAATGGCAATGGCAATGGCAATGGCAATGGGAACGGGAACGGGAACGGGAACGGGAACGGGAACGGGAAGGGAAGGGAAGGGAATGGATTGGAATGGAAATGGAAATGGGAATGGGAATGGGAATGGGAATGGGAATGGGAATGGGAATGGGAATGGGAATAGAATAGAATAGGTAATGGCAATGGCAATGGCAATGGCAATGGGAACGGGAACGGGAATGGGAACGGGAACGGGAACGGGAAGGGAAGGGAAGGGAATGGATTGGAATGGAAATGGAAATGGAAATGGGAATGGGAATGGGAATGGGAATGGGAAGAGAATAGAAAAGAATAGAACAGAACAGAATACAATACAATACAATACAATACGGAATGGGAATAGGATGGGATGGGATGGGATGGGATGGGACAGGATGGGATAGGATAGGATGGGATAGAATAGGGAATGGAAATGGGAATGGGAATGGGAATTGGAAGGGAATGGATTGGCAAGAAATGGAAATGGAAATGGAAATAGAATAGAATAGAATAGAATAGGGAATGGGAATGGGAATGGGAATGGGAATGGGAATGGGAATGGGAATGGGAATAGAATAGAATAGAACAGGTAATGGCAATGGGAATGGGAATAGGAACGGGAATGGGAACGGGAACGGGAAGGGAATGGATTGGAATAGAATGGAAATGGAAATGGAAATGGGAACAGAATAGAAAAGAATAGAACAGAATAGAATAGAATAGAATAGAATAGGCAATGGCAATGGGAATGGCAATGGGAATGGGAACGGGAACGGGAATGGGAACGATAACGGGAAGGGAATGGATTGGAATGGAAATGGAAATGGAAATTGGAATGGGAATGGGAAGAGAATAGAAAAGAATAGAACAGAACACAATACAATACAATACAATACAATACGGAATGGGAATAGGATAGGATAGGATAGGATGGGATGGGATGGGATGGGATGGGATGGGATGGGATGGGATGGGTGGGATGGGATGGGATAGGATAGGATAGGATAGAATAGGGAATGGGAATGGGAACGGGAACGGGAACGGGAACGGGAACGGGAACGGGAAGGGAAGGGAATGGATTGGAATGGAAATGGAAATGGGAACAGAACAGAACAGAACAGAACAGAATAGAATAGAATAGGGAATAGGAATGGGAATGGGAATGGGAATGGGAATGGGAATGGGAATGGGAATTGGAAGGGAATGGATTGGATTGGCAAGAAATGGAAATGGAAACAGAATAGAATAGAATAGAATAGAATAGAATAGAATAGAATAGAATAGAATAGAATAGAATAGAATAGAATTGGGAATGGGAATGGGAATGGGAATAGAATAGAATAGAATAGAATAGAATAGAATAGAATAGGGAATGGGAATGGGAACGGGAATGGAAATGTAAATAGGAACAGAATAGAATAGAATAGAATAGGGAATGGGAATGGGAATGGGAATGGGAATGGGAATGGGAATGGGAATTGGAAGGGATTGGATTGGAATTGGAATGGAACTGGAAATGGAAATTGGAACAGAACAGAACAGGACAGGACAGGACAGGACAGGACACGACAAAACAGGGAATGGGAATGGGAATGGGAATGGGAATGGGAATAGAATAGAATAGAATAGGGAATGGGAATGGGAATGGGAATGGGAACAGAACAGAACAGAACAGAACAGAACAGAACAGAACAGTACAGAATAGAATAGAATAGAATAGAATAGATTAGGAAATGAAAATGGGAATGGGAATGGGAATGGCAATGGGAATAGAATACAACAGAACAGAACAGAATAGAATAGGGAATGGGAATTTTGGAAGGGAATGGACATTGTCTTACCTGAACGTCCCTTTTCAGAACGCTGCGTATACACTCCATGATAGGGTTAAACCCTCATTTCTGCCAGCAACTGAGAGAACTTTTTTTACTAAATTACTTCCTACTTTGTGCTCTAACCACGCCCCTTTTGCACTCCGTTCCCCAGTCTTGAACGAAGACACAGCATGTGAAATATAACCAAACTTTATTAATCCAACCAGAAACCAACACACACAAATAAATATATATATATATATATATATATATATATATATATATATATATATATATATATATATATATCCAACTGGGGAGGAAATGGAGTGTATACGCAGCGTTCCGAAAAGGGACGTTCAGGTAAGACAACGTCCATTTTCCAGAACGCTGCTACTACACTCCAGGATAGGGACATACCGAAGCCTAAGTACCAGGGCCGGGCAACACACTGCTCCCTTCAGAGGGGTCAGAAACCACGGTCTGCAAAACTCTCCACCCAAATGACGCCTCCGCAGAGGCGTAAGTGTCAATGCGATAGTGTCTAATAATCGGTGACAAGGAAGTCCACGTGGCTGCTCTGCAGATGTCCAACACCGACGCCTGGGTAGCCCAGGCGGCTGACGCAGCAGCAATCCGAGTCGAGTGAGCCTGAATTCTCGCGGGCACCGGACGTGCCTGCTTCTCATAAGACAAGGAAATGCAGGCCTTAATCCAACGTCCAATGGTGGCCGACGACACCTTCTGACCCATAGAAGCTGGATGAAACGAAACAAAAAGCGCCTCCGTCTTGTGGAACGACTCTGTCCTGCGAATGTAACGCCTCAGAGCTCTGCGAACATCTAGCGTGTGCCAAAGAACCTCACGGTGATGTCTGGGCGACGGGCAGAAGTCCGGAAGAACCAGTTCCTGCGAGCGGTGAAACCAGGAATTAACTTTGGGGATAAACGCAGGGTCAAGTCGAAGCACAACAGTGTTAGCGTGGAAAATACACAAATCCTTCCGGACAGACAAAGCCGAGAGCTCAGATATGCGCCGAGCCGAAGTAATCGCTATCAGGAAAGCAACTTTGAACGACAAAAACTTCAATGAAATAGACCCCAGCAGCTCAAACGGCAAAACTGTAAGGGCCTGTAAAACCAGTGCCAAATCCCACGAGGGATAATGGTGAACCGTAGGTGGCCGCAGGTTCGTAGCTCCATGTAGAAACCCTCTCACCCACAGGTGATGCGCCAAAGACGTGTACGGAGGAAAGGAAAGTACCGTAGCCAGGGCCGCCACTTGACGCCGAAGGGTCGCCGGAGCCAGGCCTTTGCCCAACCCCGATTGGAGAAAACCCAGGATGTCCTGTATAGTTGCGGAAGTTGGATCCACATGGGCCCCCGCGCACCAGCGGCAAAAGGCCCTCCACGAGGCTTCATAAATTCGTGTTGTGGAAGGTCTATGAGCCGCTTGGATCGTCCCAATTACCTCGTCCGGCAAACGGCCCTTCCTCAGGATAATGCGTTCAAGTGCCACACGGCCAACTGGAACCACTGGGGCTCGGGGTGTCGAATGGCCCCTTGACGCAGCACAATCCGATGAGGAGGAATCAGCCACGGATCCGATGACGAACGCTCCACGAGATCCGCGAACCAAGGTCTGCGCGGCCAGTATGGCGCCACCAGCAGCACCTCCGCTTTCTCCACTAGCAACTTCCGGATCACCTGTTGAATCAGTGGCACTGGCGGGAAGGCGTACAGCAGGCCGGCCGGCCAACTGCATCGCAGAGCGTCTGTGTCCTCCGCTAGCGGTGACAGAAACCGAGAGATGAACCGTGGAAGTTGCGCGTTGGCCAGGCTGGCAAAGAGGTCCACCACCGGTCGCCCGAATCGAAGTGAAGCCTCGTGAAACAGACTGGGAAGAAGTTGCCACTCGGCCTGATCGATCACTTCCCTGCTGAGCCAGTCCGCCCGGGTGTTGGCTATCCCGGAGATGTGGTCCGCCTGGATCGACACCAAATGACGCTCCGCCCAGCTGAACAGATGCTCCGACTCGAGCATCAGGCTCCGCGACCTGGTCCCCCCTTCGCGGTTTATGTGCGCTTTGGCAGACGTGTTGTCTGTGAGTATCAGAACGTGACGGCTCCGAATCAGGGACCCGAAGTGTAGAAGAGCGAGGCGGATCGCTCGAAGCTCCAGCAAGTTGATACTGTGAGTACGTTCCTCCTGAGACCACTGTCCCTGAGACTAGCACCCTCCTCGCTGAATTGGAGATGCCTTCCCGCTGAAAGGGGAGCAGGAGCCATTGCAACGGGCGAGAGTGCCTGCGCGCCCACGGCACAATGCGGAAGCATGACACCATCTTCCCTAACAACCGGGACAAGGTCAACAGTGGCACCGACCTCTGGGTCAAGACCAGGTCCAGGAGTGAAAGGATGCTCCTCACTCTGTCCTCTGACAGGAAAACCTGCCCCTTTCCAGAGTCTATTACTGTCCCGAGATGTAAAATCGAAGTTGAAGGAACGAGGTGGCTCTTGTCCATATTGATAGTGAAGCCGTGCTCCCTGAATGCCGAGAGCACCCGCTCCATGTCTCGTACTGCTCGCTGTCTGGATAAAGAAAGGACCAGAACATCGTCCAGGTAACAAAGTGCTCTGACCGGAACTGTGCTGAGCGTTGCCGCCACCACCGCCACCAGCTTGGTGAAAGTCCGTGGAGCCGACGAGAGTCTGAACGGCATCGCACAATATTGGTAATGACTGCCCGCATATTCGAAGCGCAGAAATTGACAATGCGATGGAAGCACCGGAACATGCAGATAGGCTTCTCATAAGTCTACCGACTGCATCAGGTCCCCTGGACGAATCGATGCCAGTATTGAGCGAAGCGAGTGCATTTTGAACCGGCGGTAACGTACCGAGCGATTCAGATCTTTGAGGTTGAGAATCCCCCGGACACCCCCGGAGGATTTTGGCACCAAAAACAGGACCGAATAGAATCCGGTCCCTTGCTGCTCCGCCGGAACCGGTTCTATCGCCCTGATCTCCAAGAGGTGTGAGATCTCCTCCGCCATCTGGCTGCGACAGTCCATAGACAGTGGCACAGGACATCTTAGGAAGCGTCGAGAAGGGCGATCCAAAAATTCTATAGAAAGAGCATCTGAAATAGTGCGACGGACCCACTCGTCTGCCGTGGAGCGGTCCCATTGGTGACGAAAGGCCTGAAGTCGCTCGCCCACGGGACCGGGAGCCGGTGAGTCATTTGCCTCTGCGAAAGGGCTTAGAATTGGCCCTGCAGTAGGGACGCTTCGAAGCGGAATGAGGTCTGCCACGGTCTCTGAAGCGTTGTCTGTCTGCGAAACGATCGGGCTGCTGGAAAGGTTGTCTGTAAGTGGAGGGGCCTGCCTGCCCCGAATAAGCTCGAAAGGGCTGACGTTGTGAGTACGGGGTATAACGCCTGTCTTGTCTGCAAGAAGAAGAAGGCAAAATCTTCCGTTTGTCTTTGTCCTCCACCAGGACCGGATCCAAAGCAGCGCCAAACATGTTGGAGGCCTTGTACGGAGCCGCCGCGAGCTTCCATTTGGCCTTGACATCCGCCTTCTACGGTCGAAGCCAGAACAAGCAACGTGTCGTGATGGAAGCGGCCATCGCCCGGGATGCAAACTTGATGGAGTTCAGCGAGGCATCTGCTGAGTACTCCGTGGCCGCAATGATCTTATTGATATCATGATGCATACGCCGTTCCTCTGGCGGAAGTCGTTCTTGGAGTTGACGCAGCCATATCAGAGATGCTCGATTAAAGAACGACGTGGACGTGGCCATCCTGACCGTCCAAGCTACGGCCTGATGAGACCTCCGGAAAGCCATCTCTGTTCGCCTGTCCTCAGACTTTAGTCCTTCGAGAGGATCAGATGACACCATCGATTGCGAAGTAAGACTGGCCACCGGAGCATCCACAGTGGGCAAGCCCAACATTGCGTCCAACTCGGGTGCCGAACAGAACAATTTCTTATCGAGGTTACTGGGCACGGTAGACGACCCAGGTTGGCTCCAAGGCGCTTGCAACACATCTGTGAACAGTTGAGGACACGGAATGAAGTCCTTTTCCTGTTTGACTTGTTTGAACAAGGCATCGTGCGGGCCAGATTCAGGTTGGGACGCCGGGGGTTGAGCCCCCACTGACCCCAGATTCGTCGTCTGCCGGGCCTTGTGAAGCAGAGACTTGAATAATGCAGGCCTGAACAACCCCGTGAAAGCCGGAGAGTCAGGAGGAAGGCCCTCATCCTCCGAAAACTCGAGGTCCTCTGTCACTTCCTCCTCCTGGTCTGAAGCCTCAGACGAATCAGATTCCAGTCGCGAGGGGGAGCGGGTCCTGCGAGATCCCGCAGCTCCCAAACCTCCTGAGGAAGTCCCCGCAGGTGAAGTCAGTGCCGCTGTTTGAGCACTAGCCGCCATAATAGATGCCAAAGCAGTGGAAAGCATCGACTGGAAGTCATACTGAGAAGGAGGCGGGGGATGATCCACAGGGCGGAGCCCCACCGCCGTAGGTGTGAAAGTGGCCGATGGTTGCCGCCGTGGAGTTGGGAAGGGGTCCAAACCCACTACCGAGACATCCGGCATCGATTGGGACACGCCCTTCTGCAACGCCAATGGTATGGGTTGGGTTGCTCTCTGTTCCGCATCTGATGGAGCACATGATATCTGTTGAGCGAGCCCCGTGTCCCGGCCCGACGAGGAGGCTGAAGCCTGCCTGGCCTTCTCGCATTGTTTCTCCAAGACCTTATGACGACGGAGCTCGTCTTTGTCAGCCATAGAAGAGGACTTAGTAGACCGGGACTTGTGGCCTCCAGCCGTGGACCGCTTGGTTGACTGCTTCTTGCGAGACTTGTTCGATCTGACCGGGCTGGCCTCCCGTTCCATATCAGAAGAAAATGATGAATCAGCCATCATAAGAGTCAGGCACCCACCTATGTGGCAAGTATTGTGGTTTGTTTGTTTTTGTTTTTATATATATATATATATATATATATATATATATATATATATATATATATATATATATATCAAAAAATGTAAATTAAGGACAGTGGTGATCTTCCCCTTAAGGAAGGCAACACAATAACCCTTTAATGTGAAGCCTCAAACAACTAAACTCTCTGCCTCTCCAGGGCCCTTGCCCGGGCCTGATGGGACAGCTGGCTTTGCAGAGAGGATAGCCAGGTAATTCGCTCCCCCCACCCCCCCAGCCAGCAGGAGTGAAAGGCTGGTGAGGCCAGGTGAAACGCTGTTGAATTTTGCCACTCTTTGGTGCCACAGAAGGTGCCCTCAAAAGGCCTAGCAGCTCTGAATAGAAGGGGCGCCCCACGTGGTAAATCAAAGGGGCGACCGCCCCAGATCCAAACTGGTGGCCGCTGAGTCACGGTGCCAAGATGGTGGCCGCTAACCTCACTGCGTTGTCCCTGGGGCCTTTAGCAACTCCCGGAGCTTCCACCAGAGGCCTGCCACGTGGGAGGGGTCTCAAATCGAATTCCCCGCAGCTGGAGGGTGGCGAGCGACCATCCGCCACGCCACACCCTCTGCCGATGGCTGCACGCGCCGGAGCTGCTCGTGGGGGGATCGACGCACCGAGCAAGACGCCGCCCGCAGCAACCTGACGGGACAGTCGTCAGCTGAACCCTGCGGCAGTAGCGCCCTCGCTAGCCGCCTCCTCAAGCCGCAGCGCCACTCTATTCACTCCCCGAGAGACGGCGGCGGTGAGCGAAGTCCTCAGCCCCAAACGACTTCTGAGCGCAAACAAGCCTGATCTGCCCCACAGGGACAGAGACAGGCAGCTGTGGGCGCAAGAAGCGCACCGGTCGGGACGACCTGGTTTCCCAGGCATGAACCCGACAGACAGCAGGCAGGCAGGGAGTTCACAGAAATAAAGAGAAAAAAACTTTTTTTTTTTAAAGGGGAAAAATAGGAACCTAAATCCACCGAAAAAATAAAGAAGGGGCTAATCAAAAATAAACAAAGGCCTAACGCTTACCTCGGAGCACAGAGAAAAACCCTCTCAGTCTGGCAGCGACTGAGAGAAAGACTGGGTAACGGAGTGCAAAAGGGGCGTGGTTAGAGCACAGAGTAGGAAGTAATTTAGTAAAAAAAAGTTCTCTCAGTTGCTGGCAGAAATGAGGGTTTAACCCTATCCTGGAGTGTAGTAGCAGCGTTATGGAAAATAAATTGGAATGAAACTGGAAATGGAAATGGGAACAGAACAGAACAGAACAGAACACAACACAACACAACACAACACAACACAACACAACACAACACAATACAATACAATACAATACAATACAACACGGAATGGGAATAGGATAGGGTAGGGTAGGGTAGGGTAGGATAGGATAGGATAGGATAGGATAGGATAGGATAGGATAGGGAAAGGGAAAGGGAAAGGGAATGGGAATGGGAATGGGAATGGAAATTGGAAGGAAATGAAGTGGATTGGAACTGGAACTGGAAATGGGAACAGAATAGAACAGAACAGAACAGAATAGGGAATGGGAATGGGAATGGGAATGGGAATTGGAAGGGATTGGATTAGAATGGAAATGGGAATGGGAATGGGAATGGAAATGGGAATGGGAATGGAAATGGAAATGGGAACAGAACAGAACAAAACAGGGAATGGGAATGGGAATGGGAATAGAATAGAATAGAATAGGTAATGGCAATGGGAATGGGAACGGGAACGGGAACGGGAACGGGAATGGGAACGGGAATGGGAACGGGAAGGGAATGGAAATGGGAATGGGAATGGGAATGGGAATGGGAATGGGAATGGGAACAGAATAGAAAAGAATAGAACAGAACAGAACAGAACAGAACACAATACAATACAATACAATACAATACAATACAATACAATACAATACAATACGGAATGGGAATGAGATGGGATGGGATGGGATGGGATGGGATGGGATGGGATGGGATGGGATAGGATAGGATAGGATAGGATAGGATAGAATAGGGAATGGAAATGGAAATGGGAATGGAAATTGGAAGGGAATGGATTGGCAAGAAATGGAAATGGAAAAAGAATAGAATAGAATAGAATAGAATAGAATAGAATAGAATAGAATAGAATAGAATAGGGAATGGGAATGGGAACAGGAACGGGAAAGGAATGGATTGGAATGGAAATGGAAATGGAAATGGAAATGGGAACAGAAGAGAAAAGAATAGAACAGAATAGAATAGAATAGAATAGGGAATGGGAATGGGAATGGGAATGGGAATGGGAATGGGAATGGGAATGGGAATGGGAATTGGAAGGGATTGGATTGGAATTGGAATGGAACTGGAAATAGAAATTGGAACAGAACAGGACAGGACAGGACAGGACAAAACAGGACAGGACAGGACAGGACAGGACAAAACAGGGAATGGGAATGGGAATGGGAATAGAATTGCGGGAGCGTTGGTATGGGAGCATGAACCATTGGAGTTTGCGACTGTGAAAGCGAGCCCACGGAACGATCGATATGCAGGATATCATCTTCCCGAGCAGTGAGGACAATAGCAGTAGAGGAATGGCCGGGAGTGAAAGTATTTGAAGAACCAGTGACCGGATGCTGGTGCAACGGTCCGGAGATAGGAAAACCTGTCCTTGAACAGAATCTATGACCGCTCCCAGATGGAGGATGCTGGTAGTGGGGCTCAAATGGCTTTTCTTCAGGTTCAGGGAAAACCCATGTTGTTGAAGGTAGCGACACGCAGTAGCCAGATCCCGTCTGGCCCCAGACTCTGTAGCCGAGAGGATGAGTACATCGTCCAGATAACACAGTACCCTGATAGGTATCTGTCTGAGGCGAGCGGATACCACTGATAGGAGTTTTGTGAATGTCCTGGGAGTGGACGAAAGGCCAAAGGGCATAGCCCTGTATTGGAAATGACGGTTGTTGTAAGCAAAACAGAGGAAGCGACATTGTGACTGTCGAATTGGGACATGCAAGTAGGCCTCTGTAAGATCTATCGATGTCATCCAATCCCCTTCCCGAATGCACCCCAGGATGGATTTCAGGGACTGCATTTTGAATTGATGGTAGAGAATGTACTTGTTCAATTCCTTGAGATCTAGGATACCCCGGCAGCCGCCGGAGTGTTTTGGAACAAGGAAAAAGATGGAATAGAAACCGGTCCCACGGTGTTCTGCGGGAACCGGTTCTATGGCGTGGATGTCGATGAGGTGTTGTATCTCCCTCTCCATTAGTTGCCGTTTGGTCGGGCTGGATGACACGGGGCATTGGATGAATCTGTTGTGTGGGCACGAGCGAAGCTCCAACGTTAAGCCCAATTGAATGGTCTGGATGACCCAGGCATCCGACGTCGTCGATTCCCATTGAGTCGCAAAGTATTGGAGGCGGTCCCCAATGGGAATGTGAAGTAGGTAGTCACTTCCCTCTCCGAAAAGCACGGGTCCCCGTGCCTCTGAAGGGTCGCTTGGTTGGTGCCGATCGTCTGCCACGGTCCCGGAACGAGGATCTGTCGTAGGAGCGATCGAAACCATGAGTGTAATGTCCTGTGTGGAAGGACCCACTGGCCCCTTGATCAGCCCGAAAGGACTGCCTCTGGCCGTATGGGACAGCTCTGCGTTCGGTCCGCCTGTATGACGAGGGCATGACCTTGCGTTTGTCCTTATCTTCAACAAGAATCGGGTCCAACGCCTCCCCGAACAGATGGGTTCCTTTATATGGTGCCGATGCAAGTCGCCACTTCGACTTCATATCCGCTCTCCAGTGTCTCAGCCAAAGCAGCCGCCGGGATGTCACTGACGAGACCAAGGCACGGGACGCGAACTTGGCAGCATTAAGAGAGGCGTCAGCGGAGTATTCCGTGGCCGCCACAATTTTGATATCCTGATGGACCCTCGAGTCGTCTGGGGGCAAGCGTTCCTGGAGTTGGCACAACCAAATGAGTGTTGCCCTATTGAAGAAAGACGCTGAAGTGGCAGCTTTGACAGCCCAGGCTGCAGCATTATGTGTCTTGCGGGCGGTTAGTTCCGCTTTCCGGTCCTCCGTCCGGAGACCATCGGCGATGTCACGAGACAGGATCGAAGAAGATGAAGTCAAGCCCGCCACTGGGGCATCAACGGCAGGTAACGCCAAAACGTCTTGGAGAGATGGAGCTGAACAGTATAGCTTGCGATCAAGACCAGTGGGTGCGGGTAACGAGGATGGCAAGGACCAAGACCGTTGCACTACTTCCGTGAATAGTTGAGGACACGGAATGTAGTTAGGTTCAGCTTTAGGCACGTTAAACAAAGATTCATGTGGCTGAGGAGTCGTCGAGGCATCCGAGAGACCTTCCGAGGTAGCCAGATGAGTGGCTGCCTTCGCCTTGTGTAACAAAGACCGGAACAGAGATGGTCGAAAGAGTCCAGTAAAGGCCGGTCTGTCCGGAAGGAGGCCTTCATCATCGGAAAACTCCATTTCCCTTGGAGCCTCCTCGTCCTCCAGAGATGAGGTGTCTGCTTGCGCCGAATCCAACTGGGAGGAAAGTTGTTCTGCATGGTCATCGTAATGAAGGACCTGGGAGGGCGGAGGAGGGGGTGGAGGCGGAAGTGGCTGTGGATTAGCCTTCAGTTGCGCAGCTCTGTACACCCGAGGTTGGTTAGCACTTGCTGCCAATGTCTTAGAAACAGTTTGAGAAATGAGACTCTCAATGTCACAAGGGAACATGACATGTGAAGGTCCCCCAGGGCGGAGCCCCGCGGCCGTGGGGGTGAAGGTGGCTTCCGGAGGTGTACGCACAGGAAGCCTTCTACACGATAAATCCACCGGAATTGCCATGCTGTGTGAACAGACAGCAGAATGAATTGCCACTTCAGGTGGCATAGGGTATCTGGTGGTAGGGACGATATCCTGGTCACCAGGGACCATGCTGCCTGACTGGAGTAGGCAGCTCCTCCGGGCTGGCGTCTGAATCAACCACCTGCGAGGCAGATAACAGTGCTTGTCGTTGAGCTACTTCAAATCGACGTTCCAGCGCTTTGTGTCGTCTTTCGGCGTCTTTGGAGGCAGCCGAGGAGGATTTGTGACCCCCCGTTGAGCTAGCCGCAACGGTCGCTACCGCGTGCTTAGCTCGTTTTTTTTATTTTTTCTTTGCAGGCCCTGGGGAGGCTGGAGCCACAGAAGGTTCAGAGCTGTGTTCCGAGTCAGATGAGAGCCCGCAGTCTGCCATCTCAAAGCTGAGGATACGAGGAAAAAAGGTAAGTAAACATTACCAATTTCAATTAATTTCCTTTTTTTTTAATTTATTTATGAAAATCTCTGCACTGTAGAATCCATTGGCCAATTTATTTATTTATTTATATTTATTTATTTTATTTTATTTCATTTCATTTATTTATTATTTCCTTTAAAGGGTTGGATTACAGGGTTTTTGCTAATAGCACCCCCCCTTTTTTTTTTTTTTCTCTCCAAACACAGGTCAAGATATGCCCTGTGTGGAGCCAGGAAATTCAGGTCCTGTAACAGGCTTCAGTTATATGGCCAAGCAACACTTAATGATTATCCACAGTGTAGTAATTCCTATGGCCACCTGAGGGTGCTAGAGCGACTCTTTTCACTATAGACGCTGCTTCTGTCCCTCTATCCTTAACAGTGACGGTCCTGCACAGACACAGACCCTGTGCTGGCAAGTTAAGACCCCCCCAAAAAAATATTCTTTGCCTCAGCACGCCCACGCAGCGCTGTAGCAGGCAAATAAATTGCAGCAGGGGTAAATTGGGCCATTCTGCGCAGCCACAGCTTTGTTACCGGGCAGAATTGCGCAATGGGGGTTACTGAGCATGCGCGAGTTCCCCAGCCGATCTGAAATCGCCGTGGCTCACTGCGCATGTGCAGAGCTGCTGCCAGTCAGAAGAAGCATGGCCATGAAACCGAAACTACACCACGCGGTAATGGCGGCCCCTCCAACCTCAAAAAAACGGCGCGAAACACACAATTAACCCAGCGCCGATACAGCCACCCACAGAAACTTAAGGAAAACGCGCGGCTCCTCAGAAGCAGCCCAAACGTGCTCACAGTACCTGCAGAAGGAGAGTATACCACTGAGAGCAGGGCAGGGACTCCATAAGCGGCATGAATAGAAGCTTCCTAGAAGCGAGTGTGCCTCTGAGAGCAGGGCAGGGACTCAGTAGCCGCCCCTGAGCTTATCAAATTAATCGCTAGACAGAATATGCTCACTAGCAGGTATAAGCTTCTGTAAATTACCAAAAACATATCTGGTCAGCCAGACTGGCAACCAGAAGGACTTACCCCTGATCAGTAAAAGGTTTAAAATTTCACCGTTTTAACACCAATCCAATCCAAATCCAAAGGCAGTGTCACAGCATTTTTTTATTTCCCAGCTGAGCTTCATTATTTTTGGACTAATAGACTTACTGTAGTTTGCCAGGTTCCTTATCAGTACTTTACTACGCATGTCCGCATTCCTTCACTTGCTTCACACACTCTTTCCTTTGTTCTCTTGCCAGAGGTCCGGCTGGACCGGCAGGAGATCTCGCTTGCCAAAATGTAACAATTACTTTTCTTAGTTAGTGAGGTGTTTTATTTTCTTTATAACAAATAAATGAGTTTTGCCGGTTTGCTGTTTGTCCCCGCTGGACGCTCCTTTGGGATCGTCCCACCCACTGCCTGTAAAGAGCCGCCTTTATAGCGGAATGGCGGCTCGAAAAAACTCCGTTTCCATGAGGAAACGGAGATAGAGCAGGCTGGGGGGGGGGGGGTTGAGTCCTCTGCCTAATCCCAAAAGTTTTTTTTTTACTTTTGGGACGGAGCGGAAGAGACTCCCCGTATCCCCAGCCGATGCTCCGGGCTCTGGGAGATCTCTGCTACATGCAGAGCTAAGGGGCAAAAGCAAGCCTGTAAATTTGTTAAATTAACTCAAGAAGACGTCAGTTGGACCTCTGATCCTGAAGCGCAAGTATTCTTTTTATTGGAAAAGTTATTGAAGTTGTTTAAGAAGTGAAAGGAAAAAAGATTTTTAAAATGGCGATTGCTGCTGCGACTGCTGCGGCTTGAAGAGAGGCTGAAAGGGAAAGTCCTTCCGTTTTCTATTACAAAGTAGCGGAATGAATACTTCTGGCCGTAATTGAGGCAAAACCTCACTCTCACTCTTGCTTTTTTTTTCCTTTTTTTTTTCTTGGGGATCTGATATTGATCTTGGTTGGAAACAAGCTTTTTTTTCCCTCTATTTTCCACTAAATCTTGTCTGTGTGGGAAATGGCACCGGGACTCACACAGCTAGACAAACAGGGGCGGGGGGAATCTCCCCCATTAATAAATTACACCAACAAGTTTTAACTCTCCAGTGTCAGAAACCTGATTTTAATATAATAGAATTTCTTCTTGAAGAGATTGTAAGAAGGGATGAGATTGTGAACCAGCAATTTGAAAAATTTAAGCAGGAAATTAAAGAAATTGCTGAACTGGTGAAATCAAAGTTTGACTTTTTGAATCGAAAGATTTTAAAAACAGCTAATGGTTTATCAGACTTTCTGATTCGGGTGGATGCAAAGACTAAATTATTAGAGTCTAAAATGAAGGAAACTGAGGAGAATTTGGATGACATGATTCAAAAAATTAAAAAGGATTTGGTAAACATTCAGGATAATAGCTCAGAAGACAAACCTAAAATGGAGGTTGACCAAAAGACTGGTAATGAAGAAAATGTGCAACAGAGGATTGAAAGAGAAGTTTTAATGATTCAATATAATTTTACAGAATATGCAATTAGACTGAGAGGTTTGCAGGAAAATAATAGAGATGACTTAAGGAAAATATCTTCTGAAATTCTGGCTGGGATTTTAAAGGTTCAACCTGATGAAGTGTATTGTAGGATTGATAGAATTTACAGAATAAACTCCTGGTTGGCAAAGCAAAGGCAATTGACTAGAGATGTGGTGATCTATTTTACAGATAAAGAAATTAGGAATAATATTGTGCAGAACTCTTTTAATTCTACTTTGCAATTTCATGGAAGAAAGATTTGGATTTTTAAGGAGCTCCCGACTAAGATGTTAATGGAGAGGAAGAAATTTGGCTTTCTAGTGACTGAGTTAAAAAAAAGAAATATCCTATTTAGGTGGAATGCCCCAGTTGGTTTAATATTGAGACACCAAGGAGTAAGATATCAACTGAACACTGTTGAAAAAGCGGAAGAATTTTATCAAAAAATTTAAAAAATGAATTTAACATCTTTAGGCATAATACAGGATAAGCAAAAGGAGTTGGAAACAAAAAGAAAATACCAAATTACAGAGGCTGTGGTGGATAAGTTGTCTTTGGACTCTCTGGATACCCCAGCGGGACTGTCTATCAATAAGAGAGCAGTGTCATCCGACTCCAATGTGATGAACCATCAAGTCACAGACAAGTGCGCAAATCAACCAGTTGATATACAAGTGATGGAGAAGAAAGATGAGATGATAAAACTAACCCAACAAGATCAACTCACAAAGCAGAATGAAAATCGATCAGCCGATACACAATTGGTAGGCACGAAACGAGGATGGAAATTCAACCCGCAAAAGAAAAAGAAAAGAAATAGATCTCATAGAAATAGCAATTTCTAAACCAAGCAACAGTGAAGCCAGGGACTTTAAAAAATGAATGAATATCTGAAAAGATAGTGGAGGCGAACAATTGTTTAATACTATCCTGAGGATTGTGGCAGATCTCTGTAATGCCGTGATTTTGGGATGTGAAAAGAGCCTTACCTTGTTGGATTTGAATTATCTACTCTGGATTTCTTTTACTGGTGAATATATTATGATTATTTTGAGTTACAAGGCAAGAGAGTCACGCTGGGGCATGCAGAAGATCTGGTTGTTACCCATTAGGATGATGGGAATCAACAATCCTGATGAATACCACAACTACAACTATATGGATATAATTATAATGTCACTCGGGTGGTTGTTTTTACTTTTATATATATACGAGGATATCTACTACTGATGGGGGCAGAAGATGATTGAAGATTTTGAACAAACTGTTGCACCAGCATGTTATTTTACCCTATTATGGGTGATGGATTTAACGATCCAGTGGAAAGACATCAAAGAAGATACTATATGGATTATAAATTTAAAGTTATTGTCTTTTTTTATATATATATAAAATGGAATGCATATATAGATATGTGTATATTTTAGTAAAGTGGGCAGTGGGTTATATTTAGAATTGTATTGCATGATTTTGTAGGAATTGAAGGGTTGAAATAGGTTAGTTTTCTGATTGATTAGTCTAAGAAAAAGGATCCTTAAGTCATATATTTAGGGGAGTGGAGGAATTGGATAGAACTGAATAAACGTTAAATTTGGATGTAGGGAGAAGGCTGCTTTAAAATGTTATATTAATATATATAAAAGATTAAATGTTAAATTGTAATAATACACTATAAGTTTAGGGGAGGAGAAAAAGGGCAGATTATCGTAAAAATGGGAGTTATAAGAATAATATGCTAAGGGTCAGTATTCTGAGGAGGGAGTAAGGGAAAGGAAAGATATTATGTATGTAATTAGTTATGAAATAGCCTATTGTTGTGAAGAAGTCACAGGGGGGGATGGGTGGTGAGGGGGGGTTAGGGAAGAGGGGGGGGGGAAGGGGGAAAAACTTGTATTTGAAAATTTTTTTCAGTAAAAAAAAAAGAGTGGTATTTAAAAAAAGGAGGGAAAAAAACAAAAACAAAAACAAATAAATGAGTTTTATTAGAAATTTTCCTTCGCGTTTTCTTTATCAGAATATTGCAACAAACTTGGAGAGGCCACGATCCATCTCCTCTAAACCAGGGTGATTTTTCCCAGAGCCAAACATGGGATTAATTGATGCCCTGACAGGCAGAAACTAATTCCAGTCCAATAGTCAAAAAAACGAAGAGAATCCAAAGTGAAGGTTAATATTCAATAGTCTTAACACCAGAGATGAATGAAAACAAGTCTGATTAGCTGACTGAGTGAATAAAAACTAAGCCTATGACGTGAAAGGGGGCGTGTCTGAAGAAAATTTAAAGATACATACACTCAGTGCTGACTGCTAGACTGTTGAATAACCCTCACTTTGGATTCTCCAATCAGCGCGTTGGAGAACAGAACAGAACACAATACAATACAATACAATACAATACAATACAATACAATACAATACAATACAATACAATACAATACGGAATGGAAATGGGAATGGGAATGGGAATGGGATGGGATGGGATGGGATGGGATGGGATGGGATGGGATGGGATAGGATAGGATAGAATAGGGAATGGAAATGGAAATGGGAATGGGAATGGGAATGGGAATGGGAAGGGAATGGATTGGCAAGAAATGGAAATGGAAATGGAAATAGAATAGAATAGAATAGAATAGAATAGAATAGAATAGAATAGAATAGAATAGGGAATGGGAATGGGAATGGGAATGGGAATGGGAATGGGAATGGGAATGGAATGGAATGGAATGGAATGGAACGGAATGGAAATGGGAACAGAACAGAACAGAACAGAACAGAACAGAACAGAACAGAATAGAATAGAATAGAATAGAATAGAATAGAATAGGAAATGAAAATGGGAATGGGAATGGGAATGGGAATAGAATAGAACAGAATAGAATAGAATAGAATAGAATAGAATAGAATAGAATAGAATAGAATAGAATAGAAAATGAAAATGGGAATGGGAATGGGAATGGGAATGGGAATGGGAATAGAATACAATAGAACAGAACAGAATAGAATAGGGAATGGGAATTTTGGAAGGGAATGAATTGGAATGAAACTGGAAATGGAAATGGGAACAGAACAGAACAGAACAGAAAAGAATACAATACAATACAATACAATAATTACAATACAATAGGGAATGGGAATAGGATAGGATAGGATAGGATAGGATGGGAGGGGAGGGGAGGGGAGGGGATGGGATGGGATGGGATAGGATAGGATAGAATAGGGAATGGGAATGGAAATGGGAATGGGAATGGGGATTGGAAGGGAATGGATTGGCAAGAAATGGAAATGGAAACAGAATAGAATAGAATAGAATAGAATAGAATAGAATAGAATAGAATAGGGAATGGGAATGGGAATGGGAATGGCAATGGGAACGGGAACGGGAACGGGAATGGATTGGAATGGAAATGGAAATGGGAATGGGAATGGGAACAGAATAGAAAAGAATAGAACAGAACACAATACAATACAATACAATACAATACAATACAATAAAATACGGAATGGGAATAGGATAGGATAGGATAGGATAGGATAGGATAGGATAGGATGGGATGGGATGGGATGGGATGGGATGGGATGGGATGGGATGGGATGGGACGGGACGGGACGGGACGGGACGGGACGGGATGGGAAGGGATAGGTTAGGGAATGGAAATGGAAATGGAAATGGGAATGGGAATAGAATAGAATAGAATAGAATAGGGAATGGGAATGGGAATGGGAATGGGAATGGGAATGGGAATGGATTGGATTGGAATTGGAATGGAACTGAAAATGGAAATGGGAACAGAACAGAACAGAACAGAAAGGAATACAATACAATACAATACAATAATTACAATACAATATGGAATGGGAATAGGATAGGATAGGATAGGATAGGATAGGATAGGATAGGATAGGGAATGGGAAAGTATAGGATAGACTAGGATAGGGTAGGATAGGATAGGATAGGATAGAACAGAATAGGGAATGGGAATGGGAATGGGAATGGGAATGGGAATGAGAATGGGAATGGGAATGGAATGGAATGGGAATGGGAATGGGAATGGGAATGGGAATGGGAACAGAACAGAACAGAACAGAACAGAATAGAATAGAATAGGGAATGGGAATGGGAATGGGAATGGGAATGGGAATGGGAATGGGAATAGAATAGAATAGAATAGGTAATGGCAATGGGAACGGGAACGGGAACGGGAACGGGAATAGAATAGAATAGAATAGAATAGAATAGAATAGAATAGGGAATGGGAACGAGAATAGAACAGAACAGAACAGAACAGAATTGAATAGAATAGAATAGGGAATGGGAATAGAATAGTATACAATAGGATAGGATAGGATAGAATAGAATAGAATAGAATAGAATAGAATAGAATAGAATAGAATAGAATAGAATAGAATAGAATAGGGAATGGGAATGGAATGGAATGGAATGGAATGGGAATGGGAATGGGAATGGGAATGGGAACAGAACAGAATAGGGAATGGGAATGGGAATGGGAATGGGAATAGAATAGAATAGGTAATGGCAATGGGAACGGGAATGGGAATGGGAATGGGAATAGAATAGAATAGAATAGGGAATGGGAATAGAATAGAATAGTATACAATAGGATAGAATAGAATAGAATAGAATAGAATAGAATAGAATAGAATAGAATAGAATAGAATAGAATAGAACAGAATAGGGAATGGGAACGGGAATGAGAATGGGAATGGGAATGGAATGGAATGGAATGGAATGGAATGGAATGGGAATGGGAATGGGAATGGGAACAGAACAGAACAGAACAGAATAGAATAGAATAGGGAATGGGAATGGGAATGGGAATGGGAATGGGAATAGAATAGAATAGGGAATGGGAATGGGAATGGGAATGGGAATGGGAATGGGAATGGGAATGGGAAGGGATTGGATTGGAATTGGAATGGAACTGAAAATGGAAATGGGAACAGAACAGAACAGAACAGAAAGGAATACAATACAATACAATACAATACAATACAATAATTACAATACAATATGGAACGGGAATAGGATAGGATAGGATAGGATAGGATAGGATAGGATAGGGAATGGGAAAGTATAGGATAGACTAGGATAGGGTAGGATAGGATAGGATAGGATAGGATAGGATAGGATAGGATAGGATAGAATAGAATAGAATAGAATAGAATAGAATAGAACAGAATAGGGAATGGGAATGGAAATGGGAATGAGAATGAGAATGGGAATGGGAATGGAATGGAATGGAATGGGAATGGGAATGGGAATGGGAATGGGAACAGAACAGAACAGAACAGAACAGAACAGAATAGAATAGAATAGGGAATGGGAATGGGAATGGGAATGGGAATGGGAATGGGAATGGGAATAGAATAGAATAGAATAGGTAATGGCAATGGGAACGGGAACGGGAATGGGAATAGAATAGAATAGAATAGAATAGAATAGAGTAGAATAGGGAATGGGAACGAGAATAGAACAGAACAGAACAGAACAGAACAGAATTGAATAGAATAGAATAGGGAATGGGAATAGAATAGTATACAATAGGATAGGATAGGATAGAATAGAATAGAATAGAATAGAATAGGGAATGGGAATGGAATGGAATGGAATGGAATGGAATGGAATGGAATGGGAATGGGAATGGGAATGGGAACAGAACAGAATAGGGAATGGGAATGGGAATGGGAATGGGAATGGGAATAGAATAGAATAGGTAATGGCAATGGGAACGGGAACGGGAATGGGAATGGGAATAGAATAGAATAGGGAATGGGAATAGAATAGAATAGTATACAATAGGATAGAATAGAATAGAATAGAATAGAATAGAATAGGATAGAATAGAATAGAATAGAATAGAATAGAATAGAATAGAATAGAATAGAACAGAATAAGGAATGGGAATGGGAATGAGAATGGGAATGGGAATGGAATGGAATGGAATGGAATGGAATGGAATGGAATGGGAATGGGAATGGGAACAGAACAGAACAGAACAGAATAGAATAGAATAGGGAATGGGAATGGGAATGGGAATGGGAATGGGAATAGAATAGAATAGGGAATGGGAATGGGAATGGGAATGGGAATGGGAATGGGAATGGGAATGGGAAGGGATTGGATTGGAATTGGAATGGAACTGAAAATGGAAATGGGAACAGAACAGAACAGAACAGAAAGGAATACAATAGAATACAATACAATACAATACAATAATTACAATACAATATGGAATGGGAATAGGATAGGATAGGATAGGATAGGATAGGATAGGATAGGGAATGGGAAAGTATAGGATAGACTAGGATAGGGTAGGATAGGATAGGATAGGATAGGATAGGATAGAATAGAATAGAATAGAATAGAATAGAATAGAATAGAAGAATGGAAAAGTGAAAGGTAATGGGAACACCTTGGGAATGGGAATGGGAATGGGAATAGAATAGAATAGAATAGAATAGAATAGAATAGAATAGAATAGGGAATGGGAACGAGAATAGAACAGAACAGAACAGAATAGAATAGAATAGAATAGGGAATGGGAATAGAATAGAATAGTATACAATAGGATAGAATAGAATAGAATAGAATAGAATAGAATAGAATAGAATAGAATAGAATAGAATAGAACAGAATAGGGAATGGGAATGGGAATGAGAATGGGAATGGGAATGGAATGGAATGGAATGGAATGGAATGGAATGGGAATGGGAATGGGAATGGGAACAGAACAGAAGAGAACAGAATAGAATAGAATAGGGAATGGGAATGGGAATGGGAATGGGAATGGGAATGGGAATAGAATAGAATAGAATAGGTAATGGCAATGGGAACGGGAACGGGAATGGGAATGGGAATGGGAATAGAATAGAATAGAATAGGTAATGGCAATGGGAACGGGAATGGGAATGGGAATGGGAATGGGAATGGGAATGGGAACGGGAACGGGAAGGGAATGGATTGGAATGGAAATACAATACAATACAATACAATACAATACAATACAATACAATACAATACAATACAATACGGAATGGGAATAGGATAGGATAGGATAGGATAAGATAGGATAGGATAGGATAGGATGGGATGGGGTGGGAGGGGAGGGGAGGGGAGGGGAGGGGAGGGGATGGGATGGGATAGAATAGGATAGAATAGGGAATGGAAATGGAAATGGGAATGGGAATGGGGATTGGAAGGGAATGGATTGGCAAGAAATGGAAATGGAAATGGAAACAGAATAGAATAGAATAGAATAGAATAGAATAGAATAGAATAGAATAGAATAGAATAGGGAATGGGAATGGGAATGGATTGGAATGGAAATGGAAATGGAAATGGAAATGGGAATGGGAATGGGAACAGAATAGAAAAGAATAGAACAGAACACAATACAATACAATACAATACAATACAATACGGAATGGGAATAGGATAGGATAGGATAGGATAGGATAGGATAGGATGGGATGGGATGGGATGGGATGGGGTGGGACGGGACGGGACGGGACGGGACGGGACGGGATGGGAAGGGATAGGTTAGGGAATGGAAATGGAAATGGAAATGGGAATGGGAATTGGAAGGGAATGGATTGACAAGAAATGGAAATGGAAATGGAAATGGAAATAGAATAGAATAGAATAGAATAGAATGGAATAGGGAATGGGAATGGGAATGGGAATGGGAATGGGAATGGGAATGGGAAGGGATTGGATTGGAATTGGAATGGAACTGAAAATGGAAATGGGAACAGAACAGAACAGAACAGAACAGAAAGGAATACAATACAATACAATACAATAATTACAATACAATATGGAATGGGAATAGGATAGGATAGGATAGGATAGGATAGGATAGGATAGGATAGGGAATGGGAAAGTATAGGATAGACTAGGATAGGGTAGGATAGGATAGGATAGGATAGAATAGAATAGAATAGAATAGAAGAATGGAAAAGTGAAAGGTAATGGGAACACCTTGGGAATGGGAATGGGAATGGGAATAGAATAGAATAGAATAGAATAGAATAGAATAGAATAGGGAATGGGAACGAGAATAGAACAGAACAGAACAGAACAGAATAGAATAGAATAGAATAGGGAATGGGAATAGAATAGAATAGTATACAATAGGATAGGATAGAATAGAATAGAATAGAATAGAATGGAATGGAATAGAATAGAATAGAATAGAATAGAATAGAATAGAATAGAATAGAATAGAACAGAATAGGGAATGGGAATGGGAATGGGAATGAGAATGGGAATGGGAATGGAATGGAATGGGAATGGGAATGGGAATGGGAATGGGAACAGAACAGAACAGAACAGAATAGAATAGAATAGGGAATGGGAATGGGAATGGGAATGGGAATGGGAATGGGAATGGGAATAGAATAGAATAGAATAGGTAATGGCAATGGGAACGGGAACGGGAACGGGAATGGGAATAGAATAGAATAGAATAGAATAGAATAGAATAGGGAATGGGAACGAGAATAGAACAGAACAGAACAGAACAGAATTGAATAGAATAGAATAGGGAATGGGAATAGAATAGTATACAATAGGATAGGATAGGATAGAATAGAATAGAATAGAATAGAATAGAATAGGGAATGGGAATGGAATGGAATGGAATGGAATGGAATGGAATGGGAATGGGAATGGGAACAGAACAGAATAGGGAATGGGAATGGGAATGGGAATGGGAATGGGAATGGGAATAGAATAGAATAGGTAATGGCAATGGGAACGGGAATGGGAATGGGAATGGGAATAGAATAGAATAGAATAGGGAATGGGAATAGAATAGAATAGTATACAATAGGATAGGATAGAATAGAATAGAATAGAATAGAATAGGGAATGGGAACGAGAATAGAACAGAACAGAACAGAACAGAATAGAATAGAATAGAATAGGGAATGGGAATAGAATAGAATAGTATACAATAGGATAGGATAGAATAGAATAGAATAGAATAGAATAGAATAGAATAGGGAATGGGAATGGGAATGGGAATGGGAATGAGAATGGGAATGGGAATGGAATGGAATGGGAATGGGAATGGGAATGGGAATGGGAACAGAACAGAACAGAACAGAATAGAATAGAATAGGGAATGGGAAT
Source organism: Arizona elegans (assembly GCA_022577455.1). Classification (NCBI taxonomy): domain Eukaryota; kingdom Metazoa; phylum Chordata; class Lepidosauria; order Squamata; family Colubridae; genus Arizona; species Arizona elegans. The sequence continues at coordinate 627,956 of JAKOOJ010000063.1, read as the reverse complement.
GGGAATGGGAATGGGAATGGGAATGGGAATGGGAATAGAATAGAATAGAATAGGTAATGGCAATGGGAACGGGAACGGGAACGGGAATGGGAATAGAATAGAATAGAATAGAATAGAATAGGGAATGGGAACGAGAATAGAACAGAACAGAACAGAACAGAATTGAATAGAATAGAATAGGGAATGGGAATAGAATAGTATACAATAGGATAGGATAGGATAGAATAGAATAGAATAGAATAGAATAGAATAGGGAATGGGAATGGAATGGAATGGAATGGAATGGAATGGGAATGGGAATGGGAATGGGAACAGAACAGAATAGGGAATGGGAATGGGAATGGGAATGGGAATGGGAATAGAATAGAATAGGTAATGGCAATGGGAACGGGAATGGGAATGGGAATGGGAATAGAATAGAATAGAATAGGGAATGGGAATAGAATAGAATAGTATACAATAGGATAGGATAGAATAGAATAGAATAGAATAGAATAGAATAGAATAGAATAGAATAGAATAGAATAGAATAGAATAGAACAGAATAGGGAATGGGAATGGGAATGAGAATGGGAATGGGAATGGAATGGAATGGAATGGAATGGAATGGGAATGGGAATGGGAATGGGAATGGGAATGGGAATGGGAATGGGAACAGAACAGAACAGAACAGAACAGAATAGAATAGAATAGGGAATGGGAATGGGAATGGGAATGGGAATGGGAATAGAATAGAATAGGGAATGGGAATGGGAATGGGAATGGGAATGGGAATGGGAAGGGATTGGATTGGAATTGGAATGGAACTGAAAATGGAAATGGGAACAGAACAGAACAGAACAGAAAGGAATACAATACAATACAATACAATACAATACAATAATTACAATACAATATGGAATGGGAATAGGGTAGGATAGGATAGGATAGGATAGGATAGGATAGGATAGAATAGGATAGGATAGAATAGAATAGAATAGAATAGAATAGAATAGAATAGAATAGAAGAATGGAAAAGTGAAAGGTAATGGGAACACCTTGGGAATGGGAATGGGAACGAGAATAGAACAGAACAGAACAGAATAGAATAGAATAGAATAGGGAATGGGAATAGAATAGAATAGTATACAATAGGATAGAATAGAATAGAATAGAATAGAATAGAATAGAATAGAATAGAATAGAATAGAATAGAATAGAACAGAATAGGGAATGGGAATGGGAATGAGAATGGGAATGGGAATGGAATGGAATGGAATGGAATGGAATGGAATGGAATGGGAATGGGAATGGGAATGGGAACAGAACAGAAGAGAACAGAATAGAATAGAATAGGGAATGGGAATGGGAATGGGAATGGGAATGGGAACGGGAAGGGAATGGATTGGAATGGAAATACAATACAATACAATACAATACAATACAATACAATACAATACAATACAATACAATACGGAATGGGAATAGGATAGGATAGGATAGGATAGGATAGGAGGAGAGGGGAGGGGAGGGGAGGGGAGGGGAGGGGATGGGATGGGATGGGATAGGATAGGATAGAATAGGGAATGGAAATGGAAATGGGAATGGGAATGGGGATTGGAAGGGAATGGATTGGCAAGAAATGGAAATGGAAATGGAAACAGAATAGAATAGAATAGAATAGAATAGAATAGAATAGAATAGAATAGAATAGAATAGGGAATGGGAATGGGAATGGATTGGAATGGAAATGGAAATGGAAATGGGAATGGGAATGGGAACAGAATAGAAAAGAATAGAACAGAACACAATACAATACAATACAATACGGAATGGGAATAGGATAGGATAGGATAGGATAGGATAGGATAGGATAGGATAGGATAGGATGGGATGGGATGGGATGGGATGGGATGGGACGGGACGGGACGGGACGGGACGGGACGGGATGGGAAGGGATAGGTTAGGGAATGGAAATGGAAATGGAAATGGGAATGGGAATTGGAAGGGAATGGATTGACAAGAAATGGAAATGGAAATGGAAATGGAAATAGAATAGAATAGAATAGAATAGAATAGGGAATGGGAATGGGAATGGGAATGGGAATGGGAATGGGAATGGGAATGGGAATGGGAATGGGAAGGGATTGGATTGGAATTGGAATGGAACTGAAAATGGAAATGGGAACAGAACAGAACAGAACAGAAAGGAATACAATACAATACAATACAATAATTACAATACAATATGGAATGGGAATAGGATAGGATAGGATAGGATAGGATAGGATAGGGAATGGGAAAGTATAGGATAGACTAGGATAGGGTAGGATAGGATAGGATAGGATAGAATAGAATAGAATAGAATAGAAGAATGGAAAAGTGAAAGGTAATGGGAACACCTTGGGAATGGGAATGGGAATGGGAATGGGAATGGGAAGGGAATGGATTGGCAAGAAATGGAAATGGAAATGGAAATGGAAATAGAATAGAATAGAATAGAATAGAATAGAATAGGGAATGGGAATGGGAATGGGAATGGGAATGGGAATAGAATAGAATAGAATAGAATAGAATAGAATAGAATAGAATAGAAAATGGGAATGGGAATGGGAATGGGAATGGGAATGGGAATGGAATGGAATGGAATGGAATGGAACGGAATGGAAATGGGAACAGAACAGAACAGAACAGAACAGAATAGAATAGAATAGAATAGGAAATGAAAATGGGAATGGGAATGGGAATGGGAATGGGAATAGAATACAATAGAACAGAACAGAATAGAATAGGGAATGGGAATTTGGGAAGGGAATGAATTGGAATGAAACTGGAAATGGAAATGAGAACAGAACAGAACAGAACAGAAAAGAATACAATAAAATACAATACAATAATTACAATACAATATGGAATGGGAATAGGATAGGATAGGATAGGATAGGATAGGATAGGATAGGATAGGGAATGGGAAAGTATAGGATAGACTAGGATAGGGTAGGGTAGGATAGGATAGGATAGGATAGGATAGAATAGAATAGAATAGAATAGAATAGAATAGAATAGAATAGAAGAATGGAAAAGTGAAAGGTAATGGGAACACCTTGGGAATGGGAATGGGAATGGGAATGGGAATGGGAATAGAATAGAATAGAATAGAATAGAATAGAATAGAATAGAATAGAATAGAATAGGGAATGGGAACGAGAATAGAACAGAACAGAACAGAACAGAATAGAATAGAATAGAATAGAATAGAATAGAATAGAATAGGGAATGGGAATAGAATAGTATACAATAGGATAGAATAGAATAGAATAGGGAATGGGAATGGAATGGAATGGAATGGAATGGAATGGGAATGGGAATGGGAATGGGAATGGGAACAGAACTGAATAGGGAATGGGAATGGGAATGGGAATGGGAATGGGAATGGGAATAGAATAGAATAGGTAATGGCAATGGGAACGGGAATGGGAATGGGAATGGGAACGGGAAGGGAATGGATTGGAATGGAAATACAATACAATACAATACAATACAATACAATACAATACAATACAATACAATACAATACGGAATGGGAATAGGATAGGATAGGATAGGATAGGATAGGAGGAGAGGGGAGGGGAGGGGAGGGGAGGGGAGGGGATGGGATGGGATGGGATAGGATAGGATAGAATAGGGAATGGGAATGGAAATGGGAATGGGAATGGGGATTGGAAGGGAATGGATTGGCAAGAAATGGAAATGGAAATGGAAACAGAATAGAATAGAATAGAATAGAATAGAATAGGGAATGGGAATGGGAATGGGAATGGCAATGGGAATGGGAACAGGAACGGGAATGGATTGGAATGGAAATGGAAATGGGAATGGGAATGGGAATGGGAACAGAATAGAAAAGAATAGAACAGAACACAATACAATACAATACAATACAATACAATACGGAATGGGAATAGGATAGGATAGGATAGGATAGGATAGGATAGGATAGGATAGGATAGGATGGGATGGGATGGGATGGGATGGGATGGGATGGGACGGGACGGGACGGGACGGGACGGGACGGGATGGGAAGGGATAGAATAGAATAGAATAGGGAATGGGAATAGAATAGAATAGTATACAATAGGATAGAATAGAATAGAATAGAATAGAATAGAATAGAATAGAATAGAATAGAATAGAATAGAATAGAACAGAATAGGGAATGGGAATGGGAATGAGAATGAGAATGGGAATGGGAATGGGAATGGAATGGGAATGGGAATGGGAATGGGAACAGAACAGAACAGAACAGAACAGAACAGAATAGAATAGGGAATGGGAATGGGAATGAGAATGGGAATGGGAATAGAATAGAATAGAATAGGGAATGGGAATGGGAATGGGAATGGGAATGGGAATGGGAATGGGAAGGGATTGGATTGGAATTGGAATGGAACTGAAAATGGAAATGGGAACAGAACAGAACAGAACAGAAAGGAATACAATACAATACAATAATTACAATACAATATGGAATGGGAATAGGATAGGATAGGATAGGATAGGATAGGATAGGGAATGGGAAAGTATAGGATAGACTAGGATAGGGTAGGATAGGATAGGATAGGATAGAATAGAATAGAATAGAATAGAAGAATGGAAAAGTGAAAGGTAATGGGAACACCTTGGGAATGGGAATGGGAATGGGAATAGAATAGAATAGAATAGAATAGAATAGAATAGAATAGAATAGGGAATGGGAACGAGAATAGAACAGAACAGAACAGAACAGAATAGAATAGAATAGAATAGGGAATGGGAATAGAATAGAATAGTATACAATAGGATAGGATAGAATAGAATAGAATAGAATAGAATAGAATAGAATAGAATAGAATAGAACAGAATAGGGAATGGGAATGGGAATGGGAATGGGAATGGGAATGAGAATGGGAATGGGAATGGAATGGAATGGGAATGGGAATGGGAATGGGAATGGGAACAGAACAGAACAGAACAGAATAGAATAGAATAGGGAATGGGAATGGGAATGGGAATGGGAATGGGAATGGGAATAGAATAGAATAGAATAGGTAATGGCAATGGGAACGGGAACGGGAACGGGAATGGGAATAGAATAGAATAGAATAGAATAGAATAGAATAGAATAGGGAATGGGAACGAGAATAGAACAGAACAGAACAGAACAGAATTGAATAGAATAGAATAGGGAATGGGAATAGAATAGTATACAATAGGATAGGATAGGATAGAATAGAATAGAATAGAATAGAATAGAATAGGGAATGGGAATGGAATGGAATGGAATGGAATGGAATGGGAATGGGAATGGGAATGGGAACAGAACAGAATAGGGAATGGGAATGGGAATGGGAATGGGAATGGGAATAGAATAGAATAGGTAATGGCAATGGGAACGGGAATGGGAATGGGAATGGGAATAGAATAGAATAGAATAGGGAATGGGAATAGAATAGAATAGTATACAATAGGATAGGATAGAATAGAATAGAATAGAATAGAATAGAATAGGGAATGGGAACGAGAATAGAACAGAACAGAACAGAACAGAATAGAATAGAATAGAATAGGGAATGGGAATAGAATAGAATAGTATACAATAGGATAGGATAGAATAGAATAGAATAGAATAGAATAGAATAGAATAGAATAGAATAGAATAGAACAGAACAGAATAGGGAATGGGAATGGGAATGGGAATGGGAATGAGAATGGGAATGGGAATGGAATGGAATGGGAATGGGAATGGGAATGGGAATGGGAATGGGAACAGAACAGAACAGAACAGAATAGAATAGAATAGGGAATGGGAATGGGAATGGGAATGGGAATGGGAATAGAATAGAATAGAATAGGTAATGGCAATGGGAACGGGAACGGGAACGGGAATGGGAATAGAATAGAATAGAATAGAATAGAATAGAATAGGGAATGGGAACGAGAATAGAACAGAACAGAACAGAACAGAATTGAATAGAATAGAATAGGGAATGGGAATAGAATAGTATACAATAGGATAGGATAGGATAGAATAGAATAGAATAGAATAGAATAGAATAGGGAATGGGAATGGAATGGAATGGAATGGAATGGAATGGGAATGGGAATGGGAATGGGAACAGAACAGAATAGGGAATGGGAATGGGAATGGGAATGGGAATGGGAATAGAATAGAATAGGTAATGGCAATGGGAACGGGAATGGGAATGGGAATGGGAATAGAATAGAATAGAATAGGGAATGGGAATAGAATAGAATAGTATACAATAGGATAGGATAGAATAGAATAGAATAGAATAGAATAGAATAGAATAGAATAGAATAGAATAGAATAGAATAGAATAGAACAGAATAGGGAATGGGAATGGGAATGAGAATGGGAATGGGAATGGAATGGAATGGAATGGAATGGAATGGGAATGGGAATGGGAATGGGAATGGGAATGGGAACAGAACAGAACAGAACAGAACAGAATAGAATAGAATAGGGAATGGGAATGGGAATGGGAATGGGAATAGAATAGAATAGGGAATGGGAATGGGAATGGGAATGGGAATGGGAATGGGAATGGGAAGGGATTGGATTGGAATTGGAATGGAACTGAAAATGGAAATGGGAACAGAACAGAACAGAACAGAAAGGAATACAATACAATACAATACAATACAATACAATAATTACAATACAATATGGAATGGGAATAGGGTAGGATAGGATAGGATAGGATAGGATAGGATAGGATAGAATAGGATAGAATAGAATAGAATAGAATAGAATAGAATAGAATAGAATAGAAGAATGGAAAAGTGAAAGGTAATGGGAACACCTTGGGAATGGGAATGGGAATGGGAATAGAATAGAATAGAATAGAATAGAATAGAATAGAATAGAATAGGGAATGGGAACGAGAATAGAACAGAACAGAACAGAATAGAATAGAATAGAATAGGGAATGGGAATAGAATAGAATAGTATACAATAGGATAGAATAGAATAGAATAGAATAGAATAGAATAGAATAGAATAGAATAGAATAGAATAGAATAGAACAGAATAGGGAATGGGAATGGGAATGAGAATGGGAATGGGAATGGAATGGAATGGAATGGAATGGAATGGAATGGAATGGGAATGGGAATGGGAATGGGAACAGAACAGAAGAGAACAGAATAGAATAGAATAGGGAATGGGAATGGGAATGGGAATGGGAATGGGAACGGGAAGGGAATGGATTGGAATGGAAATACAATACAATACAATACAATACAATACAATACAATACAATACAATACAATACAATACAATACGGAATGGGAATAGGATAGGATAGGATAGGATAAGATAGGATAGGATAGGATAGGATGGGATGGGGTGGGAGGGGAGGGGAGGGGAGGGGAGGGGAGGGGATGGGATAGAATAGGATAGAATAGGGAATGGAAATGGAAATGGGAATGGGAATGGGGATTGGAAGGGAATGGATTGGCAAGAAATGGAAATGGAAATGGAAACAGAATAGAATAGAATAGAATAGAATAGAATAGAATAGGGAATGGGAATGGGAATGGATTGGAATGGAAATGGAAATGGAAATGGAAATGGAAATGGGAATGGGAATGGGAACAGAATAGAAAAGAATAGAACAGAACACAATACAATACAATACAATACAATACGGAATGGGAATAGGATAGGATAGGATAGGATAGGATAGGATAGGATAGGATAGGATAGGATGGGATGGGATGGGATGGGATGGGATGGGATGGGACGGGACGGGACGGGACGGGACGGGACGGGATGGGAAGGGATAGGTTAGGGAATGGAAATGGAAATGGAAATGGGAATGGGAATTGGAAGGGAATGGATTGACAAGAAATGGAAATGGAAATGGAAATGGAAATAGAATAGAATAGAATAGAATAGGGAATGGGAATGGGAATGGGAATGGGAATGGGAATGGGAATGGGAATGGGAATGGGAAGGGATTGGATTGGAATTGGAATGGAACTGAAAATGGAAATGGGAACAGAACAGAACAGAACAGAAAGGAATACAATACAATACAATACAATACAATAATTACAATACAATATGGAATGGGAATAGGATAGGATAGGATAGGATAGGATAGGATAGGATAGGATAGGGAATGGGAAAGTATAGGATAGACTAGGATAGGGTAGGATAGGATAGGATAGGATAGAATAGAATAGAATAGAATAGAAGAATGGAAAAGTGAAAGGTAATGGGAACACCTTGGGAATGGGAATGGGAATGGGAATGGGAATGGGAAGGGAATGGATTGGCAAGAAATGGAAATGGAAATGGAAATGGAAATAGAATAGAATAGAATAGAATAGAATAGAATAGGGAATGGGAATGGGAATGGGAATGGGAATGGGAATGGGAATAGAATAGAATAGAATAGAATAGAATAGAATAGAATAGAATAGAATAGAAAATGGGAATGGGAATGGGAATGGGAATGGGAATGGGAATGGGAATGGAATGGAATGGAATGGAATGGAACGGAATGGAAATGGGAACAGAACAGAACAGAACAGAACAGAATAGAATAGAATAGAATAGGAAATGAAAATGGGAATGGGAATGGGAATGGGAATGGGAATAGAATACAATAGAACAGAACAGAATAGAATAGGGAATGGGAATTTTGGAAGGGAATGAATTGGAATGAAACTGGAAATGGAAATGAGAACAGAACAGAACAGAACAGAAAAGAATACAATAAAATACAATACAATAATTACAATACAATATGGAATGGGAATAGGATAGGATAGGATAGGATAGGATAGGATAGGATAGGATAGAATAGAATAGAATAGAATAGAATAGAATAGAATAGAATAGAATAGAATAGAAGAATGGAAAAGTGAAAGGTAATGGGAACACCTTGGGAATGGGAATGGGAATGGGAATGGGAATGGGAATAGAATAGAATAGAATAGAATAGAATAGAATAGAATAGAATAGAATAGAATAGGGAATGGGAACGAGAATAGAACAGAACAGAACAGAACAGAACAGAATAGAATAGAATAGAATAGAATAGAATAGAATAGGGAATGGGAATAGAATAGTATACAATAGGATAGAATAGAATAGAATAGGGAATGGGAATGGAATGGAATGGAATGGAATGGAATGGGAATGGGAATGGGAATGGGAATGGGAATGGGAACAGAACAGAATAGGGAATGGGAATGGGAATGGGAATGGGAATGGGAATAGAATAGAATAGGTAATGGCAATGGGAATGGGAATGGGAATGGGAATAGAATAGAATAGAATAGAATAGAATAGAATAGAATAGAATAGAATAGAATAGAAAATGGGAATGGGAATGGGAATGGGAATGGGAATGGGAATGGGAATGGGAATGGAATGGAATGGAATGGAATGGAACGGAATGGAAATGGGAACAGAACAGAACAGAACAGAACAGAATAGAATAGAATAGAATAGGAAATGAAAATGGGAATGGGAATGGGAATGGGAATGGGAATAGAATACAATAGAACAGAACAGAATAGAATAGGGAATGGGAATTTTGGAAGGGAATGAATTGGAATGAAACTGGAAATGGAAATGAGAACAGAACAGAACAGAACAGAAAAGAATACAATAAAATACAATACAATAATTACAATACAATATGGAATGGGAATAGGATAGGATAGGATAGGATAGGATAGGATAGGATAGGATAGGGAATGGGAAAGTATAGGATAGACTAGGATAGGGTAGGGTAGGATAGGATAGGATAGAATAGAATAGAATAGAATAGAATAGAATAGAATAGAATAGGGAATGGGAACGAGAATAGAACAGAACAGAACAGAACAGAACAGAATAGAATAGAATAGAATAGAATAGAATAGAATAGGGAATGGGAATAGAATAGTATACAATAGGATAGAATAGAATAGAATAGGGAATGGGAATGGAATGGAATGGAATGGAATGGAATGGGAATGGGAATGGGAATGGGAATGGGAATGGGAACAGAACAGAATAGGGAATGGGAATGGGAATGGGAATGGGAATGGGAATAGAATAGAATAGGTAATGGCAATGGGAACGGGAATGGGAATGGGAATGGGAATAGAATAGAATAGAATAGGTAATGGCAATGGGAACGGGAACGGGAACGGGAATGGGAACGGGAAGGGAATGGATTGGAATGGAAATACAATACAATACAATACAATACAATACAATACAATACAATACAATACAATACAATACGGAATGGGAATAGGATAGGATAGGATAGGATAGGATAGGAGGAGAGGGGAGGGGAGGGGAGGGGAGGGGAGGGGATGGGATGGGATGGGATAGGATAGGATAGAATAGGGAATGGGAATGGAAATGGGAATGGGAATGGGGATTGGAAGGGAATGGATTGGCAAGAAATGGAAATGGAAATGGAAACAGAATAGAATAGAATAGAATAGAATAGAATAGGGAATGGGAATGGGAATGGGAATGGCAATGGGAATGGGAATGGATTGGAATGGAAATGGAAATGGAAATGGAAATGGGAATGGGAATGGGAACAGAATAGAAAAGAATAGAACAGAACACAATACAATACAATACAATACAATACAATACAATACCATACGGAATGGGAATAGGATAGGATAGGATAGGATAGGATCGGATGGGATGGGACAGGATGGGACGGGACGGGACGGGACGGGACAGGACGGGACGGGACAGGACGGGACGGGACGGGACGGGATGGGATAGGATAGGGAATGGAAATGGAAATGGAAATGGGAACAGAACAGAACAGAACAGAAAGGAATACAATACAATACAATACAATACAATACGGAATGGGAATAGGATAGGATAGGATAGGATAGGATAGGATAGGATAGGATAGGATAGGATGGGATGGGATGGGATGGGATGGGATGGGATGGGATGGGATGGGATGGGATGGGATGGGACGGGACGGGACGGGACGGGACGGGAGGGGATGGGAAGGGATAGGATAGGGAATGGAAATGGAAATGGAAATGGGAATGGGAATTGGAAGGGAATGGATTGACAAGAAATGGAAATGGAAATGGAAATGGAAATGGAAATAGAATAGAATAGAATAGAATAGAATAGAATAAAATAGGGAATGGGAATGGGAATGGGAATGGGAATGGGAATGGGAATGGGAATGGGAATGGGAAGGGATTGGATTGGAATTGGAATGGAACTGAAAATGGAAATGGGAACAGAACAGAACAGAACAGAAAGGAATACAATACAATACAATACAATACAATACAATACAATACAATAATTACAATACAATATGGAATGGGAATAGGATAGGATAGGATAGGATAGGATAGGATAGGATAGGGAATGGGAAAGTATAGGATAGACTAGGATAGGGTAGGATAGGATAGGATAGGATAGAATAGAATAGAATAGAATAGAAGAATGGAAAAGTGAAATGTAATGGGAACACCTTGGGAATGGGAATGGGAATGGGAATGGGAATAGAATAGAATAGAATAGAATAGAATAGAATAGAATAGAATAGAATAGAATAGGGAATGGGAACGAGAATAGAACAGAACAGAACAGAACAGAATAGAATAGAATAGAATAGAATAGAATAGAATAGGGAATGGGAATAGAAAAGAATAGTATACAATAGGATAGAATAGAATAGAATAGAATAGAATAGAATAGAATAGAATAGAATAGAATAGAATAGAATAGAACAGAATAGAACAGAATAGGGAATGGGAATGAGAATGGGAATGGGAATGGAATGGAATGGAATGGAATGGAATGGAATGGGAATGGGAATGGGAATGGGAACAGAACAGAACAGAACAGAACAGAACAGAACAGAATAGAATAGAATAGGGAATGGGAATGGGAATGGGAATGGGAATGGGAATGGGAATGGGAATAGAATAGAATAGAATAGGTAATGGCAATGGGAACGGGAACGGGAATGGGAATGGGAATAGAATAGAATAGAATAGAATAGGGAATGGGAACGAGAATAGAACAGAACAGAACAGAACAGAACAGAATAGAATAGAATAGATTAGGGAATGGGAATAGAATAGTATACAATAGGATAGGATAGAATAGAATAGAATAGAATAGAATAGAATAGGGAATGGGAATGGAATGGAATGGAATGGAATGAAATGGAATGGAATGGAATGGGAATGGGAATGGGAATGGGAATGGGAACAGAACAGAATAGGGAATGGGAATGGGAATGGGAATGGGAATGGGAATAGAATAGAATAGGTCATGTATATCAAATATATCATGTTTATGCTGAGCTATATGGCAAGAGAGCTATGCTGGGGCATGCAGAAGATCTGGTTGTTACCCCATTAGGATGGTGGGAATTAATAATCCTGAAGAAATCCACTATTATAGATATTATATGGAATACAATTATAATGTCACTCGGGTGGTTGTTTTCTTTTTTTTATATACATGAAGATATTTACTACTGATGGGGGCAGATGATAATCGAGGATTTTGAACATTCTGTTGCAATCAGGATGCTACGTTACCCTAATATGGATGATGGAGTTAATAATATAGTGGAAAGACATCAAGAAGACATTATATGGATTATAAGTTTAAAGTTATTGATTTTATCTATATAAGGGAATATTTTCTTAGTAGGATGGGCAGAAGAACAAAGATATTAAGAATTGTTATGTATGGTAATCTTGTAGGAAAGAGGGTGGAGACAGGCTAGTTTATTGACTGTTTAGTTTAAGAAAAGGGATGTTTAAGAGATATATTTATGGGAGTGGAGGAAATGGATAGACTATGAGTTGAATAAATGTTAAATTAGGATTTTTATATAGTTTTATAGTGGAAGGCTGCTTTGAAATGTTATATTAATATACACAAAAGATTAAATGTTAAATTAGGATTTATTATATAGTCTTAAAGTGGAAGGTTGTTTTGAAATGTTATACTAATATACAGATATATGTATGGGGGAGGAGAAAAAGGGCAGATTATTGCTAAATTGGGAGTTATGATAATATTACTATGCTAAATTCGAAGTTATTATACAATGTTATAGTAGAATGTTATTTTGAAATGTATAGTAAAAGGGGGATGTAATAATATTATTAGAAAGAAAGGGTCAGTATTAGGGGATGGAGTAAGGGGATGGTAAAGTATTATATAATCTGTTATGAATATGGATCTTACTTTATAGAAGTCACAGGGGGAGGGGTGGTGAGGGGGGGTTAGGGAGGAGGGGGGAGAAAAAAGGGGGAAAATTGTATTTGAAAAATTTTTCAATTAAAAAAAAAGAACAGAACAGAACATAATAGAATAGAATAGAATAGAATAGATAAGGAAATGAAAATGGGAATGGGAATGGGAATAGAATACAATAGAACAGAACAGAATAGAATAGGGAATAGGAATTTTGGAAGGGAATGAATTGGAATGAAACTGGAAATGGAAATGGGAACAGAACAGAACACAATACAATACAATACAATACAATACAATACAATACAATACAAAACAATAATTACATTACAATAGGGAATGGGAATAGGATAGGATAGGATAGGATAGGATAGGATAGGATAGGATAGGATAGGATAGGATAGGATAGGATAGGGAATGGGAATGGGAATGGAAATGGGATAGGATAGGATAGGATAGGATAGAAGAATGGGAAAGTGAAAGGTAATGGGAACACCTTGGGAATAGGAATGGGAATGGGAATAGAATAGAATAGAATAGAATAGGGAATGGGAACGAGAACAGAACAGAACAGAACAGAGTAGAATAGAATAGAATAGAATAGAATAGAATAGAATAGAATACAATACAATACAATACAATACAATACAATACAATACAATACAATACAATACAATACAATACGGAATGGGAATAGGATAGGATAGGATGGGATGGGATGGGATGGGATGGGATGGGATGGGATGGGATGGGATGGGATGGGATGGGATGGGATGGGATGGGATGGGATGGGATAGGATAGGGTAGGATAGAATAGGGAATGGAAATGGAAATGGGAATGGGAATTGGAAGGGAATGGATTGGCAAGAAATGGAAATGGAAACAGAATAGAATAGAATACAATAGAATAGGGAATGGGAATGGGAATAGAATAGAATAGGTAATGGGAATAGGAATGGGAATGGGAATGGGAACGGGAACGGGAATGGGAACGGGAAGGGAATGGATTGGAATGGAAATGGAAATGGAAATGGGAATGGGAACAGAATAGAAAAGAATAGAACAGAACACAATACAATACAATACAATACAATACAATACAATACGGAATGGGAATAGGATAGGATAGGATAGGATGGGATGGGATGGGATGGGATGGGATGGGATGGGATGGGATGGGATGGGATGGGATGGGATGGGATAGGATAGAATAGGGAATGGAAATGGAAATGGAAATGGAAATGGGAATTGGAAGAGAATGGATTGACAAGAAATGGAAATGGAAATGGAAATGGAAATGGAAATAGAATACAATAGAATACAATAGAATAGGGAATGGGAATGGGAATGGGAATGGGAATGGGAATTGGAAGGGATTGGATTGGATTGGAATTGGAATGGAACTGAAAATGGAAATTGGAACAGAATAGAATAGAACAGAACAGAACAGAATATAGAATGGGAATGGGAATGGGAATGGAAATGGAAATGCGAATAGAATAGAAAGAGTAGAGTAGAATCGAATCGAATCAAATTGAATCGAAGAATGGGAAAGTGAAAGGTAATGGGAACAGACTAGACTAGACTAGACTTGGCAATGGGAATGGGAATGGAAACGGGAATGGGAATGGGAACGGGAACGGGAAGGGAATGGATTGGAATGGAAATGGAAATGGAAATGGAAATGGGAACAGAATAGAATAGAACAGAATAGAACAGAATAGAATAGAACAGAACAGAACAGAACAGAACAGAACAGAACAGAATAGGGAATGGGAATGGGAATGGGAATGGGAATGGGAATGGGAATGGGAATGGGAATTAGAAGGGATTGGATTGGAATTGGAATGGAACTGGAAATGGAAATTGGAAGAGAAAAGAACAGGACCGGACAGGACAGGACAAAACAGGACAGGAAAGGACAGAACAGGGAATGGGAAAGGGAAAGGGAAAGGGAGTGGGAGTGGGAATGGGAATGGGAATAGAATAGAATAGAATAGAATAGAATAGAATAGAATAGAATAGGGAATGGGAATGGGAATGGGAATGGGAATGGAATGGGAATGGGAATGGGAATGGGAATAGAATACAATAGAAGAGAACAGAATAGAATAGGGAATGGGAATTTTGGAAGGGAATGAATTCGAATGAAACTGGAAATGGAAATGGGAACAGAACAGAACAGAACAGAACACAACACAACACAATACAATACAATACAATACAATACAATACAATACGGAATGGGAATGGGATGGGATGGGATGGGATGGGATGGGATGGGATGGGATGGGATGGGATAGGATAGGATAGGATAGGGAATGGAATGGAAATGGGAATGGGAATGGGAATGGGAATGGGAATGGGAATGGGAACGGGAACGGGAACGGGAACGGGAAGGGAATGGATTGGAATGGAAATGGAAATGGAAATGGAAATGGGAACAGAATAGAATAGAATAGAATAGAATAGAATAGAATAGAATAGAATAGAATAGGGAATGGGAATGGGAATGGGAATGGGAATGGGTATTGGAAGGGATTGGATTGGATTGGAATTGGAATGGAACTGAAAATGGAAATTGGAACAGAATAGAATAGAACAGAACAGAACAGAATATAGAATGGGAATGGGAATGGGAATGGGAATGGAATGGAAATGGAAATGCGAATAGAATAGAGTAGAGTAGAGTAGAATTGAATCGAATCTAATCGAATCAAAGAATGGGAAAGTGAAAGGTAATGGGAACAGACTAGACTAGACTAGACTAGACTAGACTAGAATAGGGAATGGGAATGGGAATGGGAATGGGAATGGGAATGGGAATGGGAATGGAGTAGAATAGAATAGAATAGAATAGGCAATGGGAATGGGAATGGGAATGGAAACGGGAATGGGAATGGGAACCGGAACGGGAAGGGAATGGATTGAAATGGAAATGGAAATGGAAATGGAAATGGGAACAGAATAGAAAAGAATAGAACAGAATAGAATAGAATAGGGAATGGGAATGGGAATGGGAATGGGAATGGGAATGGGAATGGGAATTGGAAGGGATTGGATTGGAATTGGAATGGAACTGGAAATGGAAATTGGAAGAGAAAAGAACAGGACAGGACAGGACAGGACAAAACAGGACAGGAAAGGACAGAACAGGGAATGGGAATGGGAATGGGAATGGGAATGGGAATGGGAATGGGAATGGGAATAGAATAGAATAGAATAGGGAATGCGAATGGGAATTGGAAGGGATTCGATTGAAATTGGAATGGAACTGGAAATGGAAATTGGAAGAGAAAAGAACAGGACAGGACAAAACAGGACAGGAAAGGACAGAACAAGGAATGGGAATGGGAATGGGAATGGGAATGGGAATGGGAATGGGAATGGGAATAGAATAGAATAGAATAGAATGGAATAGGGAATGGGAATGGGAATGGAATGGGAATAGAATACAGTAGAAGAGAACAGAATAGAATAGGGAATGGGAATTTTGGAAGGGAATGAATTGGAATGAATCTGGAAATGGAAATGGGAACAGAACAGAACAGAACAGAACAGGGAATGGGAATGGGAATGGGAATGGGAATGGGAATGGGAATGGGAATAGAATAGAATAGAATAGGTAATGGCAATGGGAACGGGAACGTGAACGTGAATGGGAACGGGAAGGGAATGGATTGGAATGGAAATACAATACAATACAATACAATACAATACAATACAATACAATACAATACGGAATGGGAATAGGATAGGATAGGATAGGATGGGATGGGATGGGATGGGATGGGATGGGATGGGATAGGATAGGATAGGATAGGATAGGATAGGGAATGGGAATGGAAATGGAAATGGAAATGGGAATGGGAATGGGAATGGGAATTGGAAGGGAATGGATTGGCAAGAAATGGAAATGGAAATGGAAACAAAATAGAATAGAATAGAGTAGAGTAGAATAGAATAGAATAGGGAATGGGAATGGGAATGGGAATGGGAATGGGAATGGGAATAGAATAAAATAGAATAGGGAATGGGAATTGGAAGGGAATCGATTGTAATTGGAATGGAACTTAAAATGGAAATTTTAACAGAAAAGAACAGGATAGGACAGGACAGGACAAAACAGTACAGGACAGGACAGAACAGGGAATGGGAATGGGAATGGGGATGGGAATAGAATAGAATAGAACAGAATAGAATAGAATAGGGAATGGGAATTTTGGAAGGGAATGAATTGGAATGAATCTGGAAATGGAAATGGGAACAGAACAGAACAGAACAGAACAGGGAATGGGAATGGGAATGGGAATGGGAATGGGAATGGGAATGGGAATGGGAATAGAATAGAATAGAATAGGTAATGGCAATGGGAACGGGAACGGGAACGTGAATGGGAACGGGAAGGGAATGGATTGGAATGGAAATACAATACAATACAATACAATACAATACAATACAATACGGAATGGGAATAGGATAGGATAGGATAGGATGGGATGGGATGGGATGGGATGGGATGGGATGGGATGGGATGGGATGGGATGGGATAGGATAGGATAGGATAGGATAGGGAATGGGAATGGGAATGGAAATGGAAATGGGAATGGGAATGGGAATTGAAAGGGAATGGATTGGCAAGAAATGGAAATGGAAATGGAAACAAAATAGAATAGAATAGAGTAGAGTAGAATAGAATAGAATAGGGAATGGGAATGGGAATGGGAATGGGAATGGGAATGAGAATGGGAATAGAATAAAATAGAATAGGGAATGGGAATTGGAAGGGATTCGATTGTAATTGGAATGGAACTTAAAATGGAAATTTTAACAGAAAAGAACAGGACAGGACAGGACAGGACAAAACAGTACAGGACAGGACAGAACAGGGAATGGGAATGGGAATGGGAATGGGAATGGGAATGGGAATGGGAATGGAATGGAATGGAAATGGAAATGGAAATGGGAACAGAACAGAACAGAACAGAACAGAACAGAACAGAATACAATACAATACAATACAATACAATACAATACAATACAATACAATACAATAATTACAATATAATAGGAAATGGGAATGGGGATAGGATAGGATAGGATAGGATAGGATAGGATAGGGAAAGGGAATGGGAATGGGAATGGGAATGGGAATGGGAATGGAATAGAATGGAAATGCGAATAGAACAGAGTAGACTAGACTAGACTAGACTAGAATTTGGAATGGGAATGGAAAGAGAATAGAGTAGAGTAGAGTAGGATAGGATAGGATAGGATAGGATAGGATAGGATAGGATAGGATAGGATAGGATAGGATAGGAAATGGGAATGGGAAGGGGAATTGGAAGGGAATGAATTGGATTGGAACTGGAATTGGAAATGGGAACAGAATAGAACAGAACAGAACAGAATATGGAATGGGAATGGGAATGGGAATGGAATAGAATGGAAATGCGAATAGAACAGAGTAGACTAGACTAGACTAGACTAGACTAGACTAGAATAGGGAATGGGAATGGGAATGGGAATGGGAATAGAATAGAGTAGAATAGAATAGAATAGGCAATGGGAATGGGAATGGGAATGGGAACGGGAACGGGAACGGGAACGGGAAGGGAATGGAAATGGAAATGGAAATGGAAATGGAAATGGGAACAGAATAGAATAGAATAGAATAGAATAGAATAGAATAGAATAGGGAACGGGAACGGGAACGGGAACGTGAATGGGAACGTGAAGGGAATGGATTGGAATGGAAATACAATACAATACAATACAATACAATACAATACAATACAATACAATACAATAATTACAATATAATAGGAAATGGGAATGGGGATAGGATAGGATAGGATAGGATAGGATAGGATAGGATAGGATAGGGAAAGGGAATGGGAATGGGAATGGGAATGGGAATGGAATAGAATGGAAATGCGAATAGAACAGAGTAGACTAGACTAGACTAGACTAGAATAGGGAATGGGAATGGGAATGGGAATGGGAATAGAATAGAGTAGAATAGATAAGAATAGGCAATGGGAATGGGAATGGGAACGGGAACGGGAACGGGAACGGGAAGGGAATGGAAATGGAAATGGAAATGGAAATGGGAACAGAATAGAATAGAATAGAATAGAATAGAATAGAATAGGGAATGGGAATGGGAATGGGAATGGGAATGGGAATGGGAATAGAATAGAATAGAATAGGTAATGGCAATGGGAACGGGAACGGGAACGTGAATGGGAACGGGAAGGGAATGGATTGGAATGGAAATACAATACAATACAATACAATACAATACAATACAATACAATACAATACGGAATGGGAATAGGATAGGATAGGATAGGATGGGATGGGATGGGATGGGATGGGATGGGATGGGATGGGATGGGATGGGATGGGATAGGATAGGATAGGATAGGATAGGATAGGATAGGGAATGGGAATGGGAATGGAAATGGGAATGGGAATGGGAATGGGAATGGGAATTGGAAGGGAATGGATTGGCAAGAAATGGAAATGGAAATGGAAACAAAATAGAATAGAATAGAGTAGAGTAGAATAGAATAGAATAGGGAATGGGAATGGGAATGGGAATGGGAATGGGAATAGAATAAAATAGAATAGGGAATGGGAATTGGAAGGGATTCGATTGTAATTGGAATGGAACTTAAAATGGAAATTTTAACAGAAAAGAACAGGACAGGACAGGACAGGACAAAACAGTACAGGACAGGACAGAACAGGGAATGGGAATGGGAATGGGAATGGGGATGGGAATAGAATAGAATAGAATAGAATAGGGAATGGGAATGGGAATGGGAATGGGAATGGAAATGGGAATGGGAATGGAATGGAATGGAAATGGAAATGGAAATGGGAACAGAACAGAACAGAACAGAACAGAACAGAACACAATACAATACAATACAATACAATACAATACAATACAATACAATACAATACAATACAATAATTACAATATAATAGGAAATGGGAATGGGGATAGGATAGGATAGGATAGGATAGGATAGGATAGGATAGGGAAAGGGAATGGGAATGGGAATGGGAATGGGAATGGGAATGGGAATGGAATAGAATGGAAATGCGAATAGAACAGAGTAGACTAGACTAGACTAGACTAGAATTTGGAATGGGAATGGAAAGAGAATAGAGGAGAGTAGAGTAGGATAGGATAGGATAGGATAGGATAGGATAGGATAGGATAGGATAGGATAGGAAATGGGAATGGGAAGGGGAATTGGAAGGGAATGAATTGGATTGGAACTGGAATTGGAAATGGGAACAGAATAGAACAGAACAGAACAGAATATGGAATGGGAATGGGAATGGGAATGGAATAGAATGGAAATGCGAATAGAACAGAGTAGACTAGACTAGACTAGACTAGACTAGACTAGAATAGGGAATGGGAATGGGAATGGGAATTAGAATAGAATAGAGTAGAATAGAATAGAATAGGCAATGGGAATGGGAATGGGAACGGGAACGGGAACGGGAACGGGAAGGGAATGGAAATGGAAATGGAAATGGAAATGGGAACAGAATAGAATAGAATAGAATAGAATAGAATAGAATAGAATAGGGAATGGGAATGGGAATGGGAATGGGAATGGGAATGGGAATTGGAAGGGAATGGATTGGCAAGAAATGGAAATGGAAATGGAAACAAAATAGAATAGAATAGAGTAGAGTAGAATAGAATAGAATAGGGAATGGGAATGGGAATGGGAATGGGAATGGGAATAGAATAAAATAGAATAGGGAATGGGAATTGGAAGGGATTCGATTGTAATTGGAATGGAACTTAAAATGGAAATTTTAACAGAAAAGAACAGGACAGGACAGGACAGGACAAAACAGGACAGGACAGGACAGAACAGGGAATGGGAATGGGAATGGGAATGGGAATGGAAATGGGAATGGGAATGGAATGGAATGGAAATGGAAATGGAAATGGGAACAGAACAGAACAGAACAGAACAGAACAGAACAGAATACAATACAATACAATACAATACAATACAATACAATACAATACAATACAATAATTACAATATAATAGGAAATGGGAATGGGGATAGGATAGGATAGGATAGGATAGGATAGGATAGGATAGGATAGGATAGGATAGGATAGGATAGGGAAAGGGAATGGGAATGGGAATGGGAATGGGAATGGGAATGGAATAGAATGGAAATGCGAATAGAACAGAGTAGACTAGACTAGACTAGACTAGAATTTGGAATGGGAATGGAAAGAGAATAGAGTAGAGTAGAGTAGGATAGGATAGGATAGGATAGGATAGGATAGGATAGGATAGGATAGGATAGGATAGGATAGGATAGGATAGGAAATGGGAATGGGAAGGGGAATTGGAAGGGAATGAATTGGATTGGAACTGGAATTGGAAATGGGAACAGAATAGAACAGAACAGAACAGAATATGGAATGGGAATGGGAATGGGAATGGAATAGAATGGAAATGCGAATAGAACAGAGTAGACTAGACTAGACTAGACTAGACTAGACTAGAATAGGGAATGGGAATGGGAATGGGAATGGGAATAGAATAGAGTAGAATAGAATAGAATAGGCAATGGGAATGGGAATGGGAATGGAATAGAATGGAAATGCGAATAGAACAGAGTAGACTAGACTAGACTAGACTAGACTAGACTAGAATAGGGAATGGGAATGGGAATGGGAATGGGAATAGAATAGAGTAGAATAGAATAGAATAGGCAATGGGAATGGGAATGGGAAGGGGAACGGGAACGGGAACGGGAAGGGAATGGAAATGGAAATGGAAATGGAAATGGGAACAGAATAGAATAGAATAGAATAGAATAGAATAGAATAGGGAATGGGAATGGGAATGGGAATGGGAATGGGAATGGGAATTGGAATTGGAAGGGAATGGATTGGCAAGAAATGGAAATGGAAATGGAAACAAAATAGAATAGAATAGAGTAGAGTAGAATAGAATAGAATAGGGAATGGGAATGGGAATGGGAATGGGAATGGGAATGGGAATGGGAATAGAATAAAATAGAATAGGGAATGGGAATTGGAAGGGATTCGATTGTAATTGGAATGGAACTTAAAATGGAAATTTTAACAGAAAAGAACAGGACAGGACAGGACAGGACAAAACAGGACAGGACAGGACAGAACAGGGAATGGGAATGGGAATGGGAATGGGGATGGGAATAGAATAGAATAGAATAGAATAGGGAATGGGAATGGGAATGGGAATGGAAATGGGAATGGGAATGGAATGGAATGGAAATGGAAATGGAAATGGGAACAGAACAGAACAGAACAGAACAGAACAGAATACAATACAATACAATACAATACAATACAATACAATACAATACAATACAATAATTACAATATAATAGGAAATGGGAATGGGGATAGGATAGGATAGGATAGGATAGGATAGGATAGGATAGGATAGGATAGGATAGGATAGGGAAAGGGAATGGGAATGGGAATGGGAATGGGAATGGAATAGAATGGAAATGCGAATAGAACAGAGTAGACTAGACTAGACTAGACTAGAATTTGGAATGGGAATGGAAAGAGAATAGAGTAGAGTAAAGTAGGATAGGATAGGATAGGATAGGATAGGATAGGATAGGATAGGATAGGATAGGATAGGATAGGATAGGATAGGAAATGGGAATGGGAAGGGGAATTGGAAGGGAATGAATTGGATTGGAACTGGAATTGGAAATGGGAACAGAAAAGAACAGAACAGAACAGAATATGGAATGGGAATGGGAATGGGAATGGGAATGGAATAGAATGGAAATGCGAATAGAACAGAGTAGACTAGACTAGACTAGACGAGACTAGAATAGGGAATGGGAATGGGAATGGGAATGGGAATGGAATAGAATAGAATAGAATAGAATAGAATAGAATAGAATAGAATAGAATAGAACAGAATAGAATAGGCAATGGGAATGGGAATGGGAATGGGAATGGAAACGGGAATGGGAATGGGAACGGGAACGGGAACGGGAAGGGAATGGATTGGAATTGGAATGGAACTGGAACTGGAAATTGGAAGAGAAAAGAACAGGACAGGACAGGACAAAACAGGACAGGAAAGGACAGAACAGGGAATGGGAATGGGAATGGGAATGGGAATGGGAATAGAATTGAATAGGGAATGGGAATGGAATGGAATTGGGAATGGGAATGGGAATGGGAATGGGAATGGGAATGCGAATGCGAATGCGAATGGGAATAGAATACAATAGAACAGAACAGAATAGAATAGGGAATGGGAATTTTGGAAGGGAATGAATTGGAATGAATCTGGAAATGGAAATGGGAACAGAACAGAACAGAACAGAACTGGGAATGGGAACGGGAACAGGAAGGGAATGGATTGGAATGGAAATACAATACAATACAATACAATACAATACAATACAATACAATACAATACGGAATGGGAATAGGATAGGATAGGATGGGATGGGAGGGGAGGGGAGGGGAGGGGAGGGGAGGGGATGGGATGGGATGGGATGGGATGGGATGGGATGGGATGGGATGGGATGGGATGGGATGGGATAGGATAGGATAGGATAGAATAGAGAATGGAAATGGAAATGGAAATGGGAATGGGAATGGGAATTGGAAGGGAATGGATTGGCAAGAAATGGAAATGGAAATGGAAACAGAATAGAATAGAATAGAGTAGAGTAGAATAGAATACGGAATGGGAATGGGAATGGGAATGGGAATAGGAATGGGAATAGAATAGAATAGAATAGGGAATGGGAATGGGAATTGGAAGGGATTCGATTGGAATTGGAATGGAACTGGAAATGGAAATTGGAAGAGAAAAGAACAGGACAGGACAAAACAGGACAGGAAAGGACAGAACAAGGAATGGGAATGGGAATGGGAATGGGAATGGGAATAGAATAGAATAGAATGGAATAGGGAATGGGAATGGGAATGGGAATGGAATGGGAATAGAATACAGTAGAAGAGAACAGAATAGAATAGGGAATGGGAATTTTGGAAGGGAATGAATTGGAATGAATCTGGAAATGGAAATGGGAACAGAACAGAACAGAACAGAACAGGGAATGGGAATGGGAATGGGAATGGGAATGGGAATGGGAATGGGAATAGAATAGAATAGAATAGGTAATGGCAATGGGAACGGGAACGGGAACGTGAATGGGAACGGGAAGGGAATGGATTGGAATGGAAATACAATACAATACAATACAATACAATACAATACAATAAAATACGGAATGGGAATAGGATAGGATAGGATGGGATGGGATGGGATGGGATGGGATGGGATGGGATGGGATGGGATGGGATGGGATGGGATAGGATAGGGAATGGAAATGGAAATGGAAATGGGAATGGGAATGGGAATGGGAATTGGAAGGGAATGGATTGGCAAGAAATGGAAATGGAAATGGAAACAGAATAGAATAGAATAGAATAGAGTAGAGTAGAGTAGAATAGAATAGAATAGGGAATGGGAATGGGAATGGGAATGGGAATGGGAATGGGAATGGGAATGGGAATAGAATAAAATAGAATAGGGAATGGGAATTGGAAGGGATTCGATTGTAATTGGAATGGAACTTAAAATGGAAATTTGAACAGAAAAGAACAGGACAGGACAGGACAGGACAAAACAGTACAGGACAGGACAGAACAGGGAATGGGAATGGGAATGGGAATGGGGATGGGAATAGAATAGAATAGAATAGAATAGGGAATGGGAATGGGAATGGGAATGGGAATGGAAATGGGAATGGGAATGGAATGGAAATGGAAATGGAAATGGAAATGGAAATGGGAACAGAACAGAACAGAACAGAACAGAACACAATACAATACAATACAATACAATACAATACAATACAATAATTACAATATAATAGGAAATTGGAATGGGGATAGGATAGGATAGGATAGGATAGGATAGGATAGGATAGGGAAAGGGAATGGGAATGGGAATGGGAATGGGAATGGGAATGGGAATGGGAATGGGAATGGAATAGAATGGAAATGCGAATAGAACAGAGTAGACTAGACTAGACTAGACTAGAATTTGGAATGGGAATGGAAAGAGAATAGAGTAGAGTAGAGTAGGATAGGATAGGATAGGATAGGATAGGATAGGATAGGATAGGATAGGATAGGATAGGATAGGATAGGAAATGGGAATGGGAAGGGGAATTGGAAGGGAATGAATTGGATTGGAACTGGAATTGGAAATGGGAACAGAATAGAACAGAACAGAACAGAATATGGAATGGGAATGGGAATGGAATAGAATGGAAATGCGAATAGAACTGAGTAGACTAGACTAGACTAGACTAGACTAGAATAGGGAATGGGAATGGGAATAGAATAGAGTAGAATAGAATAGAATAGGCAATGGGAATGGGAATGGGAACGGGAACGGGAACGGGAACGGGAAGGGAATGGAAATGGAAATGGAAATGGAAATGGAAATGGAAATGGGAACAGAATAGAAAAGAATAGAATAGAATAGAATAGAATAGAATAGAATAGAATAGAATAGAATAGAATAGAATAGGGAATGGGAATGGGAATGGGAATGGGAATGGGTATTGGAAGGGATTGGATTGGATTGGAATTGGAATGGAACTGAAAATGGAAATTGGAACAGAATAGAATAGAACAGAACAGAACAGAATATAGAATGGGAATGGGAATGGGAATGGGAATGGGAATGGAATGGAAATGGAAATGCGAATAGAATAGAGTAGAGTAGAGTAGTATTGAATCGAATCGAATTGAATCGAAGAATGGGAAAGTGAAAGGTAATGGGAACAGACTAGACTAGAGTAGATTAGAAGAGACTAGAATAGGGAATGGGAATGGGAATGGGAATGGAATAGAATAGAATAGAATAGAATAGAATAGAAGAGAATAGAATAGAATAGAATAGAACAGAATAGAATAGGCAATGGGAATGGGAATGGGAATGGGAATGGGAATGGAAACGGGAATGGGAATGGGAACGGGAACGGGAACGGGAAGGGAATGGATTGAAATGGAAATGGAAATGGAAATGGAAATGGGAACAGAATAGAAAAGAATAGAACAGAATAGAATGGGATGGGATGGGATGGGATGGGATGGGATGGGATAGGATAGGATAGGATAGGATAGGATAGGGAATGGAATGGAAATGGGAATGGGAATGGGAATGGGAATGGGAATTGGAAGGGATTGGATTGGAATTGGAATGGAACTGGAACTGGAAATTGGAAGAGAAAAGAACAGGACAGGACAGGACAGGACAAAACAGGACAGGAAAGGACAGAACAGGCAATGGGAATGGGAATGGGAATGGGAATGGGAATGGGAATGGGAATGGGAATAGAATAGAATAGGGAATGGGAATGGAATGGAATTGGGAATGGGAATTGGAATGGGAATGGGAATGCGAATGCGAATGCGAATGGGAATAGAATACAATAGAACAGAACAGAATAGAATAGGGAATGGGAATTTTGGAAGGGAATGAATTGGAATGAATCTGGAAATGGAAATGGGAACAGAACAGAACAGAACAGAACTGGGAACGGGAACGGGAACGGGAAGGGAATGGATTGGAATGGAAATACAATACAATACAATACAATACAATAAAATACAATACAATACGGAATGGGAATAGGATAGGATAGGATGGGATGGGAGGGGAGGGGAGGGGAGGGGAGGGGAGGGGATGGGATGGGATGGGATGGGATGGGATGGGATGGGATGGGATGGGATGGGATGGGATGGGATAGGATAGGATAGGATAGGATAGAATAGGGAATGGAAATGGAAATGGAAATGGAAATGGGAATGGGAATGGGAATTGGAAGGGAATGGATTGGCAAGAAATGGAAATGGAAATGGAAACAGAATAGAATAGAATAGAGTAGAGTAGAATAGAATACGGAATGGGAATGGGAATGGAATAGAATGGAAATGCGAATAGAACAGAGTAGACTAGACTAGACTAGACTAGAATTTGGAATGGGAATGGAAAGAGAATAGAGTAGAGTAGAGTAGGATAGGATAGGATAGGATAGGATAGGATAGGATAGGATAGGATAGGATAGGATAGGAAATGGGAATGGGAAGGGGAATTGGAAGGGAATGAATTGGATTGGAACTGGAATTGGAAATGGGAACAGAATAGAACAGAACAGAACAGAATAGGGAATGGGAATGGGAATGGGAATGGGAATAGAATAGAGTAGAATAGAATAGAATAGGCAATGGGAATGGGAATGGGAACAGGAACGGGAACGGGAACGGGAACGGGAAGGGAATGGAAATGGAAATGGAAATGGAAATGGAAATGGAAATGGGAACAGAATAGAAAAGAATAGAATAGAATAGAATAGAATAGAATAGAATAGAATAGAATAGAATAGAATAGGGAATGGGAATGGGAATGGGAATGGGTATTGGAAGGGATTGGATTGGATTGGAATTGGAATGGAACTGAAAATGGAAATTGGAACAGAATTGAATAGAACAGAACAGAACAGAATATAGAATGGGAATGGGAATGGGAATGGAAATGGGAATGGAATGGAAATGGAAATGCGAATAGAATAGAGTAGAGTAGAGTAGAATTGAATCGAATCGAATCGAATCGAAGAATGGGAAAGTGAAAGGTAATGGGAACAGACTAGACTAGACTAGACTAGACTAGACTAGACTAGACTAGAATAGGGAATGGGAATGGGAATGGGAATGGGAATGGGAATGGGAATGGGAATGGAATAGAATAGAATAGAATAGAATAGAATAGAATAGAATAGAATAGAATAGAATAGAATAGAACAGAATAGAATAGGCAATGGGAATGGGAATGGGAATGGAAACGGGAATGGGAATGGGAACGGGAACGGGAACGGGAAGAGAATGGATTGAAATGGAAATGGAAATGGAAATGGAAATGGAAATGGGAAGAGAATAGAAAAGAATAGAACAGAATAGAACACAATACAATACAATACAATACAATACAATACAATACAATACAATAAAATACAATACAATAATTACAATATAATAGGAAATGGGAATGGGGATAGGATAGGATAGGATAGGATAGGATAGGATAGGATAGGATAGGATAGGATAGGGAAAGGGAATGGGAATGGGAATGGGAATGGGAATAGAATAGAATAGAATGGAATGGAATAGGGAATGGGAATGGGAATGGAATGGGAATAGAATACAGTAGAACAGAACAGAATAGAATAGGGAATGGGAATTTTGGAAGGGAATGAATTGGAATGAATCTGGAAATGGAAATGGGAACAGAACAGAACAGAACAGAACAGAACAGGGAATGGGAATGGGAATGGGAATGGGAATAGAATAGAATAGAATAGGTAATGGCAATGGGAACGGGAACGGGAACGTGAATGGGAACGGGAAGGGAATGGATTGGAATGGAAATACAATACAATACAATACAATACAATACAATACAATACAATACAATACAATACGGAATGGGAATAGGATAGGATAGGATAGGATAGGATAGAATAGGGAATGGAAATGGAAATGGAAATGGGAATGGGAATGGGAATTGGAAGGGAATGGATTGGCAAGAAATGGAAATGGAAATGGAAACAGAATAGAATAGAATAGAGTAGAGTAGAATAGAATACGGAATGGGAATGGGAATGGGAATGGGAATAGGAATGGGAATAGAATAGAATAGAATATAATAGAATAGAATAGAATAGAATAGGGAATGGGAATGGGAATTGGAAGGGATTGGATTGGAATTGGAATGGAACTGGAAATGGAAATTGGAAGAGAAAAGAACAGGACAGGACAAAACAGGACAGGAAAGGACAGAACAAGGAATGGGAATGGGAATAGAATAGAATAGAATAGAATGGAATAGGGAATGGGAATGGGAATGGGAATGGAATGGGAATAGAATACAGTAGAACAGAACAGAATAGAATAGGGAATGGGAATTTTGGAAGGGAATGAATTGGAATGAATCTGGAAATGGAAATGGGAACAGAACAGAACAGAACAGGGAATGGGAATGGGAATGGGAATGGGAATGGGAATGGGAATAGAATAGAATAGAATAGGTAATGGCAATGGGAACGGGAACGTGAATGGGAACGGGAAGGGAATGGATTGGAATGGAAATACAATACAATACAATACAATACAATACAATACAATACAATACAATACAATACGGAATGGGAATAGGATAGGATAGGATGGGATGGGATGGGATGGGATGGGATGGGATGGGATGGGATGGGATGGGATGGGATGGGATGGGATGGGATGGGATAGGATAGGGAATGGAAATGGAAATGGAAATGGAAATGGGAATGGGAATGGGAATTGGAAGGGAATGGATTGGCAAGAAATGGAAATGGAAATGGAAACAGAATAGAATAGAATAGAATAGAGTAGAGTAGAATAGAATAGAATAGGGAATGGGAATGGGAATGGGAATGGGAATGGGAATGGGAATAGAATAAAATAGAATAGGGAATGGGAATTGGAAGGGATTCGATTGTAATTGGAATGGAACTTAAAATGGAAATTTTAACAGAAAAGAACAGGACAGGACAGGACAGGACAAAACAGTACAGGACAGGACAGAACAGGGAATGGGAATGGGAATGGGAATGGGAATGGGGATGGGAATAGAATAGAATAGAATAGAATAGAATAGGGAATGGGAATGGGAATGGGAATGGAAATGGGAATGGGAATGGGAAAGGAATGGAATGGAAATGGAAATGGAAATGGGAACAGAACAGAACAGAACAGAACAGAACACAATACAATACAATACAATACAATACAATACAATAAAATACAATACAATAATTACAATATAATAGGAAATGGGAATGGGAATAGGATAGGATAGGATAGGATAGGATAGGATAGGATAGGATAGGGAAAGGGAATGGGAATGGGAATGGGAATGGGAATAGAATAGAATAGAATAGAATGGAATGGAAAAGGGAACGGGAACGGGAACGTGAACGGGAAGGGAATGGATTGGAATGGAAATACAATACAATACAATACAATACAATACAATACAATACAATACGGAATGGGAAT
The DNA here is from genome assembly GCA_022577455.1 of Arizona elegans. NCBI lineage: Eukaryota > Metazoa > Chordata > Lepidosauria > Squamata > Colubridae > Arizona > Arizona elegans. The sequence goes on along the minus strand of JAKOOJ010000063.1, from coordinate 597,493 downwards.
AGGATAGGATAGGATAGGATGGGATGGGATGGGATGGGATGGGATGGGATGGGATGGGATGGGATGGGATAGGATAGGGAATGGAAATGGAAATGGAAATGGAAATGGGAATGGGAATGGGAATGGGAATTGGAAGGGAATGGATTGGCAAGAAATGGAAATGGAAATGGAAATAGAATAGAATAGAATAGAATAGAATAGAATAGAATAGAATAGAGTAGAGTAGAGTAGAGTAGAATAGAATAGAATAGGGAATGGGAATGGGAACGGGAATGGGAAGGGGAAGGGAATGGATTAGAATGGAAATGGAAATGGGAATGGGAACAGAATAGAAAAGAATAGAACAGAACAGAAAAGAACACAATACAATACAATACAATACAATACAATACAATACAATACAATACAATACAATACGGAATGGGAATGGGATGGGATGGGAAGGGATGGGATGCGATGGGATGGGATGGGATGGGATGGGATAGGATAGGATAGGGAATGGAATGGAAATGGAAATGGGAATGGGAATGGGAATGGGAATTGGAAGGGAATGGATTGGCAAGAAATGGAAATGGAAATGGAAACAAAGTAGAATAGAATAGAGTAGAGTAGAATAGAATAGAATAGGGAATGGGAATGGGAATGGGAATGGGAATGGGAATGGGAATAGAATAAAATAGAATATGGAATGGGAATTGGAAGGGATTCGATTGTAATTGGAATGGAACTTAAAATGGAAATTTTAACAGAAAAGAACAGGACAGGACAGGACAGGACAAAACAGTACAGGACAGGACAGAACAGGGAATGGGAATGGGAATGGGAATGGGGATGGGAATAGAATAGAATAGAATAGAATAGAATAGGGAATGGGAATGGGAATGGGAATGGAAATGGGAATGGGAATGGAATGGAATGGAAATGGAAATGGAAATGGGAACAGAACAGAACAGAACAGAACAGAACAGAACACAATACAATACAATACAATACAATACAATACAATACAATAATTACAATATAATAGGAAATGGGAATGGGGATAGGATAGGATAGGATAGGATAGGATAGGATAGGATAGGATAGGATAGGGAAAGGGAATGGGAATGGGAATGGGAATGGGAATGGAATAGAATGGAAATGCGAATAGAACAGAGTAGATTAGACTAGACTAGACTAGAATTTGGAATGGGAATGGAAAGAGAATAGAGTAGAGTAGAATAGAGTAGGATAGGATAGGATAGGATAGGATAGGAGAGGATAGGATAGGATAGGATAGGAGAGGATAGGATAGGATAGGATAGGATAGTAAATGGGAAGGGGAAGGGGTATTGGAAGGGAATGAATTGGATTGGAACTGGAATTGGAAATGGGAACAGAATAGAACAGAACAGAACAGAATATGGAATGGGAATGGGAATGGGAATGGAATAGAATGGAAATGCGAATAGAACAGAGTAGACTAGACTAGACTAGACTAGAATAGGGAATGGGAATGGGAATAGAATAGAGTAGAATAGAATAGAATAGGCAATGGGAATGGGAATGGGAACGGGAACGGGAACGGGAAGGGAATGGAAATGGAAATGGAAATGGAAATGGAAATGGGAACAGAATAGAAAAGAATAGAATAGAATAGAATAGAATAGAATAGAATAGAATAGAATAGAATAGGGAATGGGAATGGGAATGGGAATGGGAATGGGTATTGGAAGGGATTGGATTGGATTGGAATTGGAATGGAACTGAAAATGGAAATTGGAACAGAATAGAATAGAACAGAACAGAACAGAATATAGAATGGGAATGGGAATGGGAATGGGAATGGGAATGGAATGGAAATGGAAATGCGAATAGAATAGAGTAGAGTAGAGTAGAATTGAATCGAATCGAATCGAATCGAAGAATGGGAAAGTGAAAGGTAATGGGAACAGACTAGACTAGACTAGACTAGACTAGACTAGAATAGACTAGAATAGGGAATGGGAATGGGAATGGGAATGGGAATGGGAATGGGAATGGGAATGGGAATGGAATAGAATAGAATAGAATAGAATAGAATAGAATAGAATAGAATAGGCAATGGGAATGGGAATGGGAATGGAAACGGAAATGGGAATGGAACGGGAACGGGAACGGGAAGGGAATGGATTGAAATGGAAATGGAAATTGAAATGGAAATGGAAATGGGAACAGAATAGAAAAGAATAGAACAGAATAGAATAGAATAGGGAATGGGAATGGGAATGGGAATGGGAATTGGAAGGGATTGGATTGGAATTGGAATGGAACTGGAACTGGAAATTGGAAGAGAAAAGAACAGGACAGGACAGGACAGGACAAAACAGGACAGGAAAGGACAGAACAGGGAATGGGAATGGGAATGGGAATGTGAATGGGAATGGGAATAGAATAGAATAGGGAATGGGAATGGAATGGAATTGGGAATGGGAATGGGAATGGGAATGGGAATGGGAATGGGAATGGGAATGCGAATGCGAATGGGAATAGAATACAATAGAACAGAACAGAATAGAATAGGGAATGGGAATTTTGGAAGGGAATGAATTGGAATGAATCTGGAAATGGAAATGGGAACAGAACAGAACAGAACAGAACTGGGAATGGGAACGGGAAGGGAATGGATTGGAATGGAAATACAATACAATACAATACAATACAATACAATACAATACGGAATGGGAATAGGATAGGATAGGATAGGATGGGATGGGAGGGGAGGGGAGGGGAGGGGAGGGGAGGGGATGTGATGGGATGGGATGGGATGGGATGGGATAGGATAGGATAGGATAGGATAGGATAGAATAGGGAATGGAAATGGAAATGGAAATGGGAATGGGAATGGGAATTGGAAGGGAATGGATTGGCAAGAAATGGAAATGGAAATGGAAACAGAATAGAATAGAATAGAGTAGAGTAGAATAGAATACGGAATGGGAATGGGAATGGGAATGGGAAAAGGAATGGGAATAGAATAGAATAGAATAGGGAATGGGAATGGGAATTGGAAGGGATTCGATTGGAATTGGAATGGAACTGGAAATGGAAATTGGAAGAGAAAAGAACAGGACAGGACAAAACAGGACAGGAAAGGACAGAACAAGGAATGGGAATGGGAATGGGAATGGGAATGGGAATAGAATAGAATAGAATAGAATGGAATAGGGAATGGGAATGGGAGTGGGAATGGAATGGGAATAGAATACAGTAGAACAGAACAGAATAGAATAGGGAATGAGAATTTTGGAAGGGAATGAATTGGAATGAATCTGGAAATGGAAATGGGAACAGAACAGAACAGAACAGAACAGGGAATGGGAATGGGAATGGGAATGGGAATGGGAATGGGAATGGGAATAGAATAGAATAGAATAGGTAATGGCAATGGGAACGGGAACGGGAACGTGAATGGGAACGGGAAGGGAATGGATTGGAATGGAAATACAATACAATACAATACAATACAATACAATACAATAAAATACGGAATGGGAATAGGATAGGATAGGATGGGATGGGATGGGATGGGATGGGATGGGATGGGATGGGATGGGATGGGATGGGATGGGATGGGATAGGATAGGGAATGGAAATGGAAATGGAAATGGGAATGGGAATGGGAATTGGAATTGGAAGGGAATGGATTGGCAAGAAATGGAAATGGAAATGGAAACAGAATAGAATAGAATAGAATAGAGTAGAGTAGAGTAGAATAGAATAGAATAGGGAATGGGAATGGGAATGGGAATGGGAATGGGAATGGGAATGGGAATGGGAATAGAATAAAATAGAATAGGGAATGGGAATTGGAAGGGATTCGATTGTAATTGGAATGGAACTTAAAATGGAAATTTGAACAGAAAAGAACAGGACAGGACAGGACAGGACAAAACAGTACAGGACAGGACAGAACAGGGAATGGGAATGGGAATGGGAATGGGGATGGGAATAGAATAGAATAGAATAGAATAGGGAATGGGAATGGGAATGGGAATGGGAATGGAAATGGGAATGGGAATGGAATGGAAATGGAAATGGAAATGGAAATGGAAATGGGAACAGAACAGAACAGAACAGAACAGAACACAATACAATACAATACAATACAATACAATACAATACAATAATTACAATATAATAGGAAATGGGAATGGGGATAGGATAGGATAGGATAGGATAGGATAGGATAGGATAGGGAAAGGGAATGGGAATGGGAATGGGAATGGGAATGGGAATGGGAATGGGAATGGGAATGGAATAGAATGGAAATGCGAATAGAACAGAGTAGACTAGACTAGACTAGACTAGAATTTGGAATGGGAATGGAAAGAGAATAGAGTAGAGTAGAGTAGGATAGGATAGGATAGGATAGGATAGGATAGGATAGGATAGGATAGGATAGGATAGGATAGGAAATGGGAATGGGAAGGGGAATTGGAAGGGAATGAATTGGATTGGAACTGGAATTGGAAATGGGAACAGAATAGAACAGAACAGAACAGAATATGGAATGGGAATGGGAATGGAATAGAATGGAAATGCGAATAGAACTGAGTAGACTAGACTAGACTAGACTAGACTAGAATAGGGAATGGGAATGGGAATAGAATAGAGTAGAATAGAATAGAATAGGCAATGGGAATGGGAATGGGAACGGGAACGGGAACGGGAACGGGAAGGGAATGGAAATGGAAATGGAAATGGAAATGGAAATGGAAATGGGAACAGAATAGAAAAGAATAGAATAGAATAGAATAGAATAGAATAGAATAGAATAGAATAGAATAGAATAGGGAATGGGAATGGGAATGGGAATGGGAATGGGTATTGGAAGGGATTGGATTGGATTGGAATTGGAATGGAACTGAAAATGGAAATTGGAACAGAATAGAATAGAACAGAACAGAACAGAATATAGAATGGGAATGGGAATGGGAATGGGAATGGGAATGGAATGGAAATGGAAATGCGAATAGAATAGAGTAGAGTAGAGTAGTATTGAATCGAATCGAATCGAATCGAAGAATGGGAAAGTGAAAGGTAATGGGAACAGACTAGACTAGAGTAGATTAGAAGAGACTAGAATAGGGAATGGGAATGGGAATGGGAATGGAATAGAATAGAATAGAATAGAATAGAATAGAAGAGAATAGAATAGAATAGAATAGAACAGAATAGAATAGGCAATGGGAATGGGAATGGGAATGGGAATGGGAATGGAAACGGGAATGGGAATGGGAACGGGAACGGGAACGGGAAGGGAATGGATTGAAATGGAAATGGAAATGGAAATGGAAATGGGAACAGAATAGAAAAGAATAGAACAGAATAGAATGGGATGGGATGGGATGGGATGGGATGGGATGGGATAGGATAGGATAGGATAGGATAGGATAGGGAATGGAATGGAAATGGGAATGGGAATGGGAATGGGAATGGGAATTGGAAGGGATTGGATTGGAATTGGAATGGAACTGGAACTGGAAATTGGAAGAGAAAAGAACAGGACAGGACAGGACAGGACAAAACAGGACAGGAAAGGACAGAACAGGCAATGGGAATGGGAATGGGAATGGGAATGGGAATGGGAATGGGAATGGGAATAGAATAGAATAGGGAATGGGAATGGAATGGAATTGGGAATGGGAATTGGAATGGGAATGGGAATGCGAATGCGAATGCGAATGGGAATAGAATACAATAGAACAGAACAGAATAGAATAGGGAATGGGAATTTTGGAAGGGAATGAATTGGAATGAATCTGGAAATGGAAATGGGAACAGAACAGAACAGAACAGAACTGGGAACGGGAACGGGAACGGGAAGGGAATGGATTGGAATGGAAATACAATACAATACAATACAATACAATAAAATACAATACAATACGGAATGGGAATAGGATAGGATAGGATGGGATGGGAGGGGAGGGGAGGGGAGGGGAGGGGAGGGGAGGGGATGGGATGGGATGGGATGGGATGGGATGGGATGGGATGGGATGGGATGGGATAGGATAGGATAGGATAGGATAGAATAGGGAATGGAAATGGAAATGGAAATGGAAATGGGAATGGGAATGGGAATTGGAAGGGAATGGATTGGCAAGAAATGGAAATGGAAATGGAAACAGAATAGAATAGAATAGAGTAGAGTAGAATAGAATACGGAATGGGAATGGGAATGGAATAGAATGGAAATGCGAATAGAACAGAGTAGACTAGACTAGACTAGACTAGAATTTGGAATGGGAATGGAAAGAGAATAGAGTAGAGTAGAGTAGGATAGGATAGGATAGGATAGGATAGGATAGGATAGGATAGGATAGGATAGGATAGGAAATGGGAATGGGAAGGGGAATTGGAAGGGAATGAATTGGATTGGAACTGGAATTGGAAATGGGAACAGAATAGAACAGAACAGAACAGAATAGGGAATGGGAATGGGAATGGGAATGGGAATAGAATAGAGTAGAATAGAATAGAATAGGCAATGGGAATGGGAATGGGAACAGGAACGGGAACGGGAACGGGAACGGGAAGGGAATGGAAATGGAAATGGAAATGGAAATGGAAATGGAAATGGGAACAGAATAGAAAAGAATAGAATAGAATAGAATAGAATAGAATAGAATAGAATAGAATAGAATAGAATAGAATAGAATAGAATAGGGAATGGGAATGGGAATGGGAATGGGTATTGGAAGGGATTGGATTGGATTGGAATTGGAATGGAACTGAAAATGGAAATTGGAACAGAATTGAATAGAACAGAACAGAACAGAATATAGAATGGGAATGGGAATGGGAATGGAAATGGGAATGGAATGGAAATGGAAATGCGAATAGAATAGAGTAGAGTAGAGTAGAATTGAATCGAATCGAATCGAATCGAAGAATGGGAAAGTGAAAGGTAATGGGAACAGACTAGACTAGACTAGACTAGACTAGACTAGACTAGACTAGAATAGGGAATGGGAATGGGAATGGGAATGGGAATGGGAATGGGAATGGGAATGGAATAGAATAGAATAGAATAGAATAGAATAGAATAGAATAGAATAGAATAGAATAGAATAGAACAGAATAGAATAGGCAATGGGAATGGGAATGGGAATGGAAACGGGAATGGGAATGGGAACGGGAACGGGAACGGGAAGAGAATGGATTGAAATGGAAATGGAAATGGAAATGGAAATGGAAATGGGAAGAGAATAGAAAAGAATAGAACAGAATAGAACACAATACAATACAATACAATACAATACAATACAATACAATACAATAAAATACAATACAATAATTACAATATAATAGGAAATGGGAATGGGGATAGGATAGGATAGGATAGGATAGGATAGGATAGGATAGGATAGGATAGGATAGGGAAAGGGAATGGGAATGGGAATGGGAATGGGAATAGAATAGAATAGAATGGAATGGAATAGGGAATGGGAATGGGAATGGAATGGGAATAGAATACAGTAGAACAGAACAGAATAGAATAGGGAATGGGAATTTTGGAAGGGAATGAATTGGAATGAATCTGGAAATGGAAATGGGAACAGAACAGAACAGAACAGAACAGAACAGGGAATGGGAATGGGAATGGGAATGGGAATAGAATAGAATAGAATAGGTAATGGCAATGGGAACGGGAACGGGAACGTGAATGGGAACGGGAAGGGAATGGATTGGAATGGAAATACAATACAATACAATACAATACAATACAATACAATACAATACAATACAATACGGAATGGGAATAGGATAGGATAGGATAGGATAGGATAGAATAGGGAATGGAAATGGAAATGGAAATGGGAATGGGAATGGGAATTGGAAGGGAATGGATTGGCAAGAAATGGAAATGGAAATGGAAACAGAATAGAATAGAATAGAGTAGAGTAGAATAGAATACGGAATGGGAATGGGAATGGGAATGGGAATAGGAATGGGAATAGAATAGAATAGAATATAATAGAATAGAATAGAATAGAATAGGGAATGGGAATGGGAATTGGAAGGGATTGGATTGGAATTGGAATGGAACTGGAAATGGAAATTGGAAGAGAAAAGAACAGGACAGGACAAAACAGGACAGGAAAGGACAGAACAAGGAATGGGAATGGGAATAGAATAGAATAGAATAGAATGGAATAGGGAATGGGAATGGGAATGGGAATGGAATGGGAATAGAATACAGTAGAACAGAACAGAATAGAATAGGGAATGGGAATTTTGGAAGGGAATGAATTGGAATGAATCTGGAAATGGAAATGGGAACAGAACAGAACAGAACAGGGAATGGGAATGGGAATGGGAATGGGAATGGGAATGGGAATAGAATAGAATAGAATAGGTAATGGCAATGGGAACGGGAACGTGAATGGGAACGGGAAGGGAATGGATTGGAATGGAAATACAATACAATACAATACAATACAATACAATACAATACAATACAATACAATACGGAATGGGAATAGGATAGGATAGGATGGGATGGGATGGGATGGGATGGGATGGGATGGGATGGGATGGGATGGGATGGGATGGGATGGGATGGGATAGGATAGGGAATGGAAATGGAAATGGAAATGGAAATGGGAATGGGAATGGGAATTGGAAGGGAATGGATTGGCAAGAAATGGAAATGGAAATGGAAACAGAATAGAATAGAATAGAATAGAGTAGAGTAGAATAGAATAGAATAGGGAATGGGAATGGGAATGGGAATGGGAATGGGAATGGGAATAGAATAAAATAGAATAGGGAATGGGAATTGGAAGGGATTCGATTGTAATTGGAATGGAACTTAAAATGGAAATTTTAACAGAAAAGAACAGGACAGGACAGGACAGGACAAAACAGTACAGGACAGGACAGAACAGGGAATGGGAATGGGAATGGGAATGGGAATGGGGATGGGAATAGAATAGAATAGAATAGAATAGAATAGGGAATGGGAATGGGAATGGGAATGGAAATGGGAATGGGAATGGGAAAGGAATGGAATGGAAATGGAAATGGAAATGGGAACAGAACAGAACAGAACAGAACAGAACACAATACAATACAATACAATACAATACAATACAATAAAATACAATACAATAATTACAATATAATAGGAAATGGGAATGGGAATAGGATAGGATAGGATAGGATAGGATAGGATAGGATAGGATAGGGAAAGGGAATGGGAATGGGAATGGGAATGGGAATAGAATAGAATAGAATAGAATGGAATGGAAAAGGGAACGGGAACGGGAACGTGAACGGGAAGGGAATGGATTGGAATGGAAATACAATACAATACAATACAATACAATACAATACAATACAATACGGAATGGGAATAGGATAGGATAGGATAGGATGGGATGGGATGGGATGGGATGGGATGGGATGGGATGGGATGGGATGGGATAGGATAGGGAATGGAAATGGAAATGGAAATGGAAATGGGAATGGGAATGGGAATGGGAATTGGAAGGGAATGGATTGGCAAGAAATGGAAATGGAAATGGAAATAGAATAGAATAGAATAGAATAGAATAGAATAGAATAGAGTAGAGTAGAGTAGAGTAGAATAGAATAGAATAGGGAATGGGAATGGGAACGGGAATGGGAAGGGGAAGGGAATGGATTAGAATGGAAATGGAAATGGGAATGGGAACAGAATAGAAAAGAATAGAACAGAACAGAAAAGAACACAATACAATACAATACAATACAATACAATACAATACAATACAATACAATACAATACGGAATGGGAATGGGATGGGATGGGAAGGGATGGGATGCGATGGGATGGGATGGGATGGGATGGGATAGGATAGGATAGGGAATGGAATGGAAATGGAAATGGGAATGGGAATGGGAATGGGAATTGGAAGGGAATGGATTGGCAAGAAATGGAAATGGAAATGGAAACAAAGTAGAATAGAATAGAGTAGAGTAGAATAGAATAGAATAGGGAATGGGAATGGGAATGGGAATGGGAATGGGAATGGGAATAGAATAAAATAGAATATGGAATGGGAATTGGAAGGGATTCGATTGTAATTGGAATGGAACTTAAAATGGAAATTTTAACAGAAAAGAACAGGACAGGACAGGACAGGACAAAACAGTACAGGACAGGACAGAACAGGGAATGGGAATGGGAATGGGAATGGGGATGGGAATAGAATAGAATAGAATAGAATAGAATAGGGAATGGGAATGGGAATGGGAATGGAAATGGGAATGGGAATGGAATGGAATGGAAATGGAAATGGAAATGGGAACAGAACAGAACAGAACAGAACAGAACAGAACACAATACAATACAATACAATACAATACAATACAATACAATAATTACAATATAATAGGAAATGGGAATGGGGATAGGATAGGATAGGATAGGATAGGATAGGATAGGATAGGATAGGATAGGGAAAGGGAATGGGAATGGGAATGGGAATGGGAATGGAATAGAATGGAAATGCGAATAGAACAGAGTAGATTAGACTAGACTAGACTAGAATTTGGAATGGGAATGGAAAGAGAATAAAGTAGAGTAGAATAGAGTAGGATAGGATAGGATAGGATAGGATAGGAGAGGATAGGATAGGATAGGATAGGAGAGGATAGGATAGGATAGGATAGGATAGTAAATGGGAAGGGGAAGGGGTATTGGAAGGGAATGAATTGGATTGGAACTGGAATTGGAAATGGGAACAGAATAGAACAGAACAGAACAGAATATGGAATGGGAATGGGAATGGGAATGGAATAGAATGGAAATGCGAATAGAACAGAGTAGACTAGACTAGACTAGACTAGAATAGGGAATGGGAATGGGAATAGAATAGAGTAGAATAGAATAGAATAGGCAATGGGAATGGGAATGGGAACGGGAACGGGAACGGGAAGGGAATGGAAATGGAAATGGAAATGGAAATGGAAATGGGAACAGAATAGAAAAGAATAGAATAGAATAGAATAGAATAGAATAGAATAGAATAGAATAGAATAGAATAGGGAATGGGAATGGGAATGGGAATGGGAATGGGTATTGGAAGGGATTGGATTGGATTGGAATTGGAATGGAACTGAAAATGGAAATTGGAACAGAATAGAATAGAACAGAACAGAACAGAATATAGAATGGGAATGGGAATGGGAATGGGAATGGGAATGGAATGGAAATGGAAATGCGAATAGAATAGAGTAGAGTAGAGTAGAATTGAATCGAATCGAATCGAATCGAAGAATGGGAAAGTGAAAGGTAATGGGAACAGACTAGACTAGACTAGACTAGACTAGACTAGAATAGACTAGAATAGGGAATGGGAATGGGAATGGGAATGGGAATGGGAATGGGAATGGGAATGGGAATGGAATAGAATAGAATAGAATAGAATAGAATAGAATAGAATAGGCAATGGGAATGGGAATGGGAATGGAAACGGAAATGGGAATGGAACGGGAACGGGAACGGGAAGGGAATGGATTGAAATGGAAATGGAAATTGAAATGGAAATGGAAATGGGAACAGAATAGAAAAGAATAGAACAGAATAGAATAGAATAGGGAATGGGAATGGGAATGGGAATGGGAATTGGAAGGGATTGGATTGGAATTGGAATGGAACTGGAACTGGAAATTGGAAGAGAAAAGAACAGGACAGGACAGGACAGGACAAAACAGGACAGGAAAGGACAGAACAGGGAATGGGAATGGGAATGGGAATGTGAATGGGAATGGGAATAGAATAGAATAGGGAATGGGAATGGAATGGAATTGGGAATGGGAATGGGAATGGGAATGGGAATGGGAATGGGAATGGGAATGCGAATGCGAATGGGAATAGAATACAATAGAACAGAACAGAATAGAATAGGGAATGGGAATTTTGGAAGGGAATGAATTGGAATGAATCTGGAAATGGAAATGGGAACAGAACAGAACAGAACAGAACTGGGAATGGGAACGGGAAGGGAATGGATTGGAATGGAAATACAATACAATACAATACAATACAATACAATACAATACGGAATGGGAATAGGATAGGATAGGATAGGATGGGATGGGAGGGGAGGGGAGGGGAGGGGAGGGGAGGGGATGTGATGGGATGGGATGGGATGGGATGGGATAGGATAGGATAGGATAGGATAGGATAGAATAGGGAATGGAAATGGAAATGGAAATGGGAATGGGAATGGGAATTGGAAGGGAATGGATTGGCAAGAAATGGAAATGGAAATGGAAACAGAATAGAATAGAATAGAGTAGAGTAGAATAGAATACGGAATGGGAATGGGAATGGGAATGGGAAAAGGAATGGGAATAGAATAGAATAGAATAGGGAATGGGAATGGGAATTGGAAGGGATTCGATTGGAATTGGAATGGAACTGGAAATGGAAATTGGAAGAGAAAAGAACAGGACAGGACAAAACAGGACAGGAAAGGACAGAACAAGGAATGGGAATGGGAATGGGAATGGGAATGGGAATAGAATAGAATAGAATAGAATGGAATAGGGAATGGGAATGGGAGTGGGAATGGAATGGGAATAGAATACAGTAGAACAGAACAGAATAGAATAGGGAATGAGAATTTTGGAAGGGAATGAATTGGAATGAATCTGGAAATGGAAATGGGAACAGAACAGAACAGAACAGAACAGGGAATGGGAATGGGAATGGGAATGGGAATGGGAATAGAATAGAATAGAATAGGTAATGGCAATGGGAACGGGAACGGGAACGGGAATGGGAACGGGAAGGGAATGGATTGGAATGGAAATACAATACAATACAATACAATACAATACAATACAATACAATACAATACAATACGGAATGGGAATAGGATAGGATAGGATGGGATGGGATGGGATGGGATGGGATGGGATGGGATGGGATGGGATGGGATGGGATGGGATGGGATGGGATGGGATGGGATGGGATGGGATGGGATAGGATAGGATAGGGAATGGAAATGGAAATGGAAATGGGAATGGGAATGGGAATGGGAATGGGAATTGGAAGGGAATGGATTGGCAAGAAATGGAAATGGAAATGGAAACAGAATAGAATAGAATAGAATAGAATAGAGTAGAGTAGAGTAGAATAGAATAGAATAGGGAATGGGAATGGGAATGGGAATGGGAATGGGAATGGGAATAGAATAAAATAGAATAGGGAATGGGAATTGGAAGGGTTTCGATTGTAATTGGAATGGAACTTAAAATGGAAATTTTAACAGAAAAGAACAGGACAGGACAGGACAGGACAAAACAGTACAGGACAGGACAGAACAGGGAATGGGAATGGGAATGGGAATGGGGATGGGAATAGAATAGAATAGAATAGAATAGGGAATGGGAATGGGAATGGGAATGGGAATGGGAATGGGAATGGAATGGAATGGAAATGGAAATGGGAACAGAACAGAACAGAACAGAACAGAACAGAACACAATACAATACAATACAATACAATACAATACAATACAATACAATAATTACAATATAATAGGAAATGGGAATGGGGATAGGATAGGATAGGATAGGATAGGATAGGATAGGATAGGATAGGGAAAGGGAATGGGAATGGGAATGGGAATGGGAATGGGAATGGAATAGAATGGAAATGCGAATAGAACAGAGTAGACTAGACTAGACTAGACTAGAATTTGGAATGGGAATGGAAAGAGAATAGAGTAGAGTAGAGTAGAGTAGGATAGGATAGGATAGGATAGGATAGGATAGGATAGGATAGGATAGGATAGGGAATGGGAATGGGAAGGGGAATTGGAAGGGAATGAATTGGATTGGAACTGGAATTGGAAATGGGAACAGAACAGAACAGAACAGAATATGGAATGGGAATGGGAATGGGAATGGAATAGAATGGAAATGCGAATAGAACAGAGTAGACTAGACTAGACTAGACTAGACTAGACTAGACAAGAATAGGGAATGGGAATGGGAATGGGAATGGGAATGGGAATAGAATAGAGTAGAATAGAATAGAATAGGCAATGGGAATGGGAATGGGAACGGGAACGGGAACGGGAACGGGAAGGGAATGGAAATGGAAATGGAAATGGAAATGGAAATGGGAACAGAATAGAAAAGAATAGAATAGAATAGAATAGAATAGAATAGAATAGGGAATGGGAATGGGAATGGGAATGGGAATGGGAATGGGAATGGGAATGGGTATTGGAAGGGATTGGATTGGATTGGAATTGGAATGGAACTGAAAATGGAAATTGGAACAGAATAGAATAGAACAGAACAGAACAGAATATAGAATGGGAATGGGAATGGGAATGGAAAAGGGAATGGAATGGAAATGGAAATGCGAATAGAATAGAGTAGAGTAGAGTAGAATTGAATCGAATCGAATCGAATCGAAGAATGGGAAAGTGAAAGGTAATGGGAACAGACTAGACTAGACTAGACTAGACTAGACTAGACTAGAATAGGGAATGGGAATGGGAATGGGAATGGGAATGGGAATGGGAATGGGAATGGAATAGAATAGAATAGAATAGAATAGAATAGAATAGAACAGAATAGAATAGGCAATGGGAATGGGAATGGGAATGGAAACGGGAATGGGAATGGGAACGGGAACGGGAACGGGAAGGGAATGGATTGAAATGGAAATGGAAATGGAAATGGAAATGGGAACAGAATAGAAAAGAATAGAACAGAATAGAATAGAATAGGGAATGGGAATGGGAATGGGAATGGGAATGGGAATTGGAAGGGATTGGATTGGAATTGGAATGGAACTGGAACTGGAAATTGGAAGAGAAAAGAACAGGACAGGACAGGACAGGACAAAACAGGACAGGAAAGGACAGAACAGGGAATGGGAATGGGAATGGGAATAGAATAGAATAGGGAATGGGAATGGAATGGAATGGAATTGGGAATGGGAATGGGAATGGGAATGGGAATGGGAATGCGAATGGGAATAGAATACAATAGAACAGAACAGAATAGAATAGGGAATGGGAATTTTGGAAGGGAATGAATTGGAATGAATCTGGAAATGGAAATGGGAACAGAACAGAACAGAACAGAACTGGGAATGGGAACGGGAACGGGAAGGGAATGGATTGGAATGGAAATACAATACAATACAATACAATACAATACAATACAATACAATACAATACAATACGGAATGGGAATAGGATAGGATAGGATAGGATGGGATGGGATGGGAGGGGAGGGGAGGGGAGGGGAGGGGAGGGGATGGGATGGGATGGGATGGGATGGGATGGGATAGGATAGGATAGGATAGGATAGAATAGGGAATGGAAATGGAAATGGAAATGGGAATGGGAATGGGAATTGGAAGGGAATGGATTGGCAAGAAATGGAAATGGAAATGGAAACAGAATAGAATAGAATAGAATAGAGTAGAGTAGAATAGAATACGGAATGGGAATGGGAATGGGAATGGGAATGGGAATAGGAATGGGAATAGAATAGAATAGAATAGAATAGGGAATGGGAATGGGAATTGGAAGGGATTGGATTGGAATTGGAATGGAACTGGAAATGGAAATTGGAAGAGAAAAGAACAGGACAGGACAAAACAGGACAGGAAAGGACAGAACAAGGAATGGGAATGGGAATGGGAATGGGAATGGAATGGGAATAGAAAACAGTAGAACAGAACAGAATAGAATAGGGAATGGGAATTTTGGAAGGGAATGAATTGGAATGAATCTGGAAATGGAAATGGGAACAGAACAGAACAGAACAGAACAGGGAATGGGAATGGGAATGGGAATGGGAATGGGAATAGAATAGAATAGAATAGGTAATGGCAATGGGAACGGGAACGGGAACGTGAATGGGAACGGGAAGGGAATGGATTGGAATGGAAATACAATACAATACAATACAATACAATACAATACAATACAATACAATACAATACGGAATGGGAATAGGATAGGATAGGATAGGATGGGATGGGATGGGATGGGATGGGATGGGATGGGATGGGATGGGATGGGATGGGATGGGATAGGATAGGATAGGGAATGGAAATGGAAATGGAAATGGAAATGGAAATGGGAATGGGAATGGGAATGGGAATTGGAAGGGAATGGATTGGCAAGAAATGGAAATGGAAATGGAAACAGAATAGAATAGAATAGAATAGAATAGAGTAGAGTAGAGTAGAATAGAATAGAATAGGGAATGGGAATGGGAATGGGAATGGGAATGAAATGGGAATGGGAATAGAATAGAATAGGTAATGGCAATGGGAATGGGAACGGGAACGGGAATGGGAAGGGGAAGGGAATGGATTGGAATGGAAATGGAAATGGGAATGGGAACAGAATAGAAAAGAATAGAACAGAACAGAAAAGAACACAATACAATACAATACAATACAATACAATACAATACAATACGGAATGGGGATGGGATGGGATGGGATGGGATGGGATGGGATGGGATGGGATGGGATGGGATGGGATGCGATGGGATGGGATGGGATGGGATGGGATGGGATAGGATGGGATAGAATAGGGAATGGAAATGGAAATGGGAATGGGGATGGGAATTGGATGTAAATGGATTGGCAAGAAATGGAAATGGAAATGGAAACAGAATAGAATAGAATAGAATAGAATAGAATAGAATAGAATATTATAAAATAGAATAGGGAATGGGAATGGGAATGGGAATGGGAATGGGAATAGAATAGAATAGAATAGAATAGAATAGAATAGGGAATGGGAATGGGAATGGAATGGAACGGAATGGAAATGGGAACAGAACAGAACAGAATAGAATAGAATAGAATAGGAAATGAAAATGGGAATGGGAATGGGAATGGGAATGGGAATGAGAATGGGAATAGAATACAATAGAAGAGAACAGAATAGAATAGGGAATGGGAATTTTGGAAGGGAATGAATTGGAATGAAACTGGAAATGAAAATGGGAACAGAACAGAACACAATACAATACAATACAATACAATACAATACAATACAATACAATACAATACAATAATTACAATACAATAGGGAATGGGCATAGGATAGGATAGGATAGGATAGGGAAAGGGAAAGGGAAAGGGAATGGGAATGGGAATGGGAATGGGAATTGGAAGGAAATGAATTGGATTGGAACTGGAACTGGAAATGGGAACAGAATAGAACAGAACAGAACAGAATAGGGAATGGGAATGGGAATGGGAATGGGAATGGGAATGGGAACGGGAACGGGAACGGGAAGGGAAGGGAATGGATTGGAATGGAAATCGAAATGGGAATGGGAACAGAATAGAAAAGAATAGAACAGAACAGAAAAGAACACAATACAATACAATACAATATAATACAATACAATACAATACAATACAATACAATACAATACGGAATGGGAATTGGATGGGATGGGATGGGATCGGATGGGATGGGATGGGATGGGATAGGATAGGGAATTGAAATGGAAATGGGAATGGGAATGGGAATGGGAATTGGAAGTAAATCGATTGGGAAGAAATGGAAATGGAAATAGAATAGAATAGAATAGAATAGAATAGAATAGAATAGAATAGAATAGAGAATGGGAATGGGAATGGGAATGGGAATAGAATAGAATAGAATAGAATAGAATAGAATAGAATAGGGAATGGGAATGGGAATGGGAATGGAATGGAATGGAACGGAATGGAAATGGAAATGGGAACAGAACAGGACAGAACAGAACAGAACAGAACAGAACAGAATAGAATAGAACAGAACAGGGAATGGGAATGGGAATGGGAATAGAATAGAATAGGTAATGGCAATGGGAATTGGAACGGGAACGGGAAGGGGAAGGGAATGGATTGGAATGGAAATGGAAATGGGAATGGGAACAGAATAGAAAAGAATAGAACAGAACAGAAAAGAACACAATACAATACAATACAATACAATACAATACAATACAATACAATACAATACAATACAATACGGAATGGGAATAGGATGGGATGGGATGGGATGGGATGGGATAGGATAGGATAGGATAGAATAGGGAATGGAAATGGGAATGGGAATGCGAATTAGAATTGGAAGGGAATGGATTGGCAAGAAATGGAAATGGAAATGGAAAAAGAATAGAATAGAATAGGGAATGGGAATGGGAATGGGAATGGGAATGAGAATGGGAATAGAATTGAATAGAATAGGGAATGGGAATGGGAATGGGAATGGGAATAGAATAGAATAGAATAGGTAATGGCAATGGCAATGGCAATGGCAATGGCAATGGGAACGGGATTGGGAACGGGAATGGGAATGGGAACGCGAACGGGAAAGGAATGGATTGGAATGGAAATTGAAATGGAAATGGGAATGGGAATGGGAAGAGAATAGAAAAGAATAGAACAGAACACAATACAATACAATACAATACAATACAATACAATACGGAATGGGATAGGATAGGATGGGATGGGATGGGATGGGATGGGATGGGATGGGATGGGATGGGATGGGATGGGATGGGATAGGATAGGATAGGATAGGATAGGATAGGGAATGGAAATGGGAATGGGAATGGGAATTGGAAGTAAATGGATTGGCAAGAAATGGAAATGGAAATGGAAACAGAATAGAATAGAATAGAATAGAATAGAATAGAATAGAATAGAATAGGGAATGGGAATGGGAATGGGAATGGGAATGGGAATGGGAATGGAATGGAATTGAACGGAATGGAAATGGAAATGGGAAAAGAACAGAACAGAACAGAACAGAATAGAATAGAATAGAATAGAACAGAATAGAATAGAATAGAATAGAATAGAATAGAATAGAATAGAATAGAATAGAATAGGGAATGGAAATGGGAATGGGAATGGGAATGGGAACGGGAAGGGAATGGATTGGAATGGAATGGAAATGGGAACAGAACAGAACAGAACAGGGAATGGGAATGGGAATGGGAATGGGAATGGGAATAGAATACAATAGAAGAGAACAGAATAGAATAGGGAATGGGAATTTTGGAAGGGAATGAATGGGAATGAAACTGGAAATGGAAATGGGAACAGAACACAATACAATACAATACAATACAATACAATACAATACAATACAATACAATACAATACAATAATTACAATACAATAGGGAATGGGCATAGAATAGGATAGGATAGGATAGGGAAAGGGAAAGGGAAAGGGAATGGGAATGGGAATGGGAATTGGAAGGAAATGAATTGGATTGGAACTGGAACTGGAAATGGGAACAGAATAGAACAGAACAGAATAGGCAATGGGAATGGGAACGGGAACCGGAACCGGAACGGGAACGGGAAGGGAATAGAATGGAATGGATTGGAATGGAAATGGAAATGGGAATGGGAACAGAATAGAAAAGAATAGAACAGAACAGAAAAGAACACAATACAATACAATACAATACAATACAATACAATACGGAATGGGAATAGGATGGGATGGGATGGGATGGGATGGGATGGGATGGGATGGGATGGGATGGGATGGGATAGGATAGGATAGGATAGGGAATGGAAATGGAAATGGAAATGGGAATGGGAATGGGAATTGGAAATAAATGGATTGGCAAGAAATGGAAATGGAAATGGAAACAGAATAGAATAGAATAGAATAGAATAGAACAGAATAGAGAATAGAGAATGGGAATGGGAATGGGAATGGGAATGGGAATGGGAATAGAATAGAATAGAATAGAATAGAATAGAATAGAATAGAATAGGGAATGGGAATGGGAATGGGAATGGGAATGGGAATGGGAATGGGAATGGAACGGAATGGAAATGGAAATGGAAATGGGAACAGAACAGAACAGAACAGAATACAATACAATACAATACAATACAATACAATACAATAAAATACAATAATTACAATACAATAGGGAATGGGCATAGGATAGGATAGGATAGGGAAAGGGAAAGGGAAAGGGAATGGGAATGGGAATGGGAATTGGAAGGAAATGAATTGGATTGGAACTGGAACTGGAAATGGGAACAGAATAGAACAGAACAGAATAGGCAATGGGAATGGGAACGGGAACGGGAACCGGAACGGGAACGGGAAGGGAATAGAATGGAATGGATTGGAATGGAAATGGAAATGGGAATGGGAACAGAATAGAAAAGAATAGAACAGAACAGAAAAGAACACAATACAATACAATACAATACAATACAATACAATACAATACAATACAATACAATACGGAATGGGAATGGGATGGGATGGGATGGGATGGGATGGGATGGGATGGGTTGGGCTGGGATGCGATGGGATGGGATGGGATGGGATGGGATGGGATAGGATAGGGAATGGAAATGGAAATGGAAATGGAAATGGGAATGGGAATGGGAATTGGAAGTAAATGGATTGGCAAGAAATGGAAATGGAAATGGAAATGGAAATGGAAACGGAAACGGAAACGGAAACAGAATAGAATAGAATAGAATAGAATAGAATAGAATAGAATAGAATAGAATAGAATAGAATAGAGAATGGGAATGGGAATGGGAATAGAATAGAATAGAATAGAATAGAATAGAATAGAATAGAATAGAATAGAATAGGGAATGGAAATGGGAATGGGAATGGGAATGGGAACGGGAAGGGAATGAATTGGAATGGAATGGAAATGGGAACAGAACAGAACAGAACAGGGAATGGGAATGGGAATGGGAATGGGAATGGGAATAGAATACAATAGAAGAGAACAGAATAGAATAGGGAATGGGAATTTTGGAAGGGAATGAATTGGAATGAAACTGGAAATGGAAATGGGAACAGAACACAATACAATACAATACAATACAATACAATACAATACAATACAATACAATACAATACAATAATTACAATACAATAGGGAATGGGCATAGAATAGGATAGGATAGGATAGGGAAAGGGAAAGGGAAAGGGAAAGGGAATGGGAATGGGAATGGGAATTGGAAGGAAATGAATTGGATTGGAACTGGAACTGGAAATGGGAACAGAATAGAACAGAACAGAACAGAATAGGGAATGGGAATGGGAATGGGAATGGGAACGGGAAGGGAAGGGAATGGATTGGAATGGAAATCGAAATGGGAATGGGAATGGGAACAGAATAGAAAAGAATAGAACAGAACAGAAAAGAACACAATACAATACAATACAATACAATACAATACAATACAATACGGAATGGGAATAGGATGGGATGGGATGGGATGGGATGGGATGGGATGGGATGGGATGGGATGGGATGGGATGGGATAGGATAGGATAGGATAGGGAATGGAATTGGAAGTAAATGGATTGGCAAGAAATGGAAATGGAAATGGAAACAGAATAGAATAGAATAGAATAGAATAGAACAGAATAGAGAATAGAGAATGGGAATGGGAATGGGAATGGGAATGGGAATAGAATAGAATAGAATAGAATAGAATAGAATAGAATAGAATAGAATAGGGAATGGGAATGGGAATGGGAATGGGAATGGGAATGGAACGGAATGGAAATGGAAATGGAAATGGGAACAGAACAGAACAGAACAGAATACAATACAATACAATACAATACAATACAATACAATACAATAAAATACAATAATTACCATACAATAGGGAATGGGCATAAGATAGGATAGGATAGGGAAAGGGAAAGGGAAAGGGAATGGGAATGGGAATGGGAATTGGAAGGAAATGAATTGGATTGGAACTGGAACTGGAAATGGGAACAGAATAGAACAGAACAGAATAGGCAATGGGAATGGGAACGGGAACGGGAACGGGAACGGGAACAGGAAGGGAATAGAATGGAATGGATTGGAATGGAAATGGAAATGGGAATGGGAACAGAATAGAAAAGAATAGAACAGAACAGAAAAGAACACAAAATACAATACAATACAATACAATACAATACAATACAATACAATACAATACAATACGGAATGGGAATGGGATGGGATGGGATGGGATGGGATGGGTTGGGTTGGGCTGGGATGCGATGGGATGGGATGGGATGGGATGGGATGGGATAGGATAGGGAATGGAAATGGAAATGGAAATGGGAATGGGAATGGGAATTGGAAGTAAATGGATTGGCAAGAAATGGAAATGGAAATGGAAATGGAAACGGAAACGGAAATGGAAACGGAAACAGAATAGAATAGAATAGAATAGAATAGAATAGAATAGAATAGAGAATGGGAATGGGAATAGAATAGAATAGAATAGAATAGAATAGAATAGAACAGAACAGAATAGAATAGAATAGAATAGAATAGAACAGAACAGGGAATGGGAATGGGAATGGGAATGGGAATAGAATAGAATAGGTAATGGCAATGGGAATGGGAACGGGAACGGGAAGGGGAAGGGAATGGATTGCAATGGAAATGGAAATGGTAATGGGAACAGAATAGAAAAGAATAGAACAGAACAGAAAAGAACACAATACAATACAATACAATACAATACAATACAATACAATACAATACGGAATGGGAATGGGATGGGATGGGATGGGATGGGATGGGATGGGATGGGATGGGATGGGATGGGATGGGATAGGATAGGATAGGGAATGGAATGGAAATGGGAATGGGAATGGGAATGGGAATGGGAATGGGAATTGGAAGTAAATGGATTGGCAAGAAATGGAAATGGAAATGGAAATAGAATAGAATAGAATAGAATAGAATAGAGAATGGGAATGGGAATGGGAATGGGAATGGGAATGGGAATGGGAATAGAATAGAATAGAATAGAATAGAATAGAATAGAATAGAATAGAATAAAATAGAATAGAATAGGGAATGGGAATGGGAATAGAATAGAATAGAATAGAATAGAGAATGGGAATGGGAATGGGAATTAGAATTGGAAGGGAATGGATTGGCAAGAAATGGAAATGGAAATGGAAACAGAATAGAATAGAATAGAATAGAATAGAATAGAATAGAATAGAATAGAATAGAATAGGGAATGGGAATGGGAATGGAATGGAATGGAATGGAACGGAATGGAAATGGAAATGGAAATGGCAACAGAACAGAACAGAACAGAACAGAACATAATGGAACAGAATAGAATAGAATAGAACAGAACAGGGAATGGGAATGGGAATGGGAATAGAATAGAATAGGTAATGGCAATGGGAATGGGAACGGGAATGGGAAGGGGAAGGGAATGGATTGGAATGGAAATGGAAATGGGAATGGGAACAGAATAGAAAAGAATAGAACAGAACAGAAAAGAACACAATACAATACAATACAATACAATACAATACAATACAATACAATACAATACAATACAATACAATACGGAATGGAAATGGGATGGGATGGGATGGGATGGGATGGGATGGGATGGGATGGGATGGGATGGGATGGGATGGGATAGGATAGGATAGGGAATGGAATGGAAATGGGAATGGGAATGGGAATGGAAATGGGAATTGGAAGTAAATGGATTGGCAAGAAATGGAAATGGAAATGGAAAAAGAATAGAATAGAATAGAATAGAATAGAATAGAATAGAATAGAATAGAATAGAATAGAGAATGGGAATGTGAATGTGAATGGGAATGGGAATAGAATAGAATAGAATAGAATAGAATAGGAAATGAAAATGGGAATGGGAATGGGAATGGGAATGGGAATGGGAATGGGAATGAGAATAGAATAGAATAGAATAGAATAGGGAATGGGAATGGGAATGGGAATGGGAATGGGAATGGAACGGAATGGAAATGGGAACAGAATAGAATAGAATAGAATAGAATAGAATAGAATAGAATAGAATAGAATAGAATAGAATAGAATATGAAATGAAAATGGGAATGGGAATGGGAATGGGAATGGGAATGAGAATGAGAATGGGAATAGAATACAATAGAAGAGAACAGAATAGAATACGGAATGGGAATTTTGGAAGGGAATGAATTGGAATGAAACTGGAAATGGAAATGGGAACAGAACAGAACAGAACAGAACAGAATACAATACAATACAATACAATACAATAAAATACAATACAATACAATACAATACAATAAAATACAATAATTACAATACAATAGGGAATGGGCATAGGATAGGATAGGATAGGATAGGGAAAGGGAAAGGGAAAGGGAAAGGGAATGGGAATGGGAATGGGAATGGGAATGGGAATGGGAATTGGAAGGAAATGAATTGGATTGGAACTGGAACTGGAAATGGGAACAGAATAGAACAGAACAGAATAGGGAATGGGAATGGGAATGGGAATGGGAACGGGAACGGGAACGGGAACGGGAACGGGAAGGGAATGGATTGGAATGGAAATGGGAATGGGAATGGGAATGGGAACAGAATAGAAAAGAATAGAACAGAACAGAAAAATAAAAATACAATACAATACAATACAATACAATACAATACAATACAATATAATACAATACGGGATGGGTTGGGATGGGATGGGATGGGATGGGATGGGATGGGATGGGATAGGATAGGGAATGGAAATGGAAATGGAAATGGGAATGGGAATGGGAATGGGAATGGGAATGGGAATGGGAATGGAATGGAACGGAACGGAAATGGAAATGGGAACAGAACAGAACAGAATAGAATAGAATAGAATAGAATAGAATAGGAAATGAAAATAGGAATGGGAATGGGAATGGGAATGGGAATGGGAATGGGAATGGGAATGAGAATGGGAATAGAATACAATAGAAGAGAACAGAATAGAATAGGGAATGGGAATTTTGGAAGGGAATGAATTCGAATGAAACTGGAAATGGAAATGGGAACAGAACAGAACAGAACAGAACACAACACAATACAATACAATACAATACAATACAATACAATACAATACAATACGGAATGGGAATGGGATGGGATGGGATGGGATGGGATGGGATGGGATGGGATGGGATGGGATGGGATGGGATAGGATAGGATAGGGAATGGAATGGAAATGGGAATGGGAATGGGAATGGGAATGGGAATGGGAATTGGAAGTAAATGGATTGGCAAGAAATGGAAATGGAAATGGAAATAGAATAGAATAGAATAGAATAGAATAGAGAATGGGAATGGGAATGGGAATGGGAATGGGAATGGGAATGGGAATAGAATAGAATAGAATAGAATAGAATAGAATAGAATAGAATAGAATAAAATAGAATAGAATAGGGAATGGGAATGGGAATAGAATAGAATAGAATAGAATAGAGAATGGGAATGGGAATGGGAATTAGAATTGGAAGGGAATGGATTGGCAAGAAATGGAAATGGAAATGGAAACAGAATAGAATAGAATAGAATAGAATAGAATAGAATAGAATAGAATAGAATAGAATAGGGAATGGGAATGGGAATGGAATGGAATGGAATGGAACGGAATGGAAATGGAAATGGAAATGGAAATGGCAACAGAACAGAACAGAACAGAACAGAACATAATGGAACAGAATAGAATAGAATAGAACAGAACAGGGAATGGGAATGGGAATGGGAATAGAATAGAATAGGTAATGGCAATGGGAATGGGAACGGGAATGGGAAGGGGAAGGGAATGGATTGGAATGGAAATGGAAATGGGAATGGGAACAGAATAGAAAAGAATAGAACAGAACAGAAAAGAACACAATACAATACAATACAATACAATACAATACAATACAATACAATACAATACAATACAATACAATACAATACGGAATGGAAATGGGATGGGATGGGATGGGATGGGATGGGATGGGATGGGATGGGATGGGATGGGATGGGATGGGATAGGATAGGATAGGGAATGGAATGGAAATGGGAATGGGAATGGGAATGGAAATGGGAATTGGAAGTAAATGGATTGGCAAGAAATGGAAATGGAAATGGAAAAAGAATAGAATAGAATAGAATAGAATAGAATAGAATAGAATAGAATAGAATAGAGAATGGGAATGTGAATGTGAATGGGAATGGGAATAGAATAGAATAGAATAGAATAGAATAGGAAATGAAAATGGGAATGGGAATGGGAATGGGAATGGGAATGGGAATGGGAATGAGAATAGAATAGAATAGAATAGAATAGGGAATGGGAATGGGAATGGGAATGGGAATGGGAATGGAACGGAATGGAAATGGGAACAGAATAGAATAGAATAGAATAGAATAGAATAGAATAGAATAGAATAGAATAGAATAGAATAGAATATGAAATGAAAATGGGAATGGGAATGGGAATGGGAATGGGAATGAGAATGAGAATGGGAATAGAATACAATAGAAGAGAACAGAATAGAATACGGAATGGGAATTTTGGAAGGGAATGAATTGGAATGAAACTGGAAATGGAAATGGGAACAGAACAGAACAGAACAGAACAGAATACAATACAATACAATACAATACAATAAAATACAATACAATACAATACAATACAATAAAATACAATAATTACAATACAATAGGGAATGGGCATAGGATAGGATAGGATAGGATAGGGAAAGGGAAAGGGAAAGGGAAAGGGAATGGGAATGGGAATGGGAATGGGAATGGGAATGGGAATTGGAAGGAAATGAATTGGATTGGAACTGGAACTGGAAATGGGAACAGAATAGAACAGAACAGAATAGGGAATGGGAATGGGAATGGGAATGGGAACGGGAACGGGAACGGGAACGGGAACGGGAAGGGAATGGATTGGAATGGAAATGGGAATGGGAATGGGAATGGGAACAGAATAGAAAAGAATAGAACAGAACAGAAAAATAAAAATACAATACAATACAATACAATACAATACAATACAATACAATATAATACAATACGGGATGGGTTGGGATGGGATGGGATGGGATGGGATGGGATGGGATGGGATAGGATAGGGAATGGAAATGGAAATGGAAATGGGAATGGGAATGGGAATGGGAATGGGAATGGGAATGGGAATGGAATGGAACGGAACGGAAATGGAAATGGGAACAGAACAGAACAGAATAGAATAGAATAGAATAGAATAGAATAGGAAATGAAAATAGGAATGGGAATGGGAATGGGAATGGGAATGGGAATGGGAATGAGAATGGGAATAGAATACAATAGAAGAGAACAGAATAGAATAGGGAATGGGAATTTTGGAAGGGAATGAATTCGAATGAAACTGGAAATGGAAATGGGAACAGAACAGAACAGAACAGAACACAACACAATACAATACAATACAATACAATACAATACAATACAATACAATACGGAATGGGAATGGGATGGGATGGGATGGGATGGGATGGGATGGGATGGGTTGGGCTGGGATGCGATGGGATGGGATGGGATGGGATGGGATGGGATAGGATAGGGAATGGAAATGGAAATGGAAATGGGAATGGGAATGGGAATTGGAAGTAAATGGATTGGCAAGAAATGGAAATGGAAATGGAAATGGAAATGGAAACGGAAACGGAAACGGAAACAGAATAGAATAGAATAGAATAGAATAGAATAAAATAGAATAGAATAGAGAATGGGAATGGGAATGGGAATAGAATAGAATAGAATAGAATAGAATAGAATAGAATAGAATAGAATAGGGAATGGAAATGGGAATGGGAATGGGAATGGGAACGGGAAGGGAATGGATTGGAATGGAATGGAAATGGGAACAGAACAGAACAGAACAGGGAATGGGAATGGGAATGGGAATGGGAATGGGAATAGAATACAATAGAAGAGAACAGAATAGAATAGGGAATGGGAATTTTGGAAGGGAATGAATTGGAATGAAACTGGAAATGGAAATGGGAACAGAACACAATACAATACAATACAATACAATACAATACAATACAATACAATACAATACAATACAATAATTACAATACAATAGGGAATGGGCATAGAATAGGATAGGATAGGATAGGGAAAGGGAAAGGGAAAGGGAATGGGAATGGGAATGGGAATGGGAATTGGAAGGAAATGAATTGGATTGGAACTGGAACTGGAAATGGGAACAGAATAGAACAGAACAGAACAGAATAGGGAATGGGAATGGGAATGGGAATGGGAACGGGAAGGGAAGGGAATGGATTGGAATGGAAATCGAAATGGGAATGGGAATGGGAACAGAATAGAAAAGAATAGAACAGAACAGAAAAGAACACAATACAATACAATACAATACAATACAATACAATACAATACGGAATGGGAATAGGATGGGATGGGATGGGATGGGATGGGATGGGATGGGATGGGATGGGATGGGATGGGATGGGATAGGGAATGGAAATGGAAATGGAAATGGGAATGGGAATGGGAATGGGAATGGGAATGGGAATGGGAATGGAATGGAACGGAACGGAAATGGAAATGGGAACAGAACAGAACAGAATAGAATAGAATAGAATAGAATAGAATAGGAAATGAAAATAGGAATGGGAATGGGAATGGGAATGGGAATGGGAATGGGAATGAGAATGGGAATAGAATACAATAGAAGAGAACAGAATAGAATAGGGAATGGGAATTTTGGAAGGGAATGAATTCGAATGAAACTGGAAATGGAAATGGGAACAGAACAGAACAGAACAGAACACAACACAACACAATACAATACAATACAATACAATACAATACAATACGGAATGGGAATGGGATGGGATGGGATGGGATGGGATGGGATGCGATGGGATAGGATGGGATAGGATAGGATAGGATAGGGAATGGAATGGAAATGGGAATGGGAATGGGAATGGGAATGGGAATGGGAATGGGAATTGGAAGTAAATGGATTGGCAAGAAATGG
The DNA here is from genome assembly GCA_022577455.1 of Arizona elegans. NCBI lineage: Eukaryota > Metazoa > Chordata > Lepidosauria > Squamata > Colubridae > Arizona > Arizona elegans. The sequence goes on along the minus strand of JAKOOJ010000063.1, from coordinate 568,621 downwards.
AAATGGAAATGGAAACAGAATAGAATAGAATAGAATAGAATAGAATAGAATAGAATAGAATAGAATAGGGAATTGTAATGGGAATGGGAATGGGAATGGAACGGAACGGAACGGAAATGGGAACAGAACAGAACAGAACAGAATAGAATAGAATAGAATAGAATAGAATAGAATAGGAAATGAAAATGGGAATGGGAATGGGAATGGGAAGGGGAATGAGAATGGGAATAGAATACAATAGAAGAGAACAGAATAGAATACGGAATGGCAATTTTGGAAGGGAATGAATTGCAATGAAACTGGAAATGGAAATGGGAACAGAACAGAACAGAATACAATACAATACAATACAATACAATACAATACAATACAATACAATACAATAAAATACAATAATTACAATACAATAGGGAATGGGCATAGGATAGGATAGGATAGGGAAAGGGAAAGGGAAAGGGAATGGGAATGGGAATGGGAATTGGAAGGAAATGAATTGGATTGGAACTGGAACTGGAAATGGGAACAGAATAGAACAGAACAGAATAGGCAATGGGAATGGGAACGGGAACCGGAACCGGAACGGGAACGGGAAGGGAATAGAATGGAATGGATTGGAATGGAAATGGAAATGGGAATGGGAACAGAATAGAAAAGAATAGAACAGAACAGAAAAGAAGACAATAAAATACAATACAATACAATACAATACAATACAATACAATACAATACAATACAATACAATACGGAATGGGAATGGGAATGGGATGGGATGGGATGGGATGGGATGGGATGGGATGGGATGGGATGGGATGGGATGGGATGGAATGGGATGGGATGGGTTGGGATGGGATGGGATGGGATTGGATGGGATGGGATGGGAAGGGATGGGATAGGATAGGGAATGGAAATGGAAATGGGAATGGGAATTGGAAGTAAATGGATTGGAAAGAAATGGAAATGGAAATGGAAACAGAATAGAATAGAATAGAGTAGAATAGAATAGAATAGAGAATGGGAATGGGAATGGGAATGGGAATGGGAATAGAATAGAATAGAATAGAATAGAATAGAATAGAATAGAATAGAATAGGGAATGGGAATGGGAATGGGAATGGAATGGAACGGAACGAAATGGAAATGGGAACAGAACAGAACAGAACAGAATAGAATAGAATAGAATAGAATAGAATAGAATAGAATAGAATAGAATAGAATATGAAATGAAAATGGGAATGGGAATGGGAACGGGAACGGGAAGGGAATGGATTAGAATGGAAATGGAAATGGGAATGGGAACAGAATAGAAAAGAATAGAACAGAACAGAAAAATAAAAATACAATACAATACAATACAATACAATACAATACAATACAATACAATACAATACAATAAAATACAATAATTACAATACAATAGGGAATGGGCATAGGATAGGATAGGATAGGGAAAGGGAAAGGGAAAGGGAATGGGAATAGGAATGGGAATGGGAATTGGAAGGAAATGAATTGGATTGGAACTGGAAATGGAAATGGGAACAGAATAGAACAGAACAGAATAGGGAATGGGAATGGCAATGGGAATGGGAATGGGAATGGGAACGGGAACGGGAACGGGAAAGGAATGGATTGGAATAGAAATAGAAATGGGAATGGGAACAGAATAGAAAAGAATAGAACAGAACAGAAAAATAAAAATACAATACAATACAATACAATACAATACAATACAATACAATACAATACAATAAAATACAATACGGGATGGTTTGGGATGGGATGGGATGGGATGGGATGGGATGGGATGGGATGGGATAGGATAGGGAATGGAAATGGAAATGGGAATGGGAATGGGAATGGGAATGGGAATGGGAAGTAAATGGATTGGCAAGAAATGGAAATGGAAATGGAAACAGAATAGAATAGAATAGAATAGAATAGAATAGAATAGAATAGAATAGAATAGAATAGAATAGAGAATGGGAATGGGAATAGAATAGAATAGAATAGAATAGAATAGAATAGAATGGAATAGAATAGAACAGAATAGAATAGAATAGAATAGAATAGAATAGAATAGAACAGAACAGGGAATGGGAATGGGAATGGGAATAGAATAGAATAGGTAATGGCAATGGCAATGGGAACGGGAACGGGAAGGGGAAGGGAATGGATTGCAATGGAAATGGAAATGGTAATGGGAACAGAATAGAAAAGAATAGAACAGAACAGAAAAGAACACAATACAATACAATACAATACAATACAATACAATACAATACAATACAATACGGAATGGGAATGGGATGGGATGGGATGGGATGGGATGGGATGGGATGGGATGGGATGGGATGGGATGGGATGGGATGGGATGGGATAGGATAGGATAGGGAATGGAATGGAAATGGGAATGGGAATGGGAATGGGAATGGGAATTGGAAGTAAATGGATTGGCAAGAAATGGAAATGGAAATGGAAATAGAATAGAATAGAATAGAATAGAATAGAATAGAATAGAATAGAATAGAATAGAGAATGGGAATGGGAATGGGAATGGGAATCGGAATGGGAATGGGAATAGAATAGCATAGAATAGAATAGAATAGAATAGAATAGAATAGGGAATGGGAATGGGAATAGAATAGAATAGAATAGAATAGAATAGAGAATGGGAATTGGAATGGGAATTAGAATTGGAAGGGAATGGATTGGCAAGAAATGGAAATGGAAATGGAAACAGAATAGAATAGAATAGAATAGAATAGAATAGAATAGAATAGGGAATGGGAATGGGAATGGGAATGGAATGGAATGGAATGGAATGGAACGGAATGGAAATGGAAATGGAAATGGCAACAGAACAGAACAGAACAGAACAGAACAGAATAGAACAGAATAGAATAGAATAGAACAGAACAGGGAATGGGAATGGGAATGGGAATAGAATAGAATAGAGAATGCAATACAATACAATACAATACAATACAATACAATACAATACAATAAAATACAATAATTACAATACAATAGGGAATGGGCATAGGATAGGATAGGATAGGGAAAGGGAAAGGGAAAGGGAATGGGAATGGGAATGGGAATTGGAAGGAAATGAATTGGATTGGAACTGGAACTGGAAATGGGAACAGAATAGAACAGAACAGAATAGGCAATGGGAATGGGAACGGGAACGGGAACCAGAACGGGAACGGGAAGGGAATAGAATGGAATGGATTGGAATTTAAATGGAAATGGTAAGGGGAACAGAATAGAAAAGAAAGAACAGAACAGAAAAGAACACAATACAATACAATACAATACAATACAATACAATACAATACAATACAATACAATACAATACAATACGGAATGGGAATGGGATGGGATGGGATGGGATGGGATGGGATGGGATGGGATGGGATGGGATGGGATGGGATGGGATAGGATAGGATAGGGAATGGAATTGAAATGGAAATGGGAATGGAATGGGAATTGGAAGTAAATGGATTGGCAAGAAATGGAAATGGAAATGGAAACAGAATAGAATAGAATAGAACAGAATAGAGAATAGAGAATAGAGAATAGAGAATAGAGAATAGAGAATGGGAATGGGAATGGGAATGAGAATAGAATAGAATAGAATAGAATAGAATAGAATAGAATAGGGAATGGGAATGGGAATGGGAATGGGAATGGGAATGGGAATGGAATGGAATGGAAATGGAAATGGAAATGGGAACAGAACAGAACAGAATACAATACAATACAATACAATACAATACAATACAATACAATACAATACAATACAATACAATACAATAAAATACAATAATTACAATACAATAGGGAATGGGCATAGGATAGGATAGGATAGGGAAAGGGAAAGGCAATGGGAATGGGAACGGGAACGGGAACCGGAACGGGAACGGGAAGGGAATAGAATGGAATGGATTGGAATGGAAATGGAAATGGTAAGAGGAACAGAATAGAAAAGAATAGAACAGAACAGAAAAGAACACAATACAATACAATACAATACAATACAATACAATACAATACAATACGGAATGGGAATGGGATGGGATGGGATGGGATGGGATGGGTTGGGCTGGGATGCGATGGGATGGGATGGGATGGGATGGGATGGGATGGGATAGAATAGGGAATGGAAATGGAAATGGAAATGGGAATGGGAATGGGAATTGGAAGTAAATGGATTGGCAAGAAATGGAAATGGAAACGGAAACGGAAACGGAAACGGAAATAGAATAGAATAGAATAGAATAGAATAGAATAGAATAGAATAGAGAATGGGAATGGGAATAGAATAGAATAGAATAGAATAGAATAGAATAGAATAGAATAGAATGGAATGGAATGGAATGGAATAGAATAGAACAGAACAGAATAGAATAGAATAGAATAGAATAGAACAGAACAGGGAAAGGGAATGGGAATGGGAATGGGAATAGAATAGAATAGGTAATGGGAATGGGAATGGGAACGGGAACGGGAAGGGGAAGGGAATGGATTGCAATGGAAATGGAAATGGTAATGGGAACAGAATAGAAAAGAATAGAACAGAACAGAAAAGAACACAATACAATACAATACAATACAATACAATACAATACAATACAATACAATACAATACAATACAATACAATACAATACGGAATGGGAATGGGATGGGATGGGATGGGATGGGATGGGATGGGATGGGATGGGATGGGATGGGATGGGATGGGATGGGATAGGATAGGATAGGGAATGGAATGGAAATGGGAATGGGAATGGGAATGGGAATGGGAAGTAAATGGATTGGAAAGAAATGGAAATGGAAATGGAAACAGAATAGAATAGAATAGAATACAATAGAATAGAATAGAATAGAATAGAATAGAATAGAATAGAATAGAATAGAATAGAGAATGGGAATGGGAATGGGAATGGGAATGGGAATGGGAATAGAATAGAATAGAATAGAATAGAATAGAATAGAATAGAATAGGGAATGGGAATGGGAATAGAATAGAATAGAATAGAATAGAGAATGGGAATGGGAATGGGAATTAGAATTGGAAGGGAATGGATTGGCAAGAAATGGAAATGGAAATGGAAACAGAATAGAATAGAATAGAATAGAATAGAATAGAATAGAAAAGAATAGAATAGAATAGAATAGAATAGAATAGAATAGAATAGGGAATGGGAATGGGAATGGGAATGGGAATGGGAATGGAATGGAATGGAATGGAACGGAATGGAAATGGAAATGGAAATGGAAATGGAAATGGCAACAGAACAGAACAGAACAGAACAGAACAGAACAGAACAGAACAGAACAGAACAGAATAGAATAGAATAGAACAGAACAGGGAATGGGAATGGGAATGGGAATGGGAATAGAATAGAATAGGTAATGGCAATGGGAATGGGAACGGGAATGGGAAGGGGAAGGGAATGGATTGGAATGGAAATGGAAATGGGAATGGGAACAGAATAGAAAAGAATAGAACAGAACAGAAAAGAACACAATACAATACAATACAATACAATACAATACAATACAATACGGAATGGAAATGGGATGGGATGGGATGGGATGGGATGGGATGGGATGGGATGGGATGGGATGGGATGGGATAGGATAGTATAGGGAATGGAATGGAAATGGGAATGGGAATGGGAATGGAAATGGGAATTGGAAGTAAATGGATTGGCAAGAAATGGAAATGGAAACAGAATAGAATAGAATAGAATAGAATAGAATAGAATAGAATAGAATATAGAATGGGAATGGGAATGGGAATGGGAATAGAATAGAATAGAATAGAATAGAATAGAATAGAATAGAATAGGGAATGGGAATGGGAATGGGAATGGGAATGGGAATGGAACGGAATGGAAATGGAAATGGGAACAGAACAGAACAGAACAGAACAGAACAGAACAGAATAGAATAGGAAATGAAAATGGGAATGGGAATGGGAATGGGAATGGGAATGGGAATGGGAATGAGAATAGAATAGAATAGAATAGAATAGAATAGAATAGAATAGGGAATGGGAATGGGAATGGGAATGGGAATGGGAATGGGAATGGGAATGGAACAGAATGGAAATGGGAACAGAACAGAATAGAATAGAATAGAATAGAATAGAATAGAATAGAATAGAATAGAATAGAATAGAATAGAATATGAAATGAAAATGGGAATGGGAATGGGAATGGGAATGGGAATGGGAATGGGAATGGGAATGAGAATGGGAATGAGAATGGGAATAGAATACAATAGAAGAGAACAGAATAGAATACGGAATGGGAATTTTGGAAGGGAATGAATTGGAATGAAACTGGAAATGGAAATGGGAACAGAACAGAACAGAACAGAATACAATACAATACAATACAATACAATACAATACAATACAATAAAATACAATAATTACAATACAATAGGGAATGGGCATAGGATAGGATAGGATAGGATAGGATAGGGAAAGGGAAAGGGAATGGGAATGGGAATGGGAATGGGAATTGGAAGGAAATGAATTGGTTTGGAACTGGAACTGGAAATGGGAACAGAATAGAACAGAACAGAATAGGGAATGGGAATGGGAATGGGAATGGGAATGGGAACGGGAACGGGAACGGGAACGGGAACGGGAAGGGAATGGATTGGAATGGAAATGGAAATGGGAATGGGAATGGGAACAGAATAGAAAAGAATAGAACAGAACAGAAAAATAAAAATACAATACAATACAATACAATAAAATACAATACAATACAATAGGGGATGGGTTGGGATGGGATGGGATGGGATGGGATGGGATGGGATGGGATGGGATGGGATGGGATAGGATAGGGAATGGAAATGGAAATGGGAATGGGAATGGGAATGGGAATGGGAATGGGAAGTAAATGGATTGGCAAGAAATGGAAATGGAAATGGAAACAGAATAGAATAGAATAGAATAGAATAGAATAGAATAGAATAGCATAGAATAGAATAGAATAGAATAGAATAGAATAGAATAGAATAGAATAGAATAGGGAATGGGAATGGGAATGGGAATGGGAATGGGAATGGGAATGGAATGGAACGGAACGGAAATGGAAATGGGAACAGAACAGAACAGAACAGAATAGAATAGAATAGAATAGAATAGGAAATGAAAATGGGAATGGGAATGGGAATGGGAATGGGAATGAGAATGAGAATGGGAATAGAATACAATAGAAGAGAACAGAATAGAATAGGGAATGGGAATTTGGGAAGGGAATGAATTCGAATGAAACTGGAAATGGAAATGGGAACAGAACAGAACACAACACAACACAACACAACACAACACAACACAACACAATACAATACAATACAATACAATACAATACAATACAATACGGAATGGGAATGGGATGGGATGGGATGGGATGGGATGGGATGGGATGGGATAGGATAGGATAGGATAGGGAATGGAATGGAAATGGGAATGGGAATGGGAATGAAATGGGAATGGGAATTGGAAGTAAATGGATTGGCAAGAAATGGAAATGGAAATGGAAACAGAATAGAATAGAATAGAATAGAATAGAATAGAATAGAATAGAGAATGGGAATGGGAATGGGAATGGGAATGGGAATAGAATAGAATAGAATAGAATAGAATAGAATAGAATAGAATAGAATAGAATAGGAAATGAAAATGGGAATGGGAATGGGAATGGGAATGGGAATGAGAATGGGAATAGAATACAATAGAAGAGAACAGAATAGAATACGGAATGGGAATTTTGGAAGGGAATGAATTGCAATTAAACTGGAAATGGAAATGGGAACAGAACAGAACAGAATACAATACAATAGAATACAATACAATACAATACAATACAATACAATAAAATAAAATACAATAATTACAATACAATAGGGAATGGGCATAGGATAGGATAGGATAGGGAAAGGGAAAGGGAAAGGGAATGGGAATGGGAATGGGAATTGGAAGGAAATGAATTGGATTGGAACTGGAACTGGAAATGGGAACAGAATAGAACAGAACAGAATAGGGAATGGGAATGGGAATGGCAATGGGAATGGGAACGGGAAAGGGAACGGGAACGGGAACGGGAACGGGAAGGGAATAGAATGGAATGGATTGGAATGGAAATGGGAATGGGAACAGAATAGAAAAGAATAGAACAGAACAGAAAAGAACACAATAAAATACAATACAATACAATACAATACAATACAATACAATACAATACAATACAATACAATACGGAATGGGATGGGATGGGATGGGATGGGATGGGATGGGATGGGATGGGATGGGATGGGATGGGATGGGTTGGGATGGGATGGGATGGGATGGGATGGGATGGGATGGGATAGGATAGGGAATTGAAATGGAAATGGGAATGGGAATGGGAATGGGAATTGGAAGTAAATGGATTGGCAAGAAATGGAAATGGAAATGGAAACAGAATAGAATAGAATAGAGTAGAATAGAATAGAATAGAGAATGGGAATGGGAATGGGAATGGGAATAGAATAGAATAGAATAGAATAGAATAGAATAGAATAGAATAGAATAGAATAGGGAATGGGAATGGGAATGGAATGGAACGGAATGAAATGGAAATGGGAACAGAACAGAACAGAACAGAACAGAACAGAACAGAACAGAATAGAATAGAATAGAATAGAATAGAATAGAATAGAATATGAAATGAAAATGGGAATGGGAATGGGAATGGGAATGGGAATGAGAATGAGAATGAGAATGGGAATAGAATACAATAGAAGAGAACAGAATAGAATACGGAATGGGAATTTTGGAAGGGAATGAATTGGAATGAAACTGGAAATGGAAATGGGAACAGAACAGAACAGAACAGAACAGAACAGAATACAATACAATACAATACAATACAATACAATACAATACAATACAATAATTACAATACAATAGGGAATGGGCATAGGATAGGATAGGATAGGGAAAGGGAAAGGGAAAGGGAAAGGGAATGGGAATGGGAATGGGAATCGGAATTGGAAGGAAATGAATTGGATTGGAACTGGAACTGGAAATGGGAACAGAATAGAACAGAACAGAATAGGGAATGGGAATGGCAATGGGAATGGGAATGGGAATGGGAACGGGAACGGGAACGGGAACGGGAAGGGAATGGATTAGAATGGAAATGGAAATGGGAATGGGAAAAGAATAGAAAAGAATAGAACAGAACAGAAAAATAAAAATACAATACAATACAATACAATACAATACAATACAATACAATACAATACAATACAATAATTACAATACAATAGGTAATGGGCATAGGATAGGATAGGATAGGGAAAGGTAAAGGTAAACGGAATGGGAATAGGAATGGGAATGGGAATTGGAAGGAAATGAATTGGATTGGAACTGGAACTGGAAATGGGAACAGAATAGAACAGAACAGAATAGGGAATGGGAATGGCAATGGGAATGGGAATGGGAATGGGAACAGGAACGGGAACGGGAAGGGAATGGATTGGAATGGAAATGGAAATGGGAATGGGAACAGAATAGAAAAGAATAGAACAGAACAGAAAAATAAAAATACAATACAATACAATACAATACAATACAATACAATACAATACAAAACAATACAATACAATACAATACAATACGGGATGGGTTGGGATGGGATGGGATGGGATGGGATGGGATGGGATGGGATGGGATAGGGAATGGAAATGGAAATGGGAATGGGAATGGGAATGGGAATGGGAATGGGAATGGGAAGTAAATGGATTGGCAAGAAATGGAAATGGAAATGGAAACAGAATAGAATAGAATAGAATAGATTAGAATAGAATAGAATAGACTAGAATAGAGAATGGGAATGGGAATGGGAATGGGAATGGGAATGGGAATAGAATAGAATAGAATAGAATAGAATAGAATAGAATAGAATAGAATAGGGAATGGCAATGGCAATGGGAATGGGAATGGAATGGAACGGAATGGAAATGGAAATGGGAACAGAACAGAACAGAATAGAATAGAATAGAATAGAATAGGAAATGAAAATGGGAATGGGAATGGGAATGGGAATGGGAATGGGAATGAGAATGGGAATAGAATACAATAGAAGAGAACAGAATAGAATAGGGAATGGGAATTTTGGAAGGGAATGAATTGGAATGAAACTGGAAATGGAAATGGGAACAGAACAGAACAGAATACAATACAATACAATACAATACAATACAATACAATACAATACAATACAATACGGAATGGGAATAGGATGGGATGGGATGGGATGGGATGGGATGGTATAGGATAGGATAGGATAGAATAGGGAATGGAAATGGGAATGGGAATGCGAATTAGAATTGGAAGGGAATGGATTGGCAAGAAATGGAAATGGAAATGGAAAAAGAATAGAATAGAATAGGGAATGGGAATGGGAATGGGAATGAGAATGGGAATAGAATTGAATAGAATAGGGAATGGGAATGGGAATAGAATAGAATAGAATAGAATAGGTAATGGCAATGGCAATGGCAATGGCAATGGCAATGGGAACGGGAACGGGAACGGGAATGGGAATGGGAACGCGAACGGTAAAGGAATGGATTGGAATGGAAATTGAAATGGAAATGGGAATGGGAATGGGAAGAGAATAGAAAAGAATAGAACAGAACAGAAAAATAAAAATACAATACAATACAATACAATACAATACAATACAATACAATACGGGATGGGTTGGGATGGGATGGGATGGGATGGGATGGGATGGGATGGGATGGGATAGGATAGGGAATGGAAATGGAAATGGGAATGGGAATGGGAATGGGAATGGGAAGTAAATGGATTGGCAAGAAATGGAAATGGAAATGGAAACAGAATAGAATAGAATACAATACAATACAATACATTACAATACAATACAATACGGAATGGGAATAGGATGGGATGGGATGGGATGGGATGGGATGGGATAGGATAGGATAGGATAGAATAGGGAATGGAAATGGGAATGGGAATGCGAATTAGAATTTCAAGGGAATGGATTGGCAAGAAATGGAAATGGAAATGGAAAAAGAATAGAATAGAATAGGGAATGGGAATGGGAATGGGAATGAGAATGGGAATAGAATTGAATAGAATAGGGAATGGGAATGGGAATGGGAATGGGAATAGAATAGAATAGAATAGAATAGGTAATGGCAATGGCAATGGCAATGGCAATGGCAATGGGAACGGGAACGGGAACGGGAATGGGAATGGGAACGCGAACGGGAAAGGAATGGATTGGAATGGAAATTGAAATGGAAATGGGAATGGGAATGGGAAGAGAATAGAAAAGAATAGAACAGAACAGAAAAATAAAAATACAATACAATACAATACAATACAATACAATACAATACAATACGGGATGGGTTGGGATGGGATGGGATGGGATGGGATGGGATGGGATGGGATGGGATGGGATAGGATAGGGAATGGAAATGGAAATGGGAATGGGAATGGGAATGGGAATGGGAATGGGAAGTAAATGGATTGGCAAGAAATGGAAATGGAAATGGAAACAGAATAGAATAGAATAGAATAGAATAGAATAGAATAGAATAGAATAGAATAGAATAGAATAGAATAGAATAGAATAGAGAATGGGAATGGGAATGGGAATGGGAATGGAATGGAACGGAATGGAAATGGAAATGGGAACAGAACAGAACAGAACAGAATAGAATAGAATAGAATAGGAAATGAAAATGGGAATGGGAATGGGAATGGGAATGAGAATGGGAATAGAATACAATAGAAGAGAACAGAATAGAATAGGGAATGTGAATGGCAATGGGAATGGGAATGGAATGGAACGGAATGGAAATGGAAATGGGAACAGAACAGAACAGAACAGAACAGAATAGAATAGAATAGAATAGAATAGAATAGAAAAGGAAATGAAAATGGGAATGGGAATGGGAATGGGAATGGGAATGGCAATGGGAATGGGAATGGGAATAGAATACAATAGAAGAGAACAGAATAGAATAGGGAATGGGAATTTTGGAAGGGAATGAATTGGAATGAAACTGGAAATGGAAATGGGAACAGAACAGAACACAATACAATACAATACAATACAATACAATACAATACAATACAATACAATACAATACAATAATTACAATACAATAGGGAATGGGCATAGAATAGGATAGGATAGGATAGGGAAAGGGAAAGGGAAAGGGAAAGGGAAAGGGAAAGGGAATGGGAATGGGAATGGGAATTGGAAGGAAATGAATTGGATTGGAACTGGAACTGGAAATGGGAACAGAATAGAACAGAACAGAACAGAATAGAATAGAATAGAACAGAACAGGGAATGGGAATGGGAATGGGAATGGGAATAGAATAGAATAGGTAATGGCAATGGGAATGGGAACGGGAACGGGAAGGGGAAGGGAATGGATTGCAATGGAAATGGTAATGGGAACAGAATAGAAAAGAATAGAACAGAACAGAAAAGAACACAATACAATACAATACAATACAATACAATACAATACAATACAATACGGAATGGGGATGGGATGGGATGGGATGGGATGGGATGGGATGGGATGGGATGGGATGGGATGGGATGGGATGGGATGGGATAGGATAGGATAGGGAATGGAATGGAAATGGGAATGGGAATGGGAATGGGAATTGGAAGTAAATGGATTGGCAAGAAATGGAAATGGAAATGGAAATAGAATAGAATAGAATAGAATAGAATAGAATAGAATAGAATAGAGAATGGGAATGGGAATGGGAATGGGAATAGAATAGAATAGAATAGAATAGAATAGAATAGAATAGAATAGAATAGAATAGGGAATGGGAATGGAAATAGAATAGAATAGAATAGAATAGAGAATGGGAATGGGAATGGGAATAAGAATTGGAAGGGAATGGATTGGCAAGAAATGGAAATGGAAATGGAAACAGAATAGAATAGAATAGAATAGAATAGAATAGAATAGAATAGAATAGAATAGGGAATGGGAATGGGAATGGGAATGGGAATGGAATGGAATGGAATGGAACGGAGTGGAAATGGAAATGGAAATGGCAACAGAACAGAACAGAACAGAACAGAACAGAATAGAACAGAATAGAATAGAATAGAACAGAACAGGGAATGGGAATGGGAATGGGAATAGAATAGAATAGGTAATGGCAATGGGAATGGGAACGGGAATGGGAAGGGGAAGGGAATGGATTGGAATGGAAATGGAAATGGGAATGGGAACAGAATAGAAAAGAATAGAACAGAACAGAAAAGAACACAATACAATACAATACAATACAATACAATACAATACAATACGGAATGGAAATGGGATGGGATGGGATGGGATGGGATGGGATGGGATGGGATGGGATGGGATAGGATAGGGAATGGAATGGAAATGGGAATGGGAATGGGAATGGAAATGGGAATTGGAAGTAAATGGATTGGCAAGAAATGGAAATGGAAACAGTATAGAATAGAATAGAATAGAATAGAATAGAATAGAATAGAATAGAATAGAATAGAGAATGTGAATGGGAATGGGAATGGGAATGGGAATAGAATAGAATAGAATAGAATAGAATAGAATAGGGAATGGGAATGGGAATGGGAATGGGAATGGGAATGGGAATGGAACGGAATGGGAATGGAAATGGAAATGGGAACAGAACAGAACAGAACAGAACAGAACAGAATAGAATAGAATAGAATAGAATAGAATAGAATAGAATAGAATAGGAAATGAAAATGGGAATGGGAATGGGAATGGGAATGGGAATGAGAATAGAATAGAATAGAATAGAATAGAATAGAATAGAATAGGGAATGGGAATGGGAATGGGAATGGGAATGGGAATGGGAATGGAACGGAATGGAAATGGGAATAGAACAGAATAGAATAGAATAGAATAGAATAGAATAGAATAGAATAGAATAGAATAGAATATGAAATGAAAATGGGAATTGGAATGGGAATGGGAATGGGAATGGGAATGAGAATGAGAATGAGAATGGGAATAGAATACAATAGAAGAGAACAGAATAGAATACGGAATGGGAATTTTGGAAGGGAATGAATTGGAATGAAACTGGAAATGGAAATGGGAACAGAACAGAACAGAACAGAACAGAACAGAATACAATACAATACAATACAATACAATACAATACAATACAATACAATACAATACAATACAATACAATAAAATAAAATAAAATAAAATAAAATACAATAATTACAATACAATAGGGAATGGGCATAGGATAGGATAGGATAGGATAGGGAAAGGGAAAGGGAAAGGGAATGGGAATGGGAATGGGAATGGGAATTGGAAGGAAATGAATTGGATTGGAACTGGAACTGGAAATGGGAACAGAATAGAACAGAACAGAATAGGGAATGGGAATGGCAATGGCAATGGGAATGGGAACGGGAACGGGAACGGGAACGGGAACGGGAAGGGAATGGATTGGAATGGAAATGGAAATGGGAATGGGAATGGGAACAGAATAGAAAAGAATAGAACAGAACAGAAAAATAAAAATACAATACAATACAATACAATACAATACGGGATGGGTTGGGATGCGATGGGATGGGATGGGATGGGATGGGATGGGATGGGATAGGGAATGGAAATGGAAATGGGAATGGGAATGGGAATGGGAATGGGAATGGGAAAGGGAATTGGAAGTAAATGGATTGGCAAGAAATGGAAATGGAAATGGAAACAGAATAGAATAGAATAGAATAGAATAGAATAGAATAGAATAGAATAGAATAGAATAGAGAATGGGAATGGGAATGGGAATGGGAATGGGAATGGGAATGGGAATAGAATAGAATAGAATAGAATAGAATAGAATAGAATAGAATAGAATAGAATAGAATAGAATAGGGAATTGTAATGGGAATGGGAATGGGAATGGAACGGAATGGAAATGGAAATGGGAACAGAACAGAACAGAACAGAACAGAATAGAATAGAATAGGAAATGAAAATGGGAATGGGAATGGGAATGGGAATGGGAATGAGAATGGGAATAGAATACAATAGAAGAGAACAGAATAGAATACTGAATGGGAATTTTGGAAGGGAATGAATTGCAATGAAACTGGAAATGGAAATGGGAACAGAACAGAACAGAATACAATACAATACAATACAATACAATACAATACAATACAATACAATAATTACAATACAATAGGGAATGGGCATAGGATAGGATAGGATAGGGAAAGGGAAAGGGAAATGGAATGGGAATGGGAATGGGAATTGGAAGGAAATGAATTGGATTGGAACTGGAAATGGAAATGGGAACAGAATAGAACAGAACAGAATAGGGAATGGGAATGGGAATGGGAATGGCAATGGGAATGGGAATGGGAAAGGGAACGGGAACGGGAACGGGAACGGGAACGGGAACGGGAAGGGAATAGAATGGAATGGATTGGAATGGAAATGGAAATGGGAATGGGAACAGAATAGAAAAGAATAGAACAGAACAGAAAAGAACACAATAAAATACAATACAATACAATACAATACAATACGGAATGGGAATGGGATGGGATGGGATGGGATGGGATGGGATGGGATGGGATGGGATGGGATGGGATGGGTTGGGATGGGATGGGATGGGATGGGATGGGATGGGATAGGATAGGGGATGGAAATGGAAATGGAAATGGGAATGGGAATGGGAATGGGAATTGGAAGTAAATGGATTGGCAAGAAATGGAAATGGAAATGGAAACAGAATAGAATAGAATAGAGTAGAATAGAATAGAATAGAGAATGGGAATGGGAATGGGAATGGGAATGGGAATGGGAATGAGAATGGGAATAGAATACAATAGAAGAGAACAGAATAGAATAGGGAATGGGAATTTTGGAAGGGAATGAATTCGAATGAAACTGGAAATGGAAATGGGAACAGAACAGAACAGAACACAACACAACACAGCACAATACAATACAATACGATACAATACAATACAATACAATACAATACAATACAATACAATACAATACGGAATGGGAATGGGATGGGATGGGATGGGATGGGATGGGATGGGATGGGATGGGATGGGATAGGATAGGATAGGAGAGGGAATGGAATGGAAATGGGAATGGGAATGGGAATGGGAATGGGAATGGGAAAGGGAATTGGAAGTAAATGGATTGGCAAGAAATGGAAATGGAAATGGAAACAGAATAGAATAGAATAGAATAGAATAGAATAGAATAGAATAGAATAGAATAGAATATGAAATGAAAATGGGAATGGGAATGGGAATGGGAATGGGAATGAGAATGAGAATGAGAATGGGAATAGAATACAATAGAAGAGAACAGAATAGAATACGGAATGGGAATTTTGGAAGGGAATGAATTGGAATGAAACTGGAAATGGAAATGGGAACAGAACAGAACAGAACAGAATACAATACAATACAATACAATACAATACAATACAATAATTACAATACAATAGGGAATGGGCATAGGATAGGATAGGATAGGGAAAGGGAAAGGGAAAGGAAATGGGAACGGGAATGGGAATGGGAATTGGAAGGAAATGAATTGGATTGGAACTGGAACTGGAAATGGGAACAGAATAGAACAGAACAGAATAGGGAATGGCAATGGCAATGGGAATGGGAATGGGAATGGGAATGGGAACGGGAACGTGAAGGGAATGGATTAGAATGGAAATGGAAATGGGAATGGGAACAGAATAGAAAAGAATAGAACAGAACAGAAAAATAAAAATACAATACAATACAATACAATGCAATACAATACAATACAATACAATACAATACAATACAATACAATACGGGATGGGATGGGATGGGATGGGATGGGATGGGATGGGATGGGATGGGATGGGATGGGATAGGATAGGGAATAGAAATGGGAATGGGAATGGGAATGGGAATGGGAATGGGAATGGGAATGGGAAGTAAATGGATTGGCAAGAAATGGAAATGGAAATGGAAATGGAAACAGAATAGAATAGAATAGAATAGAATAGAATAGAATAGAATAGAATAGAATAGAATAGAGAATGGGAATGGGAATGGGAATGGGAATAGAATAGAATAGAATAGAATAGAATAGAATAGAATAGAATAGAATAGAATAGAATAGAATAGGGAATGGGAATGGGAATGGGAATGGGAATGCAATGGGAATGGAATGGAACGGAATGGAAATGGGAACAGAACAGAACAGAACAGAATAGAATAGAATAGAATAGAATAGGAAATGAAAATGGGAATGGGAATGGGAATGGGAATGAGAATGGGAATGGGAATAGAATACAATAGAAGAGAACAGAAGAGAATAGGGAATGGGAATTTTGGAAGGGAATGAATTGGAATGAAACTGGAAATGTCAATGGGAACAGAACAGAACAGAACAGAACAGAATACAATACAATACAATACAATACAATACAATAATTACAATACAATAGGGAATGGGCATAGGATAGGATAGGATAGGGAAAGGGAAAGGGAAAGGAAATGGGAATGGGAATGGGAATGGGAATTGGAAGGAAATGAATTGGATTGGAACTGGAACTGGAAATGGGAACAGAATAGAACAGAACAGAATAGGGAATGGCAATGGGAATGGGAATGGGAATGGGAACGGGAACGGGAACGTGAAGGGAATGGATTAGAATGGAAATGGAAATGGGAATGGGAACAGAATAGAAAAGAATAGAACAGAACAGAAAAATAAAAATACAATACAATACAATACAATGCAATACAATACAATACAATACAATACAATACAATACAATACGGGATGGGATGGGATGGGATGGGATGGGATGGGATGGGATGGGATGGGATGGGATGGGATAGGATAGGGAATAGAAATGGGAATGGGAATGGGAATGGGAATGGGAATGGGAATGGGAAGTAAATGGATTGGCAAGAAATGGAAATGGAAATGGAAATGGAAACAGAATAGAATAGAATAGAATAGAATAGAATAGAATAGAATAGAATAGAGAATGGGAATGGGAATGGGAATGGGAATAGAATAGAATAGAATAGAATAGAATAGAATAGAATAGAATAGAATAGAATAGAATAGGGAATGGGAATGGGAATGGGAATGGGAATGCAATGGGAATGGAATGGAACGGAATGGAAATGGGAACAGAACAGAACAGAACAGAATAGAATAGAATAGAATAGAATAGAATAGGAAATGAAAATGGGAATGGGAATGGGAATGGGAATGAGAATGGGAATGGGAATAGAATACAATAGAAGAGAACAGAAGAGAATAGGGAATGGGAATTTTGGAAGGGAATGAATTGGAATGAAACTGGAAATGTCAATGGGAACAGAACAGAACAGAACAGAACACAATACAATACAATACAATACAATACAATACAATACAATATGGAATGGGAATAGGATGGGATGGGATGGGATGGGATGCGATGCGATAGGATAGGATAGGATAGAATAGGGAATGGAAATGGGAATGGGAATGCGAATTAGAATTGGAAGGGAATGGATTGGCAAGAAATGGAAATGGAAATGGAAAAAGAATAGAATAGAATAGGGAATGGGAATGGGAATGGGAATGAGAATGGGAATAGAATAGAATAGAATAGGGAATGGGAAAGGGAATGGGAATGGGAATGGGAATGGGAATAGAATAGAATAGAATAGGTAATGGCAATGGCAATGGCAATGGCAATGGCAATGGGAACGGGAACGGGAACGGGAATGGGAATGGGAATGGGAATGGGAAGAGAATAGAAAAGAATAGAACAGAACACAATACAATACAATACAATACAATACAATACGGAATGGGATAGGATAGGATAGGATGGGATGGGATGGGATGGGATGGGATGGGATAGGATAGGATAGGATAGGATAGGATAGGATAGGGAATGGAAATGAGAATGGGAAGGGGAATGGGAATGGGAATTCGAAGTAAATGGATTGGCAAGAAATGGAAATGGAAACGGAAACAGAATAGAATAGAATAGAATAGAATAGAATAGGGAATGGGAATGGGAATGGGAATGGGAATGGGAATGGGAATGGGAATGGGAATGGAATGGAATTGAACGGAATGGAAATGGAAATGGGAAAAGAACAGAACAGAACAGAACAGAACAGAACAGAATAGAATAGAATAGAATAGGGAATGGAAATGGAAATGGAGATGGGAATGGGAATGGGAATGGGAATGGGAATGGGAAGGGAATGGATTGGAATGGAATGGAAATGGGAACAGAACAGAACAGTACAGGGAATGGGAATGGGAATGGGAATGGGAATGGGAATAGAATACAATAGAAGAGAACAGAATAGAATAGGGAATGGGAATTTTGGAAGGGAATGAATTGGAATGAAACTGGAAATGGAAATGGGAACAGAACAGAACACAATACAATACAATACAATACAATACAATACAATGCAATACAATACAATAAAATACAATAATTACAATACAATAGGGAATGGGCATAGGATAGGATAGGATAGGGAAAGGGAAAGGGAAAGGGAAAGGGAAAGGGAATGGGAATGGGAATGGGAATGGGAATTGGAAGGAAATGAATTGGATTGGACCTGGAACTGGAAATGGGAACAGAATAGAACAGAACAGAACAGAATAGGGAATGGGAATGGGAATGGGAATGGGAATGGGAATGGGAATGGGAATGGGAACGGGAAGGGAATGGATTGGAATGGAAATGGAAATGGGAATGGGAACAGAATAGAAAAGAATAGAACAGAACAGAAAAATAAAAATACAATACAATACAATACAATACAATACAATACAATACAATACAATACGGGATGGGTTGGGATGGGATGGGATGGGATGGGATGGGATGGGATGGGATGGGATGGGATGGGATGGGATAGGGAATGGAAATGGAAATGGGAATGGGAATGGGAATGGGAATGGGAATGGGAATGGGAATGGGAAGTAAATGGATTGGCAAGAAATGGAAATGGAAATGGAAACAGAATAGAATAGAATAGAATAGAATAGAATAGAATAGAATAGAATAGAATAGAATAGAATAGAATAGAGAATGGGAATGGGAATGGGAATGGGAATGGGAATGGGAATGGGAATAGAATAGAATAGAATAGAATAGAATAGAATAGAATAGGGAATGGCAATGGCAATGGGAATGGAATGGAACGGAATGGAAATGGAAATGGGAACAGAACAGAACAGAACAGAATAGAATAGAATAGAATAGAATAGAATAGAATAGAATAGGAAATGAAAATGGGAATGGGAATGGGAATGGGAATGAGAATGGGAATAGAATACAATAGAAGAGAACAGAATAGAATAGGGAATGGGAATTTTGGAAGGGAATGAATTGGAATGAAACTGGAAATGGAAATGGGAACAGAACAGAACACAACACAACACAACACAACACAACACAACACAATACAATACAATACAATACAATACAATACAATACGGAATGGGAATAGGATGGGATGGGATGGGATGGGATGGGATGGGATGGGATGGGATGGGATAGGATAGGATAGGATAGGGAATGGAATGGAAATGGGAATGGGAATGGGAATGGGAATGGGAATGGGAATGGAATGGAATTGAACGGAATGGAAATGGAAATGGGAAAAGAACAGAACAGAACAGAACAGAACAGAACAGAATAGAATAGAATAGAATAGGGAATGGAAATGGAAATGGAGATGGGAATGGGAATGGGAATGGGAATGGGAATGGGAAGGGAATGGATTGGAATGGAATGGAAATGGGAACAGAACAGAACAGTACAGGGAATGGGAATGGGAATGGGAATGGGAATGGGAATAGAATACAATAGAAGAGAACAGAATAGAATAGGGAATGGGAATTTTGGAAGGGAATGAATTGGAATGAAACTGGAAATGGAAATGGGAACAGAACAGAACACAATACAATACAATACAATACAATACAATACAATGCAATACAATACAATAAAATACAATAATTACAATACAATAGGGAATGGGCATAGGATAGGATAGGATAGGGAAAGGGAAAGGGAAAGGGAAAGGGAAAGGGAATGGGAATGGGAATGGGAATGGGAATTGGAAGGAAATGAATTGGATTGGACCTGGAACTGGAAATGGGAACAGAATAGAACAGAACAGAACAGAATAGGGAATGGGAATGGGAATGGGAATGGGAATGGGAATGGGAATGGGAATGGGAATGGGAACGGGAAGGGAATGGATTGGAATGGAAATGGAAATGGGAATGGGAACAGAATAGAAAAGAATAGAACAGAACAGAAAAATAAAAATACAATACAATACAATACAATACAATACAATACAATACAATACAATACGGGATGGGTTGGGATGGGATGGGATGGGATGGGATGGGATGGGATGGGATGGGATGGGATGGGATGGGATAGGGAATGGAAATGGAAATGGGAATGGGAATGGGAATGGGAATGGGAATGGGAATGGGAATGGGAAGTAAATGGATTGGCAAGAAATGGAAATGGAAATGGAAACAGAATAGAATAGAATAGAATAGAATAGAATAGAATAGAATAGAATAGAATAGAATAGAATAGAATAGAATAGAATAGAGAATGGGAATGGGAATGGGAATGGGAATGGGAATGGGAATGGGAATAGAATAGAATAGAATAGAATAGAATAGAATAGAATAGGGAATGGCAATGGCAATGGGAATGGAATGGAACGGAATGGAAATGGAAATGGGAACAGAACAGAACAGAACAGAACAGAATAGAATAGAATAGAATAGAATAGAATAGAATAGAATAGGAAATGAAAATGGGAATGGGAATGGGAATGGGAATGAGAATGGGAATAGAATACAATAGAAGAGAACAGAATAGAATAGGGAATGGGAATTTTGGAAGGGAATGAATTGGAATGAAACTGGAAATGGAAATGGGAACAGAACAGAACACAACACAACACAACACAACACAACACAACACAATACAATACAATACAATACAATACAATACGGAATGGGAATAGGATGGGATGGGATGGGATGGGATGGGATGGGATGGGATGGGATAGGATAGGATAGGATAGGGAATGGAATGGAAATGGGAATGGGAATGGGAATGGGAATTGGAAGTAAATGGATTGGCAAGAAATGGAAATGGAAATGGAAATGGAAACAGAATAGAATAGAATAGAATAGAATAGAATAGAATAGAATAGAATAGAGAATGGGAATGGCAATGGGAATGGGAATGGGAATGGGAATAGAATAGAATAGATTAGAATAGAATAGAATAGAATAGAATAGGGAATTGTAATGGGAATGGGAATGGGAATGGGAATGGGAATGGAACGGAATGGAAATGGAAATGGGAACAGAACAGAACAGAACAGAACAGAATAGAATAGAATAGAATAGAATAGGAAATGAAAATGGGAATGGGAATGGGAATGGGAATGGGAATGAGAATGGGAATAGAATACAATAGAAGAGAACAGAATAGAATACGGAATGGGAATTTTGGAAGGGAATGAATTGCAATGAAACTGGAAATGGAAATGGGAACAGAACAGAATACAATACAATACAATACAATACAATACAATACAATACAATACAATACAATACAATACAATACAATACAATAAAATACAATAATTACAATACAATAGGGAATGGGCATAGGATAGGATAGGATAGGGAAAGGGAAAGGGAAAGGGAATGGGAATGGGAATTGGAAGGAAATGAATTGGATTGGAACTGGAACTGGAAATGGGAACAGAATAGAACAGAACAGAATAGGGAATGGGAATGGGAATGGCAATGGCAATGGGAATGGGAACCGGAAAGGGAACGGGAACGGGAACGGGAACGGGAACGGGAAGGGAATAGAATGGAATGGATTGGAATGGAAATGGAAATGGGAATGGGAACAGAATAGAAAAGAATAGAACAGAACAGAAAAGTACACAATACAATACAATACAATACAATACAATACAATACAATACAATACAATACAATACGGAATGGGAATGGGATGGGATGGGATGGGATGGGATGGGATGGGTTGGGATGGGATGGGATGGGATGGGATGGGATGGGATAGGATAGGGAATGGAAATGGAAATGGGAATGGGAATGGGAATGGGAATTGGAAGTAAATGGATTGGCAAGAAATGGAAATGGAAATGGAAACAGAATAGAATAGAATAGAATAGAATAGAATAGAATAGAGAATGGGAATGGGAATGGGAATGGGAATGGGAATGGGAATGGGAATGGGAATAGAATAGAATAGAATAGAATAGAGTAGAATAGAATAGAATAGAGAATGGGAATGGGAATGGGAATGGGAATGGGAATGGGAATAGAATAGAATAGAATAGAATAGAATAGAATAGAATAGGGAATGGGAATGGGAATGGGAATGGAATGGAATGGAACGAAATGGAAATGGGAACAGAACAGAACAGAACAGAACAGAACAGAACAGAACAGAATAGAATAGAATAGAATAGAATAGAATAGAATAGAATATGAAATGAAAATGGGAATGGGAATGGGAATGGGAATGGGAATGGGAATGAGAATGAGAATGGGAATAGAATACAATAGAAGAGAACAGAATAGAATACGGAATGGGAATTTTGGAAGGGAATGAATTGGAATGAAACTGGAAATGGAAATGGGAACAGAACAGAACAGAACAGAATACAATACAATACAATACAATACAATACAATACAATACAATAATTACAATACAATAGGGAATGGGCATAGGATAGGATAGGATAGGGAAAGGGAAAGGGAAAGGGAATGGGAATGGGAATGGGAATGGGAATTGGAAGGAAATGAATTGGATTGGAACTGGAACTGGAAATGGGAACAGAATAGAACAGAACAGAATAGGGAATGGGAATGGGAATGGGAATGGGAATGGGAATGGGAACGGGAACGGGAACGGGAACGGGAAGGGAATGGATTAGAATGGAAATGGAAATGGGAATGGGAACAGAATAGAAAAGAATAGAACAGAACAGAAAAATAAAAATACAGTACAATACAATACAATACAATACAATACAATACAATACAATACAATACGGGATGGGATGGGATGGGATGGGATGGGATGGGATGGGATGGGATGGGATGGGATGGGGAATGGAAATGGAAATGGGAATGGGAATGGGAATGGGAATGGGAATGGGAATGGGAATGGGAATGGGAAGTAAATGGATTGGCAAGAAATGGAAATGGAAATGGAAACAATAGAATAGAACAGAATAGAATAGAATAGAGAATGGGAATGGGAATGGGAATGGGAATGGGAATGGGAATGGGAATGGGAATAGAATAGAATAGAATAGAATAGAATAGAATAGGGAATGGGAATGGGAATGGGAATGGGAATGGGAATGGGAATGGGAATGGAATGGAACGGAATGGAAATGGGAACAGATCAGAACAGAATAGAATAGAATAGAATAGGAGATGAAAATGGGAATGGGAATGGGAATGGGAATGGGAATGAGAATGGGAATAGAATACAATAGAAGAGAACAGAATAGAATAGGGAATGGGAATTTTGGAAGGGAGTGAATTGGAATGAAACTGGAAATGGAAATGGGAACAGAACAGAACAGAACATAACACAATACAATACAATACAATACAATACAATACAATACGGAATGGGAATAGGATGGGATGGGATGGGATGGGATGGGATGGGATGGGATAGGATAGGATAGGATAGAATAGGGAATGGAAATGGGAATGGGAATGCGAATTAGAATTGGAAGGGAATGGATTGGCAAGAAATGGAAATGGAATTGGAAAAAGAATAGAATAGAATAGGGAATGGGAATGGGAATGGGAATGGGAATAGAATAGAATAGAATAGGTAATGGCCATGGCAATGGCAATGGCAATGGCAATGGGAACGGGAACGGGAAGGGGAATGGGAATGGGAATGCGAACGGGAAAGGAATGGATTGGAATGGAAATTGAAATGGAAATGGGAATGGGAATGGGAAGAGAATAGAAAAGAATAGAACAGAACACAATACAATACAATACAATACAATACAATACAATACAATGTACTTTCCAGTATAAACTTTAACAAGTGTGGCACTTGAAGGGACTAAGAGGATTAGAATTTAAATTTATATTAATATATTTTGTCATTATTTTAAAAACAGTCTAAAACTACAATATATATATATTTATTATTCTTTTTTCTTTTTTTTCTCTCTACACATTCAAAGTATTTATAATATTTAGTTATAATATTTATATAAGTATTTAAATTATTTAAAGTACCTATATATTTAGAGTATTAAAAGTAGTAATATAACATAGCTAATTAATTTATCTAAATACCTGTATAGACATATTAGAACCTATCTTCTATTTATTTACCTATCTATCTATTCATCCATTTATATTTAACTATCTACCTATTTATATATCTATCACTTATTTATTAGCTACTTTTTTTTGGTCTGGTTTTTGTATTTTTTACTGCTGTATGCATAGAGTGGCTATTGATTGATTGATTATTGTGTCTAATATTATCAATAATATTAAGGATAAATTTTATAAAATAGTGATTTAACTTATAACATCAATTAATTAAGTGTTTACCGATTGGATATTGAGTATTACCTTACTGAGTAGATGCATTGGTATTGAAAGGTTTATTTTCTCTTTTCTCTTCCTCTAAAATTTGAGAATCTAATTAATTGTTAACTAGGAATTGAGTCAAATTAGAAACGCAGCCCCCAAATAAGGAATAGTCAATAAAGCCAAGTTGTGGGTAGCATAGCGGAGAAAAGGGCAAAAACTTCATTTCCACCTATTTTGTGAATTGGAAATAGCTTCAAAAATTCTCTTTATTTAAGTAGTGCTAACTAAGCAAGGGAAGTCAACTAGTGGATGACAGTGTGGAGGAACATAGAAAGGATAGTTAAAGAACAGGCGAAAGTGCTTAGGGAGATGAGTTTTGCATCTACTGTGACAAAAACAGGAAAGAAAGTAACCCCTAGCGTTTCAAGTCCCACAATTACAATGTCCTCCCCTGCAACTCAGAAATCGACGGAAGCACTACCAAAAATAGAGAAGGCATCAGTGATTCCAACAATGCAAGCGATGCAGGCATCGCTAGCAATGATTCAGGAGACAATGCTCTTAATGCAAGAGAAAATGACTAATAACCACCAAGAAATGAAAACAGACATACAAGGCATTGACCAGAAAATAGGTGACATACAGCAAGCTATTCTAAATAACGAACAGAGAATAGGCAAAATAGAATCTAAAGTGGAACAACAAGAGAAAGACTTAGAAATAGTAGATCAAAAATTAATGGCCCAGAATAGGGACCTGGAGGAAGTGATTACACAATTGGAAATGGACAAGGCCTCTTTCTATCTGCGCTTTCAAAACGTAACAGAGGACAAGGACGAAAATCTTGGCCAAGTAATGGCCGAATTAATAGCGGAGGTGCTCCAACAGGACTCAAATGACATCATAAAAGAATTGGATGAGGTGTATAGAATCCAGACCAACTACGCCAGACGGAACAATCTACCCAGAGAGGTACACATAAGGTTCGCACGAAAGAAAGTCAAGGATATCTTTTATAAAATGGTAAAAGAAGAACCGATTAACTATAAGGAAAAGGAGGTGATTGTCCTGAAGCAAGTGCCGAGGAGGGTGAGAGAACAAAGAAGAGACTACAGATTCCTGGCCTCACAGCTGAACAAAAGAAATATACTTTTCAGATGGACCTTGCCGGAGGGTATGCTGATCACCTGGCAAGGGAGGAGGATCAAAATAAATAGTCTGGTAGAGGCACAAGAATTCCTTGATCATTTGAGAGGGTCAGAAGACGAACAAAGTAGTAAAGAGGAATTGGAAGCTGGCACTACAGAAGGAGAACCCACCCAAAGAAGATCCCAAGAAGAGATTTCGACGGGGAAAGAGAGCTTAGACGAGAAAGAAAAGGAAGAGAAAGAAAGCAGAGAAGCAGGAAAGAAACAAAGACCTCAAAGAGCAGTTCGAGCCAATACTAACATCAAATTTAAGTAAATCAACAGAAGGAGAAAAGGATGGACGACTGGAAAATCCTATCAATTAATGTAAACGGACTTAATGATCATAAAAAAAGAAAAACTTTCTTTAATAAATTGGTTACACAAAATGCAGATATAGTATGCCTTCAGGAGGTACATATTAAACAAGAACACATAAAATATCTGGAATATAAAAAATTGGGGAATCTGTATACCTCTCTAGCTACGAAGAAAAAGAGAGGGGTGGTACTATATATTAGAAAGGAGATGAAGACAGAATTGAAATATGCAGACCCTAAAGGTAGATTACTAATTGTTGAAATCGAGAGGGGCAATTCGGCAATATTAATAGCAGCGATCTATGCCCCAAACAAAAATCTGAAAGAGTTCTACAACAAAACAAGAGATATAATAAGAGGACTGGACAACAACAATATCTGTGTCATCGGGGATTTTAACGGCGTGGTCGATGCGTATAAAGATCACAAAAGATCTAGAGGTCAAAAGAAACTAAGGAAAAACTTACCAAAAACTTTTTTCGACCTAGCTGATGAATTAAACCTCGTGGATATCTGGCGAACATTACACCCCAACAAGAGACAGTACACCTACTATTCTAATCCCAACAAATCATGGTCCAGAATAGACATGATGTGGGTAAGCAGGAACTGGGGCATGGACATTGCGTCAGCGGAAACCCTACCCAATACCTGGGCAGATCATAACCCACTGGAAATCAGATGGAAGAGTACATATAAGAGGAAAAACACAAGATGGAGAATGAACACACAATTTTTGCGAGACAAAAAAAACATCGACAAAGTCAAGAGGGAATTAGAAATCTTTTTTGAAGAAAATGAAAAAGAACCAACGAACCGGGGGATAATCTGGGATACGATGAAGGCCTATTTAAGAGGCCTAATGATATCTTATGGAGCACACAGAAATAAAGAGAGGAGAGAATCTCAAAGAAGATTGCTAGAAGAACTGGCAAAGGCAGAGAAAGAGGCCCAATTAAACCCTGACAATGAATTAACAAAAGTAAATTGGATGAACATTCGTCATAAATTAAATATAATGGATCAAGAAAAACTTGCATATAACATTAAGAGAACAAAACAATATTACTTCGAGAATGCCAACAAGCCGGGAAGGTGGTTATCTTACAGAATTAAAAAAGAGAGAGAGAAAGGAATTATTCTCCAACTTGAAGACTCCGAAGGGCATACCACAACTAAGGAAGAAAAAAAATTGGAGATAGCACACAATTTCTATGCGTCGTTATATAAGGAAGAGGATATATCCAAAGAGAAAGTAAAACAATATCTAATGGAGGAGGGAATGCCACAGATTGGAGAGGAGGAAAAAGAGATGTTAAACAAAGAGATTACATTAACAGAGCTAAAGACTGCAATTGCCAGATTGAAAAAGAACAAATCTCCGGGCCCGGATGGATTCCCAGGGGAATTATACAAAAATTTAGAATTAGAAGACATTCTACTCCCAAGAATGCTCCAAATTTTCAATGAGGCCCTAATGAAAAATAAAATACCAGAATCTTGGAGAGAGGCCTATATTATACTTTTACCAAAAGAGGGATCGGATACCAAATTGATACAGAACTACAGGCCAATTTCACTCCTTAACATCGATTATAAAATATATATGAACATATTAGCGGAGAGATTAAAAAGAATTCTTAACAAGATAATACATAGCGATCAGAATGGATTCCTCCCAGGGAGGCAAATAAGGAATAACACTAGGACAATTTTGGATGTGTTAGAATATTACGAGGAACACCCGGAAAAAGAGGTGGCATTAGTCTTCTTAGATGCACAGAAGGCCTTTGACAATCTGAATTGGGAGTTTATAAAACAACAACTGGACATAATGGGATTTGGACAAAACTTCACAAATACAATAAATACGATTTATGAGAAGCAAAGGGCCAATATCTTAGTAAATGGTGAACTCACCAAAACATTTCAGATCAGCAAAGGAGTAAGACAGGGATGCCCAATGTCACCACTTTTGTACATACTGGCACTAGAAGTGCTACTGAAGAAGATTAGAGAGAGCGATCAAATCAAAGGGCTTAAAATAAGGAAAGAAACATATAAAGTTCAAGCGTTTGCGGATGATGTTGTCCTAATTATGGAAGAACCGGTTGAAACAGGTATACAAATATTGGAAACACTTGATAAATACGGAGAAGTAGCAGGACTCAAATTAAATAAATCCAAAACTAAAATGCTTACTAAAAATATGACGAAAAACCAAAAAGAAGTCCTGGAGGAATCTATGGGAATCCAAATTGTGAAAAAAGTCAAATATTTGGGAGTATGGATCTCAACAAAGTATCTGGCCCTTAAAGAGGACAATTATGTCCCCCTGTTAAAAAGTATAAAACAAGATCTAGAGAAGTGGGGGAAGTTGCAAATCTCCTTCCTCGGGAGGATAGCGACAATCAAAATGAGCATCCTACCCAAATTGCTGTTCTTGTTCCAAACAGCGCCAATTAAATTAGATAAAAAAATTTTCAGTGAACTCAACGTCGTTACTAGGAAGTTTATATGGGGAGGGAAAAAACCAAGAATAGCAATTAGGAGCTTACAAGATAAAAAAAATAGGGGAGGATTAGGATTACCAATATGGGAAACATATCACAAAGCAGCAATTCTTGTTTGGCTAAAAGACTGGGCGACGTTAGCGAACAAAAGAATTCTAACATTAGAAGGGCATGATCTCCAGACAGGTTGGCACGCTCACTTATGGGAAACCGGGAAAAAAACCAAAACATATTTCAACAAACATAAACTGAGGGACATATTGAAATCAACGTGGGAAGAAATAAAACGGAAACACTACACTAAAATTCCCAGTTGGCTTTCAACCATGGAGGCGATAATTTACCCAAACGTCTTGGATTATGGCAAAACTGTAAAATACAAAGAAATTCTAGATGAGGCAGGGAACCTCAAAACATTAGAACAATTAAAAGAACAAGGCATTTGTGTAGAATGGTGGACATACGCACAGATAAAATCAAGACACAAAAAAGATAAGGAACAATATGGCATAGAAATGGGAAATAAAGATTTCGATAAAATTTGGATGGGTACAGATAACAAACTATTAGCTAAAATATATAACTATTTAGTAGAATATGATTTGATGGAAGAAGTAGTTAAAGGCCCAATGCTAGCGTGGGCAAAAAACATTGGGAAAAATATAAATTTGGAAGAATGGGATCAATTATGGAACATCAATATAAAACTCACCAAGGCAACCACTTACAAGGAAAACCAGTATAAGATGATATATAGGTGGCACCTAGCACCAGCTAGAATTGCTAAGATCTACTCTAATTCAAACCCAAAGTGTTGGAAGTGTGGACACCAGCAAGGTACTTTTTACCATTGCTGGTGGACCTGCCCGCAAGCAAAAAAGTATTGGAAGATGATTGGCAATTGGCTCTCAGAAATAACAGGTGAAACCTTTGAATTAGACCCTAAAATACTTCTCCTGGGAATCTTTAAGACGGAAATGGCAAAAAAGAAAAAATATCTGGCAATCCATATAATAACAGCAGCAAGAATTGCTTTCGCTCAACAATGGAAAGAGAAAAAAATACCAACTAAGGAACAAGTAATCGGCAAAATAATGGACTGTGCCGAGATGAACAAATTAACATTAGAAATTAACGACAGAGAAGATTCAGATTATTATAGCATATGGGACAAGTGGTACGGGTGGCTAGAGAAGAGGAAATTGAAATAAAAAGGAAAGAGACCAGAATGAGAAATAGTAAAATGAAATAGTAAGAGAAGATGTATCGGGGATGGTAGGAAGCATAAGATGGCAAGGAGAGGATACATGGATAAGCAGGAGACAAAATCTATGTATTTATTAATTTACAGAAAAAGATTATTATATGTATATATATATAAGATGAAAATGATACGAGAACACAATTCTTTTCTCCTTCTTTATTCATTGCTTTGTACTACTATGTATCTGGTCTGCAAAAAAAAAAAAAATATTTACATATGCATAATATGTAATCTGTATTTATTTCTTTTTCCATACTATGTAACCGGATGGATAAAAATTGTATTATTATAATTTCTTACAATAAAACACTTAAAAAAAAAAGAGAGAGAATAGAAAAGAATAGAACAGAACAGAACACAATACAATACAATACAATACAATACAATACAATACAATACGGAATGGGATAGGATAGGATGGGATGGGATGGGATGGGATGGGATGGGATGGGATAGGATAGGATAGGATAGGATAGGATAGGATAGGATAGGATAGGGAATGGAAATGGGAATGGGAATGGGAATGGGAATGGGAATTGGAAGTAAATGGATTGGCAAGAAATGGAAATGGAAATGGAAATAGAATAGAATAGAATAGAATAGAATAGAATAGAATAGAATAGGGAATGGGAATGGGAATGGGAATGGGAATGGGAATGGAATGGAATTGAACGGAATGGAAATGGAAATGGGAAAAGAACAGAACAGAACAGAACAGAATAGAATAGAATAGAATAGAATAGAATAGAATAGGGAATGGAAATGGGAATGGGAATGGGAATGGGAATGGGAATGGGAAGGGAATGGATTGGAATGGAATGGAAATGGGAACAGAACAGAACAGAACAGGGAATGGGAATGGGAATGGGAATGGGAATGGGAATAGAATACAATAGAAGAGAACAGAATAGAATAGGTAATGGGAATTTTGGAAGGGAATGAATTGGAATGAAACTGGAAATGGAAATGGGAACAGAACAGAACACAATACAATACAATACAATACAATACAATACAATACAATACAATACAATACAATAAAATACAATAATTACAATACAATAGGGAATGGGCATAGGATAGGATAGGATAGGGAAAGGGAAAGGGAAAGGGAAAGAGAAAGGGAATGGGAATGGGAATGGGAATTGGAAGGAAATGAATTGGATTGGAACTGGAACTGGAAATGGGAACAGAATAGAACAGAACAGAATAGGGAATGGGAATGGCAATGGGAATGGGAATGGGAATGGGAACGGGAACGGGAACGGGAAGGGAATGGATTGGAATGGAAATGGAAATGGGAATGGGAACAGAATAGAAAAGAATAGAACAGAACAGAAAAATAAGAATACAATGCAATACAATACAATACAATACAATACAATACAATACAATACGGGATGGGTTGGGATGGGATGGGATGGGATGGGATGGGATAGGATAGGGAATGGAAATGGAAATGGGAATGGGAATGGGAATGGGAATGGGAAGTAAATGGATTGGCAAGAAATGGAAATGGAAATGGAAACAGAATAGAATAGAATAGAATAGAATAGAATAGAATAGAGAATGGGAATGGGAATGGGAATGGGAATGGAATGGAACGGAATGGAAATGGAAATGGGAACAGAACAGAATAGAATAGAATAGAATAGAATAGAATAGAATAGAATAGAATAGAATAGAATAGGAAATGAAAATGGGAATGGGAATGGGAATGGGAATGGGAATGAGAATGGGAATAGAATACAATAGAAGAGAACAGAATAGAATAGGGAATGTGAATGGCAATGGGAATGGGAATGGAATGGAACGGAATGGAAATGGAAATGGGAACAGAACAGAACAGAACAGAATAGAATAGAATAGAATAGAATAGGAAATGAAAATGGGAATGGGAATGAGAATGGGAATGGGAATGGGAATGAGAATGGGAATAGAATACAATAGAAGAGAACAGAATAGAATAGGGAATGGGAATTTTGGAAGGGAATGAATTGGAATGAAACTGGAAATGGAAATGGGAACAGAACAGAACAGAACATAACACAATACAATACAATACAATACAATACAATACAATACAATACGGAATGGGAATAGGATGGGATGGGATGGGATGGGATAGGATAGGATAGGATAGGATAGGGAATGGAAATGGGAATGGGAATGGGAATAGAATAGAATAGAATAGAATAGAATAGAATAGAATAGAATAGGGAATGGGAATGGCAATGGGAATGGGAATGGAATGGAACGGAATGGAAATGGAAATGGGAACAGAACAGAACAGAACAGAATAGAATAGAATAGAATAGGAAATGAAAATGGGAATGGGAATGGGAATGGGAATGGGAATGAGAATGGGAAAGGAATACAAAAGAAGAGAAGAGAATAGAATAGGGAATGTGAATGGCAATGGGAATGGGAATGGAATGGAACGGAATGGAAATGGAAATGGGAAAAGAACAGAACAGAACAGAATAGAATAGAATAGAATAGAATAGAATAGAATAGAATAGGAAATGAAAATGGGAATGGGAATGGGAATGGGAATGGGAATGAGAATGGGAATAGAATACAATAGAAGAGAACAGAATAGAATAGGGAATGGGAATTTTGGAAGGGAATGAATTGGAATGAAACTGGAAATGGAAATGGGAACAGAACAGAACAGAACACAATACAATACAATACAATACAATACAATACAATACAATACAATACGGAATGGGAATAGGATGGGATGGGATGGGATGGGATGGGATAGGATAGGATAAGATAGAATAGGGAATGGAAATGGGAATGGGAATGCGAATTAGAATTGGAAGGGAATGGATTGGCAAGAAATGGAAATGGAAATGGAAAAAGAATAGAATAGAATAGGGAATGGGAATGGGAATGGGAATGAGAATGGGAATAGAATTGAATAGAATAGGGAATGGGAATGGGAATGGGAATGGGAATGGGAATAGAATAGAATAGAATAGGGAATGGCAATGGCAATGGCAATGGCAATGGCAATGGGAACGGGAACGGGAACGGGAATGGGAATGGGAACGCGAACGGGAAAGGAATGGATTGGAATGGAAATTGAAATGGAAATGGGAATGGGAATGGGAAGAGAATAGAAAAGAATAGAACAGAACACAATACAATACAATACAATACAATACAATACAATACAATACAATACGGAATGGGATAGGATAGGATGGGATGGGATGGGATGGGATGGGATAGGATAGGATAGGATAGGATAGGATAGGGAATGGAAATGGGAATGGAAATGGGAATGGGAATGGAATGGAATTGAACGGAATGGAAATGGAAATGGGAAAAGAACAGAACAGAATAGAATAGAATAGAATAGAATAGAATAGAATAGAATAGGGAATGGAAATGGGAATGGGAATGGGAATGGGAATGGGAACGGGAAGGGAATGGATTGGAATGGAATGGAAATGGGAACAGAACAGAACAGAACAGGGAATGGGAATGGGAATGGGAATGGGAATGGGAATGGGAATAGAATACAATAGAAGAGAACAGAATAGAATAGGGAATGGGAATTTTGGAAGGGAATGAATTGGAATGAAACTGGAAATGGAAATGGGAACAGAACAGAACACAATACAATACAATACAATACAATACAATACAATACAATACAATACAATACAATACAATAAAATACAATAATTACAATACAATAGGGAATGGGCATAGGATAGGATAGGATAGGGAAAGGGAAAGGGAAAGGGAAAGAGAAAGGGAATGGGAATGGGAATGGGAATTGGAAGGAAATGAATTGGATTGGAACTGGAACTGGAAATGGGAACAGAATAGAACAGAACAGAATAGGGAATGGGAATGGCAATGGGAATGGGAATGGGAATGGGAACGGGAACGGGAACGGGAAGGGAATGGATTGGAATGGAAATGGAAATGGGAATGGGAACAGAATAGAAAAGAATAGAACAGAACAGAAAAATAAAAATACAATACAATACAATACAATACAATACAATACAATACAATACAATACAATACAATACGGGATGGGTTGGGATGGGATGGGATGGGATGGGATGGGATAGGATAGGGAATGGAAATGGAAATGGGAATGGGAATGGGAATGGGAATGGGAAGTAAATGGATTGGCAAGAAATGGAAATGGAAATGGAAACAGAATAGAATAGAATAGAATAGAATAGAATAGAATAGAATAGAATAGAATAGAGAATGGGAATGGGAATGGGAATGGAATGGAACGGAATGGAAATGGAAATGGGAACAGAACAGAACAGAACAGAACAGAATAGAATAGAACAGAATAGGAAATGAAAATGGGAATGGGAATGGGAATGGGAATGAGAATGGGAATAGAATACAATAGAAGAGAACAGAATAGAATAGGGAATGTGAATGGCAATGGGAATGGGAATGGAATGGAACGGAATGGAAATGGAAATGGGAACAGAACAGAACAGAACAGAACAGAATAGAATAGAACAGAATAGGAAATGAAAATGGGAATGGGAATGGGAATGGGAATGAGAATGGGAATAGAATACAATAGAAGAGAACAGAATAGAATAGGGAATGTGAATGGCAATGGGAATGGGAATGGAATGGAACGGAATGGAAATGGAAATGGGAACAGAACAGAACAGAACAGAATAGAATAGAATAGAATAGAATAGGAAATGAAAATGGGAATGGGAATGGGAATGGGAATGGGAATGGGAATGAGAATGGGAATAGAATACAATAGAAGAGAACAGAATAGAATAGGGAATGTGAATGGCAATGGGAATGGGAATGGAATGGAACGGAATGGAAATGGAAATGGGAAAAGAACAGAACAGAACAGAATAGAATAGAATAGAATAGAATAGAATAGAATAGAATAGGAAATGAAAATGGGAATGGGAATGGGAATGGGAATGGGAATGAGAATGGGAATAGAATACAATAGAAGAGAACAGAATAGAATAGGGAATGGGAATTTTGGAAGGGAATGAATTGGAATGAAACTGGAAATGGAAATGGGAACAGAACAGAACAGAACACAATACAATACAATACAATACAATACAATACAATACAATACAATACGGAATGGGAATAGGATGGGATGGGATGGGATGGGATGGGATAGGATAGGATAAGATAGAATAGGGAATGGAAATGGGAATGGGAATGCGAATTAGAATTGGAAGGGAATGGATTGGCAAGAAATGGAAATGGAAATGGAAAAAGAATAGAATAGAATAGGGAATGGGAATGGGAATGGGAATGAGAATGGGAATAGAATTGAATAGAATAGGGAATGGGAATGGGAATGGGAATGGGAATGGGAATGGGAATAGAATAGAATAGAATAGGGAATGGCAATGGCAATGGGAATGGGAATGGGAATGGGAACGGGAACGGGAACGGGAAGGGAATGGATTGGAATGGAAATGGAAATGGGAATGGGAACAGAATAGAAAAGAATAGAACAGAACAGAAAAATAAAAATACAATACAATACAATACAATACAATACAATACAATACAATACGGGATGGGTTGGGATGGGATGGGATGGGATGGGATGGGATGGGATGGGATAGGATAGGGAATGGAAATGGAAATGGGAATGGGAATGGGAATGGGAATGGGAAGTAAATGGATTGGCAAGAAATGGAAATGGAAATGGAAACAGAATAGAATAGAATAGAATAGAATAGAATAGAATAGAATAGAATAGAATAGAATAGAATAGAGAATGGGAATGGGAATGGGAATGGGAATGGAATGGAACGGAATGGAAATGGAAATGGGAACAGAACAGAACAGAACAGAACAGAACAGAATAGAATAGAACAGAATAGGAAATGAAAATGGGAATGGGAATGGGAATGGGAATGAGAATGGGAATAGAATACAATAGAAGAGAACAGAATAGAATAGGGAATGTGAATGGGAATGGGAATGGGAATGGAATGGAACGGAATGGAAATGGAAATGGGAACAGAACAGAACAGAACAGAACAGAATAGAATAGAACAGAATAGGAAATGAAAATGGGAATGGGAATGGGAATGGGAATGAGAATGGGAATAGAATACAATAGAAGAGAACAGAATAGAATAGGGAATGTGAATGGCAATGGGAATGGGAATGGAATGGAACGGAATGGAAATGGAAATGGGAACAGAACAGAACAGAACAGAATAGAATAGAATAGAATAGAATAGGAAATGAAAATGGGAATGGGAATGGGAATGGGAATGGGAATGGGAATGAGAATGGGAATAGAATACAATAGAAGAGAACAGAATAGAATAGGGAATGTGAATGGCAATGGGAATGGGAATGGAATGGAACGGAATGGAAATGGAAATGGGAAAAGAACAGAACAGAACAGAATAGAATAGAATAGAATAGAATAGAATAGAATAGAATAGAATAGGAAATGAAAATGGGAATGGGAATGGGAATGGGAATGGGAATGAGAATGGGAATAGAATACAATAGAAGAGAACAGAATAGAATAGGGAATGGGAATTTTGGAAGGGAATGAATTGGAATGAAACTGGAAATGGAAATGGGAACAGAACAGAACAGAACACAATACAATACAATACAATACAATACAATACAATACAATACAATACGGAATGGGAATAGGATGGGATGGGATGGGATGGGATGGGATAGGATAGGATAAGATAGAATAGGGAATGGAAATGGGAATGGGAATGCGAATTAGAATTGGAAGGGAATGGATTGGCAAGAAATGGAAATGGAAATGGAAAAAGAATAGAATAGAATAGGGAATGGGAATGGGAATGGGAATGAGAATGGGAATAGAATTGAATAGAATAGGGAATGGGAATGGGAATGGGAATGGGAATGGGAATGGGAATAGAATAGAATAGAATAGGGAATGGCAATGGCAATGGCAATGGCAATGGCAATGGGAACGGGAACGGGAACGGGAATGGGAATGGGAACGCGAACGGGAAAGGAATGGATTGGAATGGAAATTGAAATGGAAATGGGAATGGGAATGGGAAGAGAATAGAAAAGAATAGAACAGAACACAATACAATACAATACAATACAATACAATACAATACAATACAATACGGAATGGGATAGGATAGGATGGGATGGGATGGGATGGGATGGGATAGGATAGGATAGGATAGGATAGGATAGGGAATGGAAATGGGAATGGAAATGGGAATGGGAATGGAATGGAATTGAACGGAATGGAAATGGAAATGGGAAAAGAACAGAACAGAACAGAACAGAATAGAATAGAATAGAATAGAATAGAATAGAATAGAATAGAATAGGGAATGGAAATGGGAATGGGAATGGGAATGGGAATGGGAACGGGAAGGGAATGGATTGGAATGGAATGGAAATGGGAACAGAACAGAACAGAACAGGGAATGGGAATGGGAATGGGAATGGGAATGGGAATGGGAATAGAATACAATAGAAGAGAACAGAATAGAATAGGGAATGGGAATTTTGGAAGGGAATGAATTGGAATGAAACTGGAAATGGAAATGGGAACAGAACAGAACACAATACAATACAATACAATACAATACAATACAATACAATACAATACAATACAATAAAATACAATAATTACAATACAATAGGGAATGGGCATAGGATAGGATAGGATAGGGAAAGGGAAAGGGAAAGGGAATGGGAATGGGAATGGGAATGGGAATTGGAAGGAAATGAATTGGATTGGAACTGGAACTGGAAATGGGAACAGAATAGAACAGAACAGAATAGGGAATGGGAATGGCAATGGGAATGGGAATGGGAATGGGAACGGGAACGGGAACGGGAAGGGAATGGATTGGAATGGAAATGGAAATGGGAATGGGAACAGAATAGAAAAGAATAGAACAGAACAGAAAAATAAAAATACAATACAATACAATACAATACAATACAATACAATACAATACAATACGGGATGGGTTGGGATGGGATGGGATGGGATGGGATGGGATGGGATGGGATAGGATAGGGAATGGAAATGGAAATGGGAATGGGAATGGGAATGGGAATGGGAAGTAAATGGATTGGCAAGAAATGGAAATGGAAATGGAAACAGAATAGAATAGAATAGAATAGAATAGAATAGAATAGAATAGAATAGAATAGAATAGAATAGAATAGAGAATGGGAATGGGAATGGGAATGGAATGGAACGGAATGGAAATGGAAATGGGAACAGAACAGAACAGAACAGAACAGAACAGAATAGAATAGAACAGAATAGGAAATGAAAATGGGAATGGGAATGGGAATGGGAATGAGAATGGGAATAGAATACAATAGAAGAGAACAGAATAGAATAGGGAATGTGAATGGGAATGGGAATGGGAATGGAATGGAACGGAATGGAAATGGAAATGGGAACAGAACAGAACAGAACAGAACAGAATAGAATAGAACAGAATAGGAAATGAAAATGGGAATGGGAATGGGAATGGGAATGAGAATGGGAA
The DNA here is from genome assembly GCA_022577455.1 of Arizona elegans. Lineage (NCBI taxonomy): Eukaryota > Metazoa > Chordata > Lepidosauria > Squamata > Colubridae > Arizona > Arizona elegans. The sequence continues at coordinate 529,023 of JAKOOJ010000063.1, read as the reverse complement.
TAGAATACAATAGAAGAGAACAGAATAGAATAGGGAATGTGAATGGCAATGGGAATGGGAATGGAATGGAACGGAATGGAAATGGAAATGGGAACAGAACAGAACAGAACAGAATAGAATAGAATAGAATAGAATAGGAAATGAAAATGGGAATGGGAATGGGAATGGGAATGGGAATGGGAATGAGAATGGGAATAGAATACAATAGAAGAGACCAGAATAGAATAGGGAATGGGAATTTTGGAAGGGAATGAATTGGAATGAAACTGGAAATGGAAATGGGAACAGAACAGAACAGAACATAACAGAATACAATACAATACAATACAATACAATACAATACAATACGGAATGGGAATAGGATGGGATGGGATGGGATGGGATGGGATAGGATAGGATAGGATAGAATAGGGAATGGAAATGGAAATGGGAATGGGAATAGAATAGAATAGAATAGAATAGAATAGAATAGAAAAGAATAGAATAGAATAGGGAATGGGAATGGCAATGGGAATGGGAATGGAATGGAACGGAATGGAAATGGAAATGGGAACAGAACAGAACAGAACAGAATAGAATAGAATAGAATAGGAAATGAAAATGGGAATGGGAATGGGAATGGGAATGAGAATGGGAAAGGAATACAATAGAAGAGAACAGAATAGAATAGGGAATGTGAATGGCAATGGGAATGGGAATGGAATGGAACAGAATGGAAATGGAAATGGGAAAAGAACAGAACAGAACAGAATAGAATAGAATAGAATAGAATAGGAAATGAAAATGAGAATGGGAATGGGAATGGGAATGGGAATGAATGGGAATAGAATACAATAGAAGAGAACAGAATAGAATAGGGAATGGGAATTTTGGAAGGGAATGAATTGGAATGAAACTGGAAATGGAAATGGGAACAGAACAGAACAGAACATAACACAATACAATACAATACAATACAATACAATACAATACGGAATGGGAATAGGATGGGATGGGATGGGATGGGATGGGAGAGGATAGGATAGGATAGAATAGGGAATGGAAATGGGAATGGGAATGCGAATTAGAATTGGAAGGGAATGGATTGGCAAGAAATGGAAATGGAAATGGAAAAAGAATAGAATAGAATAGGGAATGGGAATGGGAATGGGAATGAGAATGGGAATAGAATTGAATAGAATAGGGAATGGGAATGGGAATGGGAATGGGAATGGGAATGGGAATAGAATAGAATAGAATAGGTAATGGCAATGGCAATGGCAATGGCAATGGGAACGGGAACGGGAACGGAAAGGGGAATGGGAACGCGAACGGGAAAGGAATGGATTGGAATGGAAATTGAAATGGAAATGGGAATGGGAATGGGAAGAGAATAGAAAAGAATAGAACAGAACACAATACAATACAATAAAATACAATACAATACAATACGGAATGGGATAGGATAGGATGGGATGGGATGGGATGGGATGGGATGGGATGGGATGGGATGGGATGGGATGGGATGGGATAGGATAGGATAGGATAGGATAGGATAGGATAGGATAGGATAGGATAGGATAGGATAGGATAGGATAGGATAGGATAGGGAATGGAAATGGGAATGGGAATTGGAAGTAAATGGATTGGCAAGAAATGGAAATGGAAATGGAAACAGAATTGAATAGAATAGAATAGAATAGAATAGAATAGAATAGAATAGGGAATGGGAATGGGAATGGAATGGAATTGAACGGAATGGAAATGGAAATGGGAAAAGAACAGAACAGAACAGAACAGAACAGAACAGAACAGAACAGAACAGAATAGAATAGAATAGAATAGAATAGAATAGAATAGAATAGAATAGAATAGGGAATGGAAATGGGAATGGGAATGGGAATGGGAACGGGAAGGGAATGGATTGGAATGGAATGGAAATGGGAACAGAACAGAACAGAACAGGGAATGGGAATGGGAATGGGAATGGGAATGGGAATAGAATACAATAGAAGAGAACAGAATAGAATAGGGAATGGGAATTTTGGAAGGGAATGAATTGGAATGAAACTGGAAATGGAAATGGGAACAGAACAGAACACAATACAATACAATACAATACAATACAATACAATACAATAATTACAATACAATAGGGAATGGGCATAGGATAGGATAGGATAGGATAGGATAGGGAAAGGGAAAGGGAAAGAGAAAGGGAATGGGAATGGGAATGGGAATGAGAATGGGAATAGAATACAATAGAAGAGAACAGAATAGAATAGGGAATGTGAATGGCAATGGGAATGGGAATGGAATGGAACGGAATGGAAATGGAAATGGGAACAGAACAGAACAGAATAGAATAGAATAGAATAGAATAGAATAGAATAGAATAGGAAATGAAAATGGGAATGGGAATGGGAATGGGAATGGGAATGGGAATGGGAATGAGAATGGGAATAGAATACAATAGAAGAGAACAGAATAGAATAGGGAATGGGAATTTTGGAAGGGAATGAATTGGAATGAAACTGGAAATGGAAATGGGAACAGAACAGAACAGAACACAATACAATACAATACAATACAATACAATACAATACAATACAATACAATACAATACGGAATGGGAATAGGATGGGATGGGATGGGATGGGATGGGATAGGATAGGATAGGATAGAATAGGGAATGGAAATGGGAATGGGAATGCGAATTAGAATTGGAAGGGAATGGATTGGCAAGAAATGGAAATGGAAATGGAAAAAGAATAGAATAGAATAGGGAATGGGAATGGGAATGGGAATGGGAATGGGAATGGGAATGGGAATGAGAATGGGAATAGAATTGAATAGAATAGGGAATGGGAATGGGAATGGGAATGGGAATAGAATAGAATAGAATAGGTAATGGCAATGGCAATGGCAATGGGAACGGGAACGGGAACGGGAATGGGAATGGGAACGCGAACGGGAAAGGAATGGATTGGAATGGAAATTGAAATGGAAATGGGAATGGGAATGGGAAGAGAATAGAAAAGAATAGAACAGAACACAATACAATACAATAAAATACAATACAATACAATACGGAATGGGATAGGATAGGATGGGATGGGATGGGATGGGATGGGATGGGATGGGATGGGATGGGATGGGATAGGATAGGATAGGGAATGGAAATGGGAATGGGAATTGGAAGTAAATGGATTGGCAAGAAATGGAAATGGAAATGGAAACAGAATTGAATAGAATAGAATAGAATAGAATAGAATAGAATAGGGAATGGGAATGGGAATGGAATGGAATTGAACGGAATGGAAATGGAAATGGGAAAAGAACAGAACAGAACAGAACAGAACAGAACAGAATAGAACAGAATAGAATAGAATAGAATAGAATAGAATAGAATAGAATAGGGAATGGAAATGGGAATGGGAATGGGAATGGGAACGGGAAGGGAATGGATTGGAATGGAATGGAAATGGGAACAGAACAGAACAGAACAGGGAATGGGAATGGGAATGGGAATGGGAATGGGAATAGAATACAATAGAAGAGAACAGAATAGAATAGGGAATGGGAATTTTGGAAGGGAATGAATTGGAATGAAACTGGAAATGGAAATGGGAACAGAACAGAACACAATACAATACAATACAATACAATACAATACAATACAATACAATACAATACAATAATTACAATACAATAGGGAATGGGCATAGGATAGGATAGGATAGGATAGGGAAAGGGAAAGGGAAAGGGAATGGGAATGGGAATGGGAATTGGAAGGAAATGAATTGGATTGGAACTGGAACTGGAAATGGGAACAGAATAGAACAGAACAGAACAGAATAGGGAATGGGAATGGGAATGGGAATGGGAATGGGAATGGGAATGGGAAGGGAATGGATTGGAATGGAAATCGAAATGGGAATGGGAACACAATAGAAAAGAATAGAACAGAACAGAAAAGAACACAATAGAATAAAATACAATACAATACAATACAATACAATACGGAATGGGAATGGGATGGGATGGGATGGGATGGGATGGGATAGGATAGGATAGGATAGAATAGGGAATGGAAATGGGAATGGGAATGCGAATTAGAATTGGAAGGGAATGGATTGGCAAGAAATGGAAATGGAAATGGAAAAAGAATAGAATAGAATAGGGAATGGGAATGGGAATGGGAATGGGAATGGGAATGGGAATGGGAATGAGAATGGGAATAGAATTGAATAGAATAGGGAATGGGAATGGGAATGGGAATGGGAATAGAATAGAATAGAATAGGTAATGGCAATGGCAATGGCAATGGGAACGGGAACGGGAACGGGAATGGGAATGGGAACGCGAACGGGAAAGGAATGGATTGGAATGGAAATTGAAATGGAAATGGGAATGGGAATGGGAAGAGAATAGAAAAGAATAGAACAGAACACAATACAATACAATAAAATACAATACAATACAATACGGAATGGGATAGGATAGGATGGGATGGGATGGGATGGGATGGGATGGGATGGGATGGGATGGGATGGGATGGGATGGGATAGGATAGGATAGGGAATGGAAATGGGAATGGGAATTGGAAGTAAATGGATTGGCAAGAAATGGAAATGGAAATGGAAACAGAATTGAATAGAATAGAATAGAATAGAATAGAATAGAATAGAATAGGGAATGGGAATGGGAATGGAATGGAATTGAACGGAATGGAAATGGAAATGGGAAAAGAACAGAACAGAACAGAACAGAACAGAATAGAACAGAACAGAATAGAATAGAATAGAATAGAATAGAATAGGGAATGGAAATGGGAATGGGAATGGGAATGGGAACGGGAAGGGAATGGATTGGAATGGAATGGAAATGGGAACAGAACAGAACAGAACAGGGAATGGGAATGGGAATGGGAATGGGAATGGGAATAGAATACAATAGAAGAGAACAGAATAGAATAGGGAATGGGAATTTTGGAAGGGAATGAATTGGAATGAAACTGGAAATGGAAATGGGAACAGAACAGAACACAATACAATACAATACAATACAATACAATACAATACAATACAATACAATACAATAATTACAATACAATAGGGAATGGGCATAGGATAGGATAGGATAGGATAGGGAAAGGGAAAGGGAAAGGGAATGGGAATGGGAATGGGAATTGGAAGGAAATGAATTGGATTGGAACTGGAACTGGAAATGGGAACAGAATAGAACAGAACAGAACAGAATAGGGAATGGGAATGGGAATGGGAATGGGAATGGGAATGGGAATGGGAATGGGAAGGGAATGGATTGGAATGGAAATCGAAATGGGAATGGGAACACAATAGAAAAGAATAGAACAGAACAGAAAAGAACACAATAGAATACAATACAATACAATACAATACAATACGGAATGGGAATGGGAATGGGATGGGATGGGATGGGATGGGATGGGATGGGATGGGATAGGATAGGGAATTGAAATGGAAATGGGAATGGGAATGGGAATGGGAATTGGAAGTAAATGGATTGGCAAGAAATGGAAATGGAAATGGAAACAGAATAGAATAGAATAGAATAGAATAGAATAGAATAGAATAGAATAGAATAGAGAATGGGAATGGGAATGGGAATAGAATAGAATAGAATAGAATAGGGAATGGGAATGGGAATGGATTGGCAAGAAATGGAAATGGAAATAATAGAATAGAATAGAATAGAATAGAATAGAATAGAATAGAATAGAATAGAATAGAATAGAATAGAATAGAATAGAATAGAATAGGGAATGGGAATGGGAATGGGAATGGGAATGGAATGGAATTGAACGGAATGGAAATGGAAATGGGAAATGGGAAAAGAACAGAACAGAACAGAACAGAACAGAATAGAATAGAATAGAATAGAATAGGGAATGGAAATGAAACTGGAAATGGAAATGGGAAAAGAACAGAACACAATACAATACAATACAATACAATACAATACAATACAATACAATACAATACAATAATTACAATACAATAGGGAATGGGCATAGGATAGGATAGGATAGGATAGGGAAAGGGAAAGGGAAAGGGAAAGGGAAAGGGAAAGGGAATGGGAATGGGAATGGGAATTGGAAGGAAATGAATTGGATTGGAACTGAAACTGGAAATGGGAACAGAATAGAACAGAACAGAACAGAATAGGGAATGGGAATGGGAATGGGAATGGGAATGGGAATGGGAATGGGAATGGGAACGGGAAGGGAAGGGAATGGATTGGAATGGAAATCGAAATGGGAATGGGAACAGAATAGAAAAGAATAGAACAGAACAGAAAAGAACACAATACAATACAATACAATACAATACAATACAATACAATACAATACAATACAATACAATACAATACAATACGGAATGGGAATGGGATGGGATGGGATGGGATGGGATGGGATGGGATGGGATGGGATAGGATAGGGAATTGAAATGGAAATGGGAATGGGAATGGGAATGGGAATTGGAAGTAAATGGATTGGCAAGAAATGGAAATGGAAATGGAAACAGAATAGAATAGAATAGAATAGAATAGAATAGAATAGAATAGAATAGAATAGAATAGAATAGGGAATGGGAATGGGAATGGAATGGAATGGAACGGAATGGAAATGGGAACAGAACAGGACAGAACAGAAAAGAACACAATACAATACAATACAATACAATACAATACAATACAATACAATACAATACGGAACGGGGATGGGATGGGATGGGATGGGATGGGATGGGATGGGATGGGATGGGATAGGGAATGGAATGGAAATGGAAATGGGAATGGGAATGGGAATGGGAATTGGAAGTAAATGGATTGGCAAGAAATGGAAATGGAAACGGAAACAGAATAGAATAGAATAGAATAGAACAGAATAGAGAATAGAGAATGGGAATGGGAATGGGAATGGGAATGAGAATAGAATAGAATAGAATAGAATAGAATAGAATAGGGAATGGGAATGGGAATGGGAATGGGAATGGGAATGGGAATGGAACGGAATGGAAATGGAAATGGAAATGGGAACAGAACAGAACAGAACAGAACAGAACAGAACAGAATAGAATACAGTACAATACAATACAATACAATACAATACAATACAATACAATAAAATACAATAATTACAATACAATAGAGAATGGGCATAGGATAGGATAGGATAGGATAGGATAGGATAGGGAAAGGGAAAGGGAAAGGGAAAGGGAATGGGAATGGGAATGGGAATTGGAAGGAAATGAATTGGATTGGAACTGGAACTGGAAATGGGAACAGAATAGAACAGAACAGAACAGAATAGGGAATGGGAATGGGAATGGGAATGGGAATGGGAATGGGAATGGGAAGGGAATGGATTGGAATGGAAATCGAAATGGGAATGGGAACACAATAGAAAAGAATAGAACAGAACAGAAAAGAACACAATAGAATAAAATACAATACAATACAATACAATACAATACGGAATGGGAATGGGATGGGATGGGATGGGATGGGATGGGATAGGATAGGATAGGATAGAATAGGGAATGGAAATGGGAATGGGAATGCGAATTAGAATTGGAAGGGAATGGATTGGCAAGAAATGGAAATGGAAATGGAAAAAGAATAGAATAGAATAGGGAATGGGAATGGGAATGGGAATGGGAATGGGAATGGGAATGGGAATGAGAATGGGAATAGAATTGAATAGAATAGGGAATGGGAATGGGAATGGGAATGGGAATAGAATAGAATAGAATAGGTAATGGCAATGGCAATGGCAATGGGAACGGGAACGGGAACGGGAATGGGAATGGGAACGCGAACGGGAAAGGAATGGATTGGAATGGAAATTGAAATGGAAATGGGAATGGGAATGGGAAGAGAATAGAAAAGAATAGAACAGAACACAATACAATACAATAAAATACAATACAATACAATACGGAATGGGATAGGATAGGATGGGATGGGATGGGATGGGATGGGATGGGATGGGATGGGATGGGATGGGATGGGATAGGATAGGATAGGGAATGGAAATGGGAATGGGAATTGGAAGTAAATGGATTGGCAAGAAATGGAAATGGAAATGGAAACAGAATTGAATAGAATAGAATAGAATAGAATAGAATAGAATAGAATAGGGAATGGGAATGGGAATGGAATGGAATTGAACGGAATGGAAATGGAAATGGGAAAAGAACAGAACAGAACAGAACAGAACAGAATAGAACAGAACAGAATAGAATAGAATAGAATAGAATAGAATAGGGAATGGAAATGGGAATGGGAATGGGAATGGGAACGGGAAGGGAATGGATTGGAATGGAATGGAAATGGGAACAGAACAGAACAGAACAGGGAATGGGAATGGGAATGGGAATGGGAATGGGAATAGAATACAATAGAAGAGAACAGAATAGAATAGGGAATGGGAATTTTGGAAGGGAATGAATTGGAATGAAACTGGAAATGGAAATGGGAACAGAACAGAACACAATACAATACAATACAATACAATACAATACAATACAATACAATACAATACAATAATTACAATACAATAGGGAATGGGCATAGGATAGGATAGGATAGGATAGGGAAAGGGAAAGGGAAAGGGAATGGGAATGGGAATGGGAATTGGAAGGAAATGAATTGGATTGGAACTGGAACTGGAAATGGGAACAGAATAGAACAGAACAGAACAGAATAGGGAATGGGAATGGGAATGGGAATGGGAATGGGAATGGGAATGGGAATGGGAAGGGAATGGATTGGAATGGAAATCGAAATGGGAATGGGAACACAATAGAAAAGAATAGAACAGAACAGAAAAGAACACAATAGAATACAATACAATACAATACAATACAATACGGAATGGGAATGGGAATGGGATGGGATGGGATGGGATGGGATGGGATGGGATGGGATAGGATAGGGAATTGAAATGGAAATGGGAATGGGAATGGGAATGGGAATTGGAAGTAAATGGATTGGCAAGAAATGGAAATGGAAATGGAAACAGAATAGAATAGAATAGAATAGAATAGAATAGAATAGAATAGAATAGAATAGAATAGAGAATGGGAATGGGAATGGGAATAGAATAGAATAGAATAGAATAGGGAATGGGAATGGGAATGGATTGGCAAGAAATGGAAATGGAAATAATAGAATAGAATAGAATAGAATAGAATAGAATAGAATAGAATAGAATAGAATAGAATAGAATAGAATAGAATAGGGAATGGGAATGGGAATGGGAATGGGAATGGAATGGAATTGAACGGAATGGAAATGGAAATGGGAAATGGGAAAAGAACAGAACAGAACAGAACAGAACAGAATAGAATAGAATAGAATAGAATAGGGAATGGAAATGAAACTGGAAATGGAAATGGGAAAAGAACAGAACACAATACAATACAATACAATACAATACAATACAATACAATACAATACAATACAATAATTACAATACAATAGGGAATGGGCATAGGATAGGATAGGATAGGATAGGGAAAGGGAAAGGGAAAGGGAAAGGGAAAGGGAAAGGGAATGGGAATGGGAATGGGAATTGGAAGGAAATGAATTGGATTGGAACTGAAACTGGAAATGGGAACAGAATAGAACAGAACAGAACAGAATAGGGAATGGGAATGGGAATGGGAATGGGAATGGGAATGGGAATGGGAATGGGAACGGGAAGGGAAGGGAATGGATTGGAATGGAAATCGAAATGGGAATGGGAACAGAATAGAAAAGAATAGAACAGAACAGAAAAGAACACAATACAATACAATACAATACAATACAATACAATACAATACAATACAATACAATACAATACAATACAATACGGAATGGGAATGGGATGGGATGGGATGGGATGGGATGGGATGGGATGGGATGGGATGGGATAGGATAGGGAATTGAAATGGAAATGGGAATGGGAATGGGAATGGGAATTGGAAGTAAATGGATTGGCAAGAAATGGAAATGGAAATGGAAACAGAATAGAATAGAATAGAATAGAATAGAATAGAATAGAATAGAATAGAATAGAATAGAATAGAATAGAATAGGGAATGGGAATGGGAATGGAATGGAACGGAATGGAAATGGGAACAGAACAGGACAGAACAGAAAAGAACACAATACAATACAATACAATACAATACAATACAATACAATACAATACAATACGGAACGGGGATGGGATGGGATGGGATGGGATGGGATGGGATGGGATGGGATAGGGAATGGAATGGAAATGGAAATGGGAATGGGAATGGGAATGGGAATTGGAAGTAAATGGATTGGCAAGAAATGGAAATGGAAACGGAAACAGAATAGAATAGAATAGAATAGAACAGAATAGAGAATAGAGAATGGGAATGGGAATGGGAATGGGAATGAGAATAGAATAGAATAGAATAGAATAGAATAGAATAGGGAATGGGAAGGGGAATGGGAATGGGAATGGGAATGGGAATGGAACGGAATGGAAATGGAAATGGAAATGGGAACAGAACAGAACAGAACAGAACAGAACAGAACAGAATAGAATACAGTACAATACAATACAATACAATACAATACAATACAATACAATAAAATACAATAATTACAATACAATAGAGAATGGGCATAGGATAGGATAGGATAGGATAGGATAGGATAGGGAAAGGGAAAGGGAAAGGGAAAGGGAATGGGAATGGGAATGGGAATGGGAATTGGAAGGAAATGAATTGGATTGGAACTGGAACTGGAAATGGGAACAGAATAGAACAGAACAGAATAGGCAATGGGAATGGGAACGGGAACGGGAACCGGAACCGGAACGGGAAGGGAATAGAATGGAATGGATTGGAATGGAAATGGAAATGGGAATGGGAACAGAATAGAAAAGAATAGAACAGAACAGAAAAGAACACAATACAATACAATAAAATACAATACAATACAATACAATACAATAAAATACGGAATGGGAATGGGAATGGGATGGGATGGGATGGGATGGGATGGGTTGTCTGGGATGCGATGGGATGGGATGGGATGGGATGGGATGGGATGGGATAGGATAGGGAATGGAAATGGAAATGGAAATGGGAATGGGAATGGGAATTGGAAGTAAATGGATTGGCAAGAAATGGAAATGGAAATGGAAACGGAAACGGAAACAGAATAGAATAGAATAGAATAGAATAGAATAGAATAGAATAGAATAGAATAGAATAGAATAGAATAGAATAGAGAATGGGAATGGGAATAGAATAGAATAGAATAGAATAGAATAGAATAGAATAGAATAGAATAGAATAGTATAGAATAGAATAGAATAGAACAGAACAGAACAGAACAGAACAGAACAGAACAGAACAGAACAGAATAGAATAGAATAGAATAGAATAGAATAGAACAGAACAGGGAATGGGAATGGGAATGGGAATGGGAATGGGAATGGGAATAGAATAGAATAGGTAATGGCAATGG